>BPUM01000011.1:0-1200000 GCA_020521455.1 Prunus kanzakura
ACTTCAAGATAGCAGAGCAGTTGCCATTTTTCATTTCTTCTTCTTCTTCCCTTTCGTCACTCTCACTCACACACATCAGAAAAGACTAACACATCAAACATTTTTCCATCCAAAATTGATAATCTGACTACCCTAAGAAAATTTTTAAAAAATAAAAAATGGGGCAGCTACAATGATCTAGATCATCACATCAGCTTAAGATAAGGTTTTCTTTTTCTTTTTCTTTTTCTTAAATTATACAACTTGCATTGGATGCTGTGGTAGTGTGGTGTTTGCTGTCAAAAAAGTTAGAACAAGTATATAATTAAGGCAAGGTGGTGAGAAAGAACGAAAACGCCAAAGTTTACTACTTTTTGTTGGGTGGAATTGGACTTCATGCATGGACAGAAAGAAATTGCTCTACTGATAAATAGATATTCTCATCAATCAATCTAAAAGCTAGATCTGGTTTACTTGTTTTCGTTTTGGCCAAGAGAGAGTAAGTAGTAGAGAGAATGGCTGAGGCAGTTGTTTCCTTTGTACTCGAAAGTGTCAGAGGCTTCACTATTCAGGAAGCCAAGTTCTTTTCTGGAGTCAGCCGTCAAGTTGAGGCTGCACAAACTGAGCTACTAGTGATGAAGAGATTCCTGAAAGATTTGGATGCAAGACAAGGAGAAGATGCAACAGTCCAGATTTGGGTTGCCCAAATTAGAGATGCTGCTTATGATTTGGAAGATGTTATTGAAACTTATGGCTTGAAAGTGGCTTCCAAGAAGAAAAAAAGGTGTGAAGAATATTCTAAGAAGATTTGCCTGTATCTTCAAGGAAGGAGTTGATCGTTACAAGATTGGGAACGAAATTGAGAATATCACCACCAGAATTTCTGATTTGAGGTCTAGTTTGCAGAAGTATAACATAGAGGAAACAAGAGAAAGAAGTGGTGGTGAATCTTCCTTGCAATTGCATGGGAGGCTAAGGAGAAGTTATTCTCATGTTGTTGAACGTGATGTTGTTGGGTTAGAGTCCAACGTTGAAGAATTGGTTATGCATTTGGTGAAAGATGAAAACCGTCATCAAGTTGTATCTGTTTGGGGTATGGGCGGTTTAGGGAAGACCACCCTTGCAAGAAAGGTTTATCATCACAAAAAAGTAAGACAGCATTTTCATAGTTTTGCTTGGGTCTGTGTATCTCAACGTTTTCAAGTAAGAAATGTTTGGGAAGGAATTTTAATTGAACTCATTTCTGCTACCAAGGAACAAAAAAAAGAAATTACGGACATGACAGATGATGAAATAGCAAAGAAGCTTTTCCTTGTTCTGCAAGAAATGAGATGTTTGGTGATCCTTGATGACATATGGAGAATCGAGTCATGGAATCTTTTGAAGGCTGCATTTCCAGATGTGGAAACAGAGAGCACAATATTGCTTACCACACGCAATCAAGCAGTAGCTTCCCTGGCTAATAGAAATGCTTATCTCCACAAACTCCAGCCGCTCAATGAGAAGGAGAGTTGGGAACTACTTGAGAAGAAAGCAATACCTACAAGGGCTGAAATCGGTATTTTCTCACCCTTCATCTTTTCTTTTCCAGTTCCTTAGTTATATAGCAAGCCACATAGAACTTATGTAGTGTTTTATTGTTGGGATTACCCTTTACAATTTTGAATATTGTCCAACATGTAGCAATTTTTGGGAGAAAAAAAATAATTAACATGTAGCAATTTTATAAACTGCCTTACTTGGTCATACATTTGTTTGGTAGCAAGATGTATGGGAATTTATCTTATGCAATTGCAAATAGTAATCAGGATAATTTTTAGCTAATTCAAAATTTTCTCCCAGCCTCCTCTTCAATCCAACAATATCCCATACGTTTTATGTGTTGGTGCAGATTTAATTTTTAAATGTTTTCCATTTGGCATGTATTATAAAATCCAAACTTATAATAAGATAAAGAATATTAGTAAATTTCAGGATTTCACAATTTTAATTTTAAATCATTCGAGCAAGGAATATCCACTACGACTGCTCATACTACAAGTCTGTATTTAATTTTTCTTTTCTTTCCTATTTTTCAGGCTTGGGAATGTACAAATACTTAGGAAGGAAGATGCTTCAACATTGTAAAGGTTTGCCATTAGCCATCATTGTGCTTGCCGGAGTTCTAGCCAGAAAAAACTCCATTAGCGAATGGAAGAGAGTGTCTGAGAATGTTCATGAATACATAAGCAAAGGCATCAAACATGAAGAAGAATATGAAGGTGTATCACGAGTTTTGGCATTGAGTTATGATGACCTACCGTATTACTTAAAACCATGTTTTTTATATTTATGTCATTATCCTGAAGACTCTGAGTTTTTGGTGAGCAAATTGATTAAGTTATGGGTGGCAGAAGGTCTTATCTCCTTGAGACAACAAAGACATGGTTCGAGGGAAACAATGGAGGATATAGCACGTGATTGCTTAAGTGAGTTGGTGGAAAGGTGTTTGGTTCAAGTGGAAACAAGTGGTTCAACTGGGACAATTAAAGGTTGTCGAATCCATGATCTTGTACGAGACATGTGTTTGTTAAAGGCGAAGGAGGAAAGCTTTCTCCAGATTAACTATTCTTTGCAAGAAAATGAGGCAGCTAATCCATTTACTTCTTCTGTGGCAGCGAAGGCAGCACAATGGGGGAAAATTCGAAGACTTGCAATTTACTTGGATGAGAACGCAAATAGGTTAGTCTCTTCAAGAGATGAAACAAATGGTCACGTAAGGTCTCTATTATTCTTTGGCCTAAGAGAATGGATTCCAAAAACTGAAAAAGGATTACTATCTCCATTGAAGGATTTCAAAGTGCTTAGAATTTTGAAGGTTGAAAGTCTGTATAAAGTAGAAGTAGAGTTGCCAAGTGAAATTGGAAATATGGTACACTTAAGGTTTCTAAGTGTGAATGATAGTCATATCAAAACGTTTCCGCCATCCCTAGGTAATTTAGTATGCTTGCAAACTCTTGATTTTCGTGTTTGGAATATCGACATGGTCATCCCAAATGTGATAATGAAGATGAAACAATTAAGACATTTATATTTACCCTTTGGTTACACAGTAAAGGGTACTCTGGAGCTGTCTACTCTTGGCCATCTACAAACCTTATATAACCTTTCAAGTGAGTATTGTGATTTGAAAGATGTTGGTAGATTAACCAATCTTAGAAAACTGATAGTAAGAGTGTCAAGCTCTTTGCAAAATCTGGAGGAAATCTTAAAATCTACAGGCAGCACGCTTAACCGTATCCGGTCTCTAATTGTGTACAATTCTTATTATGAAAGGAATAGCGTTGAAGAGCAAGCAATGCAAATACTATCAAGCTGTCGGGGTATATACAAATTGAGGTTGGATGTGTCAATCGCAGAATTACCAAAAGAGCTCCACAACTATCCAAACCTCACCAAGTTACAATTGTGGGAATGTGGTCTCAAGGAGGACCAAATGGGAATAGTAGAGAAGCTGCCAAACCTAAAAATTTTGAAGCTTTTAGGAAAAGCTTTCCATGAGAATACAAAGATACTGGTTTTCTCCAAAGGAGGCTTTCCTTCTCTTGAATTTCTTTCCGTTGGTAGTATGTACGGAATAACAGAGCTGAGAATAGAGAAAGGAGCCATGCCTCGTCTCTGTCAATTGGAAATCGGAGATTGCTGGGGATTGAGGACACTTCCAGCTGGGCTGAGATATCTTACTAATCTCAGGGAATTAACCGTCAGAGCGATGCGTAGAGAACTCCACCGTCGGATTCAGGAAGATGGAAAGGATTTCTATAAAATTCAACATGTGCCTTCCCTTGTAATTGGACAACCGCGGTGAAACCCAGCACTGATGCAATGATGGCAAGGTAATTTCTTTCTTTTAATTTTTTTCATTTTAAAGTGAAATGGGTGCATTTTAAAGCGAAATGGGTGGTTTGGTTTGTGTTTATTCGTTATAAAATGAAGCACCGAGCAAATATTAAACTAGAAAAGCCAACATAATATGGGCTCCCTTGTTTAGCTATGTTTTCTTTGTCCATTTTTATTGCTTTTTGCTTGTGCTTGTGAGTTGTGAGTGAGAAGCTTAAATGCCAACATGTTAAATTTCCTTATTTTATTACTTATAAAATGATGCACTGACACTGACACCGAGAGTACAATATGATAATTCTATCGCATTCCAAAATCTTATAATAATATTTCAAGGCATGTTAAAATACATCACCATTAGAATATAAATTCTGGTTTTGCTCATTTTCGTAGGTCAACTTATTGATCGTGGATCACCATGCTCCGATGCTCGGATGGGGTAAAGCCCTTCATCAAACTTGTTTCAATGGATGTTAACTACAACATATTCCAATTTGAGCTCCATTGAATAAGTATAGCCTAGTCAACATATCCAGCATTGATCCTAACTCTGGAATTATGGTTTGGACTAGAGCTGGGCATATGGGACCGAAAACCGGCCAAACCGGCCGAACCAAACCGATCGGTCTGGTTTGGTTTGGTTTTTCTTTTTCTTTTTTTGGCCAACGGTGCATGAACCAAACCAAACCGGTCTTCATGGTTCGGCATTCGGTTTTCAATTTCAAAAACCGTAGGTGAACCGAACCGAACCGGATATGTTAAATTATATGTAATTAAATAATTATAATACAACCTTATTTCCATTTTCAACATTTAAGTAAATGTCTTTGTCATTTTACTTTTATTTATTTTTATATTACTCCATTTACTTAAGTTTACAATGTAAATAAGGAAGTACCCCCCATTTGGATTCAAATAAAAATACTAGAAAATCAAATTCTAACCAAATCAAATCATGAAAAATCGATTTTAGTGCAAAATACAATTTAGGCTAAAAATGATGGTTCATTAAGTCAATATATACTTCATACTAAAATTCCATAAAATTAAGTTTTCTTATTTGATGTGTGAGGAATAAAAGCCGCCAAAAATTATCTTGAGAAAATGATTATTCCGAAAACCCATTTTTCACACTTAGTCAATACTTTTATATAATGGTGAATGATGCATATGGTTTACTTTGAAACTTTGGATGGATGTGAATGATGAACGATGCATATGTTTTAGTTTGAATTGAAAGGATTGATTGAATGAATGAATTTGAATATGTTGTAATGTGAATGGTGAATGAATGTTTAAGTTTGAATGAATTTAGAGTCTACATGTTTCCAAGCAGGTTTTAACCAAACCAAACCAAACCAAACCGAGCTAATCGGTTAACCGATCATCTCGGTTAACCGGTTCATTGGTTCGGCGCACGGTTTGAATTTTCTCCAAACCGGAGTTCATGGTTCGGCGCACGGTTTGACCTCAAAACCGAACCAAACCAAACCGAGCCCACCCCTAGTTTGGACCACCTTTACCTTCATTGGATGTCACCCTCCCTTTTCTACCTATTACCACACCACTTGGTAACAATATTTTACCTTGGTAAGCTGGGATCTCATTCTAGCTAGTTGGATCCCTCTTAAGGTATTAAAATTCAAAGAAATGATGAAATAGGGACATTAGCCTACCTAGCTTTAGGAAAAAGGGAAGTAGCCTATGGATTGGTGAGTTGGCAAGGGAGAGAGGGCAGCTAGGGGGACGAAATCAGTTGATCCTTCGAGACACACTGAGGAATTTTCTAAAAAGCAAGGAGTAGCCAAGCAAAGTAGCAATACCCAAGAGAAGATGAAGAAGTCATTCCACCATTGAAGGCTTTTGTGCTTTCACCTTCACAAAATCTATAAACTCCTTCTAATTATATTTTGAATTTGTGTTTGTAATAAGCATGAAGAACTAAACCCCATAGCTAGGGCTCAGGTTGAAGCCCTAAATATGAATATTATATTGTTATGATGCTTGAGTTTATGAATTTCTAGATGTTGTTGATGAATTCCTCTTCACTAAATTAATTTAACCTTGATGTATGTTTTTTTTTATTGATCACCCTTGAAAGCATGCTTATTGAGATAGTTGGGATTATATGTATCTTCATATTTTCCTAAGCAACTAATGGATGGAGTAAGAATCATTCATGTGAATTGGTTTCTTGAATACCTAATGTAAACATCATACTATTAGGGTTCTTGTGATGTTCATATTCTCTTCAAACTTAATGGGTTTCTTTATATGATTAAATCGAAGTACTAAACACACTTGCATTGATTGTGTAGGAAACACAAGTATTGTAGCACTAAACACGCATTTTACTTATCTTAGAGAGAATTAATGCGTCTTGAGCCACTAAACCCGGTCTTGATTGTAAACATCTTCATCAATGTATCTAGAATTCATAACTTGAGTATCCATAAACATGAGTAGGATTGTTTAGGGTGGATTCCAAAAAACCTAGTGTTTGTCACCATATTAAGTTACACTTTGATAATCACATGTGTTGATCTTGTTAAAATTAGAGTTCAGTTACATTTAAGCATTAGAATTAGGTCACTTGAATCAAAAGCAACCCCTCCCCCTTTTTGTTTGTGTTTGTTGTTTGAAACTTTGAATGTTCTTTTTATTGCATTCTGTACACTTCCATAACTGCTTTTGACATTTGGTCCGAGTTTGGTTCTTCATTTTTCCGTGTTGAATCCAACCATGTAAAGAACGTAAAATTTGGATTAACGATTTGAAAGTTACAAGTCAAAAACGGGACGGAGGTCGAAACTAGAAAACACAAAAAGTTCATAAATTCTTCTTTGACCTAAAAGTGTTACAATACCCGGGTGATAAAAAAGCGATACAATTGCGATAAAGAAGTGATAAAGTGGTGATACATGAGTGATACAAAATGCTAATTGTGTTTACCTTTGGTTTCTTGTTTTGTTTCATTTCTTTTACTTTTCTTTACTCATTTCTAGTATTTGATTTGTAATTTATCTTTGTGTTGTGGTAAATAAGTGTTTTTTACGTACTCAAACTAGACCTTTGTATAAGCCTCCAATTTCTTGTGGGAACGATCCCGTATTTACAAATCTATACTCCAATAGATTCGTACACTCACGGATATTTTTAATTAGATAAGAAGCACATTAATTTGTGCCAATTATTAAAACAACATCTCACCAATTTAGAGTTAGCATATATCTGAAAATTTTGTGACACACAAAGGAGAATATCAATCAGGCTTTTTATTTTTTTCTCTTTCTTTTCGTGGCTTAAGCCTACCAGTATCTTGTGCACTTGGGCAACGAAGGAAAGGAGGCTGTTAGATGGGACTTGGGAACAGAGAGAAGAGACTTACATGCACAACGCAGATCCCAGGTACTTGTTCTACCAATTTTTACATCAAGCACCTCATAGCTACTTCACTTCTTCTGTTTCCGTTTTCATTATGCGATAAGAGCTCCGCACCGATCATGTATACATATGTGATTTGTGAAACAAAAGTAATATTACAACATACTGACTCTTTTTGCAAAGTTCAGCACCATTTAACATGATGAAACAACTTCAGCTTTGTCACAGAAACTACGATTGAAACTGATATCCCAGATCAAGCCTCTTTCTAAGTCATCGAGCGGTTTGGAGAAAACAAATAGCATTGAGGCAATCCTAGATTCCTCTCATACCTTCACTTCTCCTGCTCTCGTTAAACCATTCCACAAATATGGTGGGAAATTTGATTAATGTCTCTCAAAGCATTTGGTCAGGTTCTTGGTAACTGATAATGAGCTTTTACCAGGCCAAGTACAACACAATTTTTAAAACTAATATAAGTCTGATACAAATTGATTGGTCTTCCGCCTAACTGGTTTCTAGTAGAAATTTTCTGCTAGTTCCTTCCTCTTCTTCTTCTTTCACTTTCAGGTTGCAGTTTCTTTGCTTCTAACCGTTTCGGGAAGCAAAGAGCAAGCCATACAACAAGTGCTGCAACCTAGTTCTTTTCTAGATAATGCGTACAGACTACTGATAAGGCTTCTTTTCCATCGAATGTGAAGATTGTCCGCAACAGGTTTGAGGATCAAGGTGACAGGTCAAAATGTGCTTCCAATAGCGAGTGAACTTCCATTAGGGAAGACACCTTGAAATCTGGTTTGAAATCAAAGTTGGCATATTCTGGAGAGTCATACCTCCCACTTTCATCAAGCAAGCATGCAACAGCTCCTGCTCGCTTCCCACAAGCCACCTGCAAAGTCAGGCAATTCTTCATAAGCATTTCCAATATTTCTACTTATATCACGGAAATCAAGATCAGACAGCAACTCAGAAATGTAACACACTGCACAGTTGCAATGCAGAAGTTCAGGTTCCTTAAATGATATGATCATCATTCTTTTCTCTCAATACAACAAGGCCCAATTATCCTGGATCACATTCTTAAAGACGTAGCAAGAACATCACAGAAAAAATACTTTGAAAAGAAGTAAAAGAAACACAAGCACTCACATCATCTTTAAGGGAATCTCCAACCATCATTATTTCACTAGGTTTAACTTCCCAAGCTGAACATATATGCAGTAGTGGAGCTGGATCCGGTTTGTAAGGTCGAAATTCCCTGCTCAGAGCTGGAGAAAATGTCAACTGCAGCAACCATAACACAGAAAATAAGATACCAAAGTCCACTACTGAGTAGAAAGAACGTTAACAAAGGAGATGAGCCTCAAACGTACATTACAATAACTTATGGGTTAGGCTGGAGGGCCTCAATAAGTGGGATGCATCAAATAGTAAATGCGGGGTATATCTACAGACATGAAAGATTAGTAATAAGCACGCAAAAGATGACTAACTTCAGCAAGTAGCCAGATCAGAGTAAGCTCATCCATGATCATGGACTACAATAACCCAAAGAATTTCAAAATTGTTTTTCCTGTTTAGATTTCACCAAGAAAATCATTGCTAGAGAAGATGGTTTGATTCAGTCAAAAAAGAAAGAAGGGATGGGGTTGATTCAGCAAGAGCAGAAAGTATAAGTTGGCTATATGAGGAACCATATTTTAGTTGTCCAACAAGTTTTAATTGTCCAAAACGTAGGCATGATGAGTACTGTATCAAAAATAACAAAACGTGAAAAACAGGGAGAGGGGGGATGGCAAGAAAATGGGAAGACATTTGAAGGGAGAAATTCTCTGTGATTCAATCTAAAGACATTAATAACCCACTTTTTATGAAAAATAGACAATTTGTTGAAGAAAATGCAAGAAACTGAGAGATTCTTTCATATTGAATCCAAAAACACGTCTCTCATATTTTTCTACGGACATCTGAAGTAGGCATCATGAGTATGAGCACAAACAATTTGAATTCTCCTCAGGGAGAGACTTGAAGAAGATCATATTAGGGATTAACAAAAAACTCCTTTTGCAATTTAAGAACAGAGGAAAAATGTAACTGAGGAAGAATCAGAGTTAATGCATAAAGAGGCCCTGTTATCATGTTAACATTGCAGACAGTCAACCTTATTAGCGTATACGGTTGACAGATGTTGCTTGGAATGTTGGATTCCTTCTCCATATTTATTGCCCAAACAAAAACACATAATAACTAAACTACTGAATTGAAACGTGTTCTTAAGACAAAAGAAAATAATATGGAACAGTAATAGATGAATAACTCTTTACGTGCAACCAATGACATGTGCATTTCAATATGCTTACCCTGAACCGTTCATGAAATATATCTACTGCCGCCTTGACATTGCGTGTGATTAACCCCCTCCTGTAAATAGTACAAATAAAAACAATAAGCATATCGCCATACCTTCATTCGTAAATTCAAATAAAAATTCAAAATCTTGCAAACAAAAGAAGATTAGGAGCTTCACTAGCATGCATATAAATATTGCGTACACTTCCAACCCCTAGAGATTGAACCCAGGAACTCAGGTTCCGCCTTTGTACCTAAGAGGGAGGAGGTGCCACTAATACTATTGACGTTAATTAAATAACTTTGTAACTTTTATGCACAGATAACAACTATACTCCAAGTACATGTTGATTAGGCTTGCAATTTATACCATCTCCAGGAAAATATAATAGGGATCATGGAAAGGGATATATGGAGATCAACTTGACAACTTAAATTCCTAATCAGGACAAGGTTCACTTGTAACCCAAACATTCCTCGTCTTATCCAGGGCAGACCAACTAATCACCTTTAGCTAGTACTGATAACAACTTGATTTGGCAGAAAGTAGGACTTCCTCTAGCCAATGTTCAAAAATCACGCAGCCATTAGTTAGGCATTTATCCGTACATACAACATAAGAAGGAACGACTATTAGGGAAGATAAAAACTTGACATGGGCTGAGAATGACCTTATATTCTTAGAATCTAGAAAACCACAAAGCTCTGCTGCACCTGCACCACAATTTACCCAAATGTTAATGAACATCTGTAAAGTGATGATGGGCAAAGGAATAATGCAATCTCAAGTCATAAGTTCATGCAAAGTATAACTCAAATTCTCACGCTAATTGTGGACTAAGCACCCAAACACTCACTACAGAAGGGAAAAAAAACACTCGCAAAGAAGCAAAAGCATCCTCTTGTTTACAAAACTCATCAAAATTCAAGATTCAAATTTTTCACTTATTCACACCAAGGAATAAATGGATACGCCACATGGAATACTTTACCCAAAAAAAAAAAGGGTTAGATTTACAGCTGTGCAATTAGCAACATAAAGTAATTGAAACCAGAGCTACATTATATTTTTTTCCTTATCCGGTACTTTCCCGGGAACCAAACAGAAAGCCAAAACCAACATAGAAAAACTCTCTCACCAGGCATGATCTGGAGGCGATCGAGCCCCTGGCTCTCGTAATCGGCAATAATATCATACGCCTTTCGCTGCTTCTCGGGGCTCCAAGTCTCAATGTGGTGCAATATATCAATCCCAGAAGGGCTCTCGGCCTTGATTCTGACGTACTCGTCCTCGCCGAGCACAGCTCTGTACATTGCCGCGAAATCGATGACGGGGACCGTTAGGGTTCCGTCCATGTCGAACACCACGCCTCGGAGGCGAGCCCTGGGCGGGGCTGCGAAGCTGAGGGTGGAGAGATTGCTGGCCATGGGTATTTTGGGGATTTTCAATTTTGGGTACAGGAGGAGGAGTGTTCTGGGTAGGAGCAGGGACATTGGATTTGAGTATTTAGGGTTATTTGAAGGGAGTCATTGGATTTTGGGTAAAAGGGAGTGATTGGATTTCAGAAGTGAAATTGGTAAAACTTTTAAAAGTGTGAGTGGCACTTGGAGAGCCTCTTCTTGGGTAATGTTTTGTTTGGTTGCTGCGAAAATTGGAGAGAAAATGAGTGTCAATCAATACATGTGTATATAAATTTGTAGACATTACCGGGAAAATATCAAATTTGTGCTTAGTCATTAATGGTCTGTGATTTGTTGATCGATCTTGTAGCTTTTCATAATTATAGTGAACCATTGCTGACCAATCATACAATTTACGTACAGTCCTTTGTGCAGGCATTTGATTTGAAATCTTTTCATGTCGTTTGGCCGCATCATGGGGCCAATTTTGGGGATTGAAAGGGAAAGCCTAACTCATGAACTGGTCTGGTTTTCTTACTTTGCACCATTGTTCATACATGTTCTTACTTTCCACGTTTAAAATGTGCTATTTTGGACTGACTTGATTTTGCATTGTCATATTAAGCATCCCAATTATTTGTCAATAATTCATGAATTTTGTTGATTTGGAGAGGTCCAATTAACATGGCCTATTACGCAAGGATATCACTCATGTATAGTATTTATATGTTCCGTCCAAATTGGATAGAGTTTGGACAAGAGTTTTTTTATTTTATTTTTTATTTGGTGCCAAAGTTAGGAAGGAGAGAATTGAGATTTTCTTACACATACACTATCAAAGCATTGCGATGATTCGAATCTAAGACCACTGGTTTGCAAGTCAAGGTCTACTCGGCTAGACCCCTGTTGTTTGTTGAAGCTAAGTTTTATGTCTTTTATTTTTTCTTTCCAAAATTTAAAGTTGAGAAAAAGGTTTACAAAAGGATTGGATTGGAGATGCTCTAATAAGTATTTCAAACTTTCATATCATGGATCTTAATCCGTCAGCTTCCTCGACCGATACGAACGCATGCGTGACTTTTTGTGATTTGTGATTGTCCTACCAAAACAAATAAAATTTGCCTAAATAGATGCATTGATCAACAGATTATATCCCAAGTTGCAGGCCCACCCAATCAATACTGGGAGAAAAATCAATGGTTACAACATATTTTTAACCGCTTGGGTGTGCTGAAAGATTACATTTGCACACCCAACCAGTGGAGATCGCCTTGCCAACATGTGTCTACAGAGAATTTGGGCTTCTGTACTCTTTTGAGCCCCTTAACCTCAGAAAAAGCAAATAGAATAAGGACTTTCTACGGTTTTTTATTTCCTCTATAATTCTCTCAATTTTCTTTTTCTTTAAATTTATTCATAAATTATGTTTTTCTAGTTCTCAAATTACATTTTTTTAATCATAGTGTGAAGTAAAAAATGGAGGTACTATTATCATGTATGTGTGGATATGAAAACAAATTGATTTTCTTCATATATCCCTGTTTGATGACCATTTCAATTTTAGTTTTTAGTTTTTTTTTTTTTTTTTGGTTAGAGTATAGAGGAAAATGAGAGTTAAAATAAGAGTGAGGATGAGATTCAGAGAGAGGATAAGAAGGAGTCCAATTTTCCTGTTACCCTTTTCCCTGTATTGACACATGTCCCTATACTTAACTTCTAACATAACAGTGTTACTCTTTTAATAAAAATAAAACAAAAACAAAGCTAAGTATTAAATAAAAACCAAAAAACAACAACCACTACAGCCCCATCGACCCACGCAACCTCAGCCAACACCTCCACCCATCCAACCTGGTTAGCCACCCTATCCCGTCGGTGGCAACCCCTCTCCTCCTTGCCGCTAGAAACACCTCATTATCTCAATATCTCTTTTATCTCTCTTTCTTTTCCTACTTTACCATTTTCTTCCCCAAACTCAAAACCCTAACAACATAGTCAATCTCATCTGTTAAAACCTTAAACAAGAATGACATTAAAGGGCTTCAAAATTGTAGGATGTTTTGTGCAATCAACCATAGTGTGTTGTGGCCTCAACATCCCTTCACCTTTAAACCTCTGCTGCAGCTAAGCCTATGAAATTATGAGAGAGATCTTGAGATCCATATCTTGATCTACTAGATCTCACATTTGATGCCATGTTATTTTTCCCTCCTTTTTTTTTCTTGGTGTTGGTGGGTTAAAGACAGATAAGAGAAATGACATGGAGAAAGGATAATGGGTTTTAGCCATGGAAAAAAATAGATTAGATTTATGAGTTTGGTGTTGCTTGATAAAGAGGGAGGACAGAGAAGAGGGGCTGCTTCCGGCAGTGGCTAAGAAAGGGGTTGTTGCCGTCGAGGTGGGCTGGCTAACCTGGTTGGATGGGTGGGTTGGCTGTCCAGGTTGGGTGGTCGGCCGGTGGGTGGGTGTGGTTATGGTGGTGGCTGTTTTTTTTTTTTTCCTTTTTTTAATAATTAGCTTTGTCTTTGTTTTATTTTTATTAAAAGAGTTGACACTGTTATGTTAGAAGTTAAGTGTAGGGACATATGTCAATAAATTAAAAAGATAACAAGGAGGTACAAGAAAAGGCGTAACAGGAAAATTGGACTCTATAAGAAGGGAGTAGTAACAAAAGTGAAAAGAATTTCAAACAGATTTCATTTTTTAGTTTTTGTTTTTAGTTTTGTTAATCCTTCCTTCCATCTTCCCCTGTCATCTTCACTCTCATTCTCACTTTCATTTTCCCTGTTTTTTCTCTATACTCCATCACAAAAAATGTAAACTAAAAATTAAAAATGAAATGCTTATCAAACGAGCCCTTAATTTCTCTAGTTTTCAAATCATGTATCTAAAGACTGCCACGTAAGTAATAAATTAAATTGGGTGAATATATTTGGTGTGTTTAGCAGCATTTTTACATACAAGCTATAAAGTCAACTGATTTCTTAATGAGGTTAAACTACAACCTACTTTGCCAGTTGACATTACAAACGCAAAAGGAAGCTTGACTGCAAGACCCATGCACTTGAAAAACTCCAACGAACTTCAAAATCTGAGTTTAATCCATAACACAGATCTTTTTTCCTTTTTAATTGTGAATACATGTTTTCTTCTTTTATTTTTCTTTTTTTAAGTACAAGTAATTGGAGGAGAGAAGTTTACACAAATATTCAATAGGTGTTTGGAGATTTCGAACATCTGTCCATATGGATGGAGATACCAACTGAGCTTTACCCGACAAGCAAATACAGGTTTTCCTTTTAACTTCAACGAAGATGCAATTATCTGCAAATTGTCTATCAAGGCCCGCAAGCAGGTTTTGAGGGTTAATTAGTAGGTTCCTCTTCTTTTTGTTGGTTTATAAGCAGTTGACATTTGACCTGCTAAACATATATATGCGTGTACGCATAATTAGCCATGAGCGAGCAGCCATGCACAGATCCTACAGATTGTGATTGATGCACCGTTGACAATTGAAATGTTGAATATATGCAGCTCTATATGCATGACGTGATAATGCATCGAGAAAACACCATTTTACTTATTTTTTTTGGGTAAATTACTCAAATGGTCCTCAAATTTGTACCTGATTTATATTTTGGTCCCTAAACTAAATTATTCGTTCAAAGGTCCACCAACTCTTTATTAATCGTCGCTTTGGTCCTACTGTTACATTTTCTGTTAAATTTAGTCATGTGAGCAGCACATGCTACATTTGTTGAGGTAAATAAGACTTTTGACTTATGTATCACCCATGTATCACCACTTTATCACCTATTTGGGGAACATATGACAGTTATGGACGGTTTTACCCTTATATTTGACGGCAATATTAACATAATTTAACGGTAGGATCAATGGAGTGATTAATATAGAGTTGATGGACCATTTGAACGAATAATTTAATTGAGGGACCAAAATGTAAATCGGGTATAAGTTTGAGGACCATTTGAGTAATTTACCCCCTTTTTTTCAATTTTGATGTCATTGATTGACATAGTTAATTGTTTTATGGTGTAAAAATATTGAGTAAAAACTGAAATATGAAGAAAGACTTTGAGGTACGATTTGAATCATGGGAGGCAAATAACACTTTAAGGAAATGATTCAAATCATACCTCAAAGTCTTTCTATTTTATAGTTTTCACTCAACAAGAAATCCTCATTTAGAATTATGGTTGCTAGCCTCGGATTGGTTAATCGCTTCACTTTTAGGTTTTAAGTATTAGATTTTGAGAATAACCTGTTAGCAGTTGTCATCTTGTGAAGTTGTGAAACACAAAGTAGAAACACACTTTCTCTCTTGTCTCTCTTGTCTTGAGGAGTCCTTGTTTTATGGACTTTACACACTTTCTTGTCTTGAGGAGTCTTGTTTTATGGACCTTGTTTTATGGTTGTTTTTCCTAGTCAGTCCGTGTCTTTTCTTGTATAGTGATGGTAGGCAATTGGTTGTATATATGATTAAGAAGAAATAGAAAACATAACAAGTTGAAATCAGAAAAATATGTGCAGCTCTCATTTTCTCTACACTCTCCACTCTCTCTACTTATTCTCCTCTATATTTTCCTAAATTGACATGGTATCAGAGCAGCGATCTTGGAATTGCTGACTCTTATTCTGAATCTTTGCTACCTCCATGGGGGAAGATGTTTTTTTCCCTGCTAGAAATAGCACCACCAACTCTTCTCAACCTACCTACCTAGAAGCATTGAAGACACCGATCCCGACCCAGACACCGACCCGACCGATTGGCCTCACCTGGACTAGGTGTTGCCGCCAACCCAACCGAACAACCCCGACTGAAACTACACGATATGAAAAAGATCAAAAAGGATATGAAGCTGCAAGTAGTGACTCTGGCTATGTATTCCATACTTCGGATGATAGAAATTCAACGGGTTGGATAATTGATTCTGGCGCAACCGATCATATGACATTTGATCCTGATGATTTTCTGAGTACTAGTCAACCCAGACGAACTAGTATTGCTAATGCCAATGGAGTTACTTCTCCTGTGACAGGGGCCGGCACTGTGGCTCTCTCATCCTCTCTTTCATTATCTAATACTTTACTTGTTCCATCTCTATCAAATAAGCTAATGTCAGTTAGTCAGATTACTGAACAATTGAATTGTTGTGTATTAATCTACCCGAGTTTTTGTTTACTTCAGAATATTCACACTAAGGAGATTATTGGTCGTGGTACTATGAGAGGGGGGCTATATTATGTGGAGGATCTCAGTACAGGCATGGCTCACAATGTGACACATGATACCAAACAAAGGCAAGTCTGGTTGTGGCACCGTCGATTGGGGCATCCATCCTTTGGATATATGAAGCATATTCTACCAAATTTATTATCAGATTTCAAGGACTCCGACTTCAAATGTGACACTTGCATCTTGGCTAAAAGTCACCGTGTGCCCTACCCGTTGAGTTCAAGTAAGAGTACTACTCCGTTTAAGTTAATTCACTCTGATGTTTGGGGGCCCTCACCTATAACTTCTCATTCTGGCTTTCGGTGGTTTGTGACGTTTGTGGATGATTGTACTCGGATGACATGGTTGTACTTGATGAAGAATAAAAATGAAGTGTTTACTATGTTTCAATCTTTCCACAGACAGATTGAAACTCAGTTCTCTACCAAGATCAGAGTTCTTCGCTCCGACAATGGGGGCGAATATGTCAACCATGACTTTCAAACATACTTCCAGATGCACGGCATGATTCATGAGACGACTTGTCCTCAAACACCACAACAGAATGGTGTTGCGGAACGGAAAAATCGACATCTCCTTGAAACAGCTCGATCACTACTGATTGGGGCTCATATTCCCCGCAACCACTGGGATGATGCCATCATCACGACAGTTTATCTTCTCAATCGTATGCCTTCGCGGGTCTTGGACTTCCGGACTCCACTCCAAACTCTTGCCAATTATGGGCCCTTGCCACCTGTTTCGATGCTTCCACCACGAATCTTTGGTTGTGTAGCGTTTGTTCATCTCCATAAAAATCAACGTAGCAAACTTGATCCATGTGCTCTCCGATGTGTTTTTATGGGATATGCTGCTCATCAGAAGGGATATCGGTGTTATCATCCTCCTACTCGTCGTACCTATGTCACTTTGGATGTCACTTTTATGGAGTCTGAAATGTTCTTCCATGATACGATGTCCAACTCTCCGCCCCAAAGAGACATACAAATAGAACCAATGAGCAAGGAGGCTCTGGAAATTCAAGAACTTGAAGATTGGAGCAAAACGAGCCCAAAAAGTCCAAGAGAAAACGTAATCTGGCCACCCGTGACCGGTCGCGAGGAGCCCAGCGACCGGTTGCGTCAAAGTACTGAAGCTGAAAATCAAACCTGTTCAAATGCGACCGGTCGCGAAGAGCCCAACGACCGGTCGCACCACAACACTGAAGCTGAAAATCAAACCTGTCCAAATGCGACCGGTCGCGAGGAGCCCAGCGACCAGTCTCACCACAATGCTGAAGATGAAAATCGAACCTGTCCAAATGCGACCGGTCGCGAGGAGACCAGCGACCGATCGCCCCACAACGAGAAAATTGGCTTGTTTTCATACTTCATCGATGATGATAATGAAGACCCCCCTCACATCTCAGTATCCGCTGATCAATCTCCTGAGAATAATCCTGAGGTACGTGATTCTACTACATCTACTGCTTTAGTTGATGAACCTGTTAGATATCAATTACCTGATAGACAGAACCGTGGAAAACCGCCAATTCGGTATTCACCGGATAATGGCAAGTCATCAAAGTATCCAATTGCAAACTATGTTTCTGCTGAAAAATTATCTGCACCCCTCCAAGGCTTTGTACACCAGTTATCCGCAATTCATATTCCAACCAAAGTGAGTGAGGCATTGAAGGATCCAAAATGGGTTCAAGCAATGAAGGAGGAGATGCATGCTCTGGAGAAAAATCACACGTGGACACTGGAGAATTTACCTCAAGGAAAGAGGACTGTCGGTTGCAGATGGGTCTACACTTTGAAATACAATGCTGATGGGTCAATTGAACGTTACAAAGCACGACTTGTGGCCAAGGGATACACGCAAACATATGGTATTGACTATGAAGAAACTTTTGCCCCTGTTGCAAAACTTAACACCGTTCGCGTGCTATTGTCCATTGCAGCAAATCTTGATTGGCCTCTCCACCAATTTGATGTGAAGAATGCCTTTCTCCATGGAGAACTCACAGAAGAAGTCTACATGGATATCCCACCAGGATATGTTACATCTACTCATGCTAATGTGGTGTGCAGATTACGAAAGGCATTATATGGATTGAAGCAGTCTCCCCGGGCATGGTTTGGACGTTTTGCCTTGGCAATGAAGAATTATGGTTTTAAGCAGAGTAATTCTGACCATACTCTGTTCTTAAAACACAAGGGAGGAAAGGTAACGGCTCTCATCATTTATGTCGATGATATGATTATTACTGGGAATGATATGCAGGAAATTTCTCAACTACAAAAATGTTTGGCAAAGGAGTTTGAAATGAAAAATCTTGGTGGACTTAAGTACTTCTTGGGCATTGAAGTTGCTCGATCAAAGCAAGGCATATTTCTCTCACAAAGGAAGTATGTTCTAGATTTATTGGCAGAAACTGGAATGTTAGATTGCAAACCTGTGGACACTCCAATCGTTCAGAATCACCGCCTTGGGGTATATCCCAATCAAGTACCCACTAACAAAGAAAGATATCAAAGATTAGTGGGGCGATTGATCTACTTGTCTCACACTCGACCCGACATCGCATATGCTGTAAGTGTTGCTAGTCAGTTTATGCATTGTCCAAGTGAAGATCATATGGATGCGGTTCTTCGGATTCTTAAGTATTTGAAGTCAGCACCAGGAAAAGGACTTATGTTCTCTAAAAATGGTCATCTAAATATCAGTGGCTATACAGATGCAGATTGGGCAGGAAACGTCACTGATAGACGATCAACATCAGGTTATTTCACATTTGTGGGAGGTAACTTGGTTACTTGGAGAAGCAAGAAGCAGAATGTCGTTGCCTTGTCTAGTGCAGAAGCCGAATTCAGAGGAATGACCAAAGGAATTTGCGAACTCCTTTGGTTAAAGAGACTGCTTACAGAGATTGGATATGCACCTACATTAGGAATGCATCTACAATGTGATAACAAGGCTGCAATATCCATTGCACACAATCCAGTCCAACATGATCGCACTAAACATGTTGAAGTGGATCGACACTTCATTAAAGAAAAACTTGAAAACAAAGAAATTCAGCTTCCGTTTGTCAAGTCAGAAGACCAGTTGGCAGATATATTGACAAAAGCAGTTTCTAGCAGAATATTCCACAACTCATTGATCAAGTTGGGCATTAGTGATATCTATGCACCAACTTGAGGGGGAGTGTTAGCAGTTGTCATCTTGTGAAGTTGTGAAACACAAAGTAGAAACACACTTTCTCTCTTGTCTCTCTTGTCTTGAGGAGTCCTTGTTTTATGGACTTTACACACTTTCTTGTCTTGAGGAGTCTTGTTTTATGGACCTTGTTTTATGGTTGTTTTTCCTAGTCAGTCCGTGTCTTTTCTTGTATAGTGATGGTAGGCAATTGGTTGTATATATGATTAAGAAGAAATAGAAAACATAACAAGTTGAAATCAGAAAAATATGTGCAGCTCTCATTTTCTCTACACTCTCCACTCTCTCTACTTATTCTCCTCTATATTTTCCTAAATTGACATAACCAACCTATCATTAAATAAAATCAAAGTTAAAGAAAATTGAATAGAAATGACGTTATTATCTTGATTACAAGAGTTTCTATAAATATGTACATACGTAGGTGTGACATAACATAACTATGAGATCGCTGAACATATTTTGTTTTCTCCAAGTTGCATTAAGTCGTTGCATGACTTTGTCATAAACCATGAATGACATATTTATTTGACAGACATACATCAATAATATATAGCGATTCGCAGGTATTTTATATAAAATGAATCTTAGCCGGTATGAAGCCAAATATCTTCTTTTCTTTATCCTTTATTTATTTTTATTTTTGGTTTGATGAAGATTACGAAGCACAATATTTAGAATACAAATGTAATTTACTTATAAATAATTAATTGGATGTTCCTGAAAGGACTAATATCCCTCTTTTGATGGAGGATTTAAAATGAAAAGGTTTGAGGCATTGAAGAAAAGAGAGATTCAAACAAATTCACGGTTGTCGCATAATACGCTGACGTTATGGATTATTTATATCAAATAGAAAGCCAAAAAAATATATATATATATCAAATTAAGAACTTTCCTCGTGGGGCTAAAAACTATCCCTTTTTTTGTTTATACAAAGCAAACTAATTGTTCCAAAGTTGGTTCCTTTTTTACGCCTATGTCTTTTTCATTTCTCCATTGGTTAATTGAATATTATCCTCTAATTTTCTCTTGATGTACGGAGTCAAACCTTTATTTAAATAAATTGCTTGATGTTAGCGGGTTACTTTCAACTCTTTTTGTCGTTTATTTCTTTTTTGTTGCTGGACTTTTAAAAACTTCAAAAAAGAAAAGTCTCCTTTGAAAAAGATACTAAAGAAAAAGATAAAGATAAAAAAGAAGAAGATACAAAGCTACTACATTATCATATCTTGTTGATTGGTCACCATTCCTAAAAGTAAACAAGCGATGTACGATTAAAATTTGTGACATCTTAAGAGAGAATAACATTAAAAAGCTAATTGGTAATGCACAATTAAAGTGGTAGGGTTGGGCAATTTCATTATCAAACCATAAGAGAGAAAAGTTTCAGCCGCTGCCCGGTCATCTTCATCCCTCTCCTCTTCCCCTCCTAGACTTTCCCCTCCCTTCTCCACCTCTGCTCCTTGTCCATCCCCTCAAGGCCTTTCGTCCTTGGTAGCTATTTGACTGTCTTGGTGATGACGTGAGGGTAGATCGAATTTTATTTTTACTTGTGAGAGTTAAAAAGTTATAGTTGCAGTAGTTTGTTGAGGTATATGTCTGATTTATCCAGGCTTGCCACTTTTTTGCCAGAATTTCTTAGGTCCTGTGTGGCTATGAGCAGAGGTACACCTTATGCGCTTATTGTTACTACTGGACTCCTTCGCATTATTTGGATTAACCCCTTGTGGCTACTATGCTTCTATATTTATATTAACTCATGTGATTATTTGTATTGATCCTTGTGACTAATGCCTTTTATGCCTAATTATAAATACAATTTATCGTCTTTCTCTAACAAAAATAAGTTGGGCTGCTAAACCAACCCTAGCCTAGCCGATTCTAATTGTAATTAAAAAATCTTGTCCTTTAAATCATAGCCACCGTACGGAGACCAACGATATGTTCACCAACTTTCATTTTACTATCAAACACAAATCCAGCAAACAAACTGTATTAACCCATTAATATAATAACTGCATTAACCAAATTGAATCAAATTAGTAAAATAATTGTTGGAAGAATCAAATTTTTAATATTTAATACCAGAAAAATCATGGCCACTTGTAATTGTTTAGGGCTAATTCCCTGGATTTTCGCCTTATCTATGACGAATCTAATCAATTAAGAAAGGTCTCTGATCTGTTGGACTGCTGCCCAACCCCCTTGTTATTTTCGTAACTAATAGTTAATAAAAAACGAAACTCGTTCTTTACTATTTTCAAAGGTTATGAATATTTTTGTACAATATAACTAACTTAAATTAGTACGTTAATACATGTGAACGGATGCATTTGGCAAGTCAAACCAGATTTATGAATTGAATTTGGGTTTGGTTTCTGGTGGTAGGTTGTTGTTTTAGGTATTTCACATGCGTACATCAATAAGAGGAGCTATAGCATCTGTCAAAGTTTGGCATACTTTGACATTGTATTAAATTCAAATCTCTATAATAGAAAAAGAATACAATAGTAACATTGGAAATTTCATGGATTCACCGTACGAAAAGATTCTAGATATGAAATCAGATATTGTCAAGAAAAAAAGCATAATCAATGTATAAATTCTATTTCGTGTTGAAGCTCGTTATGTAGGAATGCATTTGGGATTAGAAGAAAACAACTAAAATTCGTCGATTTATAATAGAGGGAAAAATCAAACTTGGGATCTCTTCGTCTCATTTGTTTTGTTATAACCATATCCCACTTTTACAAACAAAGTCCAAATATTTTGTGAGCCTAAATTATTGAAATAAAATCATACCCTCTTTTTGAAAAAAAAAACACACACACACACAATTGAAAAAAGAGAAAATATAACCAGTTGTCAAGTACCAGAAATTGTGATCGTGAAAAAGGGAACTTGTTAAATTATGGGTAAAGGACAAGTTTTTCTGTGCCTTTAACCTTAATCAAATGACCTTTTATTTTCTCTCTCTTTGGGTAAGGTTGACGAAATGACTTTGTTCTAGAGAATGACAGATTGCAAGCCCAATGGGAATACAAAATTTCCCAAAAGGTACACACAATGCATTCACATTTGAATCCATCGCAAACAACAACATCAAATGTTCAACTTTGCCTTATGATTTGCAAGTCTCAACAGCTAGACTAAATGTCTATATAATTCAAAAATGTCACTTTCTTCTTCTCCTCTTTGGTCAAAATTAAAATTCTACTATATTTACTCACGAACTTTCTTCAAGACGTGAGCATACAAGATCTTCAATATAAAACTTGAAAGAAAAACCCTCATATCATAAAAAGAAGAGCGAACTCTCGTAAAGGGATTATGAAAACTTCGAAAAATTTGTCTTTAATCCTTTTCCATCAAATAATGTTGGAATTAAGAAAATTCGAACTCGGAACCTATAACACCCCACTCAAATGTATTATCAATGAGTTATGGTTGTGGACATTCGACATCCATGACTTGATAGTATGTTGTTAAATAAAGTGAGAAAAATAGTTAAAGCATAAATTCGCAACACAGGGATGGTGGCGGGCGGCCATACATATTTGCAGAAATATATTGTGGATCCTTGGACTTTTCTAATTCCAAGTCTACGAGGCAACGTTGAAAGTCGTCGTCAATGTCATAGACCAACCCACCACCGTTTGCTTTGGTAGCTTTCGGGTTTATGTCTTTCACACTTGCGTATTTGACTGACCGCATTTCTTCTTTAATGCAACCAATTGCAATACCTATCGATTTCCAACCGTATTTGACTTTCAGGAAAAGAGATGAATAATATCCATCTTCCACCTCAAAATGATGATTTTGTTTTGTTTTACATCAAAAAAACGAAAACAAAGATCATCATTTTGCTAAAGTTTTCATTTAAATTCCGAACTTAGGCTGCTCCTTCCCAATTGGACTTTTCTTTTCTGAAAACTAATTAATTCATTGTTAATAACTTTAGGCTATCACCAAGTCAATATTCAACTGAAGATTGGATTGGAAAAACAAAGTGAAGGATGATAGGAAGCAATTATATCCCACGATAGTCCCAGCTCCTTTATATCATGCCAACATCATCATTCCATGGAAGAATATATTTTTAAATAACCATTATACTCTTTCACATAGTCTATGACAGTATATTATTGTTGGTCCTTTTTTCTGCCAGGTATTCTTCTCGCCAGGTTAGGTGTGCTCAGAAGAAATCGGCAGTTGCTAGACTGACATCAATGCCCCGATTGCATTTTTTGGTTCACGCAGATGCTATCCCAACTTTCAACCAAATTGAAAGTTCTATCAGGTTGACAAGAATCCAGTCCAGCCCTGTCTTGGGCTTAACTTCCGGATTCCTTCTGATTCGTGTGTTTTGCTTTGTAGGCGTGCCACTGTTGGTTGTAAGACCAGTTCAACAGACCTAGTATGAGGAAGTGTGATGAGTAGTTTGTGAAATTTGCGCCTTGTTTCTAGACCTCTATTCAAGCTATTGTGCTCCAAGTGGGGTACTGGCCTGGATAGGTTCTTTTCTATGCCCCAGTTAAGAGGACTTTGATATTCTTTCTCTTGTGTATATGTCGGTCCTGGTTGGTGCGAGCAACACCTATCCAAGAAAGGGAGAAAGACAAAGTTCTTGGTCAACAAACGCCTTGCGTGGGTTTACAAACCTGAATCTGAATTTAAATGTATTTAGATATGAGCTAGTCACAAATTCGGGCCCAATTATATGAATTTCGGGCCCAATTGGCTTATATCCCTCAAGACTATAGAGCCTGATTCGGGCTAAAACCTTTTATGAGCTCTTAATTTAAATAAAAATGAAAAGACGGGGAAATATCTAAATATTGCGAGTATAAAGAGAAATACAGATATAGACATAACAGAGTTCTTTAGAAACGAGTTCCATCATTCTTATTTATTCGATTCTGAGATCAACGACAGAAGCAGCAAAGATTCATGTTTATTGGTCCCAGATTATGAAATGCATTATCACGATGGTCTAAGGTTTGTAGCCAGCTAAATTATACAAATTCAAATTGAACATTTTCAGAAGTTAATCATACCATGAAGATGGCAGGGGAAAATAAAAAGATGAACACAGAAGTCATCTGGCTATATGAAATCCGAGCGAGTTTGACTGGAATATCTTGAGTGCTTTTTGAGTGTTTCACAAGACGTTGCGTCTGGTTTTTGGAGAGAGAGTCCCCTTCTTCTGTGCTGGAAACTCTCTATTTATAGGAGCAGGGGAGGTCGCAAGTGATGATGACTGAGTGAGGATGTTTGGCTGTTGTCCGAAGTCAGCTTGCTGACTTGACGTTCTGAACTGGTCCATAGTGGGGATGATTGAACTTTCTGACGAGGACCGCCGATCCTTTGAAACAGTTCTCTGGTCTGAAGCGTTTTGTACTTGGCGATTTGATATGCAAGTTGGCTTCTTACCTGGCTTGGTGGCTTCCTTGGGCGGCTGGCTTTCTTACTGGAAGAGGGAAAAGTCAAATCGTCATTAAATGTTGATGGTCCTTCTCCAACTTCGCGTGGGTTTGGAATAGTTTCCAATTTTTATTTCTTCAATAGTCCAATCGCTTTGGGCCCTCTGTTCCTGGGCCCCGGTTACAGACAATTTATGGGCTTGGGCCTTGGCCACATTCTTTTGGGGAGAGAACCATCTTTGATCCATTGACCAAAATTGGGTAAAAAAATTATCAACCAATTAATTTGACAGGTGACACATGCATAGAATTTACTTAAACATGTCGTGCTTATTTCTATAATTGAATTTAAGAAATAATATTATATTGAGTCTTTCTACACTTCGGATGTCCTCACTGAATTCTATTTTTGGATAGTAATTAAGTGATCGGAACAATTCATTTTTTAGGTTCACTTTCAAGGATTATCATGCTAGATCGGAAATTTGTTCTGAGCACTAAATTATATATCTATCTCTCGTCACTCTTACAAAAATAATTACATATTAACCATACGTATCAAAGAAAAAAAATCATATTTTATGAGACGTGACACTACAAACAATATAACAAAGCCATGCTAACTCCGAGTTCACAGGCCATATACTGGTTTTGACATTCCAACCAAGTTCCATCTTTGTGGCGTCAGAAGATTATCCTCAGCCAAAAGTATACTGGCGCTGGCCCCGGCCCCCATACTCAATAATTTCAGTTTAAGTCAGAATTCAATCAAGTGAACGAATCCAAAATGTTTCGCATTGATTCATTGATTTGCTTTGTTCTTTTGTCACTTCCCATTTCTTCCAGAGTCACAAAACAAAGGCAGCCACACTTCTTTTGGCTTTTAACAAAAGCAGATCAAACAAAAGCACTTGTACCCATTTCCCAGAATAGTTAATTGCTCTTGAACCAAGTACATTTTCAATATTCGAATAAGTACCACATAAATATTTCATTTTAATTTTAATAAAATAGAAAATAGACAGTCACGTGAATAATAATAATAATAATAATAATAATAATTTACATAAATAAGAAAGAGGTAAAATCTCAATCCAACACAAACTTATCTTCAACATGGAAATCATTATCAACCACAACCACCCACCCCATTACACAAAACCAAAAAAACAAAAAAAAACCATTATTTTACACAAATCCTACATATAATAATTAGTCAACAATTACTATTAAAAAATATCAAACCCATAAAATTGAAAAAAGAAAAAAGAAAAAAAAGAGGAGATTAGCTTCTAAACGGAAGTGGGTGTGGAAGAAGAATTTGGTTCTACTTTTCTAAGCTCAATCGTCGCTGGCTTCTGCAAGTCCTCGTCGTCATGGTACGCATAAGCAAACCCGCCATGCCGGGTCAGATCCATACCCGCCATCTCATCCTCGGCCGAAATCCTCAGCAGCTTCAGCTTATGAAGCACGAAGAACAGGGGCCCCATCGTGGCACTGACCCACCCGATAATCACCACAATCTGTAACAAGTGGGCCCCCAGCATCTTCCCTCCGCCGCCCATGAACAACCCGTAAGGCCGATCAGCTTTTCCCGGGTACACCTCGTTCACGTATTTCTTGGTAGCAAACAGCGCGGTGAAGATGATTCCCCACGCGCCGCATCCGCCGTGGAGCTGCGCCGCCTCCAACGGGTCGTCGTATTTCACCTTCTCGGCCAACTTGTTGCACGAGATCAAAACGATGGCGGCGACGAAGCCGCATACGATTGCTGCCCACGGCTCTACGACGGAGCACCCCCCAGTAATCGCCGCGAAGCCGCCGAGAAGTCCGTTACAAACGTCCGTTACGTTCCAGTGACCCGAGAGGATCCTCTTTCCGAAGAGAGTTGTCAAAGCGGCAGTGCAGCCGGCGAGGGTGGTCGTCACGGCGGTGCGGCCCACCGCCGACCACTGCCCGTAATATGACATGGATCCGGTCCCATACGGACTCAGGATCTTGGTGAAAGAACCCGGGTTGAACCCGTACCACCCGAACCAGAGCAAGAACGTGCCCAAGACTACCAAAGTAGCGCTGTGTCCGCGGAGAGCGACGGACCGGCCGGAGTGGTCGAACCGGCCGATTCTCGGACCCTCGATGAACGCTCCCCAGAGGCCGGCGATGCCTCCGACCATGTGGACCACACCCGACCCGGCGAAATCGATGACTCCGGATCCGAAAAGGAGGTTTTGGGTATTTGCAGCGCTGGCCCAGCCGTCGGTTGACCAGAACCAGTGGGAGACGACCGGGTAGACGAAGCCGGTGAGGAAGGAGGAGTAGATGAGGTAGGCGACGAACTGGGTCCTCTCGGCGATGGAGCCGCTGGTGATGCCGGCAGCGGCGATGGCGAAGGCCCACTGGTAGAGGAAGTGGCTGTAGTCGAAGGTGTCGGAGGGGATTTCTTTGAGGCCGAAGAAGTGGCGGCCGATGAAGCCGTTGGAGGGGCCGCCGAAGGCGAAAGCGAAGCCGAAGAGGTAGTAGAAGAGCCCGCCGGTAGCGGCGTCGAGGACATTGGTGAGCATGATGTTCATGGTGTTCTTGGCGCGGACGGAGCCGGCACAGAGCATGGCGAAGCCGAGCTGCATTGAGAAGACGAGGTAGGCGGAGAAGAGGAGGTAAGTGGTGTCGACGGCGTAGGCGGTGTCGGAGAGCTTGGAAGACACGACGGCGAACTGGGAGCAGATGAAGTCGGCTGCACCGGTGGCGTTGGGGCCCAGCAGCTGGGCCAGTTGGGCTGAGGAGCAGTCTAAGGTAGCCCACGTCGCCATTGTAGCACAGAAGAGAGAAAGAAGAGAGAAAAGAGGAAGAGAGGAGAAGTAAAAGTCTAGGTACTCATCTACCTCTCTATAGCAGGTACCGTTGGGTGGATGCTGCTTATGTATATACTATATAGGAGAGAGAGAGGCACGAGCTTTGATTTTTGGAGCAATGTGGGCCCATTTCCTGTAGTGTTCATGTATGATTGGAAGATTTTGTAGACTAATCACCTGATTTTATTTTTAGAAAAGTTTGGAATATACACGGTCAGGATTCAGATCCATGCAGGTCTTGGGGTGTTTTGTCATTTTTCATAATTAATATTCTACTAAAATTGATCTCTTGATTATTAATTAGTACAAGTAATTAGCATATTATTTATTTCCTCCAGTGGAGGGAATAATAACTTTAGGCGCTAACTTTCTTCTTACTTTAGCTGCAAATCTTTTTGTTTCCAACAAATAATTCTTAATTTACACACATGTTCGGTACTACACAATAACCTTAAGATATAAATGGAATAATAATCGAGACCTATGTTTTTATTCGATGGCTTTCCACATTTTCAGCTAAACTTTACTTTTTTCAACAGAAAATGTAAAGGTACATGATCTTTAGCTTAATTAAGTGACATAATTTGGGGTACGATTAAAAACTTGATGAATACAGTGTGGGAACATGGGTTAGGCTTAAAATACTTAATTAAGAGTTCGATTCCGTCTAATTCATGCAGCTTGCCTAGCATGCTAGTACATTAGAGGTCATGGCAGGTATATTGAATATTTTGATTTCAATTTGCAAAGCAATGATCTCATTGTTTGATATTTGACAAGACCTATTAACTAACCAAAAAATTGTAATTTTTTGTTATTTTTTTATATTTAGAAATGCACATAACAAATCAACACACAATATCTATAGACAAAAACGAAAGAAATTGAAAATGAACAAAATGTAAGGGCCTGTTCGATAACGTTTTAAGGGGTTGTTTTCATTTTCAAAAAACAAAAATGAGGCAAAAACACGTTCGGTGGCCCAAAAACAAAAGACACTGAGAATGTTTTCATAAAATGAAAACAAGTTCATGTGTACTTGTAGAAAACAGGAAAAAGTTGTTTTCATTCTCATGGGAAACATTTTCATAAAAATAACTCACATATTATTATTTCAAATTATACTACCTGACACGTTTCCATTGTTTGTCTTTTCTGAAGATGTTTTCTAATTAATCTACCAGACGCATTTTAATTTCCTGAAAATGCAAATTCGTTTTCTTATTTTCATTCTTTGAAAATATTCTAAGAAAATATTCTCCGAAAACATTACCGAATGGGCCCTAATACTCCTAGATGGACTTGGATGCGTATAGAGGGAAAGAAAAAAAGGAGAATGGAAGTGAGAATGAGATTGAGAGAGGGAAGATGGGGCGGATGAGAGGAATGAGTAAAGTGAAAACAAAACCTAAAAACTAAAACCTATTTGAAATTGTTTTCACTTTTATTACTCATCTCTCCCATCATCACCTCTCATCCTCTCTCTCAATCTCACTGTCATTCTCACTCTCACTCCCATTCTTATTTTCTTCTCTATAGTAGTATGAAAAATAAAGGGAAATTGACGGCTTTACCCTGGCTCACCTAATTTATTCACTAATATCCTTATTTTGAAACCCAATCACAAATGCCCCTTATAAAAACTCCCTATTGACAACCTATTACCTATCTTTCACTTTTGTTTAGTCGTTCTGAGCTCTCTGAAATCCTCTTTCACAATTTCTCGATCTCACTCACTCAGCCCTAATCTCCTCTCTTCTCTCTCGCTCGCTCGCACCCACATCAACGACAATCACTGTCACCTCCTCAGAAACCCTAACCCACATTGGCGACAACGACCTTTCCACCTCCATCTCTCACTCTCTGTCACCTCTTTCGACCTCTATACCTAGAGATGGCGTCTCAAGTAGCTAACTCGACTTTTCTCCTACATATTTGGGTTTTCTTCTCCTTGTTTCAATTTCGTATATGGGTTTGGATTTTTGGTGCTTGATGTGAGTTTAAGTCCCTCCAAGTCAAATTTGGTTGAGTTTGTACAGAAATTTGTTGAAACATAATTGTGGGTTGAATTTAAAATTTTACTCTCTCTGTTTACAATTAATATTTTCAACATGTGTAGAGAATGTTATTTCAGTGGGATTATACAAGAACTTTTTGTACCAAAATTTTGGGATTGTGCAACAAATATTTCTCAGTTTGTCTTAAGGAATATTATGCTTGAAGCTTGTCTAGTCTACAATGATTTTGAAGATTTTCTTTTGCTTATTGAATTTGATTACTGAGTTAGTTTTTTATTCTGACAAAAAACAATTGAAGAAACACAGTTATTTGGTTCAATGATCTGAATTTGTTTTGTTCTGTTTTGGGATATGATTTTTGAATGAACTACATAAATTGATTAAGTCTTGAGGTGGAGGATATCTCCAAAAGTGATTGTGGAGTTTGTAAGTTTTATGAGAATGCCAATATTTTAACATAAGTTTGATATTGTAAAGTTGGAATATGTTGGATCTTGTTTTTCATTATTTTTCGTACTTCAATATTAGATCTGTTTTTGGTGCAGTCTACAGTCCTCAAGGTTGGTATCATGCCAAGGTTGGGTTGGTGCTGTGAAAAGGGTTCTTGGAAAACTTAAGGTTTGTTGACAGCTCTTGCATTTATCTAGTTCCATTATCTTGCTTTACTTCTTCTCTGAGACTATGCTTCTTTAACTGTTTGAACAATGCCAAATGCACTATTGATGATTTCCTTATTTGTATTTTTATTCGCCTGCCAAGACACATATTCACTTCACCCATGTTTATAATAACTTTTATATTGCAATTGAGTAGTACGAAATCGTGTGCATGAATGTGAACTTTAATTTTACAATGGTACTATCTTGTGAAAGTTTTCTATATGAAGAATTGGGTCATTTAGAAAAGCCAACAATCTGTATGGAGATAGGATTCTTAAAGGTAGTCCTTCACTAGAGAAACTACAGATAGATTTCTCAAATGTATATATAACTCAACAAACTTCAAGCTCAGCTCTTAAATGATGTATATCATAATTTTTTTTTTCTTTCTTCTATTAAAAAATGTATATCATACTGTAGTTTTACATTTATCCACTCTATTTGTTGTAGTGCCTGTAAATGTATGTGTATGATACTTGTAGTGCCTGTAAATATGTCTGAACTTGTTTTGGTATTGGTTTCTGAATCTGTTTTGGTATTGGTTTTTGTTATGAATTTTGAAATTGGTTTCTATTTTGAAATTGATTTTAGTTGTGATTGAATGTTATGTTTTTGTTTCCATTGTGATTGAATGATTGGCGTCTAATATGCATTTTTGATCCGTTTTATATAGATGGAAGATTGCCTTGATTCAAGTGGCAGCGTCCTCTTGGGGAGGAAATTGCTATAACTTTCAACTTAAATTCGGTACTAAGAGGAGATGTCGTCGAATTTTGTTGATAGATATAAAATGTGTTAAAATTCCAGACCAAGAGGAGATGTAAATTTTTTGTTTTTTTGCCACTTTCTTATCTATATCTTAAGATGTAATGAGATAACATAGTTAGTTCATCAATTTATGAAAGTCAAGTTAGAAGGAAATTTGTCAATCTCTAGTTTCCATGGTTTTATCTTTCCCCTTTCAAAGAAGAAAAACACAAATGTAACAAAATCAGTGATTTCATTGGCAAATGCCATGACAAATATGTATTGCACATGTATAGCCCTTTATTGCTTGTGTATTGCCTCAATATATCCTTTTTTTAAAAGTCTGTTGGAATAAATTTATAGGGGGAGTATGAAGTTTGTGTATTGCCATTATATAGCCTTTTATTGCTTGTGTATTGCCATTGTATAACCTTTTATTGCTTGTGTATTGCTACTGTATTGCCCCCTCATGTCTTTTTTTTTTTCAAGTCAGTGTTGGAATAAATTTATAGGGGGAGTATGGAGTTTGTGTATTGCCATTGTATAGCCCTTTATTGCCTGTGTATTGCTACTGTATTGCCCTCGTATATATATATATATATATATATATATATATATATATATATTTTTTTTTTTCAAGTCTGTATTGAGGGTATAAAGGTGGGGATGAGGGAAAAAAGCTTCATAGGGATGGGGATGGGAATGGCATACCCACCCCCGATTCGACCCATTGCCATCCACAAAGGCAAGAAGAATGAGCTATATATACACATAATGTATATAATGTGCTCTCTTCAAAGTATAATTGAATAAAAGTATATTTCCATTGCATACACTTGTGAATATATAAAAACAAAAGATTCAAGACTGAAATTTCTCAAGTAAATTGAACTCAATTTCATTCCATGAGGACTAAATAATTACATGGTCTGTCTGATACACAAGTAGTCCCTCAATTACATGTTTTTTTTTCCTTATAACCACAATACACTTCTTGCAACTAAATGGAATGTTGTCCCAACCCAAATTGATGAAGGTTCTCAATGACAACAATCTTCTAGAAGCCAAAAATCTAGGTCTAACTGTCATGAAAAAAAGAATCAATTATCTCAAGACTTAAGAGTTAGGATTTTGAATCCCTAGAGACCAAGCTTGTGGGACAAATTTCCTTCGAACTTGACTTTCATAAATTGATGAACAAACAATGTTATCTTATTACAACTTAAGATATACATAAGAAAGTGGCAAAAAACAAAAAATTTACATCTACTCTTGGTCGGGAATTTTAACACATTAGCAAAATTCGACGACATCTCCTTTTAGAACCGAATTTAAGCTGAAAGTTAGCAATTTCCCCCCCAAGAGAACGCTGCCATGTATAAAATGGATCAAAAATGCATATTAGAAGCAAATCATTCAATCAAAATGGAAACAAAAACATAACATTCAATCACAACTGAAACCAATTTCAAAACAGAAATCGATTCCAAAATTCATAACAAAAACCAATACCAAAACAAATTCAGAAACCAATACCAAAACAAGTTCAGACATATTTACAGGCACTACAAGTATCATAAACATACATTTACATGCACTACAACAAATCTTCTGTTCAGCTCAGTGAGTTGGAGAAGAAGAATGTCGAGCTAGTTTGCAAGCTTTCTGCCGAGCAGGCCCGCTATGAGAAGAAGACGTCTGATTTGAGGGAGATGATATCCGAGCTGAAGAGTTCCCTTGCTGAGAAGGATTCCGAGCTTAACTCTTCTGCTGCTGACTTGGCTAGTCGGAAAGATGCTTACTTCCATCTTGAGCGCAAGAATGCCGACATCTCTCACAGTTATAACAAGCTTTTGGCCAGATTTCGTGCCTATCATGAGTCTGCTGAAGAATCCAGGTATGAAGCTACCGTGGATGCGTACAAGCTGGGCTACATGGACTGCACAAATAGAAAAGATCCATTCTTTGCCATTGGAGATGAAGACATTGAGACGCTTTGTCATGAGCAGGTTAACGCTGTGGACATGGAAGGAGTTGAAGAGCAGGTGGCTGAAGAGGCAGTAGCCGATGGAGTAGGAGAGGGTGCATCCGATGAGGCAGTGGTAGACGTCATAGATCAGGCATGTGAAGCTGTTGAGAGCGTGGCTGATCAGGTGGATGCCGAAGAGGCTGCAGATCAAGGTTCCCCTACCGGCGCTTCGGAGTAGATGAAGACTCTTTTATTTCTTTTTAGCTTTTGTAGTCTGCTTTTTGTTTAGAACAATTGGTCTTGGTTGACCTATCTTCTTTTTTGTTTGAACTCGGCCAGTTGGTCACTTTGCTATGGAAATTTCAGTTATTATTTTTTTAACCTCAATTTGCATATTGACTTGTGAACTGCTTGAGTAACCGGCTAGTGTCTTGGTTGTACATTTCCCCTTAGGATTTTTGCAAAAGTCAGGGTCCCTCTTGAGGGATTCCGGGCGTATTCTGCATTTTTCCGAAGAAAGCTTAGGACGCTTCTGGTCATCACCCTGCGTCTCCCTTAGGACACTTTTTATGGGCAACTGTATGACTATCCTGCCTCCCTTAGGAAACGGATAGGAACCTGGATACCTCCCTTAGGAAATTTCTGGCGCACCCTGCGTCTTCCTTAGGACACTTTTTTGTGGGCTGCGTCTCCCGAAGGACGCTTCTGATCGTTGCCCTGCTCTCCCTTAGGACGCTGCTTATGGACACCTGTATGACTATCCTGCCCCCCTTAGGAAACGGATAGGAACCTGGATACCTCTCTTAGGAAATTCCTGGTGCACCCTGCAGCCCCCTTAGGATGCTGCTTTGCAGGCTGGGTCTCCCGAAGGACGCTTCTGATCGTTGCCTTGCGTCTCCCTTAGGACGCTTTTTATGGGCAACTGTTTGGCTATCCTGCTCCCCTTAGGAAACGGATAGGAACCTGGATATTTCCTGCAGAAAGCATGAAGACCTCCTTTTAAGAAATTCCTGGCGCACCATGCGTCTCCCTTAGGACGTTGTTTTGCGGGCTGTGTCTCCCTTAGGACGCTTTTTATGGGAAACTGTATGATTTATCCTGCCTCCCTTAGGAAACGGATAGGAACCTGGATACTTCCCTTAGGAAATTCCTGGCGCACCTTGCGTCTCCCTTAGGACGATTCTTTGCGGGCTGCGTCTCCTGAAGGACGCTTCTGGTTGTTGCCCTGCGTCTCCCGAATGACCCTGCTTATGGGCAACTGTGTATATATATTCTTGACATTCTGGAATTAGAAATTGAACTTTTATTGATGTTCATGAGATTACATCACTTTATTCGAAATGGAAATAACTGAATAAAGGAACTATAACTTCCGATAGTTGTAGTGCTCGGTCATTTGCTGGGGACTAAGCGGGTAGGAAGAAGCGTCATGGATAGTATCTTTGGAGATGGCATGCATTCCATTGTCGTGGAATCTCCTTCCCTTCCATGGTGTCAAGCGTGTAGCTTCCTCTGCCCCCAGATCGGCTGATCATGTAAGGGCCTTCCCAATTGGGTTTCATCTTTTTGGACCCTTGTCTTTGCGCAGTGATGAAGGTCTTTCTTAGCACAAGGTTGCCTGGTTGAAACTATCTGACCTTGGCTCTTTTGTCGTAGTAAGACTTCAACCGCTGTTGATAGGAGGCTACTTGAACAATGGCCTTCTCGCGCTCGCCTTCAAGTAAGTCAAGGTTGAGCCTCATCTGCTCGGAGTTCTGCTCAATACTGCCTACTTCAATGCCTATGGAGGGGACAGTGACGTGCGGAGGAATGATCGCTTCAGTTCCATAGGCGAGGGAAAACGGGGTTTCGCCAGTTGACCTTCGTTTGGTAGTGCGATAAGCCCATAGTACTCCAGGGAGCTCGTCTACCCATTTCCCTTCGGCGCCTTCTAATCGCTTCTTTAGGCAATCCAATATTATTTTGTTGGATGCCTCGGCTTGGCCATTGCCCTGAGGATATCTAGGGGTAGACAAATGCTGTTTAATGCTGTATTGTTTGAAGAAGGCGGTGATCTGCTTGCCGATAAACTGTGTGCCATTGTCGGTAACGAGCGATTGTGAGCAGCCAAATCGGCAGATGATGTTTCTCCAGATGAATCGTTCCACGTCAGTTTCTTTAGTAGAGGATAGAGCTTCGGCCTTGATCCATTTAGTAAAGTAATCAGTGGCGATGATCATCATTTCTTTATTAGCTGGTGCCGTTGGCATGGGGCCCACTAAGTCGATGGCCCATTGCATGAAAGGCCACGGACTGTTCTGCGGATGGTAGACTTCGGCAGGCAGGTTAGGAACCGGTTTGTACCGTTGGCAGTGATCACATCTTTTGACATACTCGGTCGAGTCATAGCGCATGGTAGGCAAGAAATAGCTTATATTTAGAGCCTTCTGGGCGAGTGACCTGCCTCCAGAGTGGTTGTCACACTCGCCGTCGTGAATTTTGTAGAGGACCTCAAGTGTTTGAGGGTATTTTATGCAGGTGAGATGAGGGCCGGAGTATGATCTGCGAATGAGCTTGGCACCTTGCATGTAGTATCTCGCGGCTTTCTGCTGGACCTTCTTAGCCTCGGACTTATCCGACGGAAGATTTCCATTCACCAAGTAGTCGATGATAGGGTCTTGCCAGCTGGGGTCTTCATCGATTTGCATTGAGTCGATTGGCTCTATTTCTTCGATGCTTGGCCGGTCAAGATGTTCTACCGGGATGGAGCGTTTGAACTGGGTGTCCAGCGCTGATCCTAGGCTTGCCAGCGCATCTGCATGAGTGTTCTCCGCCCGTGGAACTTGTTGGATGGTGAAAGTAGGGAATTCTTTCAAAAGTCCTTGGACTTTGTCGAGGTACTGGATCATTCTCATATGTTTTGCCATGTACTCGCCTGAGGCTTGATTTGTGATCAGCTGGGAGTCTGAGTAGATGGCCAATCTTTTGATCGACAGTTCTTTTGCTAGGCGTAGTCCGGCGAGGAATGCCTCATACTCTGCCTCGTTGTTTGAAGCAGGAAAGCCTAGTGTGATGGCTTGTTCCAACAAAGTTTCATCTGGGGTGATTATGACGACGCCTACCCCCGCTCCTTTGTGATTTGACGCTCCGTCTACATGTAACTGCCACATGTCGTTAGGTAAGTTTGAATCGATGGGGGAGGTATCGTCTGCTTTTTCCTTGCTTTTCGTGATCAGCTTCTCTTTTTCGGCTGTTGGAGTAAACTCTACAACAAAATCTGCTAAAGCCTGAGCTTTTATAGTGGTTTTCAGCCGGTAAAGGAGGTCGTATTGACTGAGTTTGATAGCCCATTTCATGAGTCGCTGAGAGGCGTCGGGGCTGTGGAGGATCGATCTCAAAGGAAATTCTGTCATGACAATTATCCGGTGCGCTTGATAGTAGGGCCTTAGCTTTCTTGCGGAAACTACAAGCGAAAAAATGAGCTTCTCCATTTTCGGGTAGCGAGTCTCTGCGTCGAGGAGAGCTTTTGAAGTGTAGAATACCGGATGTTGTGCCCCCAGCTCTTCTCTAATGAGAGCTGAGCTGACAGCTGATGAGCTGACAGCTGAGTCGGACACCGCTAGGTAGATGTACAAGTCTTCGCCTGGTATCGGTTTTGAGAGTATGGGAGGTGTAGTGAGGTAGGTCTTCAAGTTTTGAAAAGCTACTTCGCACTCGTCTTCCCACTTGTCCTTGTGTCCTTTCTTCAAGGTTTTGAAGAATGGCATGCACTTGTCGGTAGATCTCGAGAGGAATCTGTTGAGAGCTGCTGCTCTACCCGTTAGACTTTGTATCTCCTTCGTTGTGGCAGGTGACTTCATGTTGAGTATAGCCTTGATTTGATTCGGATGTGCCTCAATTCCTCTTTGGGTGACTAAGTATCCTAGGAATCGGCCAGACGAGACTCCGAATGTGCATTTGCTCGGGTTCAACTTCATGTTGTATTTTCGGAGCAGGCTGAATGCCTCGGCGAGGTTTGTGATGTGGTCTGCTCGCTGGGGAGCTTTGACTAACATGTCGTCTACGTAGACCTCCATAGTTTTACCGATTTGCTCCTTGAAAATTTTGTTTACTAGCCTTTGGTAGGTTGCTCCCACGTTCTTCAGCCCAAAGGGCATGACTTTGTAGCAGTATGTACCTCTTTCGATGATGAAAGAGGTCTTTGCTTTGTCGTCTTCATGCATTATGATTTGATTGTAGCCGGAGTAGGTGTCCATGGAACTTAGCAGTTGATTGCCGGAAGTTGAATCGACGAGCTGATCAATTCTTGGCAATGGAAAGTTGTCTTTAAGGCATGCCTTATTGAGGTCGGTGTAGTCAACGCACACTCTCCACAGGCCTTTATCTTTCTTTGCTACTAAAACAACGTTCGCTAGCCATTCTGCGTAGGAGACTTTTTCAATGAAACTGGCAGCTAGGAGCTTGTCGATCTTGGCTTCAATGATGGCAACCCGCTCGGGGGCAAAATTGCGTCTCTTCTGCGCTACAGGCTTGATTGATGGGTTGACGTGTAGGCGATGGCAGATCATTTGGGGATCAATGCCTGGCATGTCAGATGGAGACCATGCGAATACGTCTTTGTTATTCTGGAGGATGGCTGCAAGCTTTGCCTTTTCCTCCTGGCTTAGGGGCGAGCCGATCCGCGCTTTTTTCTCTGGCTTCTATCCTTTTTCAGGAGAGACCTTTGGACGGATTCCCTCGACTTGGTCCTGATTCTTTGATTGCTATTAGGGAGTAGCTATTCCCTTTCCTTTCTGGTCAGCTCGGCCGTCAGGAATGGGATTTGCCTTCTCCTCTAGTTGCTCTACTCCATTCATATGTGCCTGATTTACAGGGAGGAACTGTGTTTGCTTGCTTCTCTTCAGCCCTTGAGCTGAGCATTTCCTATCCATTGCCTGATCACTGTTGATCTGACCGATATCGCTCCCAGGGATAAGGTAGTGAATTTTCTGATGTGTGGCGGAGGTGATGGCATTGATCTTGCTGATCCATGGTCTGCCCAGAATGCCATTGTAGGGCAAGACTTCATTAATGACCATGAATATTTGCGAGCTGATTACAGGTGGGGAGTAGACGTCGAGATCTATCGTGCCCATGGTAACTGTTGTTGCGCCATTGAAGCCAGTTAGTGACCTAGCTAATTTGTTGATCTTTGTCTCTAAGCCCATCTGCTGGATGATTGCCAATTGTAGGATATTGTACGACCGTCGCTCCCTGAGCAACGTGCCAGAGCACCGCCCAAAACCCACCATCAACACCACTACTAAACGGCCTTGTAGCTCAGGCCGTGAACCTGACGGCCGAGATCAGTTCCTCTCTCGGCCACAATCGTTTGATTAGGAGTCGAACTCAAACAGGCGCATCACTTAAACATTTTATCTAAACCACATCACCATCTCGACGCACAGTAGACCGTGCTGGCACGCCCGCGCACAACCGTACCGCATCCGAAAGAAGGACGTCACGTGTTAACGCATATCCCCTCAGCCCGGAGCACCAGGCCGTGAGATTTGCGCAGCCAACACATGGTTGTTTGGAAGGCTTCGGTGGATTGGAAAATAGGAGGAACGGATTCCTTAAGCACGCATTGAGTATAACTCGTGCTCTCAATGAAAGCACCAAATGTTTGTGCAAATAATCTCACGGGAGAATATTCGCTTCTAGATCCTTGAACCTTCGATCTCCCTTCTCTCTCTTCCTCGATTCCTGTAAAACAGATTGGAGTAAATAGACCACACCCGGGGGGGTGTTGGCTAAAGGCCCTCCGATGCCTAAGTTAATTCGAGTGTTTGTAGGAAAACAATAGCTAAAGAAAGGGTACGGAGTTTGTATGGTGTAAACCGGGCGGCCGGAGCCGTGTGTGGTGGCCGGAGCCGTGTGGAGAAAATATGGAGAGTGGAGAGTGGAGAGTGGAGAGGGAGAGAGAGAGCTTCAGGTACTTTCTTAGGTTTTGAAGCTAGGTTTCGAAGTAGGGTTTTTGAAGTACCTTGAATGATGACTGAAGTCATCTATTTATAGGAGCCTCGGGGCTAGGGTTTCGTAGAGATCGAGTCGGATAATATCTGAATTATCTCGTTAATTATAAGATAATACTCTAGAATTAGGATATTATCCCTTTGATAAGATAATAACCAAATTATTGATATTATCTCATTAATTATAAGATAATATCCCTTTATTATGATAATATCCCAATTAATGATATTATCTTTATTAATTATGAGATAATACCATATAATTAAGATATTATCATGATTAATCAATTATCCCAATAAATGGTTTAATTAATTAATTTAAGGGATAATCTTCTTTTCCACGTGGCGTACTCTGATTGGAGACGAAAATATTTGCTCCCACAATAATGCATCGAGAAAACACCCTTTTAGTTTTACTTCTTTTTTTTTTTTTTTTTTTTCAACTTTGATGTCATTTATTGACATGGTTAATTGTTTTATGGTGTAAAAATGTTGAGTAAAAACTGAAATATGAAGAAAGACTTTGAGGTACGATTTGAATCATAGGAGGCAAATAACACTTTAAGGAAATGATTCAAATCATACCTTGAAGTCTTTCTATTTTATAGTTTTCACTCAACAGGAAATCCTCATTTAGAATTATGGTTGCTAGCCTCGGATTGGTTAAGCGCTTCACTTTTAGGTTTTAAGTATTAGATTTTGAGAATAACCAACCTATCATTAAATGAAATCAAAGTTAAAGAAAAATTGAATAGAAATGACGTTATTATCTTCATCACGAGAGTTTTCATAAATATGTACATACATAGGTGTGACACATAACTATGAGGTCGCTGAACATATTTTGTTTTCTCCAAAATAAAAGTCAAGTGAATGAATCCAAAATGTTTCGCATTGATTCTTTGATTTGCTTTCTGTTGGCGAGTAGAGTATATCCTATTCTATTTGGGTTTTATTTATTTTTCCTTTTGTATAGATATTATGTAGTTAGGACTCCACTTATTTCCTAATTAAACCCTACTAGGGTTTGTAACATGTATTATAAATACTCTGTCTGCCGCGCAAATCTCACGGCCTGGAGTTCCGGGCCAAGGGGATATGCGTTAACACGCGATTTCCTGCTTTTGGACGAAGTGCGTTTGTGCGCGGGCGTGCCAGCACGGTCTACCGTGCGTCGAGGTGTTTGAAGTGGGTGAAAGTGTTTAGATGGTGCGCCTGTCTGAACTTGTCTTCTAATCAAACGATTGTAGCCGAGACTCTCTCGGCTGTAAGGTTCACGGCCTGAACTACAAGGCCGTTGAGTGGTGGTGTTTGGTGGGTTTTAGGGCGGTGCTCCGGCGCGCTACTCAATGAGCGGCGGTCGTATGATATATGGGGTGAGTGAGCGAATAACAGAGGTGGTGCTCCGGCGCCTTGAAAATCAAGGGTCGTATGATATATTGATGAATGGATTTTCCTTACAAACTAACACTACTCCTAGAAAAGTAAGTAAAGATATTGAAAGTGCATTACAGGAAAATATAAGTTGCTCCGTGGGAGGCTTTTGTTTGGTGTTTGAACCTTTTGAAAGTGGTCCTGAGTCTTGTATTTATAGGCAGAGTTCCTGGAGGGGTAATCGAGGCTGAAAATCTGCATGGTGGAGCCTGATTAGCGCAAGTGGGTAGTCAAATCGACATTTGGGATCGTGAAGTAAGGTGGTGTGACCCCATAAATCCCGGTGAATCTCGGCCGCCGCCCTGATCGTGGGTTCTGCGCTTCTGGCCGTGGAGACGCATTTATTGCTCTGGTGGCTGGTCACCTAATCTCTCAAGCTGCAAAGAGCTTTGTGAGAATGTTGGCGTTTAATCACTCTGATCCCTGTCACCAAATCCTGACTCCAATCACTTCCCACCTTCCCTCGTGCATTAAATGCTTATTCTTGGCCAGTGGGATTTACTGCAATAAATAGAGGCCTTGCTTCATTAAATGGAGCGTGGGGCCCTGCTGTCACGTGATGATTTGACCTTAGCTTTTGGCCGTGATTTTGCTCGATCTCGGCCTCGGCCTTTAATCGAGGGCGAGATGATCGTGCCTTAGCAATTTTTCTCTTGTTTCTCTGGAAGGCCAAGCACCCTGACAAAACGCTGCGCTTCAGTTTTGAGGCCGAGAAGAGGGGTTCCCTCGGCCAATTCATGACCGTAGTTTATCAAGCACAAACATACTCCCTTTCGGAGAATGAAATATATCTGAAAATATTCTACCATATTGTTTGACTTTCTTCTTTCGTCACTTCACATTTCATTCACAATCACAAAAAAAAGGCAGCCACATTTCTTTTGGCTTTTAACAAAAGCAAATCAAACAAAAGCACTTGTACCCATTTCCCAGAATAGTTAATTGCTCATGAACCAAGTACATTTTCAATATTCAAATAAGTACCACATAAATATTTCATTTTAATTTCACTAAAATAGAAAATAGACAGTCACATGAATAATAATAATAATTATTATTTACATAAATAAGAAAGAGGTAAAATCTCAATCCAACACAAACTTATCTTCAACATGGAAATCATTATGAACCACAACTACCGACCCATTACACCCATACAAAAAAACAAAAAAAAAAAAAAAAAAAAAAACCATAATTTTACACAAATCCTACATATAATAATTAGTCAACAATTACTATTAAAAAAATATCAAACCCATAAAATTGAAAAAAAAGAGGAGACTAGCTTCTAAACAGAATTGGGTGTGGAAGAAGAATTTGGTTCTACTCTTCTAAGCTGAATCGTCGCTGGCCTCTGCGAGTCCTCGTCGTCATGGTACACGTAAGCAAACCCACCATGCCGGGTCAGATCCATACCCGCCATCTCATCCTCGGCCGAAATCCTCAGCAGCTTCAGCTTATGAAGCACGAAGAACAGGGGCCCCATCGTGGCACTGACCCACCCGATAATCACCACAATCTGTATCAAGTGGGCCCCCAGCATCTTCCCTCCGCCGCCCATGAACAAACCGTAAGGCCGTTCAGGTTTTTCCGGGTACACCTCGTTCACGTATTTCTTGGTAGCAAACAGCGCCGTGAAGATAATTCCCCACGCGCCGCATCCGCCGTGGAGCTGCGCCGCCTCCAACGGGTCGTCGTATTTCACCTTCTCGGCCAACTTGTTGCACGAGATCAAAACGATGGCGGCGACGAAGCCGCATACGATTGCTGCCCACGGCTCTACGACGGAGCACCCCCCAGTAATCGCCGCGAAGCCGCCGAGAAGTCCGTTACAAACGTCCGTTACGTTCCAGTGACCCGAGAGGATCCTCTTTCCGAAGAGAGTTGTCAAAGCGGCAGTGCAGCCGGCGAGGGTGGTCGTCACGGCGGTGCGGCCCACCGCCGACCACTGCCCGTAATATGACATGGATCCGGTCCCATACGGACTCAGGATCTTGGTGAAAGAACCCGGGTTGAACCCGTACCACCCGAACCAGAGCAAGAACGTGCCCAAGACTACCAAAGTAGCGCTGTGTCCGCGGAGAGCGACGGACCGGCCGGAGTGGTCGAACCGGCCTATTCTCGGACCCTCGATGAACGCTCCCCAGAGGCCGGCGATGCCTCCGACCATGTGGACCACACCCGACCCGGCGAAATCAATGACTCCGGATGCGAAAAGGAGGTTTTGGGTATTTGTAGCGCTGGCCCAGCCGTCTTTTGACCAGAACCAGTGGGAGACGACCGGATAGACGAAGCCGGTGAGGAAGGAGGAGTAGATGAGGTAGGCGACGAACTGGGTCCTCTCGGCGATGGAGCCGCTGGTGATGCCGGCAGCGGCGATGGCGAAGGCCCACTGGTAGAGGAAGTTGCTGTAGTCGAAGGTGTCGGAGGGGGAGTGGTAGGGGATCTCTTTGAGGCCGAAGAAGTGGCGGCCGATGAAGCCGTTGGAGGGGCGGCCGAAGGCGAAAGCGAAGCCGAAGAGGTAGTAGAAGAACCCGCCGGTAGCGGCGTCGAGGACATTGGTGAGCATGATGTTCATGGTGTTCTTGGCGCGGACGGAGCCCGCGCAGAGCATGGCGAAGCCGAGCTGCATTGAGAAGACGAGGTAAGCGGAGAAGAGAAGGTAAGTGGTGTCGACGGCGTAGGCGGTGTCGGAGAGCTTGGAGGACACGGCGTCGAACTGGGAGCAGATGAAGTTGGCGGCTTCGGTGGTGTTGGGGCCCAGCAGCTGGGCCAGTTGGGCTGAGGAGCAGTCTAAGGTAGCCCACGTCGCCATTGTAGCACAGAAGAGAGAAAGAAGAGAGAAGAGAGGAAGAGAGGAAGAGAGGAGAAGTGAAAGTCTAGGTCCGCATCTACCTCTCTATAGCAGGTACCGTTGGGTGGATGCTGTTTATGCATATAGGAGGGAGAGAGGCACGAGCTTTGATTTCCTGTAATGTTCATATATGATTGGAAGATTTTATAGACTCGTCACCTGATTTTATTTTTAGAAAAGTTTGGAATATACACGGTCAGGATTCAGATCCATGTCGGTCTTGGGGGGGTTTGTCATTTTTTATAATTAATATTCTACTAAAATTGATCTCTGATTCTTAATTAGTACAAGTAATTAGCATATTATTTATTTCCTCCAGTGGAGGTAATAATAACTTTAGGCGCTAATTTCCTCCGGTGGATGGCTTTCCACATTCTCATGAGGCTTCATGGGTAAGCTAGAGTTAGAATTCTCAAACCTCTTCAAACTCTGTGGTGTGGTGATTTCAAGTTGTCAAATCTTATCTTAGTGATGAATTTCCAAATACCACATTTGTCACGTTCTGAAGAGGGTGAGATGAGATTTTGTCCTCGATTTTTATCCATGAATCTTTTCTTTTTTTAAATTTGTAAGTAGGGCATGATTTTTATCCTCATCCTCCCAGCTTATGGGAGTATTAGGGCCCGTTCGATAACATTTTAAGGGGTTATTTTCATTTTCAAAGAACAAAAATAAGGTAAAAACACGTTCGGTGGCCCAAAAACAAAAGACACTAAGAATGTTTTCATAAAATGAAAACACGTTCATGTGTACTTGTAGAAAACAGGAAAAAGTTGTTTTCATTCTCATGGGAAACATTTTCATAAAAATAACTCACATATTATTATTTCAAATTATACTACCTTACACATTTCCATTGTTTTTCTTTTCTGAAGATGTTTTCTAATTAATCTACCAGACGCATTTTAATTTCCCGAAAATGTAAATTCGTTTTTTTATTTTCATTCTCTGAAAATATTCTAAGAAAACATTCTCCGAAAACGTTATCGAACGGGCCCTAATACTCCCAGATGGACTTGGATGCATATAAAGGGAAAGAAAAAAATGAGAATGGAAGTGAGAATGAGAGTGAAGATGAGATTGAGAGAGGGAAGATGGGGCGGATGAGAGGAAGGAGTAAAGTGAAAACAAAACGTAAAAACTAAAACCTATTTGAAATTGTTTTCACTTTTTTTACTCATCTCTCCCATCATCACCTCTCATCCTCTCTCTCAATCTCATTATCATTCTCACTCTCACTCCCATTCTTATTTTCTTATCTACAGTAGTATGAAAAATAAAAACTAAAATAGAAAAGGTTATCAAACAGACTCTTATTTTCCCACGTAATGACAATAGTTAATAAATAAAAGTTAATGATTTCAAACAACTTCTGACTGCTCTTTATTTAAGGAGCTAGATTAAACACAGAAACTCTGTGGGGTTGGTGTGGTGAAATATAGAAAAGTTTATTTGAAATATCGTGAGAGTTCTTCTATGGAACAGAATTTTTTCATTAGTTTCCGTTTCAGGGATCTCTCTTGAGGCTTCATAGGTAAGCTGGAGTTAGAATTCTCAGACCTCTTCAAACTCTGTGGTGTGGTGATTTCAAGTTGTCAAATCTTATCTTAGTGATGAATTTCCAAAGTCCACATTTGTCACGTTCTCAAGAGGGTGAGATGAGATTTTGTCCTCGATTTTGATCCATGAATTTTTTTTAAAAAAAAAAATTTGTAAGTAAGGCATGGTTTTATTTCAAAACTATTGTGGAAATGAGACCATATATCATTATAGACGTTATACGACCAATATTTTGAATGGACAACACAATTCATGCAAATACAATCAATCCATAGAGAGATTATAGTGTGATACTAAAATATAATCATCTGATATAATTCATTAACGTGTTATAATATATGTGGACAACACAATTCATTATATTTCTCATTTTCATTTTGTTATAGTATAATATTAATAGGGGAATGCTAGTAACCTTCTCTCCAACATTCTCCTCTTTCCTCATGACATGTGTCCATTTCCTTACACTTAAAATAATGTAACTAATGCATCAAACAGGCTAACATTTTTTTCCAAGTTTACCCTTATTAAATGTTTTGTCCTTCAATTTGTTCAAAAACAATTTTACAACTCTCTTAACACATGTAAAAAATTAAATAATAAAAAAGTCAGTTTAAAAAAAAGAAAATGTCTATGTTTTTCATAGATAAAACTTCTATTTTTTTAAACACCAAAAAAAGACTCAATAGAAAGATCACATTTTTAGAAAGAAAAAAGACTTCCTTCAAAAGGAAGTTCATTAATTGTATTTTTTTAAACTACTAAAAAAAGTTAAAGAGCATTTTCAGTAACAACTAAAAAAAACCCCCAAATAATCATATTCGAAGGGAAGTTCATAGTTTTATTTATATTTATTTATATCCCTTACTGCCTTTGGAGTCTAATTATTTGAAAGGAAAAAAAATTCCTAAAATTCAGGCATACCAAATTTTCGATTTAAACCAATCTCTCCTTACTCCCTTTTGAATCTTTCAAAAAACAAAAAATAAAACTAACATTTTTTCTTGTTTAATTTTTAAGTTTTATTTGAATGTCTCGTTAGAGTCTTTAAAAAAAAACGTTTTTTCTTAATTAATTTTTAACAAGGTGGTAAGAAGTTTGTAAAAAACTTGGATAAAATAAAGGAAACATTCTCAATTTTAACAATTACGTACCCTTAGTTTGTAATTTTTTTGCAATGTAGCTCTGCCGTTAGATTGGCTGTTAGAGAATCTGTTAAGTGATGACGTGGTACAGGTGGGGCCCACATTATTTTCTTAAATTGAATAAAATATTAATAAAACTTTTAAATTCACTTTTTATAAATAAAAAAAAAAAAAACCAACAAAAACACCATTATTTTTTCTCTCTCTCGAACCTATCTTTCTCCCCTCTTCACCATCAAACCCAACCGCCCTTCTCTTCCCTAACCACCATTCTCAGCCACACCCACCATCACAGCACAAAAGACATATATGGAGCAGTGCGCCACCGCATCACCGCCTAGCCCCCTTCCTCATCCCCTCCCCACCTCAATATCTACTCACCACACCCCACCACTCCACCATCCCACCCCTGGGCCGAACCACAAAGGCCAGATCTGGCCTCTCTCATCCCCATCCTCCCAGCTTATGGGGTCTAAACTCTAAAGAATGTGTATTAATGGTTCATAAGTAAAAAAATCTGAAGAATAATATAGGAATAGGACTGGTTTGATTCCAGACACATACATTATCAACTATAATAAATTGAAAAGCCCTTTCACAATAAAACACAACCAATGAACTTGCATAAACAATATCACAACAAGCCATTAAGTTATAAACAAATCCATACTTAATTATGCAGTGAGATGCATTTGTCTACAATAATTCTCTTGAGATAAAACTAACACATCACTACCATAGAAATTATGTGGTAGTTCAAAGTTCAAAATTTAAATGCTCATTCACTTGTCCTAATGTTAACACATTTGATTTGTTGTACCCTCAAAGAACACTTGTGCTTCCAATCCCTTGAAATGCTGCAACTATATTCTCTGCAGGTATGACCTAAGAAACAAAAATAAGGAACACAACATCACTTGATTACAAGATAACCAAGATGTTCTAGATATTAGATGACTATTGTCCTTAGGATTCTATCTTGTATTTACGTTTATCCCATGTAGGATTCCTCTTGCTTATCTGATTACATTGTATTCTTATCCTACTTGATATAGGACTCTATCTGTAATACTGTATAAGTCAATACAATATGCCCTCATGTTGAGTGTGGTTTTACCCCATACGTTGCAATTCTTTCATGGTATCAGAGCCTATTGACTTACAATCTGAAAATTTTCTTTTCTCTATATCTCTTTTTCTCTCCTCATGGCCTCTTCTTCTGATTCCGTTGCTGCTTTTCCCTCTGTCTCTCAAGCTGTTCATATCAAGCTTGATTGTAATAACTATCCCCTTTGGTTGGCCCAGATTCTCCCTCTCCTCAAGAGTCGCAATCTGATGTCCTTTGTCAACGGTGCTACCGTCGCTCCTTCTCCTTTTCTTACAGATGATAAGGGTGTAGGGGCTTTTTCCTTCCGGCAGCAAGTGGGCTGGGCTGATGAAGTTGTCCCCTTTGTTTAAGTTCGAAATTAAGCCCCAAAATGCTTCGAAAGGGCCGCAAAGCCTTAGGAAGTATTTTGGTTATCTTCTCCAACAAAGCAACAGCAAATTTACAGATAATTCCTTCACATTTACAGACAAATTTTTAGGCTTGGCATGAGGGGCATGTGGCATGAGAGCAAAGTTGTCATGGGTTTAACACTTTAGGAAAGAGAGAGAGTTTGTGGGCTTCTATGGAGGTCAAAGGTTCTAATGGAAGAGGGGAGAGGTTCTAAGGAGGAGAGTTTTTTGGTGGTCTTCGCAGCTCCCGGCAGCTAGGCAGTGTCTCCATCCGGACTGTAGCAATTTTGCCAAAGTATGGGAGATGGAGGAAATGGGCTAGCAAAGCACGAAAATTTGCAGGGTTTTCAAGAGAAAAAGCTTGCTCTCTGAAGATTGTGGGTTGTATTGTGTTTTGGCTGGGTAGAAGAGGCTCTATTTATAGTTGCTAGGGTTTGCTCTTCTTCAAGAAACCCTAATGGTTTCTTCCTAACTTAGCTAGGCTTTCTTCTTCCTTTCTTCTCTTCCTTCTTGACTTACCTCATGGTGGCAAGGTTAGCTCTGTCCAATCCCCCAAAATCAGAGATTTTGGGTGCTCCAAGCCTCTTCCAGCGGCTGCCTCAGAGAGGAGCTCCCCTTTTTCACCCATCTTCTTTCTCATCTTTCTTCCCCTTTCCATGGCCAAACCTGAGGAAGGAAAGAAAGTGGATGTGTCCGCTGGTTTGAGAGATGGCGTCCTCCCTTGCATGCCAAAACCCCTTGGTTTCTTGAATTCTTGTATTTGGAACTTTGTTCCTAGCAGGCACTCATGAGTAGCTTTCCAACGTTCCTTGGTGGTTTTATCTCCAAACTGGGTGCCAGGGCTTGAGCTGGTTTTGATCCTAATTATGCTGGCTTTTGGGACAACCACAAGATCCATCCAACGGATGGGGTAGCTTTGTCAAGTGTTGGGCTTATTTTGGGTAGATTGTTCTAATTGGGTCAATGGGCTTATTTTGACTAGTTCACTCTAATTGGGTCAATGGGCTATTTCTTTTGGTTGAGGTAATGGTCCATCTTCTTTCTTGTGCTTACCCATGTTTGGGCCTAAGAAAATGGGCTTGAGTCTCGAGGCCCCCAAGCGACCCAAGACTTCCATTTCTTGTCCCATCGATGGGCCCCATGATAACTTGTTACCATCCATACCACAACCTACTCAAGCAAGCCCAGGGCATTTGAGTGGCTTGGGCCCACTTAAGCTTGTAGTGTAATTGGGTGTGAAATAATGACTTCCCACTTGGCATGGCATGTTGCTTGGCATGCTTTTAATTATGACGCTTGATGAGATAATTAACATGGATTTGCAGGGCTAAATGCATTTTTATAATTTTAGTCTCGGTTTCTATCATGATGGATTTTTTATTTGGCATGGCATGCGAAGTATAACTCGTGCATGGCAGATTTTGCGTGCTCCGAATTGAGTCTTTTCTCAATAATATATCGCTTTGGGCTAGGAATTTATTCGGGCCCAACCATAGATTTTTTGGGCCTCAACAAAGGGCAAGCTTACTAATGCCATTAACCCTGCTTATGATACTTGGATTCAACAAGACCAATTGGTTTTATCCTGGATCAATGGTTCTCTTAGTTCTACGGTTCTCGCCACCGTCACTTGTTTTACTTCTGCTCGTTCTACTTGGGTGGCTCTTGAAAACCGTTTTGCCTCTCCGAATCAAAATCAGATTTTGCAGCTTCGTAGTGAACTTTTTCGTACTGCTCGTGGTGATTCCTCTATTGCTTATTACTTGGACAAGGTCAATGCTATTGTCGACAACCTCGTGTTATCTGGTTCTCCTCTTCCTGACTCCGATCTTCTTGCTGTCATTATGAATAATGTTGGGCCCTTATATGAGTCTACTGTTGCATCTGCTCAAGCCCGTGAGACCCCTATTACCTATGCTGATCTTGAGGCTCTCTTGCTCTCTGCTGAACAACGCCATCTTGCGCTCCATGCTCCTGCCCGTGATGGTCCTGCCACTGCGATGGTTGCTGCCCATGGTCGTGCTCCTTCTCGTGGTCGCGGTCGCGGTAGTAGCCGCTCTTCTTTCCGTGGCGGTCATTCTAGTGGTTCTGCTCCGTGGTCTGGTTCTTCCTCTGCTATTGGACATCCTGGGTTTCGCGGCTCTTCCTCTTCTCATGGTTCTGGTCGTGCTTCTTATTCTTCTCATGGTGGCTCCTCTTCGCAGTCTGGTGTTTTGGGTCCTCCTCCTGCGGCTGCTGCTGGTTTTTCCTCACTTTCCGCTCCCTTTTCTGGTTCACGTATTCGGTGCCAAATTTGTGGATGTTCTGGGCATTCTGCTTTGGATTGCTACAATCGTCTCAACTTGTCGTATGAAGGTCGGGTGCCTCCTCAACGCCTTACTGCCATGACTGCTCAACAATCCTCGTCTTCTCGTCCTCCTAATTGGGTTGTGGATACTGGGGCCAACTCTCATATTACCAATGATCTGGGTAACTTGTCTATTTCCCGAGAATATCATGGCCATGATTCTGTTGATGGTGTGCTTGGTGGAACAGGTTTGCCTGTCACCCATATTGGCTCCTCTAGTCTTCCTCTTAACGACTCTATTTTTTCTCTTACTGATATCCTTCACTGCCCTACTGCTTCTTGTAATTTGTTGTCCGTAAATAAATTTTCACGGGATAATAACTGTTTCTTCACGTTTTATCCCAATCATTTTTTGGTACAGGATTTGCGGACAGGGAGGACTCTTTTCCGGAGCACGAGTAATCTTGGTCTCTACTCTCTAAGGAACACAACATCACTTGATTACAAGATAACCAAGATGTTCTAGAAACATAAAGGGAGAGTGAAACAAAAAACAATGAGTTCCAAGAAATGAAGCCTCCTCCTAAGAGTCACCAACTACAAGGACAGAGAACAAACAACCAGTATTATGAGTTACAAGAGGGAACACATATCCAACAATAACCAAAATCAAGGCAAGGGGCAGAAGTGAGACTTTCTTGAAGTTATCTACCCCAGGGGAATCCACTTCACCAACTGAAACATATTCAGCAACATTGCACTCACCATTGCAATGGAACCTTGCCTATTTTCTGCGTTCCTCAGTTTCAACACAATAATATTACTTTCATTTTTTTGTTTCCATCAATCTAAAAAAAACATAAAATTCTCTTACATGTAGAATGAAGGGGTTTTCAGTTTAAAGAAATTGATGAGCAGTATGCATTAAACTAACAAATGGGTATTCTCAGTAACAAGGATTCACACATGAATCATTTAGGCATATATGTTTGGTTCATTTTTACACATGATTTATCATGTTATTCACCCATTATTTTGAGTTAGTTCTTGACATTTTATAGCTTTTTACTTCTTTTTTGTGTTTTTATAGGTTTTACCTTGTTTAGAATGAAAATGAGCTAAAAGTGCATTATTGGTTATAAATTTTGATTTTTGTTCATTTTCGTAGGTCAAATTCTTGGCCTCGGATCAGCATGCTCTGGTGCTCGGATGAGGTGAAGATCTTCGTGAAACTTGTTCCAATGGATTTTAACTACAACATATCCGAATTTGAGCTCCATTGGACAAGTGTAGCCTATCCAACTGATCTAACAATTGATGCTGGCTCTGGAAATCTGTTTTGGGCCAGTTTTACTTTCACTTGGTGTTACCTCATTTCTACTTGTTACCATGCCTTTTGGTAACAAGAAATTACTTTGGTTAAGAGATATTTTCTGAAGCAATGAGCATCTTTGTGAAGACAAGAACAAAAACAACCCATCATGGCAAGGGGACAAAGGCAAAGGCTTTAACAAAAGCAAGACTTTTATATTAAAAGTATGAGCTGGAAATGATGGGCAAGAGAGTGCAATCTGAAATGAAAGGGCTATTGAACATGGGGGAAGGAATTCATTGATCATTCAAAACTTTGTAGAGATTTTGGGAGCTAGAGAGCAAGAAGGAGGAGAGCAAGGAGCAACCAAGGGGTGGGGAGAATGTCATAACAATTAGAGAGAACATTGGGGAGCCTTAAGGCAAGGATCCAAGGGGTTGAAGATGCATTCTCTTTCTCCTCTTTGTTCTTAGTTTCTTTCATTTTATTTGTTTCTTGTATTTTCTTAGTTTCAATGTAACTTCTTAATTAGCTAGGGCTTAGGTTGAAGCCCTAAACATGATTACTCTATTATTTTGATGCTTGAGTGTATGAATTTCTAGATTTTGTTGATGAATTTCAATTCACTAAAATAATCTATCCTTGATGTATGTTCTTCTTTGATTGATCACCTTTGAAAGCATGCTTCTTGAGGTTGTTGGGATTGTGTGTATCTTCATATTTTCCTAAGCAACAAATGGATAGAGTAAGAACCATCCATGTGAATTGGTCTCTTGAATACCTAATGTAAACACCATGCTATTAGGATTCTTGTGATGTTCATATTCTCTTTGAACTTAATAGGTTTTTCTTGTAATTGAATCGAAGTACGAACCATACCTAGGTTCGGTTATGGGGAGGGCACAAGTATTGTTGCACGAACCATGCACTTTATGTATATTAGAGAGAATCAATGCGTCTTGAGCCACGACCCATGGTCTTGATTGCGAACATCTTCATCAACATGTTTAGAGTTCATCACTTGAGTATCCATGAACATGGGTAGAATTGTTTAGTGTGGATTCTGAAACCCTAGTGTTTGTTACTTGGTACTTTCACATTTTGATAATTCATCTCTGCCATTCTCATTTAAATTCAAAGTCCATATACTTTCATGCAATAGAAATAGGTCACTTGAACCAAACGAAACGCCCCCCCGCCCCCCCCTCCCCCCCACCCAATGTGTGTGTGAGTTGTGTGTTTGACACATTATGTGTCTTATTTACTGAATTTTGTTTGTTTCCGTAATTGTTTTTGACTTTGGTCCAAGTTGTATTCTTCCATTTTCTGTGATGAATCCAACCGTATAAAGAACGTGAAATTTGGATAAACGGTTGGAAAGTTATAGGCAAAACACTGGACAGAGGTCGAAACTGAAAAATAGAGAAAATGAATCTGCCCAAAAACGACCGGTCGCCCGTCACGCAAAATTTAAGTTTCGAATCTGTGTAAAAATGACCGGTCGCACTGCTCATACGACCGGTTGCCCGACACTGTTTACGCACTGTTCACAGGTGATAAATAGGTGATAAAATGGTGATAGAAAATGTTGTTTGTGTTTTTCTTTAGTTTTCTTGATTTGTTTCTTTTCTTTTACCTTCCTTATTTCATTTTTAGTTCCCAATTTGTACTGTGTTTGTGTGTTGTGTAAAATTAGTGTTCTTTACGTACTCAAATTAGAACTTATAGGAAGCCGACAAGTTCTTCGTGAGATCAACCCCATACTTACATAATCTATACCTCAATAGATTCGTGCACTTGCGGGTATTTTTAATTGGTTGTTTGCACATTAATTTGTGTCCTTTTAGGAATACAACAAATTTTGGCGCCGTTGTCAGGGACTGAACGAAAGTTCTTCCCTGGTTATGTGCCCAAGGTTACCCTATTCTTTTTAGTGTTTCTAATTAATCTAATTTTCTGTTTCAGGTAGTTTATGTCTAAAAGTCCATTTCTTGAACAAGTGAGGTCTTCGTTTCTACGTTCCAGATCTTTGAACGCAAGACCATCGTTGCAACCCAATCGAGTGATCTCTGAAATTCAAAATCGTCTAGAAAGAGAGTTGTCATTTGCAAAAGAGCAAGCTCTGGCCACATTTACAAGTCGTGCTCTCCACACTGAACTTCCTGGTTCTTCACTTTCAAATTCACATTATTACCAAGTGTGGTAACAAATAGAAAAGGGAGGGTGACATCCAATGAAGGTAAATGTGGTCTAAGCCACAATTCCAGAGTTAGGATCAATGCTGAATCGGTTGGAACAAGTTTCATGAAGATCTTCACCTCATCCGAGCATCAGAGCATGCTGATCCAAGGCCAAGAAGTTGACCTACGAAAATGAGCAAAAACAAAATTTATATTCAATAATATACTTTTAGCTCAAATTTCTTCCAACTAAGGTAAAACTTACAAAAACACAAAAAAGAAGTATAAATCTATAAATTGTCAAGAATTAACTCAAAACTTTGGGTGAATGACATGATAAATCATGTATAAAAATGAATCCAACAATATACTGGATGAATGTTTACAATGGATGGTGCTCAAGAAATTTGACGAACAAATAACTTCTTGTTATGATTACATGAAAGTTCTAAGAAAAAATACAACATAATTTGAGAGTGCATTTGAGCAACGTTTCAACTTGTTTTTTGATTTGTGTTTGATGTCTTTGTTTCTGAAACTGCCCCTTCTATTTAGAGAAGAAAATGCCGCTTAGGCAAGCTTGACTCAAAATATCCCACTCCTCAAACTCCTTGCGTGTCTGACATGGCCTGGTGGTTTCTTTCTCGATCACTAATCCTAAAGCTTCCTTCTGCCTCAAATTCCTTGTGAGTTCCAAGATTGACTTCGCTCTGACCATAAAGCACTCGAGTGTTCTCATGCTAGCCGACCTTGGAACTATTAGCTGCCAACATCACCCACGAGGATTTTAAATTTGTATAATTATTTATCTAATTAATCCTTATTTAGTATATGGATATATCTTATAATTAGTATGATAAGTTGTTTTAAAGTAAGAAATGATCAGAATGAGTTGTGCTTGTTTGATGAGCCATGTTTTTTTTTTTTTTTCCAATTGTCAAGGATGAGCCATGTTTATTGGGAGAACAATTGTTTAGCTTTCATATGAGCGTTAAGTGTATAATACCAAAAAATAAATGTGTCTCCTTCGTCATTATATAATTACGATAAATAGAATGTGTAATTTTTCAGTGTAATAGTCATATAGTCACGTGGTGTTAGAGCATCTCCAATGCATATGGTGTAAATAGGAGGTGTAAAATCACATTTACATTTTTTTTACACCCACTGATGTAAATGTAATTTTTCCTCCAATGGAGTGGATGTAAATTCGAGGGTGTAAATTTACATATCTTGTATAAATTCAATTTTGTGTGTAATTTTTGTTTTGCATTCATTGTTTTTGTGTTTTCATTTTTTAGTGTGATGTTTAGTTAAATTTTTTTTTTCTTCAAACAAATCGATATAAATTTTTTTTGATGATCCCAAAAGATAACAAAAAACACAATAAAATTTGAAATAAGGAAGCTTTGAAGGAGAATTGAGAGTGATGAAGAATGGTGATTTTGTGAACAAAGGGTCATGGGGTATATATAGAAAATCAGAATAATTTTTTTATAAAATTTATGTGTTTCTTTTTAAAAAGTCGGGTGTTTTTATTTATTTTTATTTTTATAAAATCAGAACATCACGATTTGGCAAAACAAAAAAAAAAACAAAAATCACAACATTTACATATAACTCAAGAAGTGGACTCTTGAGGATAGGGGTTCGATCCCCGTCAATGGGAATGGAGCGCATTTCGTGGCCAGCCGTTTACCTCTATTGGGAGAGCTCCCGCGGTGAAAGGGATTAATCACTGTTGTCGGCGGTGGATACCCTTGGGTCTCACCTAAAAAGAAGTGGACTCCGCATTAGTGGCTTTGTCTACCAAGTAACCCAATAGGTGCGCGTTTGGAAGTGGGAGTTTTGCTTTCTCCTCCTTTTTTGCCCCACTAGCTTTCCTCTCTTATCATTTTCTTATGTGGAGCCCACTTCTTTGGGTTGTATAAACAAATGTAAATGTGGATCAATTTTCCTATCTCCAGCCATTTGTGTATATATACATCCATATACACCTCTAAGTTGGAGTGTTTTTCATCGGCTAGGGATGTAAAAGTAGGATATACCCTATTTACACCCGAATAATATGGATGCTCTTATAATTTTACTTATATTATAATATGTATTAGTATTGTAAATGTATATCTATTTATTAATGATATATCTTGTGTCATGACATATTACCTATGTCGTCTGCTCATATTGTCATACTTAAACTAATAACATAATGTGACAATGTATCCTCACACAGTTGTATTAATAATTGACAAAAATTATTGTGCTAATCATCCAATTATAAATATCTGCAAGTGTACGAATCTATTGGAGTATAGATTTATAAGTACGGGGTCGATTCCACGAGGAACTGTCGGCCTATACAAAGTTGTAGTTTGAGTACGTAATGAACACTTATTTAACAAAACACAAAGGTAAAATACAAATTGGAAACTAGGAATGAGTAAAGAAAAGTAAAAGAAGTGAAACAAAACAAGAACCGAAAGATAAACACAATTAGCACTTTCTATCGCCCCTTTATCACCGCTGTATCACCATTGTATCACCAATGCATCACCAGTTTATCACGTTTTAGGCAGAGACGAATTTATGAACTTCCTCTATTTTCCAGTTTCGACCTCTGTCCCGTTTTGGACCTGTAACTTTCCAACTGTTAATCTAAATTTTATGTTCTTTATATGGTTGGATCCAGTATAGAAATGAAGAACCTAGTGCATACCAAATATAAAAAATTGATACAAAAGAAGCAGAATTCAGTAGAAACAAACACACAACATTTCAAACAACACACACAAAACAAATGGGGGGTTTTCATTCAAGTGAACTAATTCTAATGCTTAAAATGTAACCAAACTCAAATTTTAACAAGATTGATAAAAATGAATATCAAAATGTGGCTTACAATGATGAGAAACACTAGGGTTTTCAGAATCCACTCTAAACAATCCTACTCAATTTCAAGGATACTCAAGTTATGAACTCTAAATGTGTTGATGAAGATGTTTGCAATCAAGACTGAGTCTAGTGGCTCAAGATGCATTGATTCTCTCTAGTATAAGTAAAGTGCAGGTTTAGTGCTACAATACTTGTGCTTTCCATATAATATATCAATCTAGGTGCGCTTAGTACTTCGATTTAATTACATGGAAAACCCATTAAGTTGAAAGATAATATGAACATCACAAAAACCCTAATAGTATGATGTTTACATTAAGCATTCAAGAAACCAATTCGCATGAATGATTCTTACTTCATCTGTTTGTTGCTTAGGAAAACATGTAATCCCAAATCTCAAGAAGCATGCTTTCAAAGGTGATCAATCAAAGAAAAACATATATCAATGATAGATTATTTTAGTAAATGAGAATTCATCAACAACATCTAGAATTTTATGAACTCAAGCATCAAAACAATAGAGTAATCATGTTTAGGGCTTCAACCTAAGCCCTAGCTATGGATTTTAGCTCATCATGTTCATAGTAAACACAACTTCAAATACAATTAGAGAGAGTTTACAGATTTTGCGAAGAAGATGAAAGCACAAGGTCTTCAATGGTGGAGTGACTTCTTCTCCTCTTTGCTCTCCTTTCTCTAGCTCCAATATCAGAAATTCCAAAAGTGTTGACAATGTGTGGAATGATTCAACCTTCCCCTAGCTGCCTTCTCTCTCTCTCTCTCTCGCCAACTCACCAATCCATAGGATACTCCACCTTTTCCTAAAGTCCTTGAAAATTTTGAAGATAAGGGCTAAATTGACTATTTATATAAGTTCGGATGCTAAATTGGTTGAAAAATTAGCTAGGGGGTGAAATTCGATTGGGGTGATAGTTCAGGGGATAAAAACGACTAAAAATCCTTGAAAATTACCTATCAGTTCAAGGGCAAATCACCAATTAACCCTAAAAAATTATTACTTCAAAGGCTTCGGGCCCTTCTTTTTTATGTTATTTATTTCATATTTCTAACAAGGGTATAATTGAAAAATTAAATAAAGTTTATTTTCAAATCCTACACAAATCAAATGTGGAAAATGAAATAAAGTGGTATTTCCCTATTACTTTCCATCATTGCCAAACATTAGAAATAATCTTTCCATGAAACGAACAGGACCTAAGATACATAGCCATGGTGGTAGGCCTGATAAATTAAGTGTTTACTTATTTGTTTATATTTTTATTTATCAATTTCTGATTTAGGGAAATAAAATAAATAAATGAGGCTGAAATGCTTAGGCCCATTCTTTCTATACGGAATGTAGGCCAAGCCCAACAAGGGATAAGGATATTAGATAACATCTGAACGGAAAAGAAGAGCTCTCTGGACTCTCCATTAATGGAGGTCCTCGCCAGCTCTGCAACTGCTTCTTCATGCCCTCATTTCGTAATCTCCAACTTGTACAAGAACCCTAACTCCGCCTCCATGGCTGCCACTCCTCAGGTACTCTCTCTCTCTCTCTCTCTCTCTCTCTCTCTCTCTCTCATTGATTTCTATGTGGTTGATGGCTCATTTTAGCTCTCTTTCAGCGGGCATAACCAGCAATTATGAAATTCGAGAACAGCTTAATTGTCAGTTTATTCTCTATTCATAAAATTCAAACCTTTTGCTTTCTTCTTTCTTTGGGTCAAATTGTCTTGAACGCTGAATATTTTTGCACTTGCTTGCTTTGCTTTACAACTTGTTATGTGTAAACAACTGAGTATAGTTTTCATTACCTTGACTCATTTTGACAGGAAAGGCATTTAATTTCTTTATCATTTTTGCTACATTATGGCATTTAGATTGCTTTCCCTCAAGTTAGAACAAAAAGTGAAATCCATTCAGGTAGTTGGTAATATCTTGTAATGGTCACAATTTTATGTTGAAAATAGATCCAAAAGAGGCCTAGTGTCTACTGAAAGATTTAAGATACTGCTCTATAATGTATGCTGAGCGTCATCTAATTGTAATGGTAACTCCAATAATTTATAATTTTCAATTGGACTCTTTGCAGGTGCTGCAACGGAAGTATGCACCAGTAAGGATTGTAGAAGCTCGGGCAAAGGCTCCCTTAATGTGTTTGAAGACTACATACCTTAAGAGACCAATAAATTATGGTAATACGGATAGGGCCTTGCTTTTACCGATATGCAGACTCAACCAGAGTTTCTTTTCTCAGTGTAGTTTGTTTTCAGTACGCTATAGTAAGCTTAAGAAAAAACTTCGATTGAAGAAATATGCTGGCAGTCTCCATAAAGTGATAAGTTGTTCAGAAAAAATTGGACGTCATGCTTTTGTTCGATTCGTTGTTGGACTGATGGTGGTCATGTCAGTTTCTGTTTCCGTTAGCGAGAGTCCATCATGTAAGTTTACTTTTTATGGTAATGCAGTAGTGACAGCCACAAATTGTGCAATGGTGAGAGAATTTACTTCTTGTTCTTTTATTTACTTGCATAGGGGCTCTCACTGAAGAGAATCTTCTGTTCTTAGAAGCATGGAGGATGATTGACCGTGCATATGTTGACAAAAGTTTCAATGGACAAAATTGGTTTCGGTACAGAGAAAATGCACTGCGCAATGAGCCGATGAACACACGAGAAGAGACATGTATGGATTCCATCCTTTTAGTAGTCATTACATACTGTATTTTCCTACATCTTCCTATTTTAAAAATAGTTTGAAATAATCCAAGGCTGTTCTTTAAAAGGACACCTCTATAAGGTTCATTGGAATTCAATTAATAAATAGTTCTGTACTATAGACTTCCGCGTATACTACCATATGTGACTTGAAACATGTTAGGATTATTTGGTTCTTCCGACCCCTTGGTTGCAGAAACTTTATGACAATCCCTAATGTCTGCTCCAAATAGAGTACTTTTAATTTCATTGTTCCAGCTTGAGAGTTTTCAAGATTTACTGATCATAGCATACCAAAGCCTCAATTCACTTGCCAAGTTGGAGATATCACCAGAAATTCTAAAATAAGATGCCATAATAAAAGCAGTGCAACTTTTATAAGAAGAAAATATAAGAATTAAGGCTGAGCTGAAAAACTTTGCAACTTCAAAGGACTGGTCCATGAACTTCCATTTTCTTCAAGAAGCAGTAGATTTGGGCTTGAAATATGCCAACTATTTTGGGCCCTCCCCAAGGGTTCGCCTGGTAATTATCCTGTACATGTAGGATGGGGGGCTACACATACCTAAAAATTAGTTAGGGGCTCAGAGATTCCTGGCTACCTCATGAAGCAAAAAAATTAATTACCCAGTACATGTAGGGGGGCTACACATACCTGGAAAATAGTCAGGTGCTAAAAAATTCGTGGCTACCTCATGAAGATGAAGCCAACATTTTAAAAAGAAGCGAAATGAGTAATAAGGTAGCTGAGTTGTCATGCAAATTATTTCAATATTGTGCACTGTTATTTTATTAAGCTGTATTTGGGTGCTGTATCAATATGAATAAACTTCATCCCCGTTAGTGTACTTCGTTTAGTTGAAAGTACCATATTTCTCTCTCCAGTTTCCCCCACTAAATCCTAATGGCGTATTTGCAATCAGATATGGCAATAAAGAAGATGCTTGCCACATTGGAGGATCCTTTCACTCGGTTTCTGGAACCTGAAAAGTTAAAGAGTCTACGGGTACAAGGATATATCTTCTTATGGTCTTAGTGTTTTGCATTTTGGCCTGAATAATAATGTGACACTCTATTAGATACCACATTAAATACAATCTCTACCTGTTAGTTTAAGACAGCATTTCTTCAGTGAAATTTCAATATAGATATTGTTCCTAAAATCTGTTTATATCTTCTTTGAAGGCAGTCTGGGACTCAAGGTGCTCTTACAGGCATAGGGCTGTCAATTGGCTACCCTACAAAATTTGATCGATCACCTGCTGGTCTTGTTGTTATTTCAGCTTCTCCAGGAGGTCCAGCAAACAGGGCTGGCATCTTGTCTGGGGATGTTATTCTGGCAATTGATGATACAAGTACAGAAACAATGGGTATATATGATGCGGCAGAGCGGTTACAGTAAGTTTCTTACCCACTTAACCTGATGAATTAGATTTTGCCCCAAATAATTAGGTTCTAATAAGGAAATGCAATTATAATATGGCTTACAATAGTATGTATTTCATTTGCAATTTATCATTGAAATATTCCTTTATTTTATCTGACATGGACATACGCAAGACACTGTAGTTTTCCTGTCAATTTCTTTCTGATCTTGCTGATAGTTGTTTATTTGTTTCTTAGTTTTGAACTGTGGAAAATAAAATTTACCAAGTGACAGTTTTAAAGTGTGCTAAAAGTTTGTTATGCTATCTAATGGCTGTATCACCAACTACCCATCAAGTACTAGGATATTTATTTGTGGATTAGTCACCAAATCTGTAGTTGAAAGCCATATCAATTAACTTTCTGGAGAAGCTCACTATCTTGAGTTCTTTGAATTTTTGAGTGTCATCGTCCGATTCCTTGTAATTGTTTCAGAATCAGGACTTCTTTTTCCCATTAAATTCATTTATTTATTTATAACACATTTTTCCTACTTGTATAGGGGATCTGAAGGAAGTTCAGTGAAATTGACCGTTCGTAGTGGACCTGAAATAAAGCACCTGGATTTGATGTAGGTTCATTAATGCCTACAGAAAGCCTGTTATCTCATTATACAGGGAATTCTTTTTTCTCTTCTTCTCAAGGAAATACAATTTTGCATGCCCAAAAGTGTTTGAAGATTTATTGCTTTGATAAAATTAAGCTGAAAAAGCTGCAATATTGATATTAAGTTCATGGTGACATTTTAAAAATGCTTTTGGGCTGAGTTGTCATTGTGGCTGGAAATTGAGCTCGGTGTCTAACCAAAGTGATTGTATTCGCTTTGACACTTGAGCAACTTCCAGGGGTTAGCACTTAGGAGCGGGGTGAATTTTCATTTTTTTAAATTATCTTTTGTCTGAATCTTCTGTCCTTTCTTGTTCATTATTTAAAATACTTTAAATTACTTTTTGCTGCCTTTAGGCGGGAGAAAGTTTCACTGAATCCAGTAACGTCAAGACTATGTGCGGTGCCCGCTTCAGGAAAGGATTCCCTTAGGATTGGCTATATCAAACTAACATCATTCAATCAAAATGCATCTGGTAAGCCGAACTAGTAGCTGTTATCAGTTAGGTTTTTCAAGGAGTGGTACCTAAATCAAATATTTATTTTTATATTTTATTTTTTTATATTTTTATAAATAAATTAGGAAATGTATTTCTATTCATAAAACAAGGTCTATTTTTCTAGTTTATTTACAGAAATTATATAAGTTGTGTCTCGTCTGGCAGAACTCAGAATTTTACTGTGTTGTTTTGATCAATTATGTTCTCAATTCCCCTACCACTGACAGACGAATTTAGCTCTCCTGTGCATGGTTTTGAAGGGAACATTGTTCATTTTGTTTAGAATTTTATTGACTTATTCTTCACAATCTCTTTTAGTAATTGAATGGTTTGAGCTCTTTTGCATTGTTTTTGTTTTCTATTTTCATCTTTAAATATATATATATATTAGAGAGAGAGAGAGAGAGAGAGAGAGAGAGAGAGAGAGAGAAGATAGAATGTGTTCTCATTATCATTTAAACCATTATATCTGTTCTCTCTGCTCTCTCCCTTGCCTCTCTCCTCTTTTTAATTAAAAGAACACAGATTAAAAGCATTACCAAATGAGCTCATGCTTTGAGTGTCAATTTCTGCAATTTGGTCTAACAACTTGCATGCTGTGTAGGTGCTGTCAAGGAAGCAATTAATACTCTAAGGAGTAATAATGTTAATGCCTTTGTGTTGGATCTTCGAGACAATAGGTGATTATCTTTCAACCTTGGTCTTGTAAACTTTGCCCTTTGGCAGGCTTTCTGAAAGCTTAAGTTTTCTTAAATTCGGTGCAGTGGTGGTCTTTTTCCAGAAGGAATTGAAATTGCCAAGATTTGGTAAGTTACACTAGAGAATTGTGGCAAACTTATACTGCATGCCTTTAAGTCTTACACTTTTGTGGTGCCTTTCAAAGTTGTATGTCAGCATTCATTTTGTATGCACATGAAAGTTTTGAACTCATATTTCATATGCACAAATACAAGAAACCAATTCTCTACAATTCATTTCGTTGAAAGCCATTTTAATGCATTGGAGCCTAAAAGGGATTTATTTGATCTGCTGGGCGTGTGAGATGTGGACATGTAGGATTCACACATTTCAAGAAATGTGGAAAGTCACGTTTTGGGAGACAGTTTATTTCTTTTCCAAGGGTTTTCCTTTTTACTTGAGTTGTCACATCCATACGTCACTGTTATGATTAAGCATCAAAGTTTTGAAAGTGTGATGTTTCAGGGTTATGCTATAATAGTGTCTTTTGCAGTTAAAAACAACACAAGATCAGTTAATGCTGTTTGTTGGTGTGGGTATTTTCTTTTTATGGAACACTTGTTGCATAAATTGCATCCATGTATAATAAGAGATACTGACAAAATGAATTTCAAGTTAAAAGCCGTAAGAAACATGCCAACGATTTTTAGATTTCATCGAGGGTTAAAAAAGAGAAGACATGCTTCTTTCACATTATTCAACCGAACGATGTTAATGATTAAGTTAAGCTCAGAGTTTTGAAACTGTGATGTTTCAGTGTTATGCTGTAATATTGTCATTTGCAGTTAAAAACAACATAAGATCAGTAAATGCTGTTTGTTGGTATGTTTTTTTTTTCTTTTTCTGGAACATGTGGTGGATAAATCGTATCCATGTATAATAAGAGATACTGACGAAATGAATTTCAAGTTAAAAGTTGTAAGAAACATGCCTAGGATTCTTAGATTGCATAAAGGGTTAAAAAAGAGAAAACTTGCTTCTTTCCTCATTATTCAACCCAAACGATGTTTAAGAAGAAAACCCTTTAAAGCAACCAGATTACTAATACTACATCATTGCTTGAGGTCTTTTGATTATTAATATTCTAATCCATTATGTTTGATCCAAATTTCTGCAGCACAAACTTCTATAATCGAGTTTCAGTTTTTTATTTTTTATTTTTTAAAAAGACATTGTTAGTCTTTCAAAATTAAGCTTACGCTGCATTATGTCAGGTCCAGTATATTCTAAGTTCTCACAATTAGATGCTGCCTTCCAGGTTGGACAAAGGTGTGATTGTATATATATGTGATAGTCGCGGTGTTCGAGATATATACGACACTGATGGAAGCAAAGCAGTAGCACCGTCAGAACCCTTGGCTGTGCTGGTATACTTCTATACATTATACAATGAACTAGATTTGTTCAATTATATTCCGTGATACATAGGCAAACATTTGCAAATCCTATTATTAATGGTGCAGAGTTGTCATCATTTTGACCATCTGTCATCAAGCTTGGGCCTGTCTCTCTGCACTGTTTAATAGTGGACCCACTTTTTCATTTTTGATATTTTATCTTATTAACAGGGAGCCTTGCTATAGTTGCATCTATGTTTTATTGCTTTAGAATGGATTCATTGTTATTTCCCTTTCTGATTTTAGTATTGAGTGGTGTTTTCATCTGCTTTCCCATGAAACATTATCTTTAAAGAATTGTGTGGTGAAAAATTGGTGTATGTATCTTCTGAGATTTCTTCAGGTGAATAAGGGCACAGCTAGTGCAAGTGAAATATTAGCCGGGGCATTGAAAGACAATAAACGTGCGGTCTTGTTTGGAGAGCCCACATTTGGGAAAGGGTAAATTTTTTTTTACTCTACACAGTTCCTATAAATATAATCATGTATTCCTGATTTGAGCCATCCATCCCACTATGCAGGAAGATTCAGTCAGTTTTTGAGCTGTCTGATGGCTCTGGGTTGGTTGTTACAGTTGCTCGTTATGAGACACCTGCTCACACAGATATTGATAAGGTCTGATGCTCTCTCTATCTTCTCTATCTCTCTATCAATTAACTCTGTTCTCTCTCTCTGTCTCTCTCTGTCTCTCAATTAACTTTGTCCACATTGCTTCTTATAGGTTGGTGTGGTTCCAGACCATCCCTTGCCAACCTCATTCCCCAAAGATGAGGAGGCATTTTGTAACTGCCTCCAAGATCCTGCATCTGCTTGCAACAAGGTCGAGCTGTTTGCAAGATGACAGTATCCCCTCTGAAAGACAAGACCTTCCTTTTTCGTTTTGTGCATTAGCATTGATTACAGTACAGGAAATTGACAATTTTTTGTTTTCATAGTTTGACATTCTATCAAGGTTTTATTTGTTTATGTAATGTCACATATTCAATGTCTGGGTAGAACCAAGATGGTAAACAAATAGCAAATATTTGATTAAAATCAATTAAAGAAATTTTGCATGTCAATGAGGATTAGTTGTGCCACTGTCTTGCAACCCAAAGAGAACAAATACTTATTTTGTTTATTTATTTAATTATCCAATGAAAGTCATTTCCAGGTAGAATATTTAGATTTACCTCGTCTTAAAACTGTAAACCACAAATTTCTGCAGTTATCTAAACTGTACCATAAGTAGAGATTTTGTGTACAACAAAATTCCTTATGAGATAAATACCAAATTCTACACTGTATGGAACAAAATGTACCATGAACTTGTACTTAAGAGTATATACGATGGCATATGGATAATTATGCCATCGAAAACCATCATGTACACAAATTGGCTCTGTCTGAAACTTGATTCCTTGATCTTAGCTTCAACTGGTGTAAACGGGATCCGAAGGTCATGTAAGAGGAGGAGCAAAAAGGCTTGTAGTGCTTGATCTCTACACTTCCAGGCCAACCAGTGAAAGCCATTCTCCAGGTTGACCGCTGGTTTGTATTCTCTATTCACCAAAACATCTTTGTCCATGAACCCAAAAATGGAAAAACAGCAATCAACAACCTGAACAGCAGAGGTGTGTCACTTTTCCTTTCTCTCTTACTCAACTTACCCTTCCCCATCGGCTTTCTTCGAGATTGCCTCCTTGCAGATTTAATTCTTTCAAGATCATCCCACCCACCAAGACTTGATGCATCTTGGCCACTATTATCAACTGAGACATCATTGCCTACTACCCAAGATTGATAATCCATCTTTTTGTTGCTAGTTTCTTCTTCGTCATCCATTTTAACGTTACCTGTGCTGGCAAATGGTTTCCTTCTCCTCCTGGTCCTGGACTTACGTTTTTGCCTACTTTGTGTTCCTCCCCACAACTTCTCAAATGCCAGTGAAAATGCTGACTGACAAAGCGGGAAAGCTAAAGCCATGAGGAAAGCTTTTGCACCCGTAGACAGCAGCAAAGATACGATAATAGCTGGAAATGCCCAACCATAGGATCTGAACACCTGCAGCCACCAAAAAGCAAATAGATTTCATCTTACAAAATTTTTGTTTAAGAAGGATTTTGTTTAACTTCTAACTCTGGATACAGCACATGGAAAGATGCCCAAAGCAGCCAAAGATAGCAAAGAACAGAACACGATATCTATTTTTCACAGTGATTTCTATCATTTGAGCATGAACCTGATATGGGGGCATTCACGCATATGGGAAATGCAAGTATCATGACAATAGGGAAAAAAAAAGAAAGAGCTTCCTCTCACTGAAACAAACAACAAAACCCAGCTAAAGTATTGATGCATTTTAATACTTAAAACATCTGGGTTTTTTTTTCTTTCTTTTGTTTTTGTTTTTGGACAAGTCAAACCAAAAATTGCAACATCCCAAATCCCAATTTATACAAATAACCAAAAATGAAGTGAAAGTTAGAACCTTGAGAATCCAGACACTATCAATGGCTTCATCCAAGATTCCACCAGAGCCTTCCTCCATCTCCGAGTAATCATCTGACCACCACCGCCTTTTCTTCTTCTCTTTACTTCCATTGTAATTGTAGTCTTCTTCTTCTTCTTCGTCGCCATCAGCATCATCATCTTCTTCTTCTTTGTTGCCTTTGTCTCTTAAATTAAAACCGAATCTTTGGGACCGAATGGTTTCGGCATTGGAATCCCAACGACGGTACTTAGGAGTGTAGGAGCGACTCGGTTGAGACAAAGGAAGTGGGTTTTGAAAAAGAGAGTGAAAGGAATATTTGGGTCGCCATGGATGAGGCTGTGTGAGGAGGAGGACACTGGTCTCCATTGGCGGTGTGAGCTTCCATTTGCCACGTTCTTGTTATCTTTTGTCCAATTAAAACATCTCCAACTTTATTACCCAAAAACAATCTTTTCTTGGTCACAAAAATAAATTCCGAACTTTTTGGCAAAGCCGCAATTTCTTTTATTTTCTTTAAATAAAGTTTAGGCTTTTCTCAAATAAGAAAAACATTACACCAATGGTGTTTAGCCGAGTAGAAAGGACATGACTTAGTTCAACATGAATTGAATTCCCAAATTGAAAATTTCCAAAAAACGAAAAAGAAAAAAAGAGGTTTTATGGGGCATGATCTAGATAATCCTTGCATTCCAATTGGAGTTTATTAACTTGGGTTTTTTGGTTTTTTTTTTTTTTTTTTATATATTGATTTTTCAATAACATTCTTAACTCATTACTCCGCATTCTCACGTTATTAGAACTAACTTGGGTAAACTCAACTTGGTCTTTAACTTTACCAATGGAGTGTTAGTTGAATTGGCCCAGGTCTTTGGTGTGCTCTCAAGTGATCATGAGTTCAAACCAGTGTGAGTTTTCTCTTATTCCCCTCCCTAACTTAACTTTGGAAAAAGAAAAAAACCTTGGTCTTTACTTTCATACTAAACACGTAAAGATGAGTTGATTATTTGTTGTCCCCTAGACACGAATTTTTTTTTGGGTAAATAGGCTTTACAATTTTTTAGTTGTAAGTTCTAATTTTACGTTTACCAATTCCATCCTCCATATTCCATCATTGTGGCCGTTTGACTCTCGTGGTGTTGACCAATTGTAGCTTTCTTTCACCAATTCTATTGTTCCCATCTTTTAGGTTCATTCGACTCAGAGAGGAGGGTGAACAGGAGACACAGAAGAGAGACGAGGAAGAAAGAGTTTGAGGAAGAAAGGGAGGGAGGCTCGAGGACACATAATTTCATACAATTTGCAGGTATGATACCTTTAATTACTTAATAGTTTTCTACTACAACACACTCATAAATTATGTTAAATAAAAATAATATTTAACATATTGCTAACAGGATTTGTCATTCGCCATGGATTCTAAAGGTTTCTTATTTCTTTTTGGCTTCTGTCTCAATTCGTGTTAAAGTAATCAAGTTATTGTACGTGATAGTAACACTAAACGACATGTTGAGGTGATGTTTACTCAAATTATAATATGTATTGGAAGAGAACTTTTATACTCTAGGTATTATATATCATATAATAGAATGATTTGAGGAGATTAGTAACACCATACCACCTCGAATTCAGTTACATCAAAACACTACTCATATCACGATCATACACATACACATTAACTTCTCGTCAAATTCTAGTTGAAGTGACATTAGCCCAAAGAAAAAAAATCTACATAGTTGCAAAACCTAACTTGGTATTTTTATTTATTTTAAATAAGATCTAAATTGGTATAAATAATTAGCAGGTGACTATTTTTACATAAGAAAACAACAACTTCATAGAGGAGGAGGGGCATAGAAGAAGAGTTTGAGAATCAAGAGAAGGGGAGGCTCAAGGATATTTTCATAAAAATTTACAGGTATAATTATTCTTAACTTCTTTTTTGTTCATCATCGATTTTAATTTTTTTTTTTTTCAATCCATTTTAAAGTTGAACCGATGTTGGAAGGTAAAGAAGAACTAGAAAATTACAATTAATGAGTCGGTGATAAATTGTACAAAAACATAAGAAGGAAACGACATGTCGTCGCCAGTAGCAAGACAAAAAGCGAGCTCCCCTGCCGAGAACCAAAACGTGAGGCGCTCCATAGCCATAGCTTCCGCGAGAGAGAGAAGATTTGGAGCCATGAGGCCGACTCCGATGGACTTCTTCGGCGACATGGACGACCAGGGCTCCACCATGGCCATGGATGTTGACGACGTTGACACACTCGAGAGCTTTGCCGACGGCGTCATCGGCGAGAACAAGCTGGCCGACGCTGACTTCTTCAACTCCTTCGAGGACGATTTCGACGACACCAACATCAACTGAACCAACGGCATCTTATTCTCCATCGAACCCATGTAATGATTTGCTTCGATTTGCTCTGTTTTCTAGGGTTTTGGCTAGGATGAAGTTTCTTCTTTAATTGGGCAAAAGAGTATATGCCGTATCAATGGGTGGATGGTTGTTTTGACAAATTGGTTATATATAGATATGGATTTTAGTTTGTGTTTATGCTATATGTGATTGATGTGTGAATGATGGATAGTTTTTGTTCTGTTTGGTTGGCGTTTTTAAGCTCTGCGTGGTTTCTGATCCAAATCAGAAAGTAATTGGTTGCTTATGTGTGTTAAGGGAATCATTTTTTGGGGCTTTTGCAAATGGTGTGTAGTATTAGCTGTTTTGGGTTGTCTAGAAGAGTGAGGAAAGGCAAAAGAGAAGTGGGTATGTGAAGGTTTTGTTGAGTCAATGGTAATGATTCAGTGATGAACAACTTTTGAGATCTTTTGTTTCCATGCTAATTCTGGCGTTGTATGCAGTAACCATGTGGAATTATGGTTCTGCTTTGCAACATTGGCATATCTATATGACTTATGTATTTGGTCTATGCTGTTCAGTCTCTTGCATATTTTGCATTTGATCCAGGTCTGTCTGTGTTCCATATGTGTCAAGACTCTGTGTCTGTGCATTCATGGTGGTTATGCCATTTAGTCTAATCACCACTTGTCATTCCTTATTTCTTAGGTGCTTTCTCGATTTCTCGGTGCTCCATGTGCATCGAGCTCTAGGTGCTTAAGAATTGGGGTTGAAACCTCAGACCATTATTAGTCTTGCTTAATGTTTTCTCTTTTGCAGAGGTATCTGTATGAAAATTTAAAATGATTGGTTAGCATATAATGCATGGGGTACAACTCATGTGCTCGAGTTATGGTGGTCTAGGGTGCACCTTAGGTGCTCAAGTTATGGTGGACTGGGGTACGCCACAGGTGCTCGGGGGTGCACCTTAGGTGCTCGAGTTATGTTTTGGGGTACACTGTAGGTCCTTGAGTTATGGTGGCCTCTGTTATAGCCGGAGGAAGGGTTGTCTCAGAGAATCTTGCAGTTTATACTTTCATGTGACCGCAAGCTGTGGAGCTACACAAGATTGATTCAAGATAGGTAATAAGTAACTTCTAGGCTGGTTTAAGAGTGCTTGGCAACCAGTTTGGGTCAATTGGGAAGCCTTCTTGATGAAGTTTAATTGGGATGGGTTTCGCCCGTCACATTTAACCGAATTGTATTCGTCCTTACAATAATGTAAACCAAATCAACTATTGACCCAAAAAAAAAAAAAAAAAAACACCCAATCAACTCGCACATTAATTCGAAGAAAAAAAGCAAGAAAATATGTTTTTTGGTGTACAAGAAGAGAGTTCATTTTTCATTAGACATGCAATACTACAATGATAAGTATAATCATCTATGGACCCTAAGAGGTAGCATTCACCTCTGCACGGTTGCACGCGAAGTTTTGTGTTTAAATCCCCATTCTTAAATATTGCTTGCGTTAAACAATCAAAAGAAAGGAATATACACCAATTAAACCCTTATATAAGTAGCTTTAGCAAGTCATTGAAATCTGTTTAGTTTGGAAATTATATCCGTAGAGAATCTATCAATTTATAATTTCGTATGTGACTGCCAACTGTGGAGCTAGCTAGCTATACACAAGATTGATTAGAAACGATGCCTGTGGCTCTGGATAGTATGACAAAGTTGGGTTTCTTCAGAAATTTGAAGTCAAGTTTCAAAATGTTGGCTTTAAGAGGGCTTGGAAGCCAGTGACCTTTGTAGGTTTATACACATGCACATCAAAGACAAGAAGGAAACAACCAAACCACAAGGTTTTCTAAACTACTCGAAGAAACAAAGCATATTATAAGTATACATAACATGAGCACAAAGTTAACAAAATAAAGCCAAACTGTTATAAGTTAACTAGCCTAGCTAGCTACAGGACTAAAAAGACTAGGTTCAAGCCAGTAAACTTGTTTTTCAAGCCCTGTTAATCCAAGATCATCACTGAGTCTTTTCATGGTTTTCCCTCTCAAATTATACGCACATAAAAAACGGGTGTCATAAGATGGTGCGTAGGTGAAGTAGATTGAGTTCTCATGATCAAATTCCTGGGGTGTGACGAATATGGACTGATTCAAACCCAAAACCAATGCATGGTTGCCAATGGATTCCACCTTTGTCCATCCAGATGTACATGTACCATCCCGATTATTATATTCGAGCTTATAAACAACGAATTGAACTGGGGGCATGGGCAAAGAACTGATCCTCTGAACCAAGAACAGATCACTTGCCCCAGTTTTGGCTATGCAGGGCTTTGGGAACCAATCATCTAGTTTTAGTTCCAAGGGCACACCAGCGGGGAGAATTTCCAACTTTTTTATGGGAATCAAGGAATTGGTGAAATCCCAAACTTCAACGCTGTAATCTACGTTTAAGGCATAGAAGCCATTGCGATCGCTCGTGACATCAACATACGGTTTCTGCCCGGCAAGCTTTGTCCACTTGTTATCTGCAGGCGTGCAGAAACCAAGACAGTTACACCCATCTTTGGAACCGTGGTAATTGTACATTAGCAAGACCCCAATGTTTTTGTTGTTGCCGCAGGTTGGTTGCAAAGAGACAGCAACCTTGAGCATCCTTTGTCGCCAATGTCTCCCAGACTTCTGGATGTGGAGAATAATTACTGGAACAATGCTATACAGAAAAGTATCAAGTGGTGGGAGCAGAAGCTGGATCCCTGCAGATAAGGGATTTAAGAGCAGCAGTTGTTTCTTGTTGCTGAAGAAAAGCAGCCAGCCGTGAGAGGACCCAATGCAAATACTATCTCCATGGCATAACTGTTTAGGCATGTTGTAAAACTTGCCTTCAAGACTGTAAAAACCAACACCATCTTTGCCCTCGTCTTGAAAAGCAAGGAGCAGCGGCGGCTCTGGTAAGCAAGTGAAGGACGGCGATGAGCGTGAGATGTATTTGATGGCCTTAAGCCATGGACGACAAACTGCTTCGAGCCGCAGTATGTTTCTTGGGGACAGTTTTGATAAGATCAATTCAAAAGGGTCAATTGGAAGTTCGGACCAACTTGTTCTGATATGTTTTGTTTTTTGGGAACGAATGGCTGTTTTGTCAGCCATTGATGTGTGACCTTGATCAGACGCTGAACCAATATTTCGGAGATTCTGAGAAAAGAGAACCCTATCGAGAATGGAGAATAACGAAACTGAGTAATAAAGGAGAAGCAGCTTGTTGTGTGTATGTAGAACAGAACAAGTTTAAGGGCAAAAGAAGTCGGAATAAAAAGATATTGTATTTGGAGAAGAAGTTTGCATTACTCAGGATACCTTACGGATTTGGTAATGTATGCGCCTGCTTGAGGCGAGGCAAGGCAACAAACAAAATATAATTTTAAAAAATTGGTATGTGAAAATCCGACCTGCCAGATTCGAACCAGCTACCTAAGGATGGGTGGTTTCTGATAAACTAGTTCAAATCAGAAAGTAATTGATTGCTTATGTGCGTTAATGGGATTTTCCCTCTTCATATTTCATTGTTTATGTCCGCAATAATTGGGGTTTTTGCAGAGCGAGGAAAAGTAAAAGATAAGTGGGTTTGTGAAGGTTTTGTTGAGTCAATGGTAATGATTCAATGATGCACAAGATTTGATATCTTTTGTTTCCATGCAAGTTCTTGCTTTGTATGCAGTAACCAGGCGTCTGTGCATCCTGGTGCTCCAGTTATGGTGGTCTGGGGTGCACCGTAGGTGCTCGATTTTTGTAGGTTTAACATGTACAAGATAAGGCAATATGATAAAAGACAAGAATGAAGAAGACACTATGAAAATAAGTTTACAGGAAGAAATATTTAGAAATAAATACATATTGAAACAAGGAAATCAATTCCAATAACATGAGCACAAAGTTAAAAATAAAATAAAAAATAAAGCCAAATTATATGTTAAGCTTCAGCAAAATATACTGTTTAAAGATTAATTAACAATAATCACCCTAGTCCCTAGCTAGTCACTAGTGCTAAAAGGATAACGTTCGAGCCAGTAAGCTGGTTGCTTTAATAATCCCAGATAACAGACTTTTTTCAGTTCTATCTCTCTCAAATTATACACAATTAAATCATAGCTGAAAGAAGATGATGCATGGAGGAAGTAGATGGAGTTCCCATGATACCCTGGAGCATGATCAAATTCCTGGGGTGAGATTAATATGGAGTGGTTTGAACCCAAAACCACTGCATACTTGCCAATGGAGTCCACCCTTCTCCATCTTGATGTACCATCCGGATTATATTCGAGCTTATAAACATCAAATCGAACCGTTTCCCAGGCAGAAGAGTCGACCATCGCAACCAAGAACAGATCACTTGCACCAGTTTTAACCAAAAATAGATCAGTGGCATCAGTTTTGTCCATGTAAAGCTGGAAATTATAATCTAACTTTGCTACCATGGGCGCACCAGCTGGGATAGTTTCCAACTTTTTGATGGCAGAGGAGTTGGGGAAACCCCAGACTTCAACACTGTAATCTTCGCGTAACGCATAGAAGCGATGGCAATCACTCGTAACATCTAGGTACCGTTCGTGCTCGTCAAGCTTTGTCCATTTGTTATCTGCAGGCGTGCAGAAAGCAAGACGGTTACGCCCATCTCCGACGTTGTACATTAGCAAAACCCCAATGTTGTTTTTGTTGCTGCAGGTTGGTGGCGAAGACAGAACAACCTTGCACATCCTTTTTCGCCAGTATCCACACGTTCCCTTGAGGAGAAAAATTCCTGAATCTTCCATAGGAGGATATTGATACATAATGCTATCTATATCCGGAAAAGTATTGAGTTGTGGGAGAAGAAGCGGAGCCGCTGCAGATGCGGGATTTAAAAGCAGCAGTCGTTTCTTGTTCGTCAAGAAAAGCAGCCAGCCGTGAGAGGACCCAATGCAAATAGTATATCCATGGCCTAACTCTTTAGGCATGTTCATCAAGCTGTAAAACTTGCCTTTAAGACTGCAAAAACCAGACAGGCGACCGCCATCGTTGTCCTCGTCTTGAAAAAGAAGGAGCCGTGGTGGCTCTGGTAAGCAAGCTGATTCAACCACATCACAAGCGAAGGACGGGGATGAAGCTGAGATGTATTTGATGGCCTTAAGCCATGGACGACAAACTGCTTCGAGCGGCTTTATGTTTCGTACGGACAGTTTTGATAAGATCAATTGAAAAGGGTCAATTGGGAGTTGGGACCAATTTGCTCTGCTGCTATGTTCTGTTTTGTTGGATCCAATGGCTACTTTGTCAGCCATGAATGTACGCTCTTTGCTGAACCTAGCTATATATTTCAGAGATTCGGCGGAGAAAAGTTAACCCTAGCGATATAATGGGGAATAACGGAGAAGCAGCTTACTTGGAGTACAAGTCTGAACAAGTTTGTTGTGTATATATATAAAAGAAGTTTGAGTTTGGCCAAAAAACAAAAAAAGAAGTTTTAATGCAAGGGTTTAGGGTATCTTTGGAGAAGTTTGCGAAAAAAAAATCATTTAAAAAGACGTTTGCGAAAAAAAATATAATTTAAAAAGAAGTTTTGCAAAAAAAAAATAATTTAAAAAGAAGTTTGCGATAAAAATATAAATAAAAAAATTGGCAAAAAAAAATTCCGACCTGCCGGATTCGAACCAGCGACCTAAGGATGGCTATTGGTTTACCCGACTACAGTCCTCCGCTCTACCAACTGAGCTAAGGTCGGATTGTTGAACAAGATGCCAAACAAATGATTCTTATATGCAATGTAGATGCAGTACATAATAGGCTAGTTAGTTTTGTTACTTTTGACAGTTCATTTCCTCCTATTTTTAGTTGACCTAGTGTCAGTTTGTTCTTCAGCTAGGAAAAGCATTTGAGAACCCAATAGAAGTGATCCATTAATTGTTATTTATAAATAATTATAGTTCTCCTCGTTTGTCCACGCACACTATAAAACATAAAAAGGACAACTATAGTTTTTTTTCAAAAATAAGGGATGCTATTGATGCTGTCACCATCCAACATTGAGATAGAATAGAACAGGCCAAAGATGACTTGTGCCATTGTCACTTGCCATTTGCCACTATATAAGCCTGTCGTAATCACTGTTTTGAAAATATATAAACAAAGGTATGGTTTGTTAAACTATTTATTATTATTATTATTAAATTGTTAAATTAATATCAATAATGCAAGAAACTCCAAATTTATTCACCAAAGTATGGCGACCCTAGTAATATATAGGGGTACTTGCAATGTGATATATGTAAGTTAAATTTTGTACACAAATTTGACCGCGGATTAATATTAAACCTATGAGCAATGTTAGGAAGTGTCCAACTACGGCTATAAAAACAACGCATTTGTGCAAAGTGCAAACACATACAGATCCACTAACATACACACGCACAATCGAAGTCCAAAATGAGTAGCTCCAAGGAAGTAGCCAATAAGCCTCATGTTGTTTGCATGCCTTTTCCAGTTCAAAGCCATATGAAGGCAATGCTTCAACTAGCAAAGCTCCTCCACCATAGAGGTGTTCATGTAACCTTTGTCAACACAGAGTTCAATCACAAAAGGCTTCTCAAGTCTCTAGGGCCAAACTCCCTCGATGGTGTGCCTCGTTTCCGATTCGAAACCATACCAGATGGCCTTCAAAGTTCAGATGAAGATACCCAACAAGACATGTTATTACTTAGTGAGTCCATCAACAAGAATTTCTTGGCTCCATTTCGGGAACTCATCACAAAACTCAATCACACGGCCGGGGATCCTTCAGTGACACACATCGTTTCGGATGGTTGGATGACGTTGTTCCCCCTGGCAGCAGCTGAAGAACTTGGAATCCCTGTTGTACTCTTCTTTACTATTTCTGCATGCAGCTTGATGGGCTACATACAATTTCCAGCTTTGGTTGAAAAAGGACTTGCCCCACTCAAAGGTGAAATTACTCAAACATGAGTAGCTTAATTCCAACCTTTTTTGGAAATGTCAATAATAGGGCCCCCCTTACCTCTTAATATTTAGATTAATTCCCCTGTTTCTAAACAGATGAAATTTTTCTTCACTCTATTTGCAGATGAGAGCTGTTTAACAAATGGCTTTCTGGACAAGGTGATAGATTGGATTCCGGGAATGAAAGGTATTCGTCTAAGGGATCTCCCACACAACTTGAGAACCACAAATCCCAATGAGAAATCCTGGACATACTGCTTGGAAGCAATTGGAAGATTTGATAAAGGTTCAGCAGTTGTTCTTCATAGTTTTGATGCACTGGAGCAAAATGTTTTGGATGCTCTCTCTTCCATGTTTCCACTTGTTTATGCAATTGGCCCTCTCCCATTACTTCTTAATCGGATACCAGAGCACCCTTTGAAGATTATGGGATATAGTCTATGGAAAGAAGAATCTGACTGCCTCAAATGGCTAGATTCCAAGGCCCCAAATTCAGTTATTTATGTGAATTTTGGCAGTTTAGCATTCATATCACCCGAACAGCTTGTCGAGTTTGGTTGGGGACTAGCAAATAGCAAGCTTCCCTTCTTTTGGGTCATTAGGCCTGACCTGGTTGTTGGTGCATCAGCAATTTTGCCACCTGAGTTTGTGAATGAAACTACGGAAAGAGGACTAATAGCAAGTTGGTGCCCACAAGAACAAGTCCTTGAGCACTCATCAGTTGGAGGATTTTTAACACATAGCGGTTGGAATTCAACCATTGAGAGTCTATGTGCAGGTGTGCCTATGTTGTGTTGGCCATGCTCTAGTGACCAGCCAACAAACTGTTACTATACTTGTAATGAATGGGGTATTGGCATGGAGATTTGTAATGATGTTAAGAGAGAGCATGTGGAGAAGCTTGTTAAAGAGTTGATGGATGGAGAGAAAGGTGAGCAAATGAAAAAGAAGGTCATGGAGTGGAAGAAACAAGCAGAAGAAGCCACTAGTCCACATGGTTCCTCATCCTCAAACTTGGACAGTTTTGTGCATCAAGTGCTATTAAGAAAAAGCTAGACGGGCTCAAACTGGGTTTAGTCCAATGAAAAGGGGTATTGACTTGCAAACTAGTGGTCTCAGGTTTGAACCTTCATGGTACCTTAGTAGTGTATGTGTGAGAAATCTGCTCCTCTTTGTAATTTAGCCCATCGCTTGTATTTTTTTTTTTTTTAAAGAAAAAGATAAAGAAAAGCTAAATGGGCAAGTCATGGGCCCAAATCATAGCTTGGAGCCCAAACTTGTTGTGAATGTAGCTTTCTGTATTTGAGTGCACGTGAGTCTAATTTGTTGAAGAATATAAAGTTTCATATCGTAACATTGACTAAATAAAATACACTATATAATGAGTGGTTTCTTTACTAATATAACCGAGACCTATTGTGACAAAATCTCACACCTAATTTAACATAATTGTTCGTCAATATCCTCCGCAAAACGTTCTACGTCAGCTGAGACAACTAATAGTTAGTACCCATTACCTAACGAAATAGTTATGCAATATAAGTTAGTTTTGTTATTTCAATAGTTGATTTCTCCAAATTTCAATTACCTTCATTTGTCCTTTAACTAGGGAAAAGCACATGTGATATGGAATCGTGTCTCATTGGAGAACCCAATAGAAGTGACCCAACTGTTATTAGAATACTATAATTTTCTTGATTCTTCTTTTTATAGCACATCTATTATTTCACCCGATATTTATAATAAGAGATGCCATTGGACTATTATTTTGGACTATCCTGCAACAAAACAACATTGAGATAGAATATGAATAATTCAGGCCAAGGATGACATGTGCTAATGCCACTTGCCACTATAAGGCATTGGTTTCAAAACATATAAACAAATCATTTAAACTTTAAATTAAAATTTATGTCAAGTTAGATTCTCCTCACTAATTGATAATAAAATAATAATTAAGAAAAATTATTTGACAATTGGTTCTTCAACAGAGACTTGTTGTTACATAAATTTGGCTTCTTTAGCATTATTTAACTTGAATTTACAAACTCTAAACTTAAAATAAGAAAGGGGTTGGAGGAGACCAAGTTGGAGTGTGTTGAAATTAATGCACATTTGTATAGAAAAACCTAGAAGCTTGAAGAAAGTACTATAGCTTGAATGCAACCTTGGAGAATTATCTAGAGATAGCCACACATATGTGGCTGGGGTTAACTTCCTAAGTCGGTGGACCAAGGTATGGCGGTGGATCATGTGTATAGACATGCATGTGATCATACAAGATGGAGCGAAAAAGCTACCAAACCCAAGTCATATGGGGAGTCTAACAAGAGAACTCCCAAACCATTAGGGAGTCAAGAGCTACCCAAATTAAACTATGTTGAGGAGTCAATAAGCTCATCAATCAAAGTGTAAGGGCTAAATAGCCCAAACTAATTCTAAACCAAGTGTGGTGGCCAATAAGCCAATATGCTAAAGAGGCTAATTAGCCTACACCTAGTCATGTACTATTCTCCTCCAATCTAATAAAATCACTTTGTTTCCCCTACAAAGTGGTTGGTTTTTTTTTATAAATTTTTTAATACAAGCGATAAGATAGACGACATTTCCTTCCTTTTTTTTTTCGATACAAGACAACATTTCGCATTGCAGAAGCCATTTTTATAATTTTCTTCAACCTTATAAACCAATGCATTTGTGGGAGACACACAAACACACAATCTAAAATGGGTTCCAATGAAGTAGCCAATAAGCCAGTACATGTTGTTTGCATTCCAGTTCCAGCTCAAAGCCATACAAAGGCAATGCTCAAATTAGCAAAACTCCTCCACTATAGAGGTTTGCATATCACCTTTGTCAACACAGAATTCAATCACAAGAGGTTCCTCAAGTCTCTAGGACCCAACTCCCTCGACGGCTTGCCTAGTTTCAGATTCGAAACCATACCAGATGGCCTTCCAAGTTCAGATGAAGATACCACTCAAGACCAGCTCTTGCTTGGTGAGTCAATCATAAATAATTTATTGGCTCCATTTCGAGACCTCCTCAGAAAACTCAACCACACAGCAACTCCCGACAATCCTTCGGTGACTCACATCCTTTCGGATGGTTTGATGACGTTCGCGATCACAGCAGCAGAAGAAATTGGAATCCCTGTAGTACTTATGTTTAGTATTTCTGCAAGCAGCTTCATGGGGTATAAACAATATCCCACTTTGCTTGAAAAAGGACTTGCTCCACTCAAAGGTGAATATTACTCAAACATTTACCTATTTTTTGTTAGCTTTATTAAATTTTAGATTTTTAACAAATAAAACTTTTCTTCACCTGTGGGGCATTATTGTAGATGAGAGCTGCTTAACAAATGGCTTTCTGGACAAGGTCATAGATTGGATTCCAGGAATGAACGGCATCCGGTTACGGGATCTCCCACACAACTTTATGACCACAAATCCAAATGACATCTTCTGGAATTACTGCTTGGAAGTAATGAGAAGGGTTGATAAAGCTTCAGCAGTTGTTCTTCATACTTTTGATGCATTGGAGCAAGATGTTTTGGATGCTCTCTCATCCATGCTTCCACTTGTTTATGCAATTGGCCCTCTCCAATTACTTCTGAATCAGATACCAGAGAACCCTTTGAATGCCATGGGATATAGCCTATGGAAAGAAGAAACCCAGAGGCTCAAATGGCTAGATTCTAAGGCCCCAAATTCAGTTCTTTATGTGAGTTTTGGCAGCTCAGCTGTCATAACACCCGAACAGCTTGCCGAGTTTGGTTGGGGACTAGCAAATAGCAAGCTTCCATTCTTTTGGGTAATTAGACCTGATCTCGTTGTTGGCAAGTCGGCAATTTTGCCGCCTGAGTTTGTGGATGAAACCAAGGAAAGGGGTCTAATAGCAAGTTGGTGTCCACAAGAGCAAGTTCTTAAGCACTCATCAGTTGGAGGGTTTTTGACACATAGCGGTTGGAGTTCAACCATTGAGAGTCTATGTGCAGGTGTGCCTATGCTGTGCTGGCCATGCTCTACTGACCAGCCAACAAACAGTTACTATGCTTGTAATGAATGGGATATTGGAATGGAGATTGGTAGAGATGTCAACAGAGAGCAAGTGGAGAAGCTTGTTAAAGAGTTAATGGAGGGAGAGAAAGGTAAGCAAATGAAAAACAAGGTCATGCAGTGGAAGAAACTAGCAGAAGAAGCCACTAGTCCACATGGTTCTTCATCCTTAAACTTGGACAATTTTGTGAATCATGTGCTATTAAGAAAAAACTAGATGTTAATTTATCTATGGGAATGTCTTCAATTGTCTTGTCGATGATATATCTTCTTGTTATTCATAAATGCTGACACGATTTTCTTGAATATAAATAACAAGAAAAACATGTACAAAGTAAATTTGTAATGATTTGTCGGATTCAATCTATCTATATGTATTATATGCACGAGAAGTGTTAATTTGACTTTGATTATGGGAACCCTTAATTTATTTTATTTAAGAAACACATTGTGGGACTCATAACAAAGACAGCTCCGCTCTCTCATTTTAATGCAGACAGCCTTAGAAAAGAATTTATTTATTTTAATTGTTTTGGTAATATAGGGGGGCAAAGCCCAAACTCAAAAGACTACACGGAACAAATCTATGCCTCAATATGGCATTCTTATCATTATCTAAATTAGTCTTCAGCTGCTCAGAGGAGAAAAAACCTCATGACAACAATTTTCATTTCAATTGCGTATAGCAGCGGTTGTCATGATAGCCACACAAAAATAAATAATCTCCACGCAAAAACAATCTTTCGTTTTGGGTATAACCCACCCAAAAGATGTTGCCAACCCTATAAAACTCTGCATTTCCGAGAGTGCAAACACATACACAAAATACACAAAACAAATATTTAGAGTAGAGATGGGTTCCAAGGAAGCGGTAGCCAGCAGCAAGCCTCATGTTGTTTGCATTCCTCTTCCAGTTCAAAGCCATGTAAAGGGGATGCTTAAGTTTGCAAAACTCCTCCACCACAGAGGTTTCCATATCACCTTTGTCAACACAGAGTACATTCACAAGCGCTTCCTCAAGTCTCTTGGACCCAACTCCCTTGACGGCTTGCCTAGCTTTCGATTCGAAACCATACCAGACGGCATTCCAAGCTCAGAAGAAGATACCACTCAATACATTCGTTTGCTTGGTGAGTCAGTCACGAATAATTTACCGGCTCCATTTCGTGACCTCCTCATGAAACTCAATGGCACGGCCAATATTCCTCCGGTGTCTCACATGGTTTCGGATGGTTGGATGAGCTTCACCATCACAGCAGCTGAAGAAATTGGAATCCCTGTGGTACTCTTCTTCACTATGTCTGCAAGCGGCGTCATGGGATTTCAGCAGTTTCCTACTTTGCTGGAAAAGGGACTTGCTCCACTCAAAGGTAAAACAAAAGAGATACTATTTCAACAAACTTTATTAAAACTACAAGTATAAGTACCAAATCTAACTTTATTTCAACAACTTACAAATTGTATTGGAAACTTTGTGTTTTTTCTCATTATTGTTGAGGACATGTGAGGGACATATAAAAGCTTACTTTTCTTGACTTGGGGATTTGCAGATGTAACCTGGTTAACAAATGGCTTTCTTGACAATGTCATAGATTGGGTTCCAGCTATGAAAGGTATCAGGTTAAGGGATCTCCCAAACAACTTTATTACCACAGACCCCGCCGAAGCATCTTGGATCTTCTGCTTGGAAGCAATCCAAAGATTTGGTGAAGGTTCAGCAATTGTTCTTCATAGTTTTGATGCATTGGAGAAAGAAGTTTTGGATGCTCTCTCATCCATGTTTCCACTTGTTTATGCAATTGGCCCTCTCCAATTACTTCTTAACCAGATACCAGAGCACCCTTTGAAGGACATGGGATATAGTCTGTGGAAAGAAGAAACTGAGTGGCTCAAATGGCTAAATTCTAAAGAAACAAACTCTGTTGTTTATGTCAATTTTGGAAGTTTAGCGGTCTTAACACCGGAACAACTTGTGGAGTTTGGTTGGGGACTGGCAAACAGCAAGCTTCCCTTCTTTTGGGTAATTAGGCCTGATCTGGTTGTTGGTAAATCGGCGATTTTTCCACCCGAGTTTGAGGCTGAAACTAAGGAAAGAGGCCTTATAGCAAGTTGGTGCCCACAAGAGCAAGTCCTTGAGCACTCATCAGTTGGAGGATTTTTAACACATAGCGGTTGGAATTCAACCATTGAGAGCCTATGTGCAGGTGTGCCTATGCTCTCCTTGCCAATATTTACTGACCAGCAAACAAATTGTCATTGTGTTTGTAATGTGTGGGGAATTGGCATGGAGATTAGTAAAGATGCCAAGAGAGACCAAGTGGAAAAGCTTGTTAAAGAGTTAATGGAGAGAGAGAAAGGTAAGCAAATGAAAAACAAGGTCATGGAGTGGAAGAAACTGGCAGAAGAAGCCGCTAGTCCACATGGTTCGTCATCTGCAAACTTAGACAACTTTGTGAATCAAGTACTATTAAGGAAAAGCTAGATATTACATGAGTATGATGTTGGCTTGATTTGTGAAATTGTGGATCATTGACTTTTCTTTCCTCACACACCAAGGATTCCCATTATAATTGTAATTGATTTACTTTAAATCATGGTTTCCTACAATAAATAGAAATATGAATTTATTATTTTACTTGGCCACTAAGGCTCCGTTGTATTATAAATATGACCTCCTACAAAGGAGAGGAATACACAGAAAATTTTCACAAACAAATATTCTCTCATAGATCTCATATTTAGCAGGGTATCAGAGCAGCGATCTTGGGATTGCTGACACTAGTTTCAAACTCTCGTCGCTGCCATGGGGGAGGATTATTTTTTCATTCCTTATAGAGGTAGCACCATCGACCTTGCCTCTCCTTGTAAAACCCGTGTCTTGGGGAAACAAGAAAGGTGAGCAGTCCCACATCGCTCGGGGAGAGAAATGTGAAGTGCTTTATATGTGTGGGCACTTCTCTTCCTAGCAAAAGGTCTTTTGGGCAAGATAACATTAGCTTGAGCCCAAGAACAAAACCGTGATGGAGGAGGCCCAAAGCGGACAATATCTTGCTAGGAGAGTCGAGTTGTGACAAATGGTATCAGAGCCGGACCTCGATCGGAAGTGTGCCAACGAGGACACTGGGCCCCAAGAGGGGTGGATTGTAAGACCCGTGTCTTGGGGAAACAAGAACGGTGAGAAGTTCCACATCCCTTGGGGAGGGAAAGATGAAGTGCTTTATATGTGTTAAAAAGTAATGCACATTGAATAATAAAGAAAAATCTAGAAAAATTGAGTGAAAGTAGACAAGTCAAATTTGAGCTCTACACTAGAAACATCCTATTAATTATATAATGTATTGTAACTAGACTATTCTAGACTTATATTATAACTAGTGGCTGGAAAACAGTTTGAGAAGTCGGTTACTATGCAATAACTGACTTCACTAGATATTTGCCATCCTTTGAGTCGGTTCAGCTACTATATATATATAGCAATAGCAGCCCAATTGTGTATTTCAAGTGAGAAAAGCTACAGCCAGCCAACACTTGTATCCAACTCTAGTTAAGTCTTGTACTTTCCTATTTCAATCAAATAAAATTACTTTGTTACTCTTTCAAAAGTTTTCCTTTCCAAGTCAAGCTATTATCCTAAACACTACTAACCATTCTCTAAACCTCTTATCCCTTGATCTAACAGTGGTATCAGAGCCCGTTCCGATTAACCTTGGGCGTTGGTTCACTAGTCCTCCATCATGTCTACCACTAACCAAAACTCTGACCTATTTTCACCGGAGAAAACTATGACTTCTGGAGTGTTAAAATGAAGACCTATTTTATGTCTCAAGATTTATGGGACATAGTTGATAATGGCTTCAATAATCCAGAAAACCCAATAGTGGAGCAGTTGAGGCAACTAAAGAAGGATCAACAGAAAGATGCAAAGGCTTTATATGCCCTGCAACAAAGCCTTGCATGTGATATGATTTTTCCAAGAATCATGGGAGCCACAACTGCAAAGGAAGCATGGAATACCTTAAAGGAGGAATTTCAAGGCAATGCCTTGTACGTGCTGTTAAACTACAAACTTTGAGAAGAGAGTTTGAAAACATTAAAAATGAAGGATTCTGAGACCACACAAGACTATTATGCTAAAATAAAAATAATAATTCATCAATTGAGAGCCTATGGAGAAATTATTAATGATTCAAGAATTGTAGAAAAAATACTTATAAGTCTTCATGATAAGTATGATTCTTTAGTTACTGCCATTGAACAGACAAAAGATTTAACTAGTATGTCAGTGACAAAACTAATGGGCTCTCTTGAAGCTTATGAGAAAAGACGGAGTAGGCGAAATGAAAACTCAGTTGAAAGCGCCTTTCAGTCAAAATTAAATTTAAGGTCTCAGAAAACTAAACAAGGAGAAAGGAAAATTGGAGAAAGTTCTGGAAAAGAAGATTATAAATCCAATAAGAATTGGGGAAATAAAAAAGAAATAAAGGAAAGAAAAAACTATCCTTCCTGTGGGGTGTGTAAAAATACAAACCATCTAGAAAAATATTGTTGGTTCCATGGCAAGCCCAAATGTCGAAATTGTAAAAAATTTGGGCACATAGAAAAAGACTGTCAGACCAAGAACTATCAAGCTAATTACTCAGAAAAAAGTGAGAAGAATGAGCATGTGTTTTTTGCTCATCAAGCCACACCAAAAGGAACCAACAAGAAATGGTATATTGACAACGGCTGTAGTAACCACATGACTGGAGATGAAAGCATCTTCTCCAACATAGACAAGTCCTTAAAATCCCTGGTGGAGACAAAAGGAAAAGGTACATTCTCTATCCAAACTAATAAAGGAACTAAATATATAAAAGATGTTCTACTAGTACCTAGCCTGGAGCATAATCTATTAAGTGTTGAACAAATGATTGAAAATGGATACTCTCTGCACTTTTCTAGAGACTCCTGCACAATATTCGATAAAAGAAATAAAAATCACATAATAAAAAAAGTAAGGATGGAAAATAGAAATTTTCCTATCCACTGGCAATTTGTAAAAGCCACAGCCATGAAAGCAGAAATAGAAGATTCATGGTTATGGCATAAAAGATTTGGCCACTTTAATTTTTATGCACTAAAAACTCTTTATCAAAAGAATATGATGAGAGATCTTCCAAACATAAAAGAGATCCATGATGTCTGTGAAGGTTGCCAACTTGGCAAACAACATCAACAAGCATTTCCATCTGGAAAGGCTTGGAAAGCTAAGGCCTTGTTGGAGATTGTTCACACAGACGTTTGTGGACCCGTGAGGACTCCATCTCTCGATAATAACAGGTACTTTATTATGTTCATAGATGACTATACTAGAATGACGTGGGTTTATTTTATGCGAGAAAGATCAGAAGTATTTAATATCCTCAAAAAATTCAAAACCCATGTTGAAAAACAAAATGGCCACTATATTAAAACTCTAAGAAGTGATAGAGGAAAAGAATATACCTCTAAAGAATTCAACAAATTTTGTGAAGATGAAGGAGTAGAGCATCAACTAACAATTGGCTATGCTCCTGAACAAGGAGTCTCAGAAAGAAAAAATAGAAATGTCATGGAGATGGCAAGATCCATGATATTTGAAAAAGGCTTGCCAAACACATTCTGGGCAGAAGCTGTGTATATAGCAGTATATTTACTAAATAGATGCCCAACAAAAGCTTTACAAAATAAGACTCCTATTGAGGCTTGGAGCAATATAAAGCCATCAGCAAAGCATCTCAAAGTATTTGGATGCATTTGCTATGTGCACATTCCTAAGGAGAAAAGACACAAGCTAGAAGAAAAATCTGAAGTTGGCATATTCCTGGGATACAGTTCCCAATCTAAAGGCTATAGAGTCTACAATCCCAAAACGAAGAAGTTCATGATAAGCCGAGATGTTGAGTTCGATGAATCGGCGTCATGGAACTGGGAGGAAGAAAAAGTTGAAAAGAAAAGTGTTACTATAACTCAACCGTGCAAAGAGGAAATTGAAGAAACTCCAGGTACGACTCCACCACCTACAACTCCTCCATCCATACAACATGAAGGCTCTCCAGAACTAGAACAAAGAACTAGAACACTCCAAGATATATATGAAACTTGGAACTTCATAACTATAGAACCAGAAAGTTTTGAAGTTGCAGTAAAAGAAGAAATCTAGAGAAAAGCTATGGAAGGAGAAATTAAAACAATTGAGAAAAAAAAAAACATGGGAACTCGTTGATTGCCCATAAGACAAAGAGATCATTGGGGTTAAATGGGTCTATAAGACCAAATTTAATCATGATGGATCAATACAGAAGCATAAGGCAAGGCTAGTAGCTAAAGGCTACTCGCAGCAGCCGGGCGTAGAATATTATAACGAGACATTTGCACCAGTTGCAAGACTTGATACTATAAGAGCACTGGTAGCATTAGCAGCTCAAAAGAAATGGAGAATTTATCAGCTAGACGTAAAGTCTGCGTTTCTAAATGGAGAGCTCGAAGAAGAAATATATGTGGAGCAACCACAAGGATTTATTGGGCAAAGAGGAGAAGATAAAGCACTCAAGCTAAAGAAAGAAAGCCTTGTACTCAAGCAAGTGCCACGAGCTTGGAACAGCCGCATAGACAAATACTTCATCAACGCAGGCTTCATGAGGAGCAAAAGCGAGCCTACTCTCTACACCAAAACTCAAGGTAAGTTCGATATCTTAATCGTCTCTCTATATGTGGATGACCTCATCTACACAGGAAACAATGAACAAATAATTCAAGAGTTCAAAAAAGATATGATGAAAACATTTGAGATGAGTGACCTTGGGTTGATGCACTATTTTTTGGGCATCGAAATAACCAAGAAGAAGATGGAATCTTCATATCCCATAAAAAGTACACTAAGAATCTTTTGAAAAAGTTCAAAATGTACGGGTGCAAGACTGTAGCTACTCCACTTATCGCCAATGAGAAATTAAGAAAGGAAGATGGATCAAGAAAAGCTAATGAATCAGTTTACAGAAGTCTCATTGGGAGCTTACTTATACTTAACAACAACAAGACCTGACATCATGTACGCGACAAGCCTACTATCAGGATTTATGCAAAATCCAAGTCAAATACACTATGGAGTAGCAAAAAAGAATATTAAGATACTTGCAAGGCACAATTGACTATGGCATATGGTATAAGCCTACTACAGATCCAAGACTATTTGGCTACACATACAGTGATTGGGCTGGATCAGTGGATGACATGAAAAGCACATCAGGCTATGCGTTTACAATTGGATCAGGAATATTTTCATGGTCATCAAAGAAACAAGAGACTGTGGCTCAATCATCAGTAGAAGCCGAGTACGTAGCAGCATCAAGTTCAGCATGTCAAGCTATTTGGCTTAGAAGAATATTTGAAAATATGGGAGAGTGCCAAACAGAAGCTATTAAAATACTTTGCGACAACAAGTCTGCTATAGCAATGGAAAAGAATCCAGTATTCCACAACAGGACAAAGCATATTGCCATCAAGCATCACTTCTTACGAGAAGTCTCAGCAAACAAAGAAGTTGAGCTCAAGTACTGCAAGACAGAAGAGCAAATTGCAGACATCTTCACTAAGGCACTTCCAAGACCAAAATTCGAACTGCTACGAAGTATGCTCAGAGTAACACAAATGTGCATTAAGGAGGAGTGTTAAAAAGTAAAGCACATTGAATAATAAAGAAAAATCTTGAATGATAGAGAAAAATCTAGAAAAATTGAGTGAAAATAGACAAGTCAAATTTGAGCTCTACACTAAAAACATCCTATTAATTATTTAATGTATTGTAACTAGACTATTCTAGACTTATATTATAACTAGTGGCTGAAAAACAGTTTGAGAAGTCGGTTACTATGCAATAACCGACTTCACTAGATATTTGCCATCCTTTGAGTCGGTTCAGCTACTCTATATATATTGCAATAGCAGCCGAATTGTGTATTTCAAGTGAGAAAAGCTACAGCCAGCCAACGCTTGTATCCAACTCTAGTTAAGTCTTGTACTTTCCTATTTCAATCAAATAAAATTACTTTGTTACTCTTTCAAAAGTTTTCTTTCCAAGTCAAGCTAACACTACTATCCATTCTCTAAACCTCTTCTCCCTTGATCTAACAATATGTGTGGGTTTACACCCTCTCAACTTAAAATAAGAAAGGGGGGTTGGAGTGGTTGATTTTTAATTTTTTTTTTAATACAAGCGATAGGGTAGACAACATTACCCACTACGGAAGCCATTTTTATAGTTTTCTTCAACCTTATAAACCAATGCATTTGTTGGGGATACACAAAAACACACAATCTAAAACGGGTTCCAATGAAGTAGCCAATAAGCCAGTACATGTTGTTTGCATTCCAGTTCTAGCTCAAAGCCATACAAAGGCAATGCTTAAATTAGCAAAACTCCTCCACCATCGAGGTTTGCATATCACCTTTGTCAACACAGAGTTCAATCACAAGAGGTTCCTCAAGTCTCTAGGACCCAACTCTCTCGACGGCTTGCCTAATTTCCGATTCAAAACCATACCAGATGGCATTCCAAGTTCAGATGAAGATACCACTCAAGACCAGCTCTTGCTTGGTGGTGAGTCCATCGTAAATAATTTACTGGCTCCATTTCGAGACCTCCTCAGAAAACTGAATCACACAGAACCTCCCGACAATCCTCCGGTGAATCACATCCTTTCGGATGGTTTGATGATGTTCGCCATCACAGCAGCTGAAGAGATTCGAGTCCCTATACTACTTTTGTTTAGTATTTCTGCAAGCAGCTTCATGGGATATAAACAATATCCCACTTTACTTGAAAAAGGACTTGCTCCACTAAAAGGTGAATATTACTCAAGCATATTTAATTTCTGGGAGGTGTGATTGGCGCTCCCAAATTGTTGGATGACATTTTAAGAGTGCCAATAGGCTCCCATTTATTCACTTTTAGATTGTTTTTCTGGTAGATTTCCTATTTCTTGACAGATGAAATTTTTCTTCAGTTGGGCATTTGCAGATGAGAGCTGCTTAACAATTGGCTTTCTGGACAAGGACATAGATTGGATTCCAGGAATGAAAGGCATCCGGTTAAGGATCGACAATGTGTGGACTTAAACAAATAGCCACGACAAGTGTTAATTTGACTTTGATTACTTGAACCCTCAATTTATTTTATTTAAGAAACACATTATGGGACTCATAATAACAAAGACAGCTCCGTCTCAGACTCCCTCATTTTAATGTAGACAGCCTTGAAAAAGAATTTATTTATTTTAATTGTTTTAATATAGGGGTCAAAGCCCAAACTCAAACGAGTACACGGAACAAATCTATGCCTCAATATGCCATTCTTATCATTATCTAAATTAGTCTTCAGCTGCTCAGCGGAGAAAAAACCTCATGATAACAATTTTCATTTTCAATTGCATATAGCAGTGATTGTCATGATATAGCCACACAAAAATAAATAATCTCCACACAAAAACAATCTTTTCGTTTTGGGTATGAAATTACCTATAGGATGACTAAGAATGCGGGGGGGGTGAATAGGCCAATTTAAGATTATAATCAATAAATAAAAATAAACTTCGGTAGTAGGATTGATATGGCTTATCAATCCTGAAACGTGTTGAACATAAAACAAAGGAACACGCAGAGAATTATTTTACGTGGTAAAACCCCACCTTTGGGGAAAATCCACGGGACTCCTTAGTCCAACACAAATCCACTATAGAACGATAATTACAAGAAGTACTCACACACTCGTCCTAGACACATTCTAGATAATGTTTATCGACTTCTTCGTAACTCAACTTCTGTCACAAGATGATTTTCGACACTCTTTATGTTGAACGCAATGTTGGTCATGGTTTCTTCAAGCTCGTCGAAGGATAAATGCTACAACGGTCTTGGTGCCCTCAATCGTATGAGTCACCTACATGCATATGAATGCCATATGATGATGATAGGATTTGATAAATCACAAAGTAAACAAGGAATACTTCATGACTTATCTCAAAAATATGCACAGCAGCTTTCCCTTGAAAAATCAATATACTCAAAACCAAATATGTCGAAAGCTGTATATGTCAAAAGAGAGGCACACTTCTTTTATTCAAAACTCACTCTCCCTAGTCAGACGGAAACCCAAGAGTCCACAAACACTCTTCAATTATGACTATCAAATTTAATCCAATATGGATGCTAAATCAAGAAAAAGAAACCCCCAAAACGAAAAAAGAAAAAAATAACCGCTAAGCTGAAAAAGACTGATAGGGAAAGAGTGAACCAGATGACTAGTCAACCATAATCAGCGTGAGCATAAGTTGACTAGTCAACCAAAGCAACATCATAACAAGCAGAACTGGATGACTAGTCAACCACAACCAGCGTGAGCATATGTTGACTAGTCAACCAAGGCAATATCATAACATGCAGCAATTTTAGTATCGACCCTGTGGAAGACTAAGAAATGTACTAATTCACAGGAAAGAACTAGCAAACATATCAAGTGATCAAGGATGTGTTAGCAATCATTGTCTAGACCAAGTTGTTAAGCACATGAATTAAAAGAAATAAAAGAAAATAGAAGAAAGAAAAAAATCATATGCAGGTTACATGGGCAATCAACTCTGAGAGAGAGAATATGAAGTGCATTTCATGCTCAGAGACAAGGCATATTTTGGAATAGGGAGGTTTAGAGCCAAGGGACACAAGAGATGATGTCTTATCTCTCTTGGAGAGACATGTATACAATGAAAATTTATGACATGATCAAAGTTTAGGCTCAAAGTTCAAGTATCATAATTCTTTATTGACAAAATATTAGATTATTTATTTTGTTTCACTTGCACATCTCATACATAAATGCTTGAATGACCCAATTTTATGGCTCTTTGCTCTAAATGCTTCAATCATATCACCTTATACCTTCCTAAAGCCGTGACTACATTGGTCACACTTCCCTTTTTATTTTTTTGAAATACTAAATAGATTGACTAAGAGAGTGAGATAAGCTAAGAGGCAATAACAATGACAGTCCAAAATGAAGCATAGACACTTGGCTCACCAAGAGGATAAGATAGAACAAATTAAGTCTCATCTAATAACTCTAAACAAGAAAGGGGGTTATGCATAAATCAGGCAAAGCACAAGAAGTAGTCAAACTTCATACTATCAGAGATGAGAGATGTGAAACTATGGCATATCCATTAAACATTTTTTTTTATTTTGAAAATTTATTAATTAGACTTGACTAGTCAACTACAGGTAATATGACTAGTCAACTTTTTGAAATGTGCTGAAGACAAGGAACAGACATGCTAATCAACCAATTGAGCAAAGACCAATGGACTGTCTGAGTGTGACATGTTTCTGAAAGTTCAAGGCCTTGGTGAGTATGTCTGCAAGTTGTTTCTCAGAAGGAACAAACTCTAATGTTAAAATGTTGTCTTCCACAAGTTCTCTAATAAAATGATGCCTAATGTCTATATGCTTTGTTCTGGAGTGTTGAACTGGATTTTTGGAAATGTCTATTGCACTCATGTTATCACAGTAGATTAGGAAGGATGATTGAGAAAGACCATAGTCATCCAATATCTGTTTCATCCAAAGGAGTTGTGTGCAGCAACTTCCAGCTGCAACATACTCATCCTCAGCAATAGATAATGACACAGAGTTCTATTTTTTGCTATGCCAAGCAACAAGATTATTGCCAACATAAAAGACTCCCCCATAATTACTCTTCCTATCATCACTACACTTAGCCCAATCGGCATCACTATACCCAACAAGATTGACACTAGTGTCATAGGCAAGGTCTAAAATATCGATGATATCGGAAATATCGATAGTCCAAAAACACCGAAATTTCGATGGAAATATCGGGATATTATCGATATCGATAAAAATTGAATAAAAACCACAGAAATTGTAAGAAAAACTTGGAAATTTTTATTGAAACTTTGCAGGATGTTTATTTAGTCAATTATCTATTAGTTTATCACAAAAAATTGGAAGGAAATGCATTGCATGATGGATTTAACTTATTTAAGTTGATTATATAGCGAGCTGGCAAACACTGTATGTGCAGAAAATATGTAGTAATTAATGAAAGAAGATTAAACACACCATAATCATTTATATATAATGAATTACTACAATATTTTACACTTTATACATTGCATGGTAAGATACATGAGTGACTTAGTACCACATAGAGTTCCTATGAGGTTCAAATTTTTCACTATCTTCATCATCTCTCTATGTAGAGTAACTATATTGTGAAGAGTAGTCATTAAATGATTAATCTCCAAAATAGTTTTGCATGTAATTGTTAACATGCGACACATATGGATCCGAGATTGGTTGACGTTGTCCTTAAGCAAAATCATTTGAAGATTGAGTCTCAGATTCTTTCCATGAGTCGCTCGATTCCATCCCAACAGGAATAGGATATGAAGGGTAGGGAAATGGTTGGTTATGAGTATAACCATAGTTACTACTTCCCACTCCAACATAGTCCGAAGTTATAGATAACGAGTCATCTTCTTGACTTGACATAGTCCCCTTGCCTCTTTCTCTACGAGTATAGTCCTTCCCTATGAGACCAATTCCTGGTCCTGCCCGCCTACTGCCATGGTCCTCATCTTGTGTTGCATGCGTGAAGTTTGCCTCACCAGTGAAGGGGCTTATAAATCTGGGAGGTGGTCCAACATAGTTTTCATATCCACCACTACCTCCAACTCCACTATATCCTTCATCATTCCCACCTCTGGTGGTAGGTGAGTCTCCTAATCTTGTACTAGAGCTATCATTAGTACCAGCAAGATTTTGTGGTTGTGTAGGATTCGAAGAAGGTGGAATTCTAGTGTTTCTTGGTCTTGGGCTCAAAAGTTCTTCCAAAGTGTCAGCATTGCTAGATCCCACCTCCTCCTCTAATACTCTTTCTACATTTATCCCTTCATTACATGCTTCTTCAGCAACTCTTAGAGCTGGGTTGCCTTCATCATCATCTAAATGAAGAGGTCTAATCCATTGATAAAGTTGGTTACCCTTTGTATCATCATCTTCAGCAACAATATTAAACACATCTAGTGGGTCACCACGGTTGACATGATCTATTTCTGCTTCCTTATCTCGAATTTGAAGCTTCGGGTTGTAGTAGCAATAAACTAATTTTTCCAACCTACTATGAGCCAACCTATTTCTTTGCTTTGTGTGTATGAGTGCAAATGTACTCTAATTTTGTCACGCCCCAACCCACGAGTTTACGTAACCTTGGATTAAGACATGATTCACACCTTAATTATAGAATTTAATAAAAACTATAACTAAAATGTGAAGAAACATTTAAATAAATAAAGTAAATAATTCACATAGAATATTCGAAACAACAACATCTGAAATCTTGAAACAATTACATTATTTTACAAGCCAGAACTACTAAAGAGTTTACTAAAAGAGTAACTCATTATTTATCCACAAGCTATGTATACAGTACACTTTTATAAATATGCCAAAATCATCAAAAGCTTTAGATTTCAGGTTTGGTACCTGCAAAATCTATTAGGGGGTGAGCGAAACCACAGCTCAGTAGGGACATAAACCTTTTTACATGAAATTCATATAATTAAATTAGGTGACAAATAATCACACATCCAAATAGCACATTATTAATAATAATAATGCATGAATGCACTTCAACTAATCCCGTTAATTCATATAACTGGACAAGCAGACCTGCACGTCCCATACCATGCTTATACCACTTGGTCCCGAATGCCCATTTATATGAACTAACAACCATTTCAACCGTCCCATAATTCCCATTTTGTTAGTCATCTTGTCTAACTCCCTTTCGCCAATCCCGAATCACCCAATAAAAACCATGTGCATTGTGGGATCCCTGAGACCTGGTACCTGCCAAGAGTTAGACTCAACTACACAAGAGACTATTTTCATTACCCTCTTTTCCACCATTATTTTCTCAATCCAACAACTCCAATCAATTTCCATGACATGATATAATTATTCCTTTCACATATCCCATGTATTTCACAACAATGTAACTATTCAAAATATCACCAATGTACCAACATTGTTCAACCAGTCAAGAACACATAAACATTCCAAGAAAAACATTCAATTGTAACAAGAATATTAATCAAATATTCATATCACGCATAATATATTTTTCACAAAATTTAATTAAAACAATCTCTGTAAAAGGCCCCCAAGAAACCCCTACCTTGACACCAAAGCTTTTGCTAGAATTGTAAGACGACTCCCTAATTTCCACCGTATCCACACTCAAATTCTTTCTCTAGTATTTCCCTCCCTTTAACTTTATGGTTTTCTCATACAAGCCGTGCGTTTAAAAATGAAACGATTGCATTCCTATTTATACTAAAGGAATGTCGGCAATATCTTTACTTCTATTGGATGAAGTACTTGGCGGTTTACAAAAGGATAATAACCATCTTATTGTTCAAGTTAAAGATGAAATATCTATCAACAAACTTTATTAAACAATTGCATGCTAGAGTATGTGTCAATTAGAGGAAAGCTTATAGAGGATGTGTCAATTAGAAGAAAGCTTATAGTTCCACCTCCTGCTTACATGACGTAAACAATTTATAAAGCTATACATCTTTCTTGCTATTCACACAAACAATATAATATGAATGCACCAAAACTTGCCAACTAATAGAAAACTTGAACACCACACATAAATTTGGAGGAGGATAAGAATGCATATATCAAATAGATTATGTACATATCAAATGAATAATATTTCCAGCTTTATAAAAATAATAGCTTAACCTATTAGAAATATTTTAATGAAAAGTAAAACACATATATATATATAATTACTATAATTTAATACTAAAAAAAATATATTAACATTTTAAGAATAAGGATTCTCACAAATTTCTTTCACAAGCAGATGAGGAAGCTGTTTGTGAAAATACTTTGATTGCTAACTTTCTCACAGTTGGTGCATCAGTCCCATACATGATCCACCATTCAGCTATAATGAAAAACAATGTTGATAAGTCTAATAACTCCAACAAATTATATTACAAACTGATAGTGAAATATGTTTACACTCGCTATGAGACATTTTTGTTCGAGCAGCAACTGATGTTAGTTCTCCAAAAGTTCTTCTTGCATCTTTAAACCATGTTAGCTGAATTCAATAAATCGTGTTAGTTTAATCCAACAATGTAATTATTATAATTTAAGTAACTGTGTACCTCATTTCCAAATTGGCCAACTGCTGGTGATGCAGGGTCTAATTTAGAGTACTAGTATACATTGTGTACAACACGTATAAGGGTACCATCATCTCCAACACCGGGTCTGTATTGGTATCGAGGATTCAAATAATATGCTATTCAAATAAACACATACTCTAATAAGAGAAATAATACTTATGCAACTAAAGAAATGAATTGCAAATTATGACATAATTTATACATACTGCATGCAAATCGTGGTATAATGTTTTATACTATCGGTCATCAATTATCTTTATGACCCACCTTAATTGCACCATGTTTTCTTTCCAAGTCCTTCTTCACTACACGCATCAACTCATATATTGCCCCCATAGTAAGATACACTTTTGTGTCAACGATCCATAAAACTTTGTAAAGAGGTTCAAACACTTGGCACACATATTCTGATTGAGTCCAAAAAGCATGGTCAAGCACCATACTTTCCACCATACGACCTGCATTTGAGCGATTGAAATTGTGGTTGGCTCAATCGTCGTTAGTGAATAGTTGCTTCAACCTGATTTCTTCTTAAGTAGGTTGTCTAATGCAATATAGTTGGTGGCGAATCAAGTGGTGGCTGGATGAATAATTTCTCCTTTGCAAAATTCACGCATCTTTGCCAACAACCAACCGTGATTGTAAATATAATTTGTGATCGTTCTAGCTCTTTTTACGACATTAGCAATATTCTCTCTCTCCCCCATTGCCTCAAACATGAGATCAATACAATGTGCTGCACATGATGTCCAAAACACATTATGATGCTTCATTAACTTTTTTCCAACTTTGACAAATGCAGAACCGTTGTCGGTCACAACTTGGACAACATTATATTCTCCCACCTTCATCCCTCAATAGGTTGTAAATATACTTGTACTTCTTTATATGGTCTGAAACATCAACGGACTTCAAAAAAATTGTCTTTCCCTTGGAATATACCATGAAGTTTATGATAGACAATCTCGTCGAGCCAGTCCATCCGTCACACATGATTGTGCAACCATTAGTTTTCCACTTTGACCTCAACTTGTTAACACTTACTCGCTAATGTCTTTATACTCCATTTCCAAATGTTTGTTTCTTACCTCATAGGGAGTGGGAGGTTGTACTCCAACACCGGCATGTTGACATCCCAACACCATATTTTTGAAATGATGTGTTGATGCCTTCTCAGCAGGGACATTTTCATAGATAAACAACTTGCTAATTAGATGCTCAATTCCCTCCTTCACATTACCTCCAGTGAAATAACTCCAAACACTCTTTTGACGTGCTTTTTAGCAGGGGCTATTGGTGGTGTTGGTTGTGATTCTCTAACACTTGCTCCCCGTCTCATTTGTGCACTTGTCCCGGAACCTTGTGCTCTATTAGGAAGTTTATGGAGGTGTTCTCTTTCCCATGCTAACTGTTTGGAGGCCCGTAATGCTTGTTTGAAATTGCGTCGCTCTTCAGGTCCCATGTCATCATCACATTTGTCCTTATCGTCATCATCATCACTGTCAACCGCTTGGCCAATGACTTCTCCTCGTAGCCCAACTCGAATATTTTCCATTCCATGTGTTTTCTTTTCCTTATGGTGTTGTTCATTTTTTTAATAATGTGGTGATGAATGCCTTCACTTCTGGGGGGGACATTATCGCATCGTTGGACATTATTTCTTGGATCTAATCCACTAAGATGGTACTTAAGTCATGTCACTCCACCACTCTTCATTACTTGACCACATTATTTGCAAATTGTGCCATATTTGTTTCCGTCTATTGGGTCTCCATGTTCCTAAGCTGGATCACATTTAGTAACTCCACTAGACATCTGAAACTTACCTATATTTATTTTTCATGGAAATTAGGTAATTATTTTTTGGCCAAAAAATATAGTAGTGATGGTTATATAAGAGAACCTAAATAATAAAGTTATTCTACAGAAGAATTAAATAGGAAGTAAAGAAAATGATTGTAGGAATTTAAGTAATTATAAAAATAATATGGAATAATAAAACCAAATAATGAATAATAATCCAATTTGATAATAAAATAATAAATAAAATTATCCTAGGGAATAATTATACACAAGCTTACTATCAAGATTTATGCAAAATCCAAGTCAAATGCACTATGGATCAGCAAAGAGAATATTGAGATACTTGAAGGGCACAATTGACTATAGCATATGGTATAAGTCCACTAAAGATCCAAGACTATTTGGCTACACAGACAATGATTGGGCTGGATCAATAGATGACATGAAAAGCACATCAGACTATGCATTTACAATTGGGTCTGGTATATTTTCAAGGTCATCAAGAAAACAAGATACTGTTGCACAATCATCAGTAGAAGCCGAGTATGTAGCAGCAACAAGTTCAGCATGTCAAGCTATTTGGCTCAGAAGAATATTTGAAGATATGGGAGAGTGCCAAACATAAGCTACTGAAATATTTTGCGACAACAAGTCTGCTATAGCAATGGCAAAGAATCCAGTGTTCCATAACAGGACAAAGCATATCGTCATCAAGCATCACTTCTTACAAGAAGTCTCAGCAAACAAAGAAGTTGAGCTCAAGTATTGCAAGACATAGGAGCAGATTGCAGACATTCCAAGACCAAAATTCGAACTGCTATGAAGCATGCTCGAAGTAACACAAATGTGCATTAAGGAGGAGTGTTAAAAAGTAATGCACACTGGTACTTTGAATAATATAGAAAAATCTAGAAAAATTGAGAGAAGTAGACAAGTTAAAGTCACTAGAAACATCCTACTAATTATATGATGTATTATAACAAGAGAAATCTAGAATAAGAAGAAAAATTGTGGCTGAAAATGACTTTGGACAAATTGACAGAGTTGGACGGTAGGACCCAATTGGAATTATTTGTCGAGTTAACGAATGTAATTGCCTCAAAAAAAAAGTTCGGGGATCCAATTGCAAATCGAGGCAAAGTTCAGGGACGTCTATAGTTAAAACCCCTAAAATAAAACTACTTTGTTACTCTTTCAAAAGTTTTCCTTTCCAAATTAAGTTATTGTCCTGAACACTACCAACCATTCTCTAAACCTCTTCTCCCTTAAAGTAACAATAAGTACCAAATCAAACTTTATTTCAACAACTTACAAATTGTATTGGAAACTTTGTGTTTTTTCTAATTATTGTTGAGGACATGTGAGGGACATATAAAAGCTTACTTTTCTTGACTTGGGTATTTGCAGATGAAACCTGGTTAACAAATGGCTTTCTTGACAATGTCATAGATTGGGTTCCAGGTATGAAAGGTATCAGGTTAAGGGATCTCCCAAACAACTTTATTACCACAGACCCCGACGAAGCATCTTGGATCTTATGCTTGGAAGCAATCCAAAGATTTGGTAAAGGTTCAGCAATTGTTCTTCATAGTTTTGATGCATTGGAGAAAGAAGTTTTGGATGCTCTCTCATCCATGTTTCCACATGTTTATGCAATTGGCCCTCTCCAATTACTTCTCAACCAGATACCAGAGCACCCTTTGAAGGCTATGGTATATAGTCTGTGGAAAGAAGAAACTTAGTGGCTCAAATGGCTAAATTCTAAAGAACCAAACTCTGTTGTTTATGTGAATTTTGGAAGTGTAGCGGTCTTAACACGGGAACAACTTGTGGAGTTTGGTTGGGGACTGGCAAACAGCAAGCTTCCCTTCTTTTGGGTAATTAGGCATGATCTGGTTGCTGGTAAATCGGCGATTTTTCCACCCGAGTTTGAGGCTGAAACTAAGGAAAGAGGCCTTATAGCAAGTTGGTGCCCACAAGAGCAAGTCCTTGAGCACTCATCAGTTGGAGGATTTTTAACACATAGCGGTTGGAATTCAACCATTGAGACCCTATGTGCAGGTGTGCCTATGCTCTCCTTGCCAATCTTTACTGACCAGCAAACAAATTGTCATTGTGTTTGTAATGTGTGGGGAATTGGCATGGAGATTAGTAAAGATGCCAAGAGAGACCAAGTGGGAAAGCTTGTTAAAGAGTTAATGGGGGCAGAGAAAGGTGAGCAAATGAAAAACAAGGTCATGGAGTGGAAGAAACTGGCAGAAGAAGCCGCTAGTCCACATGGTTCTTCATCTGCAAACTTAGACAACTTTGTGAATCAAGTACTATTGAGGAAAAGCTAGATGTTACATGTGCATGAGAATGTCTTTAATTATCTTGTCGATGATATATCTTCTTGTTCTTCAAAACTGTTAATATATACAATTTTCTTGAAATTAAATTACAAGAAAAACGTGGCCAGGGTAATTTTGTATTTATGATTTGTGGGGTACAATCTAGATGTGTATCATGTATCAAGAAATTCCTCTGATTTGATGTCCAATTGATCTTGAATAGGACATGAAGTTTGGTCACAGGTGCTTGTACAAATTGAGACCACAAGAAGTGTTGATATAACTTTGATTGTGGGAGGATATCAGTTGTGTATCGTGCTGGATGAGGACAGAAGGACTGAAGAAGGGGGTTAGGCAACTGGTAGACACATTCGAACCAAAGACTAGACATTAACATCATGATAAATAATTATATGTATTGAGTCCCGTTTTGATTGAGGGAACCCTCAAGTAATATTATTCATATCCCACATTATAAAATGAGCCTGGACTCATTAAATTGGACAATAAATAAGTCCCAAGGGTGATACTAGCCTATGGGATTGGACTAGACATAGTTCCAATCATTTGGACACTAGAAAGTTTGACTGTTTTCGTTTGGACGCTAAGGGCCCGTTTGGTAACGTTTTGGGAGAATGTTTTCAGAGAATGAAAACAAGAAAACGAATTTGCATTTTCAGAAAATGAAAATGCGTCTGGTAGATTAATTAGAAAACATCTTCAGAAAAAAAAAAAACAATGAAAACGTGTCTGGTAGTACAATTTGAAATAAATATGTGAGTTATTTTTATGAAAACGTTTTCCACGAGAATGAAAATAGCTTTTTTCTGTTTTCTACAAATACACATGAACTTGTTTTCATTTTATGAAAACATTCTCAATGTTTTCTGTTTTGGGCCACCGAACGTGTTTTTGCCTCGTTTTTGTTTTCTGAAAATGAAAACAACCTCTTAAAACGTTACCGAACGGGCCCGAATTTGATACACAAATTTGGTGTCACCTTGGATCCGAGCCCTCCAAAGTTACATCTCCTCCTTTGTGTCATTTGGGGTCGTTGTTGGGTGGCTCATAATATTTCATCAGTGTTTCGCGGGAGTAAGCAAAGCTACTACGATTACGTGCAATTATTATCATAATATACAGCTAACAAGACGCAGAGAGGTCTTTGGGCACATGGGTCGGACATTGGGTACGTGGGCCTTGCCCGTGTTTCATGATTCGGGTGATTCATTCACCTTTGATGCCCTATTCTTATCGCCAATAGTTTGGAGTGTCGGAGTGTCGGACACGCCGACACGCCGACACGGCTCCGACACGCCTCCGACACGCGTTGGACACGATCAACGGCTGGGACACGGTCAAGACACGCCGCCGACACGGTCAAGACACGGCTCCGACACCGTCAAGACACGGCAGGGACCAGATTGAAATTTTGAAAATAAAAGTTGGGGTCTAAACGTAATTTTTGAAACTTTGATGGACTGATTTGAAATATTTTTAAAAAGATGGATTAAAAGTGAAAAACGACTTTTTTAAACTCATGTGAAGATTTTTTTTTTTTTTTTTTTTAAAGAGAAACACAACAAGAAGGACGATTCTTTCTTGCAAATCGTGACCAAGAAGGACGATTCCTTCTTGCAAACTCAGGTTAGGCTTCACAGATTTTTAATTTTGTTTCTCTGTTTTGATGTGTTTTTTGTGTGTGGGTATTTTGTATGATTGTATCTGTTTGGAGCTTTTTTTATTTTTAATAAAAGTCTTGTTATTAGTTGTTGAGTATATTTGAATTTGTTTTATTAATTGGGTATTAGACTATTAGACATAATGAATGTGAACCATGTTTTATTTTGTTTCTCTGTTTTGATGTGTTTTGTATCTTTGTATGATTATATTTGTATTTGGTTTTTTATTTTTAATAAAAGTCTTGTTACTTAGTTGTGGAGTATATTTGAATTTGGTTTATTAATTGGGTATTCGACATAATGAATGTGAAGTTGAACCATGCTAAAATTTTTTTGGGAAAGATGAGTTACTCTAATGCTAACTCTAGTGGGGATTCCTCTCATGCTCAATCAATTGATGATAGTGCTCAACTGTGAAAGTATGTTACAAAGGTTGAATCAAGTAAGAAAGTTGGAGGATGGATTTGATACTATGAACTTGAAGAATGCGGGTGTGCTTGAAATTGCAAACCTTTTACTTGATGAACCAGAATTAGAGGGCATGTTGTTTTCTAATAACAACAATGAAGACATAGATGATTGAAGAAGATTGAGAGTTAGATCATTTATGTTTTATTTTGTGGTGTATTAATTATTATATATGGATGATGAACATGAGTTATTTATTTTGTTTTATGGAATTATGTGACATTGAAATATTGAGAATTAATTATTATTTTAATTGCCGTGTCCTAGCCGTGTCCGTGTCCTACTTTTTTGAGATTTTCCGTATCGCCGTGTCGCGTTCCCGTGTCCCCGTACCCGTGTCCATGCAACATAGAAACGTACAATGGAGGATAGGAAACCGCATTTTTCACATTTGAGCACCTTTAGGTCACATTTGATGGGTTGGACTATTTTGTTTAAAATTATAAGAGTATTTACTGTTAGTCAACGAGGTATACTCCAGTAGTAAATGGTTGTGACTAGCAGATAAGTGGTTTTAGATTCAAACTTCCATAGCACATTGGTACTATCTATGTGAGAAACCCTCATCCCCTTTAATTTAGACTATCCCTCCTTTTGGTGTGTTGAGACTATACTTCTTCAACAGTCCCGATCTCTTGGACTACAGGGGTCCAAGAGATTTGTGGTCACTCACCGTTGGATGTAAATTCAACGGTTCACTCACTCTTGCACTCCTTTTAAGAAATTTTTTTGAACCATTAGATTAATATTCAACGGTGGGTGACCACAATTTCTTGGACTCCTGTGGTCCAAGAGATCAGGATTGACTTCTTCAATTAAACATCCGTCCAACAAAGCATGTGTCTCGTCCAAGCTACTTAACAACACATTTAATTGTTTAATGAGTACAAGAATCGTGACCATTGTTTATTAAGTTGAGACTAAACGTGTGAAATTGGATAGCAGTCCAACATATTGTGTCTTACAAATCTCACATAGAAAAATGAAACTCATAACAATTGGCTTCGACTTAACTTCAATCCAATATAAGCTGACCATTAAACAAGACAAGACCTTTCGCAACCTTTCAACAAAATTAAGCGTAAAGTTGTAATCGGTGAAATTATAATGCGTGAATTAGTAACGTCATACACAATAATTTTTCATTATTTGTTATTATTTTGTATGATAGTAAGGGTACAATTATTATGAGCATGGAACCCCCATGCATGCTGTGAGATCTGACCGTCGGTTGAAGAAAGGGCGAAAGATGAGAATGAATGAATTCCAATTCCATTACGTCAGGATGCTCACAGAAGAGACAAGGGGTTGATTGGGTTCCTCTAGGTAAGCTCGCACCGTCTTCTTCAGCACCCCATTCATATCACCCATCTCCATCGCTCTGCTAAACAAAGACCTCCTATGATCCTATGGTCAACAGTGTAGATGATAGAGTAGGAGAGCAGGGCAGGGAAGCAGGCGCAGCAGGGGATGACAAAAGGAGAAGGGAGAGAAAAAGCCATCATAAGGATGGGGTGACGGCACAAGGAGACGAGTCTGATTGAGACGCGACCTTTTGATCCGCACAGTTGTCATCATTAGAAGGCCCCCCCACAGTTGTCAGTGATACGTTACGTCCCTTTTATTTTTTTCCCCTATTTTCCTAATTTCAAAATTAATAATTTAAAAAATAAAAATGAAAAATGCCCCTTTCTATCTCTCTCTCTTTCTCTCATCAGCGTTTGCTGGTCAGTAAGGATTTCGATTGGAAAAGCACCGTCTGCATAGCAAAGACAGCTCTGTCTCAGACTGCTAGTTGCATAAACCCTTTCCTATTTGTCTTTTAATTTAAACAGCCATACAAAAATGTATCATATATAAATTATTCAATGTAATATAAAACTGCACCAATCATTTTAATAATTTTCATTTTCAATTGCATATGCCTGACTCCTTTGTAGGACTCACTGTCATGATACAGCCACACAATAACAAAACAAAAAATTGTTGCCAACCCTATAAAAACAGTGCATTTCTGAGAGTGCAAAACACAGAGAAAAATACACACAACAAATATTGAGAGATGGGTTCTAAGGAAGTAGGTAACAGGCATCATGTTGTTTGCATTCCTTTTCCAGTTCAAAGCCATATAAAGGGAATGCTTAAGTTTGCAAAACTCCTCCACCATAGAGGTGTTCATATAACCTTTGTCAACACAGAGTTCAATCACAAGAGGTTCCTTAAGTCTCTGGGGTCCAATTCCCTCGACGGCTTGCCTGGTTTTCGATTCGAAACCATACCAGATAGCCTTCACAGCTCAGATCAAGATACCACTCAAGACCTTCTTTTGCTTGCTGACTCAGTCAGTAAAAAATTGCTAGCACCATTTCTTGGCCTCCTCAAGAAACTCAATCACACGGCCAACATTCCTCCAGTGTCTCACATCGTTTCGGATGGTTGGATGTCCTTCACCATCACAGCAGCTGAAGAAATCGGAATTCCTGTGGTGCTCTTCTTCACTATTTCTGCAAGCAGCTTCATGGGATTTACACAGATTCCCACTTTGGTGGAAAGAGGACTTGCCCCTCTCAAAGGTAAACAAATGAAGATTTTCTTGTCTTTTTTACTTTTGTTTTTTGGTACTTGAATTTTTACATGTGTCCTGACACAGTACATGAACTATAATAATAGATACCAAACCAAACTTATTAAAACTACAAGTACCAAATCAAACTGTATTACAACAACTTCAAAATTTGATTGGAAATTTTGTGTTTTTTTTTTCTTCTTCTCATTATTGTTGAGGACATGTGACAGAGAAAGTCATTGAACCAATAGTGAAATAAAAGCTTTCTTTTCTTCACTTGGGTATTTGCAGATGAAAGCTTCTTAACAAATGGTTTTCTGGACAAGATCATAGATTGGATTCCAGCAATGAAAGATATCAGGTTAAGGGATCTCCCAAACATCTTTATTACAACAGATCCCAATGCCATATCTTGGATCTTCTGCATTGAAGCAATCAAAAAATTCAATAAAGGTTCAGCAATTGTTCTTCATACTTTTAATGCATTGGAGCAAGAAGTTTTGGATGCTCTCTCATCCATGTTTCCACTTGTTTATGCAATTGGCCCTCTCCAACTACTTCTTAACCAGATACCAGAGTACACTTTGAAGGACATGGGATATAGTCTATGGAACGAAGAAACCGAATGCATCAAATGGCTAAATTCTAAAGAACCAAATTCGGTTGTTTACGTGAACTTCGGAAGTTTAGCGGTCGTAACACCCGAACAGCTTGTGGAGTTTGGTTGGGGACTGGCAAACAGCAAGCTTCCCTTCTTTTGGGTAATTAGACCTGATCTGGTTGCAGATAAATCAACCATTTTCCCACCTGAGTTTGTGGCTGAAACTAAGGAAAGAGGCCTAATAGCAAGTTGGTGTCCACAAGAGCGAGTGCTTGATCACCCATCAGTTGGAGGATTTTTAACACATAGTGGTTGGAATTCAACCATTGAGAGCCTATGTGCAGGTGTGCCTATGTTGTGTTGGCCATGCTCTAGTGACCAGCCAACAAATTGTTACTATACTTGTAATGAATGGGGTATTGGCATGGAGATTTGTAATGATGTCAAGAGAGACCAGGTGGAAAAGCTTGTTAGAGAGTTGATGGAAGGAGAGAAAGGTAAGCAAATGAAAAACAAGGTTATGGAGTGGAAGAAACTGGCAGAAGAAGCCGCTAGTCCACATGGTTCTTCATCCTCAAACTTGGAAAACTTTGTAAATCAAGTACTATATTAAAGAAACACTAGATGTTACATGTGTATGAGAATGTCTTTAATTATCTTGTCGATGATATATCTTCTTGTTCTTCAAAACTGTTAATACAATTTTCTTGAAATTAAATTACAAGAAAAACGTGTCCAGGGTAATTTTGTATTTATGATTTGTGGGGTACAATCTATATGTGTATCATGTATAAAGAAATTCCTCTGATTTGATGTCCAATTGATCCTGAATAGGAAATGAAGTTTGGTCACAGGTGCTTGTACAAATTGAGACCACAAGAAGTGTTCATATAACTTCGATTGTGGGAGGATATTGTGTATGGTGCTGGATGAGGACCGAAGGACCGAAGAAGGGGGTTAGATAAATAATCATATGTATTGAGTTCCGTTTTGATTGAGGGATCCCTCAAGTAATGTTATTCATGTCCCATGTTATAAAATGAGGCTGGACTCATTAAATTGGACAACAATTCCACATATTAGAGGAAATAAGTCCCAAGGGTGATACTAGCCTATGGGATTGGACTAGACATAGTTCCAATCATTTGAACACTACAAAGTTTGACTGTTTTCGTTTGGACACTAATTTGATAAACAAATTTGGTGTCACCTGATCCATGCCCTCCAAAGTTACAGCAAGAAAAGCTCCGTCTGCATAGCATAGACAGCTCTGTCTCAGACGGCTTGTTGCATAAACCCTCTCCTATTTGTCTTTTAATTTAAACAGCCATACAAAAATATATCATATATAAATTATTCAATGTAATATAAAACTGCACCAATCATTTTAATAATTTTCAGTTTCAATTGCATATGCCTGACTCCTTTGTAGGACTCATTGTCATGATACAGCCACACAATAACAAAACAAAAAATTGTTGCCAACCCTATAAAAACAGTGCATTTCTGAGAGTGCAAAACACAGAGAAAAATACACACAACAAATATTGAGAGATGGGTTCTAAGGAAGTAGGTAACAGGCCTCATGTTGTTTGCATTCCTTTTCCAGTTCAAAGCCATATAAAGGGAATGCTTAAGTTTGCAAAACTCCTCCACCATAGTGGTGTTCATATAACCTTTGTCAACACAGAGTTCAATCACAAGAGGTTCCTTAAGTCTCTGGGGTCCAATTCCCTCGACGGCTTTCCTGGTTTTTGATTCGAAACCATACCAGATAGCCTTCACAGCTCAGATGAAGATACCACTCAAGACCTTCTTTTGCTTGCTGACTCAGTCAGAAAAAAATTTCTAGCTCCATTTCATGGCCTCCTCAAGAAACTCAATCACAAGGCCAACATTCCTCCAGTGTCTCACATCGTTTCGGATGGTTGGATGTCCTTCACCATCACAGCAGCTGAAGAAATCGGAATTCCTGTGGTGCTCTTCTTCACTATTTCTGCAAGCAGCTTCATGGGATTTACACAGTTTCCCACTTTGGTGGAAAAAGGACTTGCCCCTCTCAAAGGTAAACAAATGAAGATTTTCTTGTCTTTTTTACTTTTGTTTTTGGGTACTTGAAGTTTAACATGTGTCCTAACTCAGTACATGAACTATAATAATAGATAGCAAACCAAACTTATTAAACTACAAGTACCAAATCAAACTGTATTACAACAACTTCAAAATTTGATTGGAAATTTTGTGTTTTTTTTTTCTTCTTCTCATTATTGTTGAGGACATGTGACAGAGAAAGTCATTGAACCAATAGTGAATAAAAGCTTTCTTTTCTTCACTTGGGTATTTGCAGATGAAAGCTTCTTAACAAATGGTTTTCTGGACAAGATCATAGATTGGATTCCAGCAATGAAAGATATCAGGTTAAGGGATCTCCCAAACATCTTTATTACAACAGATCCCAATGCCATATCTTGGATCTTCTCCATTGAAGCAATCAAAAAATTCGATAAAGGTTCGGCAATTGTTCTTCATACTTTTAATGCATTGGAGCAAGAAGTTTTGGATGCTCTCTCATCCATGTTTCCACTTGTTTATGCAATTGGCCCTCTCCAACTACTTCTTAACCAGATACCGGAGTATCCTTTGAAGGACATGGGATATAGTCTATGGAACGAAGAAACCGAGTGCATCAAATGGCTAAATTCTAAAGAACCAAATTCAGTTGTTTACGTGAACTTTGGAAGTTTAGCAGTCGTAACACTCGAACAGCTTGTGGAGTTTGGTTGGGGACTGGCAAACAGCAAGCTTCCCTTCTTTGGGTAATTAGACCTGATCTGGTTGCAGATAAATCAACCATTTTCCCACCTGAGTTTGTGGCTGAAACTAAGGAAAGAGGACTAATAGCAAGTTGGTGTCCACAAGAGCAAGTGCTTGATCACCCATCAATTGGAGGATTTTTAACACATAGCGGTTGGAATTCAACCATTGAGAGCCTTTGTGCAGGTGTGCCTATGCTCTCCTTGCCCGTATTTACGGACCAGCAAACAAATTGTCATTGTGTTTGTAATGTGTGGGGAATTGGCATGGAGATTAGTAATGACGTCAAGAGAGACCAGGTGGAAAAGTTTGTTAGAGAGTTGATGGAAGGAGAGAAAGGTAAGCAAATGAAAAACAAGGTCATGGAGTGGAAGAAACTGGCAGAAGAAGCCGCTAGTCCACATGGTTCTTCATCCTTAAACTTGGATAACTTTGTAAATCAAGTACTATATTAAAGAAACGCTAGATGCTAAATGTGTATGAGAATGTCTTTAATTGTCTTGTCGATGATATATCTTGTTGTTCTTCACTCCCTTCTCACTTGTTCTTCCAACTCTGTCATTTTCTTTACATCACTCTCGACACTCGGACTTCCGAGTTATACTGCTATGCAACACCTTCACTTGAGTTTTGGAACGCTTTGTCAAGAAGTGCAGAGATTATTCCATTGGTGGGAGGTTTGCTTGTTATGTGAAATTCTTCACATCTGGCACACTCTTTCCAAACTCATCTCATTCTTATTATTATTTTATTTTTATTTTTTGTTTTGATGTTGTTTATTTATTTATTTATTTTATGCGATCTAGAGATCATCTAGGAAGATTTGTTAAAAAGCATGAAACTGTTAATTTGGAACATCCTGGTTTAACTTCTTCATTTGAAACATCTAACGAATATGAAATCATGGTAGAAAATGTTAATGAGCGTGAGGTTGTTAAATAAATAAACAACATCAAAACAAAAAATAATAATAAAAATAATAATAAGAATGAGATGAGTTTGGAAAGAGTGCCAGATGTGAAGAATTTCACATAACAAGCAAACCTCCCACCAAAGGAATAATCTCTGCACTTCTTGACAAAGCGTTCCAAAACCCAAGTGAAGGTGTTGTACAGCAGTATAACTCGGAAGTCCAAGTGTCAAGAGCGATGTAAAGAAAATGACAGAGTTGGAAGAACAAGCGAGAAGGGAGAGAGAGCTCTTGAGAAGTTGGGAGCTCCCGGTCCCTGGGTGGTTTTGAACAATGCCGCAACACTCTATTTATAGGCTGGAGATTAAAGCTAGTAGGATGGGCAGCCGTTTCGCTTCACTTGTTTATTCAATTTTTATGCCCTGCCTGCCCATCACCAAGTAAATCGCACTTCCCTTTTGTTATGCCAGTCCCTGCGTTATCGTCCTCTTGTCCCTGCTTTATTCTCTTTTACAGGCCTGCAACTGCCTATTCCCCACATGGGCACCAATTCTAGCTCTTAAATTTCATAAAAACAAACTGAATTTACCAAATGAAAAGGACTAATAAATATATTTTAGTAATATAAATTAAGATATAAAATGTGCACATCAAATTGGCATGGAGATTAGTAATGATGTCAAGAGAGAGCAAGTGGTAAAGCTTGTTATAAGTTTACCTATTGGTCATTTCAATGTTATATATTTTGTTTTGTTATTACCGTGCTTCAGTCATTTATTTGGGAATGCTTCTTTTATGCTCAGTTTTATTTATTTTTCTTCAAAAATATGTTGAATTTTTTGTTATAAATTTAAGTGCTTTTTAAAAAGGCAATTGAAAGTGCTATATGGAGAAGCACCTAGCACTTGTGTGACTTGGCAATTTTAAATTTTTTTGGTCAAACACTATCAGCAGGACTTTTGGTTAAGTAATTTTAGCCCTTACAGAACGAAGATTATTGGTACAAATCGTCTTGCATTCTGTACCACTGCAGTTGGACAAAAATTGATGAAATAAATCAAATGTTGTTTTTGTGATTGATTTTTAAGATAAAATAAACCAAGAGACTGGCAACGTTCACCATTCGCATAAAATCATCTGGGCAACTAGTGATGCATCCAATAATTATACATAACTGGAGGCCAACAACCAATGAGAGAAACCCTTTTTTAACTATTTTACAATTAAGGCCTACATATAGGGGCCTAAAAACATAATGCCTTGTTCAAGACAAAGGGATAAAGAAAAAAAAAATGATAAAAAAAAAGAGAGAAGAAATTACATTCCTAATAACAATGTCCAATGGAACCTGAGCAAGCATATACAATAACATGGTCCTTGACATGTTTTGCTCCATCTTACTTATCAGTTTTCCTTGTTAAATTAAATTCCCTAGTGGTGTAGACAGCATTTACTCTAACAAAAAAACAATAAAGGAAACATTACAGAGTTGCATTTTGATTCTGAAAGGAGCATTTCACAGGCATTTGACTGAAGAAACAACAGTCAGGTGCAGGGTTAACTGTTATAGGTAAATTGATCTGTGTAATTCGCTACAAGCTTCAACTTCATGTGTGCACCGTGATTCCACCCTGAAAAGAAAACATAGGATCGTCATACGTTTTTTCACTAAAGAAATCAGAGCCATTAAAACATAAACTAATATCTTAAGAACTTGAGTTATTTCCATGCTTCTGTGTGTTTTTTCTAGAGGCAGTATGCATAAGCATTGCTCTGTGCTCGCCATCTGCTGTTCCTCCACACCAAACTACTTAACTGAAGTTGACCCAAGTTGAAGGTTCGTGAATTAGTTGCATATTTTATGTTCATGCTAACCAGGGGATTCCATAATCTTTGTGGTTATTTCTGCCTTGGTTTAGTCGCATACGATCTGACTCACTAATGCTTTACCTAGGTACCATAACTAGGGGTCGCCTAGTTTAAGGGCCACAAAGAGTGGCAACAACAGAGCATGCTTGTACTTCCTCTAGACGAATGATAAATAAATAAACATGAAAAAAACTGGGTGCAAAAGAAAATAAGTTGCACTGTACTGCCAGCAGACCAGATCAAATAACTAATGAGGATCACAAACACATAAATTGAAATAATTCAGCAAACTCAAATCAAATGAACACAGTTCAACCAAGTATAGCTTATAACCATACGCAAAAGTGAAGTCTATGTTTCAAGATTTTGAAATATTAAGTAGATAACCCTTCTAAAATTATACATCAAGCAATCGTCTGGATAAACCTGTGAAGCACATACACCACTCCTACAAGGTGGCCATGGCTGTGTTGGATACAGCAGACATCAAGACAATTTGCTCTCAAATATTTTTATTCAGGGAAAAACTATATTTTCGAAATGTAATCTTAGGACTTCCTCAGAAGGAAAGAGACTCAAGCTAAGGTTAATCTATTTATCTCTACAATTAAAGCTGACTTATTTCTCTCTCCAATTAGCCTTTTATGTTCAAATATTTGACTGTTTAAACACCAAGAGAAAAGCATTAAATTCATCTGTTTACTCAACTATGCAAAACATCTAGAAATTAAGGATAATATTAGAGGCATAATACTACAAATCTTATCCACAAATCACCATAAAACGACGATGTCGAAAGCACAATAAGATTAATTTAACAAAACCCAAAGGCAATAGATCTTCAAAAAGAAAAACAAACCAGCTAAGCAGAGTGGTTCATCTCACAAGAGGAAAATGATGGCTAGTTCCTAGCATTCCAAAGCATATGTCGGGACCTGCAATAATTGATTTTGGTAATATTAGTAACCAAAATATTGTTACAAAACCAAAATCACATTCCAAATCACTGCTCTGCCCCTACTAAAATCTCGAAATGCACAAGAGATCCAACAATGTTGTAACAATCACAAATGATTTGTTTGACACAACAAACATGAAGAAGCATGTAATAATGTTAAAGTCACGTTAAAATTCACTAAGAATTTTTTTCTTTTTATTTTTTGGTTCAAGTAAATGAACCGAAATCATTGTCCAACACAGCTGGACACAAATGTGCTACCTTATGTTGCACTTCTCTCATATAAACTTTTTTCCACACTTTTTCCTTGGTAAATATTTAGCAAAGCTTGTTTTTCCCAGTTTTTTATTTGTTTGGCACTGATTTCAATTTTCTCGGAATAGTCTGTAAATAAAAAATACTGGAGAGAACCAATTTGAACTAATATGTTGAGAGTTTTAACATTTTGTTCCTCAAATATCTCAAAGGTAGGCACCAGAAATTTTTAGTTACGGTAGAAGAAAAACATTACTAGAATAGACAGTACAGCACAAAAAGGAACAACTTTCAAAACTCAGGAGAATGAACAGTTGAGAAAAGTAATTAAACATGTCAAGGATGAAATGTTAATTTTGATTTGTAAAGCAACTTTGAAAACAAAAAGGAAAGGCATAATTCCGTTAAGGGCTTTTTGTACCTCAAGCATGTTTTCATCAAGAAAAGCGGATGTTGTATGACTCATTCCATGAGAACTATCATATTGGAGGATCCGTAACTTCCCTTCCTGCATCTCATAACACGACTTGTAAGTTCTGGAAATTGGCCGAGGAAAAAGAAAACTAAAAGAATCTTTCTGAATCCCAATTGCTTACCTTAGTTCCATAGACAAGGCCACCTCCAACTGACGGATGAAAGCAAGCGACATTGACTTCATCCTCCGCACTAGGAAGAACTCTCACAAGTTCCATATCAGAAACTCTATAGACCTGAATAATAAATATGATTGGTACATGAACATTTAAAATAGATTTATGCCAAAATTCACCCTATACCGACCTAATACAGCTGTCAATTACAGTAGAGACAACCAGAAACAACACTAACATTAATGTATATATCATGCACAGCAATTGAATCTTATAGTAGAACTACAAGACATAATTACCAGGAAACTTTAAATAAAGTTGATATAAAATCTATTTCATACACAAATAATTATTCAGCTCCAAAATGACTTTTAGTTTACACCATCATTTATTGCATTCTAAGTCTAGTGTAATCTAACTTAGGTTACATAGATTTGCCTCCATCATAATTAATAAAAATTTCATATTACCGTCCTTATTATAAGTAGATTAATTTTCACGCATTTCTACACGTTACTTTTCCAGATTGATTGAAGCACCTGATCAAAATGAAACTTTGACACTCGATTGCAGGCAAAACAAATAAGAAGGGAGGGGAAAAAGAACTAAAAACTCTTACCTCCAGAATGGTGTAAATAGGCACTGTTGTCTCCCCATCAATGACAACACTCTTAAGAAGTGAACTATGACGACGGCCATAGGCAAGTAATATATGCTCTGATGTAGGAGAGAACTGCCATGGTAATTCCAGGATGAAAAACCTTTAGTGTCTGATGAAAGTACAAAGCTTTTCTTGATTATTATTTTTTTTAAAACAATATTAAAAATATGTTTAGAACTTCAAATGATTAGTTCATGAATCTTTTGCATATAAATGATACGCAGAATAAATCATGGAAATTGGGGCATCAAATTCCTGAGTTTAATTTCCACCAAAATAGGCGTCTTTCACAATTTCCATAGTGCCATTTACAAAATTCTGTAATTTACAAAATTGACGTACATAAATCCAAACACTGAAATCTTCAATTGTCAGAAATTGAAATGATGGAAATCTAAATTCTGTCATTTTAGAATTCTATGCAATTTTCAATTCCTTCATCCAAACAGAGGGTTATAGTTGGAATGATCAATGAGAAACTAGTGATCAACATGAAACTATAAGTGTATACATATTCAAAATGCAGCTGACCTGAATAGATGTCAAGCAATGGGCAGCTCTTATTGCCCGGGATGCAAGAACCAAGCCAAATCTAGATAAATAGAATGAACATCAGGACATAGAAAGAAAGAAAATTCATATGCAAAGTTAAAGAGGAGGTAAGAAAATAGAACGCATATTTATAGGGAGTTTAAACTTACGTTGCCTCCTCAAGGGAATATATCCGGAGCTCATATACGACATGGTGAGCTGAAATTGGATGTCGAGTTGGAGAAGTTGCTGCCCCTGTGACATCATTGTTGACCTGGCTCTGTAATCCAGGATCAGCTTCCATATGGGGCAACATACATGCAACACAAGCGGCTAAAAACTTTCCACAAGGGGAAAAATGGGCACCCATTTCACTGCAACAAATTCACAAGTAAAGATCCAAAAAAGATATAGCCAGTAATAATACTATCAAAGTCCAAACTATCATGCAATGCTAAAAAGAAAAAATACTCAAACACTTCATGAGCATCAACTAATCAAGTTGAAGTATTTGTTTGCATAAAAATGCAAATTCAGTAATAACAAACTACCAATTGATGTTTGCATCCTTCTAAAAATGTACTTGTTTACAAGACTTAAATATAAACTAAAAGCAATGTCTAAAGTTGATAAAACAATAACATGTCATGAAAGTTGAAAACAGAAAGAAAATTACCTACAAAGTACGGCATGTGGAACGATTAAGCGACATCTTTCTGCATCAAGGGGAGCACAAGGATTTTTCACATCATGTGGCCAAATTCTGAGCTTCACAGTGCAAGGTAACTCTGCAGCTGCTGCTGCAGCAAATGAGTTTGCAAGTTCAGATTGGATTCTGTTCACAACAGGTTGAGGCTCACTTTCACTGTGTGTGATATTATTGAATCCAGCACCTTCATTAGACCCAATTGTTGGCACCATATGAGTACGTGAAGTACGATGCCGGGAACTAGATCTTCCAGTACCCCTGGATTGATTCACACTGGTCGGAATTACTGAGGAAGTTAAGGGAGCTGTATTATCCATCTCACCATGTGCAGATGGATTATCATGTGCAGCATCACCTACCAGCCGCATATTCCGTTGGCTAGCTTGGGTCTGACCAATTAACCACCCTTGCAAGAAAGGAAGTTCCCAATATGTTGAGTCACCAAATGGGAAAATATGATTACTTCTCCCTTCTGGTTGAACTTCCATAGGCTCCAAACTGTCCATTGCAGGTTGAGAAACTTCAGTTTCCATTTCACTCATGAAAGGATTAGTTCCTATGTCTTCTGGCGCTGGAGAAGAGCTATTAGGTTCAATTGGGGACAACAGAAGTTCATACTGCCCTGAAGGAGTTGAATATGTTAGAAGCCGCACTGAAGCTGAAGGATCAACTCTTTGTTGTGCACTACTTGAACCATTGCCCAGATCACTACGCTGCATAGATATTCTCCCATTATCTCTAGCAAATGAAGGCCATATCAGAAATGGTAGAGACATAAGAGGTAGTCCATCTGCCAAACCAGAACGATCACTAGAGTGAGCATCTGCCAAATATACAGTAGGTGGAGGATAGCGCAGGTAACCCGGAGAAGTTGCAAGTGTCATTGAGGAATCTGATGAGTCAAGGTCATTGACCTATAAAACAGAAAAATGGCAGACTTAAAAGACAGTTGATCACAGAAACAGAATAATATGACTCCACAAAAAATTACCTCAGCAGTTAAAAGAAACGGAGCTGCATGCGGGTGAAAATGCACAGCCCGAAGTGAACGTCGTGTTTTCAGTACTATGGTTGGTGAGGATGTCTCCCCTCTCTTATTGTAGTGCCATATGTATAACTAATGCAAGATTTAAAAGGTTAAGTCCATTAATAAAAATAAAAATAATTATGTCAAATTTCCAACTAAAAGCTCTTACCTTGTGACCTGATGCAACAGCAAGAAGCTCACCTTGGGCATGAAAAGCTATCGAAGCAATGGGACGCACTGTGTGGAGGAAAACACACTAACAATCATATCCATGACACAAATTTAATCGTATAAGAATTCATTGTTTGTAAATCACTATGAATGATAATCCACATAGATACTTACAAAAATCACGCGATCCTATACACTCTGCCGTGTTTGCATCCCACAAGCGAACTTCATGATCCAAACTTCCACTAGCCAAAATGTCTGGATGCAAAGGATGAAACCTAACCTGCGAAAGCACAACCAGCTAATAAGAAAAGCACAGCCAGATAACGAGATGAATCCAGTAGCTATGCTGAAGTGTCAGATCTGCTAACCAGTAAATTTGTTTCTGAATAAAATAGCTAGATTTAAGTGGAAACACCCTAAACAGATTTGGATAAAGTAACCAAAAGACTTTTTATGAAAGCATAAAATTTGAAGAGGATTTTGACCTCATAAACATAGATGGGTATTTCATAGAACAGAATATGGATGAAAAAGAAGCTTCAATGTGTCACTAAACCTCTAGCATGTCTGTTTAATAAATAGTTCACAGCATCTTGCAGATGGCTGAAGCAAGAAGCTAATAATCATTCAAAGTCACGTATTCTCACCAAGAATAAAAAATAAATAAAGTCGAGTAAAGGGAGCTTTAGGCTTACCACCCAAGGTGTCCTACGGTGACCACTCAACACCTTTAAGCAGATCCCAGTTCGGCAATCAATAATCTTTACAGTATGGTCTCCGCTGCAGTTACAGTTGCATATTGCAAATTGATAAAATGATACATTTCTCGGAATAAATATAACTCAACCCTACGCTTTAGCCAAACCCTTGTACCACAGTGAAAAATACATACACAAAGCAGAACTTACTGAGTAGAAGCCAGTGTCTTTCCATCGGGGCTGAAGGCTGCTGCAATAGTTGACCGTGGAGGAGGCACAAGTGGACAATATCTGGCAGACAAATGCTGGAGTGACTCTGCCTCCACCCTGTAGTCAACCCAGTTTCAAGACACAAACAGAAAGATCAACTAAATGCAAAATGATTCTAACAAAGGAAGAGGCAGTATGCTTTATTTTTATTGCATGAACATTACAAAAGAGCAACTAAAAAGAACGGGGACAGATTACCATGAGACAAGGCCATGTCTAGCATCTCTAGCTGCTTCGCACCTTGAGCCAATAGAATCAGAATGAGACTTAGAAGCTTCCCCCCATAGTTTCTTTGACGAGTTTTTTGTTTGAGGAGAAACCTCTCTCCGTGCTAACAGTCTAAGAACATTGCTAACACTGCCAGAAACATCATATACATGCAAATCAGTTTTGACTACAGAATGCCCAACAGGCACACCTTAAAATTATCAGTGGGTAATTAACATATTGATCATTTAAGAAAATCAAAACCCAAATCCACTTCTGGAGGCACGAAATTTACTTTCAAAACACTTGTAACTCCTCAATTTTCAACATATTTGTCCTTAATTCTAACCAATTATGATAGCTAATTAATTGAAACATCCCATTTAGATTGGAGCTAATTAAAGCATGAACGGAATTAGCTACAATAACTATTTTCCCAGAAACCTTATTCACAGAGCATCAATTGGGTAGTTGAATTACACGAAAACCAATATAAAAAAACCTATCAAAATTCCAAAAAGAAACTCTAAAATTTACCTGTGCTTGCAAGGATTGGGCTGAGGAATGCGCGGCACAGAGGTAGACGGAGCATTGGGCTCGTCGGCCCACAAAGAACCTGCCCTCATTATTTTCCAGGGAAAATGTCATAATCTCAGCTTTTCCGGCATTCTATGGCAAAATTCAGATTGATAAATTAAAAAAAATCAACAAACTTTCACATGCAAATCATTACGTCGTGTAAGCGTAACCTAGGAGGATTGGGAATTATTTGAATTGAAGGAAGGGGTTTGAATTGAGGTTGAGGGCGTGGATTCTGTGCGAGCGAGCGTTGCGTAGGCTCGAGTGCGGAGCGAGAAGGCGAGATCTCTGGTTGACGAGAAATGGAAAATTGAGAAGGGAAGTCTGTGGCCGTGGAATTTGGATTTGTTTTGGGAAAATTCCGTCTTGGGTTTCTGTGATGGGCATTGGACACGGAAGGAAGGAGGGGGCTCTAGGCGGCTAGGGCCCTAGTGACTTGTGTGTTGGACGACAATGCCCTTGGCCCCCTCAGCCCTCAGGTGTGGAGTCGTGGGGAACCAACGACACGCGTTTTGAGCTTTGTTAAACGGCAGCCTGAACAAGCAATTCCTTACTCTTGTCAATTTGTCTCTCTACTATTTGCTCCACATTCAGAATGGCAAACTTATTGTATAAAACAAGCATATTAACTTCCTTTCTTCGTACAACTTATTGCTTGAGTAGAATTCCCTACAAGATGCTACGAGTTCGTTTGAAATTACTTTTTATAGGAAGAATTTCTGCTCATAAATACAATACTAGAATTAGATACTTGCAAAAGACAAATCAACTCTCAAAGTTCGATCAACGTTAAATGTTAGATTACCCAAACTAAGCCTCCTCTTTACTAAATTCATGCAATGTATACTTTAAAATTCAACTCATCGAACTTTTGGGAATGACGCGAAGTTCAATAATGTATTGTGGAAAAATCTTTCCTTGTAAGAAATTATACTCCATAACTCTATATCATCTATAAATTATATAGATTACATTGTGATACTTTATTACCATGCTTCAAGATGTGTATCCCATCTTTTTTGGCCATCTCCAACTAATATTCTAGAGCAAATCACTCAAAAGGAAAAATTGTGAGCTTCAACTGTTCATCATCTTTCTATCTCCAAAAGAGCATATTTCAATCATCTTTCGACTTTATAGAAACTAAGACAACCATCCCATTTTTCACTCAATTGTTAAAAGAAATTCATATCAATTTTAATAGTCAACTTTGAAGTTGGCCCATCTCATTTGTCATGGTTTTTCTCATCTCTTACTTCAAATGGAAATCATGATCAAGTTTTCCTAATTAACTAGCAAACTAGGAGAAAAATGAATTTGGGAAGTGGAAGCGATGGAAGAGGAGGAGGAAATGTTAATTCATTCATTCGCCATTGCCGATCTTATCATAAGCTCACTGCCTCAATGAAGAAGATGAGGCTAACAAAAGCATTGAGGTTGAAAACCTACGCAAATAGTTAGAAATCATTAGTGAGTTGATCATAGAAATTTGTGGAATGATTATTTTTCTGAGAACCAGCATTGAGGCTGTTCACCCGTTTTGATTTACTTCCTGAGATGACAGGGCAAAGTTCCCCATTAATTCAAAGACCATGTTTTGGTCAGTAAATTAACTTTCTTTATGTGTTGAGCGTGCCACTGTTAGCAATTTTTCAACCCTAACAGACTTATGGTAAAACAAACTTGCGTCCCAAGTTACTGACTTTGACCAAACGATTGTGAATTTGGGTGAGGAATATCTCCCAAGTAAGTTCTTTTCTATGCCTTAGACTGGTAAGGACTTTTATAATTTATCTCAGTACAAAAACCGGCAGTTCTGGCCAGAACAACTGATAACAGATTAAACTGATTTGAGGCAGAACTCCCCTTCACAAGACTCAAAAAGGGGAAATTGACTATATGAGAACAAGAGGAGGGCTGTGCTCCCATTTCTGCCTGGTTAGTTGCCTCTGTTCTGGGCTGGATTGGACTCTGGACAGCTTCCACTGTTAGGCTTCGGCTGCAAATCGATACCAAAGCTTGAGTTTGGCAAAGCTTTAATCTATTTCAAGCCCTGGATGGCTTTTGGATGGGCAGAACTGAGACTTCTCCAGTCTGAAAGGGGCAGAAGTGGCTGGGCTTGAGCTGGGGATGTACTACAGTACCTGTGCGGCTAAGTCAGGGCTCTTCATAACTTTGTTGAGGTTTCCATATTTGAGAGAACTCGAACTCTGCTAAACTTGGCTTTTGCTGAACCAAATTTGTAACGAGAGAAGTCTCGTTATTGTTGAGTTGTGAACTGGGATTCAATTCAGAAGCAGGGGTCTAACTGCCTTTGCTGGGGGAAAATAGGATGATTCTGCAAGCTTGTCTGAGAAGCTCTTGCGTTTGAAGCACTTCAGACTCTGAGTCTGTTGTAACTTGTCTGAGATTTTCGTGATCAAGTGATCTTTGGAATGTTTGTCTTTTGACTGAGTTTTTGGCTGGGTTGATTGATTGTCTGTAGCTCTGTTCACCCTCTCTTGTATATATAGGAAATGTTTTTCTGAGAGTGGGCGGCAAGTAATCAAAAGATCTTTCTAGTTTTTAATTAAAACAAAACAGGGGTTCCATCCTTTTCCTGGTAAATAAGCACTCAACGATCAGTTCTTGAGGTGACTGCTTTCTGTATTTTGATGGGGTGCCATGCTTGTTCTTCCATTCCACCTGCTTCTGCAAGAGTCTGGAGTTCTTTGAGATGGTAGGTTCTCAGCTTTTGAATATCTCCCTGTTTCCCGCTTATAAAAGCAGAGCCTGTTTATCCTTGGAAATGGTGTTTCTCCAAAATATCAGACTATTTCTAGATAAACTAAGCGGTATTTGATCTCTTGGCAGCAAAGCTATTTCAGAAATTTCTCTTTTTATACCTGCTCCTGTTCAGATTTTATCTCGAGCCGAATTCATTGACTTTCCTAAGTCAGGGTCACGTGGGTATGTTTCTTTCTAATCGCAACCGTAAAAATCATTCCTTCTTTTGGCTCGAAACTGTTCCATTGCAGCCTAGGTTTCTTAACGCTCTTTGGGCCACGTGTTATTGGCCTGTTTGTTTTGCTTAGTGGACTGGACATGCTGATGGATTGAAATCGCCCAAACGGCCTAGGAAGTGATGTGGGCTTTTCGCTTTTGGTTTTGGCGTGTCGAATTTGGGCCCAAACAGAGGCTTATCCCCCTCATGTAACCAAATGCAACATGAAAGCATCACACTTTCTTGGAATAAGTATTAAATTTAGTCCTTTTACTTACTCTGCGTTTACTAACCTACAAGTATTGGATTTAGTCTGATTTCTAATTTCTCATGCATTTACTAACACATACGAAATAATTAAAAAATTTACGTGAGTTCCACATTACAATTTATAATTCAATATCTGAAAATTATGGATTATAATCATTAGGGAAGAGGAATAGTTGATCTCATGTTCATCCATTCTCTCCCTTATTCTATCTTCCCCGATTCATGACTTCCTCCATTCAATTAATTCAAGAAACAATGAGATGACTTGGGCACACTCGAATTTTTTTGTTTGCACAATATTTCTTACTTGAAAGTTGAAACAAACACATAAAAATATTTCTTTCTTCTTGTAATCTTATGATGCCAAAACCTAACAATATTAACAATTTCAAGACCATATAAAGTCAACATTGTGTTTGAGAATATATCTCAAATTGGAGAATATCTTTGCATCAGTGCTTAAAAGATTTTGGGTCTTTTCACCAATTGCCAATTGGTTTGGGTTAAATGCTTGCTAACATGGTATATTAGAGTATGTTATCAACATGTTAGGTCCTTTGAGAGCTCAAGTGATGAGCCCCAAGAAAAGAGATCCAGAGGGCCAAACTAAAGACTCCTATTGTGGAATCAGGAAGTGCGCCATAATGTTGTTTTTTAAAATAAATTTTTAAAGTTAATGTAGTCCCATGTTTCTTTTTTTTTTTTTTTTAATGTGAAATAACCTGTTTATTAACCTTGATGTAGTCTCATATTTCCTCTTTTTAATGTTTCCCCTTTTTTAATTGGAAACTAAGAATGAATAAACAAATTATTAAATGGGTCGAATTTGAATTGAGTATTCTTAACACTTTTATTATTCCGACACAACACGACCCATTACCACGCCTAGTTGGGAGGGACGCTGATGAAGGGAGGGGGGGAACAAGCTGTTGGGCTGGGTACAATACATGAATACAAGAGGGGCTAGGTTTTTATTTTGCTCTTTGTTTTCTCTTTTCTATTTTGATTTTGACTTTTTTTTGCTATTATTTAGTAAATTTTTTCTTTAAACTTACGAAGTTGCCAGAAAAAAATTGACAGCAAATCACAAATTGGCAATTTTTATGTAGTTTAAGTCCTAACGTACCCGAAACAAACCTTAATGATAAATTAACAATTATGATATAATTTTGAGCAAAACCGCATATTAGCCTTTTTTTTAAGAGTACAGATGCCGTTGTCCACAATAATATCTGTTTCGAATCAAACGATCCTCTAATTTCCGGATCCCCAAAATCAGGTACAACACCTGGACGCCAAATAGATCATAAACGTCAGGGCTCAAGCTGATTCAGTTGTGGGCCACCCACCCTATCGACCTATACCCTCACAGTCACCATAAACCACGACACATACCGAAACAAGCCTAGCCTTACGTGTCAAACACTCACCGACACCGCTACTCATCGTCCGCCACGTGTCAAATCTCTCTTTCTCTCTCTCTGCTCTCTTTCTCTACCGTAGAAAACAAAACGACAACAACAGTAACAAGCCACCTCCACCCCCAATCTCACCCAACTACATGTCTTAAGCCTTAAGGACAGGTTCCTTACCCAGTGCTAGTTCCTCTTCTCCACGTGTCAAAGCGGCGAGGCGTCAAAGCGCGTTACCCAGAAGTCTGGAACCTTCCCGCGAAGCGCCATCGCACCCTCCAGACTCGTCGTCTCATGTGCATCCCGAGCGATCGTAGCCGTCACATTTTGGGCCGCTAAGCCCGCTGCCACGTGGAGTGAAGGACACGTGTCGGAAAGGTAACGGCTCAGAAAAGATTATTTAAATCTTATCCAAACCCAGTTCCAAACCAAGCTCTTTCGTTTCTATAAATGCAGGAGCTTCACAACCTTCCTTTTTCCCACACAAAATTTTCAAATCCGAAAAAGATCTGAAAAACAAAAGCTACTGTGACTTAACTGAGAATCTGAATCTCCAAAAAGCCAAACAATTCACACGCAGAGCAAAGGAAAAGGCAGAGGTCCAAAACACAGCTTTTTCTCCTCTTTAATTTATTTTCTCACTTTCTACGCTTATTTTCTGTTTGGCTTCGGGAATGGCGTTGAACCTAACGCACCAGATCGGATCACTCGCCGGAGCATCCATTTCGACGACAGATACGAACTCATCCTCCGTTGAATCGGTGAGCGCATCGCCGAAGTGGAGGTCGCCGGCGGCGAGCCTGACGTGCAAAATCCAGAGACCGGACGCGATCGACGGATTGTCGCCGCCGTTGAGCCCTTGCCGGTCGCCTCTCGGGTCGACCCGGGCCGATCTGTCAGTGGCGTGCCAGGCGTTCGCGACGGAGATGGAATCTCCGGTTCTGGAGCACCAGGTGAGGGGTGCGCAGACTAAGGGGACGGGGGTGCCGGTTTACGTGATGATGCCGTTGGATAGCGTGACGATGAACAACTCTGTGAATCGGAAGAAGGCGATGAACGCGAGTCTTCAGGCGTTGAAGAGCGCGGGGGTGGAGGGTGTGATGATGGATGTGTGGTGGGGTTTGGTGGAGAGGGAAGCGCCCGGCGCGTACAATTGGGGCGGGTACGCGGAGCTTTTCGAGATGGCGAAGAAGCATGGCCTGAAAGTCCAGGCTGTGATGTCGTTTCACAAGTGTGGCGGCAACGTCGGGGACTCTGTCACGTGAGTCTCTCTCTCTCTCACGTCATTTCCATTGTTCATTGTTTTCACGTTTTTCTGATTGGTTTTAATTTGTTCTTTCACGTGCGACTTTGGAGCGTGCGTGCACGCTCCTTGTGTGAACAAAAGTACATTAGCTTTTGTCTGAATTTGGCTGAATAGATTTTTCTGGATGTTTAATTTACTTGAGCAGTACATCTAGGCCTGGCTTAACAAAATATTTGTTAAAATGGATGTATACCAGTTAGAAAAGTAACTGTTGGGTCTTAAATTTGTCATTATTTTTTGCAATTGGGGATAGTAAAACTGTAAAGTTCTCATGATTAGGTACTGATAAACTGTGATTAAAGGAAAGAAACATCATAACCAATATGATCATATGCCATCCTTTTTGAGTGAAAACTGTAGTTTGGATTGGGGCTGTTAAAATAATGCGTTCATTGGATTTGTTACAAAAAAATATAGATTAGATTTTTCTTATATACCATTACCAATAAAGATGTCTTATTTTCTATTGATAATGGCATCTATAGCTACATTGCACTTGAACATTACATTGTTGTATGGGATTTTGGAGATTTGTGGCGCCTTGGTGAATAGTCTATTTTTGTTGAACACAGTATTCCTTTACCCAAGTGGGTTGTGGAGGAGGTTGATAAGGATCCAGACCTTGCATACACTGATCAATGGGGAAGGAGGAACTGCGAGTATTTATCACTTGGCGCTGATACCCTCCCGTTCCTTAAGGGCAGGACACCCGTGCAGTGTTACGCTGATTTCATGCGTGCCTTCAGAGACAACTTCAAACACCTCCTTGGTGACACCATTGTGGTAATACTTCAGGCTTTTTATTCTTACTAGTTGAATTCAGTTGGGTGCTTAAGAGTTTCATAGTTGTTTGATCGTGACTTCAATTTTCTGATAGAGTTTATGGTGCTATTGAACTATCCAACTATATAAAACTTAATAATAACCGTGTCCCTTGTTAAAGCATCTCCTCTTGTTAAAGAATTGATTACATGTGCCGGAAAGATGGATACATAAACTGTTTACACTGAACCAACAGTGCAAGAGCTTGTTGGTTCATAGCAATTGCCTTAGGAAGAAATGTTTCTAATGTGTCTTGATTGGTTTGCTGCACTTTGAACCTTGAAGTTGACTTAACTTTGAACCTTGAAGTGCTTGAATAACTTGTTTGTTCTTACCTTGGTGGTAAATGTGCTATCAGATGCTTGGGATAAACTCATCCTCTGGCTCATGCTGAAAAATCATATTGCTACAAGTTCACTTAAAAGGAATGCTAAACAGAAAAAGAAAACTCAAAATTCTGGTGGTTAATGAATGGCTTTTATTGTTCGTTAAGACTATGCATGTGTCTGCAACCGTATTCAATCTTTAGTTTTGTAACATTTGAACAAGCTGCCACATGCCTTTCCTGTTTGTTAATTTGTTTCAATATTCCTAATTCAGGAAATCCAAGTTGGAATGGGGCCAGCAGGTGAGCTTCGTTACCCTTCATATCCAGAGCAGAATGGGACATGGAGGTTTCCCGGAATTGGTGCCTTCCAATGTTTTGACAAGGTATTTAACTCTCTCTCTCTCTCTCTCTCTCTCTCTGCTTGTAGCTTTTTGTTTCCTAACATGACTAATATATGTAACATGATGCAGTATATGCTCAGTGGTTTAAAGGCCGCTGCTCAAGCTGCTGGCAAGCCAGAATGGGGAAGCACAGGCCCCACTGATGCCGGTGAATATAATAAATGGCCAGAAGATACCCCGTTTTTCAGGAAAGATGGTGGAGGCTGGAACAGTACTTATGGTGAATTCTTCCTCGGCTGGTACTCTCAGATGCTCCTGGACCATGGTGAGAGGATCCTTACCTCAGCCAAGCCTCTCTTTGAGAATCACGGTGTGAAGATCTCAGTAAAGATTGCAGGCATCCACTGGCATTATGGAACCCGGTCCCATGCCCCTGAGCTGACAGCAGGGTATTACAACACACGATTCCGGGATGGTTACATTCCTATTGCTCAAATGTTAGCGCGTCATGGTGCAATATTCAATTTCACTTGCATTGAGATGCGTGACCACGAGCAGCCACAGGAGGCTCAATGTTTACCAGAGAAGCTTGTTAGGCAAGTGGCTATTGCGACTCAGAAAGCAAACGTACCACTCGCAGGTGAAAATGCATTGCCAAGGTACGACGACTACGCACACAAGCAGATATTGGAAGCATCGTCGTTGAAAGTTGAGGAAAATACCGAAGGCAACCAAATGTGCGCGTTCACATACTTGAGGATGAACCCGCACTTGTTCCAGCCTGATAACTGGAGGCATTTTGTGGCATTCGTGAAGAACATGAAGGAAAAGGGCAGTCACAAGTGCCGGGAACAGGTGGAGAGGGAAGCCGAGCATTTCGTACACGTTACTACACCTTTTGTGCAGGAGGCTGCCGTTCATATGCGCTAAGATTGCATAATTTAGGCTTTAGCTAGCTTTGCTTCTACCGCCTTCGAAACTATCTTATTTATTGCCTGGCCACATATAAAGGTCAGATAATGGCAATACTTCAATCCCTGGTTCTTTTTCCATAGCTCGTTTATTTAAGTTGTAGCTATGGAAAATGAGGGCGGCTGTGTACCATAAGATGGGCGGTAAATCTAATATCCCCAAAAACCTTATCTATTTTCATGCTAATATTATACATGATTTACAGAGACTCATATATAGTTTTATTGTATGCACAAGTCTTAAAAGTGCCTGTTGTACATTTCCATTAGCCAAATAAGAATGTTCACTCTTCCTTCTATGTATAACTATGGAAGACTCAGTTCTAGTGATGTTTGACTCTTTAGTCTATGATGCGTGTGTGGTACTCTTTCCTCTCCTATGAGGTTTTATCCCTTTGAATTTTCTTCAGAAATGTTTTAATGAAGCCACTTTATCTTCATGTTGTCACATCTTGTATTGTCTTCTTGATGTGTAAACGAAATCCATTTTCTCAACCCGAAAAAATAACTATGGAAATGTGCTAATGTTTTTCCCAGCCAATATTTACCCACATGCACCCTGCATTGAAGGGTTTTATAGAAATAGTTTTTAAATGATATTGTGGGAGCAGATATTTTCGTCTCCAATCAGAGCACGCCACGTGGAAAAGAGGATTATCCCTTAAATTAATTAATTAAACCATTTATTGGGATAATTAATTAATCAGGATAATATCTTAATTATATGGTATTATCTCATAATTAATAAAGATAATATCATTAATTGGGATATTATCATAATAAAGGGATATTATCTTATAATTAATGAGATAATATCAATAAATCGGGTATTATCTTATCAAAGGGATAATATCCTAATTATTGGATATTATCTTATAATTAACGAGATAATTCAGATATTATCAAGTCCAACTCGATATCTACGAAACCCTAGCCCCGAGGCTCCTATAAATAGATGACTTCAGTCATCATTCAAGGGACATCAGAATTCACATCAGAATTCACATCAAAACCTAGCTCCAAAACCCGAGAAAATACTCGAAGCTCTCTCTCTCTCTCTCCCTCTTCACTCTCCATATTTTCTTCACACGGCTCCGGCCACCACACACGGCTCCGGCCACCCGGTTTACACCATACAAACTCCGTACCCTTTGCTTAGCTATTGTTTTCCTACAAACACTCGAACTAACTTAGGCATCGGAGGGCCTTTGGCCAACACCCCCCGGGTGTGGTCTATTTACTCCAATCTATTTTACAGGAATCGAGGAAGAGAGAGAAGGAAGATCGAAGGTTGAAGGATCTAGAAGCGAATATTCTCCCGTGAGATTATTTGCACAAACATTTGGTGCTTTCATTGAGAGCACGAGTTATACTCAACGCGTGCTCAAGGAATCCGTTCCTCCTATTTTCCAATCCACCGAAGCCTTCCAAACAACCATGGTTGGAAGCAAGCGCACGAGGAGCAAGACCGCCGCGATGGCTCAATCCGTGACGGCCCAAAGCTACTCCTCCCATGATCCCGCGATCGACATGGTGGCACCACCACCTTTAGCCGCCATGATCCCGCAGCAAACCACCGCGCCACCTGCCGGACCTTCAGCTGGGACCACCGCACTAGCCGTCGTCGTACCATCCCAAGGCCCCGTGGCCGGATCTGGCCACCTTCATAGCGCCGCCACCGAACATAGGGGAACCTCCCATCAAGGTGGGCTCACGACCATCGCCAACTTTGGCCCAATCTTGGAGCAACTTCAACCATTCCCTCCATTGCCTCCGCGCTCGACGCATGCTCTCGCTCACACCTCTAATGAAAACCTAGCCCGCGTGCAATTGGGCTCCACACACTTCTCTCCTCCCGATCCACGAAGTCAAGCAGACCTTAATCAAAGAGTCGACCAGCTAGCTCAGAAAGTTGACCAGCTCATTAACCACATAAGCTTGGCTCAAAACCTTGGCCTTGGACAACAGGGCGAAGAGAGAAGGATGGACGAACGCGCCGATATGCAGTTCAATGGGCACCAAGCAGGTCAAGCAGGAGTAAGCAGACAAGGAGATGGACAACAATATGGTCGGCTTGTCGACATGTTGCAAGCATCTGCAAGCCACACTCAGAGCAGACGAAGTCTCCCATCCAGACAGAATTTAAGGGCCAATGTGCGTGAGAGGCTAGGCCCACAACCTGGCATCCGTGCTCGCCTGGGCCCGCAAGGAAACGTGCTTGAAAGGCTAGGCTCCCAGAGAGGTCAATCTGATGACCGTCACCATGAGGATCGTGTAGGAAGGCGCTCCGCTGCTCGCTCACAGAGAAATGTTCAAGAAAGGCTAGGCTCTCAGGGAGGTCAACCAGATAACCCTCACGAGGAGGACCGTGAAGAAAGGCGCTCCGTTGCTCGCTCTCGAAGAAACAGCTCTCACCACCAAGCGGGGAATACCTCGCAAGCGCAGTCTACCGACACGCCGCCTAGGCAGCGCAGCCGAGAAGGTCAACCCTTGCAAACCAACGAGGAAGTCAGTCAGCGTCGTCCAAATCGCCGAGGTTGCCCACGTGACCGACTAACCATGCGTGTGGAAGACGTTGAGAAGCTTGTAAATAACCGACTTCGAGACTTAAAGATTGGCGGAAATTTCGAAGATACATTACGCATGGAAGTAGACCGAGCAAACTCCTCACCTTTCACTGCTGAAATCGAGCAGGCTACTCCTCCAAAACGATTCTCAACACCATCTTTCACATGCTTCAAAGGAGATTCTGATCCCGAAAGCCATCTGAAGTATTTCAAGAGCCTTATGATCCTCTACAAAGCCGAAGATGCGCTAATGTGCAAGGTGTTTGCAATGACTTTGCGAGGAGCAGCTCAGGACTGGTTCCACACTCTGCCCTCTGGGTCGATCAGCAGCTTCAAGGAGCTTGCTTATGTCTTCACCAAAGAGTACACTTCTTACCGGACGATCAAGAAGAACCCTGACCACCTGTACAACCTGCGCAAGAAGCCCAATGAATCTCTTCGAGATTACATCAAGAGATTCAAAGCAGAAAAGGCTAACATCGTGGGATGCGATGACCAAATCGCGTCCTCTGCATTCAAGAAAGGTCTTCCAGCTGAGCACGACTTATACCGCGAGCTGACTATCACTCCCAGCCAGACTCTGGCAGAGGTCTTTGCGACCGCGGAACGCTACGCGCTCTGGGATGACGATCGAATTGCCGCGAAGAAGTCCACTGAGCAGGAAGATCAGCTGACCAAGCGGGCAGGCCAAAGAAGCGACAGGTTTAGCAGCAGGGAAAAAGACAAACGCAGGTCGCGCCCACAAGGAGATGCTACGACAAAGGAGAACTACACCAAGTTCTCCATCCCTATACATCAAATTTTAGCCCAAGTGAAGGACAAACCTTGGGTAAAAAGACCGCAACCCTTGAAAGGAGATCCGGATAAAAGGGATACCAGAAAATATTGTGCCTTCCATGCGACGCACGGGCACAATACGAATAATTGCTTTGCTTGGAAAGCGCATCTCGAAGAACTCGTAAGAGAAGGACACTGCACGGAATTCATCGCGAAGCAGGCCATCCAGCGAATCGAGGACCGCGATGCCGCCAAGGAGCCACCTCAAAAAGTCATAAGGATTAACACGATCCTAGCCGACTCCGAGGAATCCGGGCTGACCAACAAAGAAAAGAAGAGGAAGATCAAACAGGCCACTATGATCTCCCAGGTCTCCACTAGTCTCCCACTGGCAGAAGACGATCCCGTGATCGGCTTCCAAAAGAAGGATCTAATCGGCCTCAATCTGCCACACAACGATGCCCTTGTCATTAGCATTCAAATCGCTCAAGCCATGGTCGATCGAATCCACGCAGACGAGGGCAGTGCAGCCAATATCCTACAATTGGCAGTCATCCAGCAGATGGGCTTAGAGACAAAGATCAACAAATCAGCGAGGTCACTAACCGGCTTCAATGGCGCAACAACGGTTATCGTGGGCACGATAGATCTCGACGTCTACTCCCCACCTGTAATCAGCTCGCAAACATTCATGGTCATTGATGAACTCTCACCCTACAATGGCATTCTGGGCAGATCATGGATCAGCAAGATCAACGCCATCACCTCCGCCACACATCAGAAAATTCGCTACCCTATCCCTGGGGGCGGTATCGGTCAGATCAACAGTGATCAGGCAATGGCGAGGAAATGCTCAGCTCAAGGGCTGAAGAGAAGCAAGCAAACACAGTTCCTCCCTGTAAATCAGGCAGATATGAAGGGAGTAGAGCAACCAGAGGAGAAGGCAAATCCCGTTCCTGACGGCCGAGCAGACCATAAAGGAAAGGGAATAGGTACTCCCCAATAGCAATCAAAGAATCAGGACCAAGTCGAGGGAATCCGTCCGGAGGTCTCTCCTGAAGAAGGATGGAAGCCCGAAGAGGACGTCGAGCTAGTACCCCTTGATCCTGACAAGCCAGAGAGAAAAGCGCAGATCGGCTCGCGCCTAAGTCAAGAGGAAAAGGCAGAGCTTGCAGCCTTCCTCCAGAACAACAAAGACGTATTCGCATGGTCGCCATCCGACATGCCAGGCATTGATCCCCAGATCATCTGCCATCGCCTACACGTGAACCCAGCAATCAAGCCTGTAGCGCAGAAGAGACGCAACTTTGCCCCCGAGCGGGTTTCCATCATTGAAGCCGAGACCGACAAGCTCCTAGCTGCCGGTTTCATTGAAGAAGTCTCCTACGCAGAATGGCTGGCGAACGTTGTTTTAGTAGCAAAGAAAGATAAAGTCTTGTGGAGAGTATGCGTTGACTACACCGACCTCAATAAGGCATGCCCTAAAGACAACTTTCCATTGCCAAGAATTGATCAGCTCGTCGATTCAACTTCCGGCAATCAACTGCTAAGTTTCATGGACGCCTACTCCGGTTACAATCAAATCATGATGCATGAAGACGACAAAGCAAAAACCTCTTTCATCATCGAAAGAGGTACATACTGCTACAAAGTCATGCCCTTTGGGCTGAAGAACGCCGGAGCAACCTACCAAAGGCTAGTAAACAAAATTTTCAAGGAGCAAATCGGTAAAACTATAGAGGTCTACGTAGATGACATGTTAGTCAAAGCTCCCCAGCGAGCAAACCACATCACAAACCTCGCCGAGGCATTCAGCCTACTCCGAAAATACAACATGAAGTTGAACCCGAGCAAATGCACATTCGGAGTCTCGTCTGGCCGATTCCTAGGATACTTAGTCACCCAAAGAGGAATTGAGGCACATCCGAATCAAATCAAGGCTATACTCAACATGAAGTCACCTGCCACAACAAAGGAGATACAAAGTCTAACGGGTAGAGCAGCAGCTCTCAACCGATTCCTCTCGAGATCTACCGACAAGTGCAGGCCATTCTTCAAAGCCTTGAAGAAAGGACACAAGGACAAGTGGGATGACGAATGCGAAGTAGCTTTTCAAAACTTGAAAACCTACCTCACTACACCTCCCCTACTCTCAAAACCGATACCAGGCGAAGACTTGTACATCTACCTGGCGGTGTCCAACTCAGCCGTCAGCTCAGCTCTCATCCGAGAAGAGCTGGGGGCACAACATCCGGTATTCTACACTTCAAAAGCTCTCCTCGACGCAGAGACTCGCTACTCGAAAATGGAGAAGCTCAGTTTTTTTGCTTGTAGTTTCCGCAAGAAAGCTAAGGCCCTACTATCAAGCACACCGGATAATTGTCATGACAGAATTTCCTTTGAGATCGATCCTCCACAGCCCCGACGCCTCTCAGCGACTCATGAAATGGGCTATCGAACTCAGTCAATACGACCTCCTCTACCGGCCGAAGACCGCTATAAAAGCCCAGGCTTTAGCAGATTTTGTTGTAGAGTTTACTCCAACAGCCGAAAAAGAGAAGCTGGTCACAAAAAGCAAGGAAAAAGCAGACGACACCTCCCCCGCCGATTCAAACCTACCTAACGACATGTGGCAGTTACATGTAGACGGAGCGTCAAATCACAAAGGAGCGGGGGCAGGCATCGTCATAGTCACCCCAGATGGAACTTTGTTGGAACAAGTCATCACACTAGGCTTTCCTGCTTCAAACAATGAGGCAGAGTATGAGGCATTGCTCGCCGGACTGCGCCTAGCAAAAGAACTGTCGATCAAAAGATTGGCCATCTACTCAGACTCCCAGCTGATCACGAATCAAGCCTCAGGCGAGTACATGGCAAAACATCCGAGAATGATCCAGTACCTTGACAAAGTCCAAGGACTTCTGAAAGAATTCCCTACTTTCACCATCCAACAAGTTCCACGGGCGGAGAACACTCATGCAGATGCGCTGGCAAGCCTAGGATCAGCACTGGACACCCAGTTCAAACGCTCTATCCCGGTAGAACACCTTGACCGGCCAAGCATCGAAGAAATAGAGCCAATCGACTCAATGCAGATCGATGAAGACCCCAGCTGGCAAGACCCCATTATCGACTACTTGGTGAATGGAAATCTTCCGTCGGATAAGTCCGAGGCTAGGGAGGTCCAGCAGAAGGCCGCGAGATACTACATGCAAGGCGCCAAGCTCATTCGCAGATCATACTCCGGCCCTCATCTCACCTGCATAAAATACCCTCAAACACTTGAGGTCCTCTACAAAATTCATGACGGCGAGTGTGGCAACCACTCTGGAGGCAGGTCACTCGCCCAGAAGGCTCTAAATATAGGCTATTTCTAGCCTACCATGCGCCATGACTCGGCCGAGTATGTCAAAAGATGTGATCGCTGCCAACGGTACAAACCGGTTCCTAACCTGCTTGCCGAAGTCTACCATCCGCAGAACAGTCTGTGGCCTTTCATGCAATGGGCCATCGACTTAGTGGGCCCCATGCCGACGGCACCAGCTAATAAAGAAATGATGATCGTCGCCACTGATTACTTTACTAAATGGATCGAGGCCGAAGCTCTATCCTCTACTAAAGAAGCTGACGTGGAACGATTCATCTGGAGAAACATCATCTGCCGATTTGGCTGCCCACAATCACATGTTACCGACAATGGCTTACAATTCATCGACAAGTAGATGACTGAACCCAGCACATTTCTAAAGAAGAGAAGCAAACTACTGCAAAATTCCATAATGTGCCACAACAAAAGACAGTTGCCCATAAGCAGCGTCCTTCGGGAGACGCAGGGCGACAACCAGAAGCGTCCTTCGAGAGACGCAGCCCGCAAAGAAGCGTCCTAAGGGAGACGTAGGGTGCGCCAGGAATTTCCTAAGGGAAGTATCCAGGTTCCTATCCGTTCCCTAAGGGGGGCAGGATAAGTCATACAGTTGCCCATAAAAAGCGTCCTAAGGGAGACGCAGGGCATCGACCAGAAGCGTCCTTCGGGAGACGCAGCCCGCAAAGCAGCGTCCTAAGGGAGACGCAGGGTGCGCCAGGAATTTCTTAAAAAGAGGTCACCATGCCTCCTGCGGGAAGTATCCAGGTTCCTATCCGTTTCCTAAGGGGGGCAGGATAGCCAAACAGTTGCCCATAAAAAGCGTCCTAAGGGAGACGCAGGGTAACGACCAGAAGCGTCCTTCGGGAGACGCAGCCCGCAAAGCAGCATCCTAAGGGGGTTGCAGGGTGCGCCAGGAATTTCCTAAGGGAGGTATCCAGGTTCCTATCCGTTCCCTAAGGGGGGCAGGATAGTCATACAGTTGTCCATAAGCAGCGTCCTAAGGGAGACGCAGGGCAACGACCGGAAGCGTCCTTCGGGAGACGCAACCCACAAAGAAGCGTCCTAAGGGAGACGCAGGGTGCGCCAGGAATTTCCTAAGGGAGGTATCCAGGTTCCTATCCGTTTCCTAAGGGGGCAGGATAGTCATACAGTTGTCCATAAGTAGCGTCCTAAGGGAGACGCAGGGCAACGACCAGAAGCGTCCTAAGCTTTCTCCGGAAAAATGCAGAATACGCCCGGAATCCCTCAAGAGGGACCCTGGCTTTTGCAAAAATCCTAAGGGGAAATGTACAGCCAAAACACTAGCCGGTTACTCAAGCAGTTCACAAGACAGTATGCAGATTGAAGTTGAAATGATAACTGAAATTTCCATATCAAAGTGACCAACCGGCCAAGTTCAAACAAAAAGAAGATGGTCAAACAAGACCAATTATTCTAAACAAAAAGCAGACGACAAAAGCTGAAAAGAAATAAAGGAGTTTTCATCTACTCCGAAACGCCGGCAGGGGATCCTTGATCTGCAGCCTCTTCAGCATCCACCTGATCAGCCACGCTCTCAGTAGCTCCGCATGCCTGATTTATGACGTCTGCCACCACTCATCGACACGTCTCCGGACGTAGGCCAAACGGGCCACCCCCATCGACACGTCTCCGGACGTAGGCCAAACGGGCCACCCTCATCGACATGTCTCCGGACGTCTTATCGACACGTCTCCGGACGTAGGCAAAACGGGCCACTCTCATCGACACGTCTTCGGACGTAGGCCAAACGGGCCAAAAGAGAAGACGAAGACAAAATACACGTGCTCGACTTACCTTGGGATGCACGGCAACTCCTCTCTTCGACAAGCAGTACAAATTCTCCAAGATCTTTCTCAAGCTAGAAAGTAGAGAAGTTAAGTTTACGATGTGGAAAGAGTGAAGAGAAGCCCTGTATTTATACAAGTTGGACAACCCGGGTCAAGAAGGAATCGCAAGCTCATTCCTACTGGGGATCCAACTCCAAGAACAGTCAGAAGCCTACTCTAATTGGGAACCTGATCTGCAAAAGGAGTCCAACTCGCAGAAGAAAGCCCAGATACAGTTGGAGAGTCCGAAAAATAATTTCATCTCCTACATGCCACGCAAGCGCCATGCAGAAGCTGAGGGGCATTTGTGGGAGCAGATATTTTCGTCTCCAATCAGAGCACGCCACGTGGAAAAGAGGATTATCCCTTAAATTAATTAATTAAACCATTTATTGGGATAATTAATTAATCAGGATAATATCTTAATTATATGGTATTATCTCATAATTAATAAAGATAATATCATTAATTGGGATATTATCATAATAAAGGGATATTATCTTATAATTAATGAGATAATATCAATAAATCGGGTATTATCTTATCAAAGGGATAATATCCTAATTATTGGATATTATCTTATAATTAACGAGATAATTCAGATATTATCAAGTCCAACTCGATATCTACGAAACCCTAGCCCCGAGGCTCCTATAAATAGATGACTTCAGTCATCATTCAAGGGACATCAGAATTCACATCAGAATTCACATCAAAACCTAGCTCCAAAACCCGAGAAAATACTCGAAGCTCTCTCTCTCTCTCTCCCTCTTCACTCTCCATATTTTCTTCACACGGCTCCGGCCACCACACACGGCTCCGGCCACCCGGTTTACACCATACAAACTCCGTACCCTTTGCTTAGCTATTGTTTTCCTACAAACACTCGAACTAACTTAGGCATCGGAGGGCCTTTGGCCAACACCCCCCGGGTGTGGTCTATTTACTCCAATCTATTTTACAGGAATCGAGGAAGAGAGAGAAGGAAGATCGAAGGTTGAAGGATCTAGAAGCGAATATTCTCCCGTGAGATTATTTGCACAAACAGATATTATCTCAAACAAATGGATAAAAATTAGTATTGGATTAAACCTATTTTATGTTTTAATAATTAGAGGATAAACTTGATAAACTCGCCACGTCATGTGAAAAATCACGTGTACGGTTGTCTTATTTAGAGCTCTTTCAAGTTGTCAATTATGTTTTTTCAGATGCACTAGCACACCAAGTGGAATTCGTTGAGTCACATGTTTGGCACAAAGAATTCTATGGCCCCAATCACAAGTTTTTATTTTTATTTTTGGCAGAATAATCACAAGTTTTTATTTAATAATAAATTTGTGAAATTACAAGAAAGAGAAAGAAAAAAATCATGGATATTAAATCTTTCACTCAGTGGTCATGTTTATCTTGAATTTTTTTCTCATAGCAAGAAATGCCAAAATCAATGGTATAAATTAGGCGCATGTAAACCAATCAATGCCAAAGTTAATGGTACATACCAACACAAATTTTTAGTGGTTAGCTTTTGATGGGGAAAATTTTCTAAAGATTTTTTTTTTTGAACGACTTCTCAATTTGGGTTCCAGTGGACACAAATTTGGGTGGACATATATTTTTTAGTACAAGCGATTGGGGGAGGGGGATTTAGACAAATATTCATTAGGGGTTTGAGGGTTTCGAATATCTGCCAATATGGGTGGAGGTGGAAGAGCTCAACCAACTGAGCTATACCCCACTTGTCCACCCCCCACCTTATATCTTTAATCTCCAACATAAAATAATAAATAAAGAATCCCGATATAAATTCCTCCTTTTGCCCTCGACAATATTATAGAGTGTTTGCCACTCATCCTGACACGTGACAAGAAAGTCACTACCCGAGATTTTCTCAATCAATGCTTGGTGGTGCATAGTCCCCTCTTTTGGGAGGACCATGCCAAAATTGGCAATTGCCATACTAATTAATGTCCCACCCAATGCCCATTTCAACAGCAGAAATACACGCTGCAGAGAGACTCGTTCCCAGATCCCTGTATACACTCCTCTTTTAGGATCATAACTTAGTCTATATATACATATCAATCAACAAAAGTTTACATCAGTAATTAACAAACCCCAACTTACACAGAATCATTCTCATTAATACCATACTTTCTTCAGAGAAAATGTCTAGCATGCAGCAACCCTTCAATGCAGGCCAAGCCCAAGGCCAGGGCGAGGTATATATATGGCATCAATTCATGTTCTCAATTTAAGCAGCAGTATTTAATTTATTATGACAATTTTACCCCTTCTGTTGGTGCAGGCTAAGGCAGAAGAGTGGATGCAATCCACACAGGACACAGCAAATCAAGCTAGGAACATGACATCTGATGCAGCTCAATCAGCCAAGGAGTCTGCCCAGCATGGAAAGGACCAAAGTGCTGGATTTATTCAGCAGGTTAAAAGATTTCTTATCAATTGTTAACTCTTTCACTCTTTTACACGAGAAATTTGACGTATCAACTAACCCCTAATCTAATAGCATGTCCTGACTTTAAGACCGTCCTGTTTTCTCCAGAATGAATAAAAAAATATCGTTAGTTATGAGTACAAAAATTTGTTGGGTATATTTTGCTTTCTACAAGTGCTAAATTATTTAAAAATAGCTTCACAATGCAATGTTTGGTGTTGTTACAGACTGGAGAGCAAGTGATGAACATGGCTCATGGTGCCATGGACAGTGTGAAGAGCACACTTGGGATGAATGAAAAGAAATGAACAAACATGCCATCTTCCTCTTATGACGTGTGAAGTGGTGTTAGCAGCTACTTTGATGGATTTAGGGTCTTTTTAGAATCATTTTGCTCATTCCTTAATCATTAGGGACAAGAAAATTTGTCTGTCAGTTGTAATAAACGCTACAGATCTTTAATTTGTTTTCCATCCAAATCACAGCTTATGTAATAAAACCACACCAAATGCAATGCAATGCATTGCAAACAAGTTGGTTTCTTTCACCTTTATTAATATACTTTCTTTTTACTGTTATCTGTGGACGGTCCAATTCATCATTCTTTGTACGACTTGAATGCAGAAGCATATTTGTTAGTCTATTATCTCTATTTAATAAATTTTTTGCCAAAGTTAAGAAGGGAAGGGGTGAAATGCACACACAAGGGTACCATGGGAAATTCACCAATTCGGAGCACATCAAAGGTCTGGGCCAATCCAACTTACACTCCATTAGTATTTAGAGTTTTTAATATTTGATAAAACCTTTTTCATCAACCAAAACGGGGAAATTTTCAATTATACCCTTGTAGCATTGAACAAGTTGAATAATGAACTTAAAATTATAGGGTAATATAGTAATTACGCTCCATTTTTCACTCACCACTTTCTCTGTTCCATGGATCAAATTGCCTTGTGACCTTGTCCATGTGCATTGCGTTCATCGCAACCAATTTATTGCAGCAAGAAAATCAATGATGAGTTCTATAAAAGGAACTTTTGGGATATAATTTTAAAGTGTAATATAAAAGGAACTTTTCTTACCCAAGCAGGATCCTAGCAGAGAAAATCAAGGCAAATGATCGAGATCGTTTAGGGTTTAGGGTTGAAATTTCTTAATATATTCAAGTTAAAAGTGAGCCTCCCTTGAAGATCATATATCAATGGCAGACAAAACTCCACTCCGCACCTCCAAAGTATGTAGCAAATCAAGATGGTGTGAACTTCCAATTGACCTCTGTGCATTGATCTTATCAAAATTGTCTGTCAAAAACGTATTGCGATTTGAAGCGGTTTGCCCTTCATGGAATAAGGCAGTCAAATATATATCGCAGTAACATCATCATTCACTTGCTTACCAGAGAACCGCCATGGATCGTTCTTCATAAGTATAACGATGATGTCGGGTTTCGTTTTCGCACTCTTAAAGGCAAGATTTACCACTTGAAGGACCCTCCCGGGAAGTTACGCCATGCTGATGTTATCTGCCTTGGATCCTCTCACGGATGGCAGCTTTTCTTGAGGAACAAGGAACAGAAACACCTCAGGCCGCTGCTCTTTAATCCCTTATCTGGGATTCAACTCCTTCTTCCATCTTTCCAAACTTGTCCACATATAATTTCCATCACATACCCTAAGATCCCGACGCGCATCGGGCATGTATATTGTAGAATCAAATCCAACAAATGTATTCATACTAATCCCGACGCACATCTGCCACTACCACTCTAACCAACCTCTCTTCTCCACCAAATTTAAAACGTAATATAAAAGGAACTTTATTTATTTATTTACGAAATATAAAATATAAAACCGTCCAAACTTCATCTTCAAGTAACCAACCTCGTTTTAGGGTTTAGGGTTACTTCGTTTTATTTTTAAGTGCTCAATACACTGATATCAATTCGTTTTATTTTTCTTAGAGCTAGGGTTAAAATTTCTTAATGTCTTCAAGTTAAAAGTGAGCCTCTCTTGAAGATCATATATCAATGGCAGACAAAACTCCACTCCACTCCAAAGGAACAATATGTAGCAAATCAAGATGGTCTGAACTTCCAATTGACCTTTGTGCCTAGATCTTACCAAAATTGTCTGTCAAAAACGTACTTCAATTTGAAGCGGTTTGCCCTTCATTGAAGGCAGTCAATATATATTGCAGTCGCCATCATCATTCACTTGCTCACCATTGAGGAATACAAGGTTTCATTGAGGAAATTATAATACATACAATAACTTCACTAGACCCAAAAGCTTGTAACGAACTTTAAACTACTTGACCACATCTTTGCTCCTCTTGATTTCACAGAGCATTTCTTTCTTCTCCAAGTAAGTTCAGCTTCGCACATGCTCCCTCTGCTGTAGAGCTTCAACATACTTTCTCAATATCAGTTCCTACCTGCAGCTAGCTACCATAATACAAATTCAGCAGTTTACTTGTCAAAACTTGCATTCCAAAATGAATAAAGTAAGTAATATCGTACTACATTTTGAAAATAAAAACATCATTTCAGTCTAGTACTCTTGTACGTAATAGTTTATCCAGTATGCCAAAAAAGAGAGTATTTATTTAAGCTTTGTGTTTTATGTTTTTACTAAAACAAGGAGGGATAACTTGTTGTTAACATGATCAACTAGAAAAAATCATATTGCTTGTTGTTCGCGTAGCAATGGAAAGATTCTCCATTTCAAAGATTTTGAAATGCACATAAATATTCAACTCTTACTTGATTGACTTCAAAAAGAACATCTAATGGTGATGTATTTTAACATGCCTTGAAATATTATTATAAGATTGCCACGAAACCATCGAAAACTTGAATTTGGAATGCGATAGAATTATCATTTTGTGCTCTCGGTGTCGGTGTCGGTGCTTCATTTTATAAGTAATAAAATAAGGAAATTTAACCTGTCGGTTTTAGATTAAGCTTCTCGCTCACAACTCACAAGCACAAGCAAAAAGGCAATCAGAATGGACAAAGAAAACAGGTAAGTAATAAAATATTTGGAAATTGGGAAATGATAAGGCTCAGGAGTCAGGACTCACAAGTGACAAGCACAAGCAAAAAGCAATAAAAATGGAGAAAGAAAACATAGCTAAACAAAGGAGCCCATTTTCTGTTGGCTTTTCTACTTTAATATTCTCTCGGTGCTTCATTTTATAACTAATAAACACAAACCAAACCACCCATTTTGCTTTAAAAATTTAAAAATTAAAAGAAAGAAATTACCTTGCCATAATTGCATCGGTGGTGGTTAGAAGTAGGGGGATGGTTCTCCAATTACAAGGGAAGATACATGTTGAATTTTATAGAAATCCTCTCCATCTTCCTCAATCCGACGGTGGAGTTCTCTACGCATCCTTCTGATGGTTAATTCCCTGAGATTAGTAAGATATCTCAGCCCATCTGGAAGTGTCGTCAATCCCAAGCAATCTGTGATCCTCAATCGACAGAGACTAGGCATGGCTCCTTCCTCTACCCTCAACTCTGTTATTTCGTTCATGTCATAAACATCAAGAAATTCAAGAGAAGGAAAGCCTCCTTTGGAGAAAACCAGTATCTTTGTATTATCATGGAAAGATCGATATTGAAGGCTGAGAGTTGTTAGGTTTGACAGCTTTTCTAGTATTCCCATTTGGTCCTCCTTGAGACCACATTCAATCAATTGTAACTTGGCGAGGTTTGGATAGTTGTGGAGCTCTTTCGGTAATTCTGCGATTGGCCCTTCCAACCTCAATTTGTATATACCCCAACAGCTTGACACTATTTGCATAGCTTGCTCTTCACCGCTATTGTTGTCCACACACACAATTAGAGATCGGATACGGTCAAGTGTGCTGCCTGTAGATTTTAAGATTTCCTCCAGATTTTGCAAAGAGCTTGTCACTCTTATTCTCAGTTTTCTAAGATTGGTTAATCTACCAACATCTTTCAAATCACAATACCCAGTTGAAAGGCTATCTAAGGTCTGTAGATGGCCAAGAGTAGACAGCTCCAGCTTACCATTTGCTCTGTACATCATGGGTAAATATAAATGTCTTAATTGTTTCATCTTCATTATCACATTTGGGATGACCATGTCGTCATTCCAAGCACGAAAATCAAGAGTTTGCAAGCATACTAAATTACCTAGGGATGGCGGAAACCTTTTTATTTCGCTATCCTTCACACTTAGAAACCTTAAGTGTACCATATTTCCAATTTCACTTGGCAACTCTACTTCTACGTTCTCAAGACCTTCAACCTTCAAAACTCTAAGCACTTTGAAATCCTTCAACGGAGATAGTAATCCTTTTTTACTTTTTGGCATCCATTCTCTTAGGCCATAGAATAATAGAGACCTTACGTGCCCATTTGTTTCATCTCTTGAAGAAACCAACCTATCTGCCTTCTCATCCAAGCAAATTGCAAGTCTTCGAATTTTCCCCAATTGTGCTGCCTTGGCTACCACAAAAGAAGTGTTTTCTTGCGAAGAATGGTTAATATGGAGAAAGCTTTCCTCTTTTGCCTTTAACAAACACATGTCTCGTACAAGATCATGAATTCGACAACCTTTAATTGTCCCAATTGAACCACATGTTCCCACTTGAACCAAACACCTTTCCACCAACTCACTAAACCAATCACGTGCTATATCCTCCATTGTTTCCCTTGAACCATGTCTTTGTTGTCTCAAGGAGATAAGACCTTCTGCCACCCATAACTTAGTCAAATCACTCACCAAAAACTCAAGGTCTTCAGAATAATGACCTAAATATAAAAAACATGGTTTTAAGTAATAAGGTAGGTCATCATAACTCAATGCCAAAACCCATGATGCACCTTCATATTCATCTTCATGACCTATCCCTCTCCTTATGTATTCATGAACGTTCTCATGCACTCTCTCCCACTCTCTAATGGTGTATTTTCTTGCTAGAACTCCAGCAAGCACAATAATAGCTAATGGCAAGCCAGCACAGTGTCGAAGCATCTTCTTTCCTAATTCTCTCTTCTCTGTGAAAATTTCCAAATCTGAAAAATAAGAAAGAAAGAAAGAAAATCAAACACATTCTTGTAGTATGAGCAATTGTCATGCATATCCTTTGCTCGAATGATTAAAAATTAAAATGGTAAAATCCCGAAATTCACTAATATCCTTTGTCTTAATATAAGTTTGGATTTTATAACACATGCCAAATGGAGAACATTCAAAAATTAAATCTGGACCAACACAAAAAAGTTTGGGATATGTTTGGATTTAAGAGAAGGTTGGGAGAAAATTTTGAATTGTCTAGCATTGTCCTGATTATTATTTGCAATCGAATAAGATAAATCATCTGCTACCTAACAAATGTGTGACCAAGTAAGGCAGTTTATAAAGTTGCAATTGCTACATTTTTTTTTTTCTGTGGCAATATTAAAAAATTGTAAAGGGTAATCCCAACAATGAATGAAAAAAGAAAAAACACTACATAAGTTGTGTCATATGCAATGTAATGGTTTCTATGTGGCTTGCTATATAACTAAGAACCTGGAAAAGAAAAGAGTAAGGATATCAGCCCTTCCAGATATTGCTATCTTCTCAAATAATTCCCAACTCTTTTTCTCATTTAGTGCCTGGAGTTCGTGGAGAAAAGCATTTCTATTCGGGGGCAAAGCTACTGCTTGATTGCGTGTTGTAAGTAATATTGTGCTCTCTGTTTTCACATTTGGAAATGCATCCTTCAAAAGATTCCATGTCTCGATTCTCCATATGTCATCAAGTATCACCAAACATCTCATTTCTTGGAGAACAAGGAAAAGCTTCTTTGCTATTTCATCATCTGTCATGTCCTTAATTTCTTGTGTTGGTTCCTTGGTAGCAGAAATGAGTTCAATTAAAATTCCTTCCCAAACATTTCTTACTTGAAAACGTTGAGATACATAGACCCAAGCAAAACTATGAAAATGCTGCCTTACTTTTTTATCATAATAAACCTTTCTTGCAAGGGTCGTCTTCCCTAAACCGCCCATACCCCAAATAGATACAACTCGATGACGATTTTCATCTTTCACTAAATGCATAACCAATTCTTCAACGTTGGACTCTAACCCAACAACATCACGTTCAACAACATGAGAACGAGTTCTCCTTAGCCTCTCTTGCAATTGCAAGGAAGATTCACCATCACTACCGTCTCTGTCCATTGTTAGTTCCTTTATGTTATACTTCTGCAAACTTGACCTCAAATCAGAAATTCTGGTGGTGATATTCTCAATTTCGTTCCCAATCTTGTAACGATCAACTCCTTCCTTGAAGATGCAGGCAAATCTTCTTAGAATATTCTTCACACCTCTTTTTTTCTTGGAAGCCACTTTCAAGCCATAAGTTTCTATAACATCTTCCAAATCATAAGCAGCGTCTCTAATTTGGGCAACCCAAATCTGGACTGTTGCATCTTCTCCTTGTCTTGCATCCAAATCTTTCAGGAATCTCTTCATCACTAGTAGCTCAGTTTGTGCAGCTTCAACTTGACGGCTGACTCCAGAAAAGAACTTGGCTTCCTGAATAGTGAAGTCTCTGACACTTTCGAGTACAAGGGAAACAACTGCCTCAGCCATTCTCTCTAATACTTACTCTCTCTTGGCCAAAACGAAAACAAGTAAACCAGATCTAGTTTTTAGATTGATTGATGAGAATATCTAGCAATTTCTTTCTGTCTATGTATGAAGTCCAATTCCACCAGAAAAAATTAGTAAACTTTGGCGTTTTCTTTCTGACCACCTTATCGTACCACAAGCATCCAATATGCAAGTTGTATAATTTAAGAGTGAGAGAGGAGATAGAGGTATTGTTGTTTGTGTGGTGGACAGGGATATGAAAAAAGAAAAAGAAAACCTTAACTTAAGCTGATGTGGCCAACCCTGGATCATTGGAGCTGCCCCTTTTTATCTTTTCAAATCTTCCAACATAGCGTCCTACAAACGCAGGGCCACCACTGTGAGCATAATTGTGATACTCTACGAGCAGCCCCATCTGCATATCTAAAAGTAGCATGAACTGGTGTGCTGCAAATCTTTTAAGCAATGCGTTAATGTCCTCCACAATACAGTCAAACAAATATTTACAAAGTTGTGTAAGCAACTAACAACAATCATTATATAACTAAATGGTAGTATCATCAACCCAATATAAGAAGGATCTATGATGGATGTTCAAAATCATTAGAATAGCAGGCTCCCTTCATCACTAAGATAAGGTAGTCAAACGTCTGATAGATCGAATTAGAACAAGGATGTGCTTTATCAGCAACATAGAAACAATTGAGTCTTGGAATTAATTTTCCCGTAACCACAGCCCAATACATGTATGTACGGATGTTTCATGTCTAATACACGTGTTTTTTTTTTTTTTTTTTTTTTTTCAAAATTTTCTATTTCAAACAAAGATTTATGGGTATATATAGAGTAAGAGATAAGGTAGTGTTCTTCATGTAATGTGTTGTTTGAAAAGTGAAGCATAAGCAAAAGCATGCTGTGTCCTAAAATTCTAATATGCCGTATCAAATACAAAATGCTTCTCTACATGTCTTTAACAAATAGTATAGCCGCGCGGCTGTACTCCACCTTTTTATAAAATAAATAGTATAGCCGAGCGGCTATACTTTAGGTCTTTTTTAACTTTTTTATAAATAGTATAGCAGTGCGGCCATATTGGGTTCTTTTTTTATTTTATTTTATCCTTGAATTTCGTGTATTTATAACAGTGGTTTAGAAAATTCACGTGTTTTTTAAAAGTAAACACACAATACATGTACATACGTATGTTTCATGTATAATACACGTGTTTTTTTTTTAATACAAAATTTTCAATTTTGAAACAGAGATTTATGGGTATAGTAGTAAGAGATAAGGTAGTGTTCTTTATATAATGTGTTGTTTGAAAAGTGAAGCGTAAGTAAAAGCATGCCATGTCCTAAAATCCTATGTGCCGTATCAAATACAAAATGCTTCACTACATGTCTTTAACAAATGAATGCATCCCTCTATGTAGTTGCAAGCTATATTGTAGTTTTTAATTTTTAATTTTTAATTTTTTTAATAAATAGTATCGCCACGCGACTATATTTCAGTTTTTTAAAGTTTATTTAAATAAATAGTATAGCCATCCGGCTATACCCCAGTTTTTAAAATTTTGTTAAATAGTATAGCCGCGCGGCTAGACGTAAGGATTTTTTAACTTTTTAATAAATATTATAGCCGTACGGCTATACGGGGTTCTTTTTTTTCTTTTTCTTTTTTTAATTCTTTCCTTGAATTTCCTTTATGGTTTAGAAAATTCACGCTTTTTAAAAAGTAAACACACAATACATGTACATGCGTATGTTTCATGTCTAATACAAGTGTTTTTTTTTTCACAAAATTTTCAATTTCGAACAAAGATTTATGGGTATTGTAGTAAGAGATAAGGTAGTGTTCTTCATGTAATGTGTTGTTTTAAAAGTGAAGAATAAGCAGTTTTTTAAAAAGTTTTTTTAGTAAATAGGATAGTTGCATGGCTATACTGTTTTAATCTAATATAATTAAATAGTATAGCCGAATGGCTATACGTCAGTTTTTAAATTTTTTTAAAATAAATAGTATAGCCGCAGGATGATACGCTTTAAATATAATATAATTAAATAGTATTGCCACGCAGCTATACTCTTTAAATATAACTAGCCGCTCCGCACTCGCTTCCGCGCCTGCGAAAGGCTTTTTTAAAAAAAATTTAAATTTATTTTAGAATTAAAAAAGATAATGGATAGTTGTGTTCCATAAAAATAGGATCCATTATATGATTTTTCTTTCAATTTTAATTTTTTTTAATATGAAAAAGTGTGAATTTACCATATTATCCTCATTTAATTAATAATTTCAATTCTTAATGTTTGCATTAACCAAGGACATTTTCTGGTATTTTGAATGTTTTACCATTCTCTCTCTTTTGCTCTCTCTCTCTCTCTCTCTCTCTCTCTCTCTCTATATATATATATATATATATATATATATATATATATATAAAATTAAATAGTATAGCTGAGCAATATAGTCATGCGACTATACTGGGTTATTTATTTATTTATTTAAAAAATTCCTTGAATTTCGTTTATTGATAAGGGTAGTTTAGAAAATACACGTTTTTTAAAAGCAAACATACAATAATTGTATTGTACACGTACGTATTTTTCATGTTTAATACACGTGTTTTTTTACAAATTTTTTTATAATACACACAAAATTAACGTATTATACACATAATTTTCACATATTATTGAATAAAAATAAGATATATGATTCACAATAGGTGGTAGTATTCTTCATGTAAAGTGTTGTTTGAAAAGTGAAGCAATTATAAAGAACACTCCCAACTCAGCATGTAATTCTCTACGAAAAATAATGTGTCACTCAAGAGAACGAGATAGATCAAAGGCAAACATCCTCCCCCCCCCCCCCCCCCCCCCCCCCAAAAAAAAAAAAAAAAAAAAAAAACCTTGAACTCTCATATTGATTTATTGTGAAATTTCTCTCTCTCTCTCTCTCTCTTCAATATAGGATTTGGATATTTTGAAACTAGCAAATTAATATCTATACAGTATAAAACTAATGCAACTAAGAGGGTCCTTATTTAATTTTATTTCCAAGACATACTTCAAAAAATAGGTGATATGACCGCAATAGACTCACAATAAGGAGAAAATACGACCACAATATTAAGGTAATACAATCACAATACGACAATATTACCTTCTTATTGTGGTCGTATTGCCTCCCTATTGTAATGTTATTGCCATCATAACACCTTTTTTTGGAGTTGTAGAAATAAAATTATATAGTTGGGAGTATGAAGTTTTTATATTGCCTTCTTACTGTCATTGTATTGCCCTCTTATTGTCCTCTTATTGCCCCGGTATTGCTATTTTATCGTCGTTGTATCACCTTTTTTCTTTTCAAGTCTTTCTTGGAAATTTTTTGCTGCGTTTCAGACAAGTAAATGGTTCTGTTTCAAACAAAAATTTAAAGTTCATCAATGAAAATCCACCCATTTCAAGAACAAATATCACAAATTGGGTTTGTAAACCTGTTGGTGGTGGTTAGTGGTATGGATGAGGAAGATGGGTCTTTGGACCCATGAAAAGAAGAATATGGGGCATTGAGAATTAGGGCTGAGAATCAGTGAAAGAGAGAAGATGCAAAATTAGGGTTTCATCTCATATAGAGCATAGCATAGAAGAAGAAGAAGCAAAGAAAAAAGCAATTTAGGGTGTCATCTTAGAAAGAGCAGAGCTGAGAAGAAGACGAAGCGAAAAAGAAAGCAAAATTTAGAGAGAAAGCAAAGACCAGTTTCACACGACAAAAAATAGTGATAAAAAGGTGATACGGGGCTAATAAGGAGCTTTTATAGATGGTATTTTTGAATGAGTTTCTAAAAGAATGCATTGTATTGTTGAATAAAACATTGGAACTCGGGACAAAGCAGCTTATTTTCCCAAAACGATTGTGGTTCCATATAAAAATCTGTAATCAAATACTCCCGATTCCACTTTCCTATACCCTTTACCCTAAAAGTTCTCCAATTTATGGCGAGTTGAAGAATCCCTCCATCAAAGGGATCTATAAGCTGCCCAATGTTGTACAATTTTGATTTTATTTATGATCATTCCTTGTTATTTTATAAATTAAAAAAAAAAAAAAATTTGCATTTGAAAAAGAAAATAAAAAACTCGATTATGACCGGCATAACTGTAAAAGCGTAACGACACTAACGGCTAAGGCTAGTTTCTTCTCAGAGCTTCCTCTCCACTTACATGGAACAGGGAGATACCATACGCCACTTAACCACTCCACCTCTACAAAAATCTCCTCCCCTTCTCCACCAAGTTACACATCTACCACTTTGTTCCACACTGTAACTCAGCCATGGCTTCTCTGCAAACCCACCATTACAATTTTCAATTCCACCGCTGTGTCTCCTCTCTCTCCCCCAAGCTCCACAGCCTCCAAAACCCCAAGCTTTCACTGCGCTTTCCCATCTCATTTTCCGGGAAAGTTAGGGTTTTTACTTTTAGAGGAAGTGGGAAGGGCAGAGATGGAATTTACTCGCTTTGCTGCTTATGCAGAGCTGGTTATGAGGTTGAGAAGGTTTCTGCTGAGGAAGGAAATGAAAGGCCTCCTTTTGATATCAATTTGGCCGTGGTTCTTGCCGGTTTCGCATTCGAGGCCTATAGCAGCCCTCCTGTAAATGTTTCTCCTTTTTTTTTTTTTTTTTTTTTTCCCTCTTTTGGGTCATATTGAATTGTTTGCTTTCTTAACAAATTGAGGAAAAGGAAAGAACTTTAGCTGTGAACTTGACTGGTATTTGGTTCCTGAAGCTTTGTTTAGTTACTGAGGAAGTGTGTGAAAACTAAGTTTCATATCATCAGCTTTTTTGGGATCCTGATGTTGGATTACCTTTTTAGTTTCAAATTCATTTGATTTATGTTGGGTTTTTTTTTTTTTTTTTTCCCGGTTTAGGATAATATTGGGAGGCGAGAAGTTGATGCTGCAGATTGTAAGACAGTGTATCTTTCGGAGTATGCATTCAGTTCTTTATCAGATACTTCTTATTTTTAGTTGTATGCATTTAAATTAAATGTGGATACGGTGATTCATATGTTAAGTTATACTGATTCATGTTTCTAGGGAAAAGTTACAAATAAGCTGATAAATTTGTAACTTTTATGACCAGTTACAAAATGCTTTTCGTGCACGCAGGTCATTTGTACGTGAGATCTATGATGGCGAATTGTCAGTTAAACTGAAAAAAGGTCTCAACTTACCTGCCATGGATCCATGGGTTGGTTATTCGTTTCAACCTTTTCTGCATTACGGATTACAGTGATTAATTGCTACTGTAGGCTTCTGTATTCTTTTATACATGTAATTCGCATTTCTTATTTGTTTCTTTTTTTCCTTTTAGTTTTTGCTTTTTTATTTGACATTTGATGTGCTTTTAGGGAACAAGTGATCCGTATGTGGTCATGCAATTAGATGGTCAAGTTGTCAAAAGCAAGGTTAAATGGGGGTAAGGTTTGCGACTTTACTTTCGTATGTAATTTTAAATCTTTGATCCGCTTCCACAGATTAAAGAGAATGATAATCTTTATGGTTCACTAACAAAGCTTGCTTAAAGACTTATGTGATGCCTTAGATTTTAATATAATGATGTTGCTCTTGTTTCGCTTGAAATGACAAATTTAATTGGATCTCTTCTAAGGTATAGCAACACCCAAAACCCGAGAGTTAAAACCTAATCCTAAGCCCTAAAAAGGCACATTTTGCTTTAAATGAAGTGTCAACTGATTGGCCCTGCTTGCTGATCAATTGACAAGCACAAGCGACGCTCATACCGTCCAGTTGAACAGTAGAGGAGCGGACTCTGTATATATTACACGCACAATTTATAGCTCTTCAATCTGTATATATGTCATAATTCTTTTTGTTGTCATCTTCTCATTCTGTGCAAAGTTCAAATTTATTTGTATGGTTAGTTATGTTTTTCACTCACTTGTATATTAGTTATTGCTTGTTAGAATTGGTAGAGTTGGAAAACTTTCTTATTAATTGGTTAATTTCTGTTTGCTGATAATGAATCTTTTGTTTCTGACTGCCTCTTCATGTAGGAAAAGCATCATAGAAACTTAAATATGTGAGATATCTAAAGCGTATTGCATGTTGCCTTCATGACAGATGACGTAAACATATCATCATAAAAATTTCAGGGAATCCACAAAATTCATGGACATTTGCTTTAATTCAACTCATAAGCTTGATTTTGTTTACAAATAATGTAATGGCTGCAGGACGAAAGAGCCAACATGGAACGAGAACTTCAGTTTCAATATCAAGCAGCCTCCGACCATAAATCTGCAGGTCAACATGTATTCTTACGATATCTGTACTCTTTTACTTCCCATACAGAAAGCTCTTGCCTATAATTTCATTTATTGTCTTCAGTTTTCTGTATTGAAAATCAGGAAATAGTTGCATAAAAAAAAATTTAAAAAAAAAAAGTAAAATTGAAAAGACCCCTTCCTTAAAATTGACTGCAGTCACTCCACAACAAAATGTTTTCATCTCTCTGTATGTGAAGAGAAATAATATATCTTGTTTCTAATAACTGTTTGTGAATGGATATCTCCTCTTTCCAGGGCCAGTTATCTACGATATTACTGATGTAGAGGGTTTTTAACTATTTACTCTTGAAGCTTAAGTTCCTTTCATAAGTACTTCCACATTCTTGGCATGTTAGCTCTCTGTTTAAGATGTCAATCATATCCTGTTCTCCAAAATTTCCTGTTACTTAGAATGCAGACCTGTTATCATCTGACCTTATGAGCATGATTAAGAATGAGAAAAAAAATAAACGTTCTGGAGAATTAATTGGTCATTTATAGCTTTCTGCTTTCCCAGCCTATGAAGAACCATATGTTGTGCTTAGTTATCTGCATTCAGCATTCTTGTTCTTATTCTTGCTATTGTAATAATCATATATTGATCTTGTATTGCCTAAGAATACTTTCAGAGGGAAGAGATGTCAACTTCTAATGTTATAAAATGATGTGTTAATTATCCAATTATTGTTAGCGTTATTTTCAAGTTGCTTCATAGCTTCTAATTTCCTAATATCTGGCATCAATTTTTAGGTTGCAGCTTGGGATGCAAACCTAGTAACTCCACATAAACGAATGGGGAATGCAGGCATCAGTCTGGAAGGCCTTTGTGATGGTAAAAATCAAGTCAATTATTGTTAGTGAGGCTGTATAATTTTACTTTTCAAAATGATTAACATATATGTTATTTTCTAGGAAATTCGCATGATGTACTGGTGGAATTGGAAGGAATGGGAGGTGGTGGAAAGTTACACCTAGAGGTACGTTTCCCTGGTGAAATGTAATTTTGGTATAGGTAGATGGTTCCAGAGAGAAGAAGAATGTTGCATTGTCACCTGTTGTGAGAATACGCCTTACAATTTGGGATCTCATGTATAACAAAAAATTACTATGTGTTCTGCATAAACCTACTATAGCTCGTCTTGTATGCGTATATGTCAATACAAGTCACCATGAGAAAGTTCAGTTCACTTCAAGTCTTTTTCTTGCCAAAAGATCTTGGATGCGTTGCAGGATTTCTGGGAAGGAATGAGACTGTTCTATTTCTTGGAATGCCTTCATTTGGGTGTCCTTTCCCTTATACATTTCTTAACATTTGATTCTCAGGAAATGCTACCTTGAGTAGCCTTTTTCCTTTCAGAGAAAAAAAAGGAAAATTTTTAAATATAAAAAAAAATAAATAAAATAAAAAGAAAGAAAAGAAATCACCAGAATTTTGGGTGTTTTACATTCTCCTTATACAGAGGGATGCTTACAAGTTGTCAGTTCTTTCAGTGACTTGCATTGATGCTTAATCTTCTTGTTTTCTTTATGCTATAGCCTGTATGGTCCTTTGTATTTACCCACTAATAGTTCTCTGCTTGTAATGAAAGTTTTGTAAATTGTTTATGTGTGGTTCAATTGGGAACTTCTTTCGTATGAAGTTTTGTTATTTCAACTACTGATACTTTAATGCTATTGTTAATCTTAAACATCTAAGTTTATATTTGCTGTGATGGTCTGTGGACTGGGCCCTGCAATATTATATATGTTCACACTGATTTTCTATTTTGACGTAGTGTTCTGTTTGAGTTATAACTGCTAGTGTTGAGCTTTCAGGTCAACTATAAAAGTTTTGATGAAATTGACGAGGGAAAAATGTGGTGGAGGAGGGTCCCCTTTGTTTCTGACTTTCTCCGTAAAACTGGTTTTGAGCCTGCTCTAAAAATGTTTGCTGGCTCTGACACTGTGCAAGCACGCGAATTTGTGGAATATGCTTTTGGGCAGTTAAAGTCATTCAACAATGCCTACCTTTTGAAGAATCTGATTTCAAGTAGTGATGCGAATAACACAGAACGCACTAGGAAATCTAATAATTCTGCTGGTGTGTCAGACGTGCCTTCCCAGATGGAGGGTATAGCAGAAGGTTCTTTAAATAATACAGGCTTCAAAGAAGGGAGCAATTCAGATGATTCCAATGCAGATAACGGTGGTGTGGAGAATGGTTATGCCCCTGAACCAGTGAAACAACTTGGTGAGGAAAGGCAATCAGATAAGAATTTTTGGAAGAACTTTGCCAATGAAATTAATCAAAATGTTGTTGAGAAATTTGGTCTCCCAATTCCAGAGAAACTAAAGTGGGATGGGTTTGATTTATTAAACAAAGTTGGTTTGCAGTCACGAAAGATAGCAGAAGCAACTTATATTGACTCAGGGCTTGCGACTCCAGAAGGCGTAGATGTTGATAATGATAAAATAAGTGGCCCACTTTCTGTTAGCATGATTCAGTCTTCACTTCCAGATATTAAGGAAGTGACAAGGGACCTAGTAAGGCAAACTGATTCTGTTTTAGGAACATTAATGGTTCTAACTGCAGCAGTATCTCAATCAAACAAGGAAGCAAATCTTGCTGGAAGGAGCAAAATTAAAGAAGAGGATACCAGCAATGTAGAAGATGATGCCTTGACATATCCCATCAACGAGAAGCTTGCTAGCTCCCAGGGAGCTGAGGAGATGAAAGAACTCTTTTCTACTGCAGAAAGTGCCATGGAGGCTTGGGCGATGCTTGCTACTTCTATGGGGCATCCAAGTTTTATAAAGTCTGAATTTGAGAAACTATGTTTCTTAGACAATGCGACGACAGACACGCAGGTGTGATTTTAATCTTTTGAGAGGACCAATGAGCTTCTTTATCTAGTTATAGTTCATCGCTAAAATCTGAATAATCATAAAACCTTATATGTGGCAAAAGGCTGTCAATTAATTTTGAGAATTATATTGTGGATGACTAAATTATAGGAAGCTGCAGGTGACAATTTGGCGCGATTCTTCCAGGAAAAGATTAGTTATCGCTTTCAGGGGAACAGAACAGGTAGGTTATATATTGTTTTTGTTCATATGGAGTTCGGGTACGTATCTTCCAGCTCAAAATACCTCTACTCTAATTTTTGCAGGCAAGATGGAAGGACTTACGAACAGATTTAATGCTAGCTCCTGCTGGGTAACATCTTTATACTTATCAAGTTATAACTTGTTTATTTGATCAACATTAGTGATTTGTGATCTTTCTTCCTAATCTTCTTTGGAGTCATAATGCATGTAATAAGTGTTTAAAAAACCAGACTGGACCAGCCAGTTGGAACATTGAATGGTCTGGTTTCGAGTTCGGATTAGTACAGGAAGTCATCCGGATTAGTACAGAATAATTTTATGTTTAATAACCCACTTGGAGGTTAGACTGTTCAACATTGGTTTGACTGGCAAACCTTTGAACTAGTTGTGGTTGATGAAAACTTGCTAGTTATTCTCTGACAGAAAAGTAGGGTTTGAAGCTGATTTTGGATTCAAACTGCAAATGAGTGATAATATCATCTCTGATGTACAATGTGCAAAGTATACTGTTTTGTGGTGGCGCTCTCATTGGTTAATGCAGCTGCCATTACTCTTGAGTCATAATTCAAAGTTTGATGAATCAATTAAAGCCTTCAAGTATAGTTATTCTCTGACAGAACAGTATGGTTTGAAAGTTGATTTTGGATTCAAACCACAGATCTTAAGGGTAGAAGACAATGAATTAAAGATTGGGGCTAGCAACACTTGCTGTTATGCTACTTATAGCTTATAGCTTGTATTTAACTAGTATTTAACTATTACATTAATAACTTTAAGACAATTTTGTTTAATTTATGCATGAGAATGACGTCATGGTCCAACTGCGGCCAGTCGGAGTGGTGACCCCTGACCCAGTCACTTTATCTGTGTTGCCAATCAGTTGAGGTTTTAAACGATCTCATATGCACTAAGTTTCTCAATAGTTGTTGATTGATTTTTCTAAATTAATATTCCACAATTTCAGATATGCCCATTGAGTTAAGCATTATACTTTGTAATGTTGGATTCTATACCTTTTTAGGCTAAATCCTGAAAGGATAGGTGGAGACTTCAAGGAAGAAGTTCAAGTGAGCAAAAACAATTCATTCATGGATGAGATGAACAGATTATTGACAAAATCCAATCTTTATGTATTTATTGATGGTGATTAAGTTATTTCAGGTTCACAGTGGTTTCTTAAGTGCATATGATTCTGTCAGGATCAGGATCATCTCTCTCATGAAATTGGCAATTGGTTATATGTGAGTTTTTTTTTTTTAAATCTTTTTATCTTATTTTCTGAGCATGTAGCTACTGTCCTAATTATATACAAGTCAAGTAGCAGAGGACAGGTATTATCTAAAAGAATATTTCGGAATCAGTTTGTTTAAATACATTAGGCATGTGGTTCACTAACATAACTTGCATCCTTTATATATAAGCACTAAAGTCCTTTCGGCGATAAAATCTTGGAACCTTTAGACTAAATCAGATGTTAATTATTTATTTATTTTGATGTCCATTTATTCTTTGCGATTTTCAAAGTATGGGTTCTCTCCTTTTGGTGTCCATTTTGCATTTGCACTCATGGAATTTGATTTTTCAGTTGTCAAAGCAAAAATTGAGTGGTTTTCTGTAACAGTGATGATCTTGCTGAGCCGCTGCACAAATGGCATGTTTATGTTACTGGACACAGTCTAGGTGGTGCATTATCTACACTCCTAGCTCTTGAACTTTCTTCAAGTCAATTAGCAAAGTGAGTTCATATATTCTACTCAGTGAAGTTATTATTCTTCTTTATCGGATCGTAGTAAGTTTGCACGTGAAAGAATGCGTATTTGTGCACAGGCAAATCGTTAACCATAGGTTATGTTGGCCTCTGATTTAACTTGTACTAATCCAATCTTTTCTTTATGACTGTAAATAGTGTTTCTTTTCACTCAGGCTATTTCACCTTTGAAACCTTTTGGTGTAGAAGTTATTGACCAAAAGAAAAATAAAACCTAGAAATGCTTTGATAGACAACCACCCTGACATATTTCTTAATGACTTGAATATCCTGAGATGTTAGCAACATAACATAAGCCTATCATCCTTATGGTTGTAACAAATGCTTTGATATTGTACACTGAATTTTCTATGTGTATTAGGCGCGGAGTGATTTCTGTGACCATGTATAACTTCGGATCTCCTAGGGTTGGTAACAAAAAATTTGCCGAAGTTTATAATGAGGTAAGATTTTTAATAGTAATTCTTTAGTTGTTTTCCATCGCTTGGCTTTTAATTCTTCATTTGAGTGTTGGGTGATTACCCTGTCATCTTTCTTTTCTATGGCTCCATTATTGTTTCTGCTGCTGTCATCTCTGGTTGCAACAATTCATTGTTTTTTACAACAGGCTAATTTCTGGTCTACACTGTAGCTGCTAATCTTGTTAGAGTCTTGCAGAAAATAATTTTCAAATCTAGGATTGTGTTACAATAAAGGAATTTACACATTAGAATACTCCTCCACTCACTCGTTCTCTCTCTCTCTCTATCTAAATGTTTACCAGTATATTATATATGTATATATACATGTTAGAGTTTTATGATAGTAAATATGGAACTCTTTAGACTTAAATTTACAGGTATGATGAAGTCAGATCCACTGTGATATTCAAATTTGCCTCATGAAGTTGAAATAATTATTAAATATGTGAAAGTTTATATGTTAGATGTCACATGCTTATTTGTTTGGTGAATATTCATGCAACATGCAAACCTTACCTCTGCAGAAAGTCAAAGATAGCTGGAGAGTTGTAAACCACAGAGACATTATACCAACAGTCCCCCGCTTGATGGGTTACTGTCATGTAGCTCAACCTGTTTACCTAGCAACAGGAGACCTAAGAAATGCCTTGTTGGTTAGTTCACTGTCAATTCTCCAATTAAACTTCTGACTGTGTGAAACCTAATTCAGGCTTTTTAATTTCTTGATAGATGGACGTGGTATATGCTATTTAAATTTATATTTTATGGACAGAGTAAATTTTGTCCTTCTAGCTAATTGATATGATCCTCAAAAACTTGTTGGTGTAGCAGATATATATATATATATATATATATATATATATATATATATATATATATATATATATATATATATATATTTATATATGTATGTATATATATATAGATCATCCTTGCAAAAAATTAGACAAATCGGAAACCGTTTCGACATCCAATTGTGTCATACAAAATCAATGAACACGGTGCTTCAAGAAAGACTAAAATTTCAAGAACTCAATTGAGTGGTCAAATGATATTGGATTCAAGTGATTTTTTGTAGAGATGATCTTTGAATGATTATCTAAACAATAGATGGTTTGGATTAGTGGAATACAATGTGGAGTGGGGCCCTACAAGGGTGTCCCTCAAATAAGTTTATTTGAGGGATCCCTCAATGAAAGCTCCCTGTATATATATATATATAATTATCACATTTTAGAATGGCCAAATTGTCTTTATTTGCTTCAATTCAAAGTCTAATTGTCATCTTAAAGTGAAAGCACTGTGAAATTGTTTTGGGGTCCTTTTTTATGGTCAGAAAGCACTCTTCTTTCTCTTATACCCAAAATGTCTTCCCCCAGTATATATGTACAGTAACAAAGTTGCTTCAGTTAGGGTATTCTTAAGTACAGGTTTATTGGCATTTTCCATGGTAAAAATCCTTTTCTCTTTGAGGTTTGACATGCTTCACAGTCATTTAAGTTCCTTCCCCAGTAAATGCATGGCAGGGGATACTCTAAGCTCCCTGCCAAGATGGTCTATCTCTGCATGACTGAACTGATTAATTCATATTACAAGGCATCAACAATTTGAATTCCTATTCCATATCGCTTCAATACTTCAGATGCAATGCTGGACAAAGTTCAATTTATGTGATTTATAACACATTGAAATCCTTGCTGAATGAATACAAAGACTGATACAAAATATAGTACATTTTTACTTAAAACTGAGCTAATGATTCTATCCAGGACAATATTGAGCTTTCTGGAGACGGTTACCAGGGTGATGTGATTGGGGAGTACACACCAGATGCGCTTATCAGTGAATTTGTACGTTTTGCCTCATTTAATCTTTTTCTTTTGGTAGTATGTTTGCTTGTGGATGTCTAATATTACATTCATAAGTCCACATATATATATCAGTGTTTTCAATTTCGAACGCCTGCTGACATGTTTTAATATAGGTGAGAGAGAGAGAGAGAGAGAGAGCATATTTATAGTCGAAGTCTGATCAGTTCTTCTTGAGCCTTTCTCTAGCATTTATATCTTGGGATGCAACCACTGTTGGGTGCAATGAGGCAGAATTGAAACTGAAGCGATGTCCCGCTTTACTATTTGTAAAACCAGATTCCAAACAAGATCAGGAAAGAATCATTCATAAGATCATAAGAAATTAAAATGAATTACCTTTGTTATGTTCTTGATGTGACTAATGCCCCAGCTGCATATAACGATTTTCTTCTTCCAGATAAACCGATGAAAACAATTTTAAAAAGTTGCTATGTTGCATCCTCGCTATATCTCATCTCACCAGGGGTATATGTAATAATTCTCTAATAAAGATGTCCTTAGTTTAGGAAAAGTATGTATTACATTGTAACCCATCCCACAAGATGCTGTCATGAGTCATGATCTAAATCGTCTAGTTTTTAGGTCTCCTTCTCACGGACCATCCTTGTCAAGTAGGATTCAATTTGATGTTAATATATCTTTTGAATGCCTGCTCCAGTGTGTTTTTCTTTAACAATCTTCCCACTGTTCAAAAAATCATTCTTAATGAGTTAAAGTTTGTCTCCAGATGAAGCTTTTCTGGTTTTTTATCAGAAGTTTGACTAAGGGTGATTTTGTCCTACAGATGAAGGGTGAGATGGAACTAATCGAGAAAATATTACAGACTGAAATAAATATATTCAGTTCAATTAGAGATGGGACTGCACTTATGCAGCACATGGAGGATTTTTACTACATCACATTGCTAGAGGTAAATTCATGGGTCGAACTCGAACTTATAGATGTTATTTGTTAATTTGTCATATTCTGCTGGTTCAATTTGGTATTTGAGGGAAGTAGGGGCTATTTTAATTCCCTTTACATTATTTCCATGAGTTGTAAGTTACTATTTGTTGTAATATCTCCTTATCTCATTGTAAGTTGTTAACCTGTTTTTCTTCTTTCCAGAATGTGAGATCGAATTACCAAGTTGCAGCAGCAAGGGCAGTGTCGGATGAACGAAAAAACATAAAAATTAGCTGAGGATGGCATCCAACAGGACTTAAGCATGCCTTTGAACGTTCGTAATTGCCAATGCTTATAGGCATTGTGGCTGCAACATACCTCCATCAGTAAGGTGCCATATATTTCTCCAAATTGTACATTGTATACAGGATTTTTATGAAATGGAACAACATCAGCAGCCATTTGTAACTCAAAATTTGTATAGTTTTCTACAAATATCACAAGTCTATTCCCACAAACAATTTTCATAACTATGGTCTACATTAGATTTCTTTAAACTTTTTTATGTTGCCCATGTCACTCTCAATTTCTCTGTCTCCCTCTCATCTCTCTCTAAACAAAGCTCATACCCTTTTATGAGCACACACCACCGTTCTTGGTTTGACACTGCAATACCAAGCTTAGTTTTCGAATGAAAAAAGGTCAAGTGCCAGGATTGACACCACATTGCAGAGGAGGGAAGGAAATTTCTCAAAAACAGCGGTACTGCATAAGTAAAGAAACAAATACAGGAACAGAGACAGACAGAAGCTTTGCTGTAGACATATATCATCAGTTATATTAATTACACTAGGTATTAAAAGCTTTAAGCGAGTTTAAGAATATAGGCAGAGAGTGGCTTTTGCTGTCAAGATATAAACAGTTATCTCCATTACACTAAGCCTTGGTTGTAAGAGGTATGTATGCGCATTTTATTTGCCATCTACGCATGCAAGATGTACATGCATGTGAGCATGTCCGAAGAAGAAGGGTATTAGCTTGATATACATTATTAGCTCATATCTTAACAGTGGTAGCTCCACAATGAAAAATAATGTTCAGAACATAGCATATCATACAACAATATTAGAACCACTATGTGATCAAATACACGTGAAAGTATTATCACACATATCTTAGTGTTATTGGTCGGAGATGGCAAAATAGTGTTATTACCGATTCATGGAAGTCTTTCTCCTCAAGATAATAAGTTAAGGGTTTGGATTGGAGCCTAGTAAGAAGCCTATAGTTTTAGGCCCAAGGAAGATAAGACACACACAGGTCAAAAAGAGAAGATAAGACTCCACTAAGGTTGTGGTCCTGTTCAAAAATTATTCATCCTTGACGCTCCTCAGGTGGAGCCCGCATATAGAATTCATCGTCCATTATTGTATAATTTCACCAGGTTGTAGCCCATCTATGTATCCTCAGCTGGATTGCCCTTACTCTTATGGCTGGTTCTGGGAAGACTTTGTATTTTTCTTGGTTAATAACGATTAGGATCCGTACATCACATGTATTAGCAGCTTCTTAGCAATAATTCAAATGAGGCCAAAGGAAGAGGAGAGCCTCGAACTTTCGCCCAAGTACGAGGTGAATGTTCTCAGCAAAATCACTGGAGCTATAAGCTCTGAAAGTAATTAAGTACAAGCTGTGCCAAATTATTTTAATCTTTAACTTGTTCCATTGCACCTCATGCTTTGGGCATCATACTTCATACACAGTAGTGACTAAACTGTCAGTGTAGTGATGATAAAATTATATTACAATTTTCTAGCCTGTTTCACATTCACAGGCTGTGAATCTCGAGAAACATTCTTAGTGACCTGCAGTGTCTTCTTGCTGCTCATGATTCTTAAGCTTTGCCTTAATATGTCAATCTCTCGTTCCTTCTTGTATTGTTCATGCTCCATAGAAACTATTCTGGATTTTAGGCCTGCAATCATTTCTTCTTTGGCTTTGATGTCTCTCTTTAGCTCTTCCACAGTGTCTTCCTCCTCTGCTCTCCAGTACAGCCCATTTTCTACAGTAAATTCCATTGCTCCATTATACCAACACACACACCATTGCTCCATTATATCAACACACACACACACACACACACACACACACACACACAAATATATATATATATATATATATATATATATATATATATATATATATATGTTCATACTAAACATACTGAAATTCAACCAGACCAAATTGCTTGTCATATGAGGGAGCTTGAATTTGTAAGAGCATGTAATATAAATGAACATGTGGGAAGATTAGAAAGAAAAAAATATTATCTATGAAGATTAGATCTGGTTAACTATACATAGGAATCAAGCCATTCCATTTTTCATCAATTCTAAATTATTAAATATACTTGCAGTTAAAATGAACATGTGGGAAATTCTGCTTTTTATGGTTTTTTTGCTTGTGATGATCATCTACTGCTAACAGAAAAAATCACTTACTTTCAGATGAAGAAAGAAATTGAGAACCATGCACCTACTGCTAAATCCTGATGTCGGTTATCATCAAAATATAATTCAAACATGAAAATTGCATCATATTCATAATTTCATGAGAGAGAGAGAGAGAGAGAGAGAGAGAGAGAGAGAGAGAGGGAGAGAGATTTATATACCACAATGTGTCCTCTGAATGAGTTCATCAAGCTCCATCTTAATGGCCAGATAAAGCTGCTTCCACTTCTCCACAGTCTCATCTCTTCTTGCTCTCTCCTCCCTCATTTGCTCAGCCAATAACACTTCCCACTCCTTCTCCCCACCCCTCTTATTATTCCCAGCTCCCACCCCTGCATCCTCAATCCCTCTAATTCTCTCCTCCTTCTCCTCCACCGTCTTCCTCAACATCTTCACCTCCTCCCTCATCTTCTTCTTCTCTTGCTTCCACTCAGCCTCCTTGAATGCAAACACCATCATGTCCCTTTCATATGCTGCACTCTCTTTCTTCCTCTCACACACCATCCCACTCATTTCCTCTTGAATATTCCTCACCTTTTGTCTCAACCCACTAACATCTACTTTCTCACTTAAATTGCTCCTCCTCTTGCTAGCAAAACCCCCCATCTTAAAAACCCGTAATTATAATTCTTCTCGCTAGCTAGAAGCTACTTTTTGGGGTCACTAAGAAGGGCCTGTGTGACATAAATTTTATCCACAGGGGGGACAGAAGAGGCTCCTCTTGCTCTTCCACTTAATGAAGAGTTAGATATGTTGTTGTCTATTTTATAAGCCCCATTGGCTTTCACTCTCACAATGTTAATAATGATTGAGGGAAGCATCAATGAGGCTCGTGAAGAAGACTGAAGAGTGTCTTGTATTTGTACATATTTTTACAGAAAGATTGGACACCCATGATCTGTATGCAAATATAATTGGATTATTCCAAGTCACATGCAATTTTCTTATTTGGGAGCGTGGCTTTTATTTTATTTTTATACACGGGACATTACGGGAGAGGATAATCGAATCTAGGACCTTAGTGTAGAATTAAATACACTTAATCACTTGCGCTACAAGACCCTTGCTAAGAGCGTCAGTTCTAGATTCAAATCTATCATCATTATTATTTAATATATGCCAGCTGCTTTCAATGGCAATGGGTCTACATTTAGACTCACAGCACAGGGCATCCTTGTACAGTTTGCTCTATCATTTGGCTCTAAAATTCTTATCACTTATCTATTATTAGCCAATATTCCAATTTCCAATGGGTCCTATAAATACTTTTTTTGCAATGGCATTACTCTAGCTGTCCTTGGAGTATAGCCTCCTTGCCCAGTTAGACTGGACTCAACTCAATATTCCTCAAGCAAATGATTGCTGGCCAAAATAATGTTTCAAAATTAAACATGAATTTAAAATATTATTCCACAAAACTTGTTCTGTATCTGTAGGGATGGCACAAAATGTACATGTGGGCAGTCTTATATAATATTATTTTTTAAATTCTTTCAAAAATAATTCACCTGATTGGTTTTTCTTTTGGGTAGCTCACAAATCACCTTGGTAATTCAAAGATTACCAATTAACCATGAGTTGATGACCTACCTATAGCTACTTCAAGAAGAAGTCTTGGCAGACCACCAAAGGCATGCAAATCCATTGCAGTTGTGAGGGTTTTATTATTATAATTTTATAACCAGGCAAAAGATTTATGCAGGCATATGTGTATATGTTCACACCTCCAATTTGTGCAACTACATTTATTGTTATGTCTTTGGATTCCCTGACTGACAGGGACCTATTTGACTTGGAGGGTGGACATGTTTGGTGGTTTGCAATTTATGAAGAGTGAAAAATGTGCAACAAGAAAATGGCATGTATATGTATAGTATGCTTGTAAGCCTTGTATTCTAGTGGGTTCCTTGGTAAATCCATGGACACTGTTTTATATTCCAACTTCCTATCAGACAGTGAGTGGGGTGGGGTACTAGTGGGGACATTGGCTCTGGATTCAGTGGCTGCAAGTTGAAGGGTGGATATACAAGCTCCCTTTTGTTAACACCTAGCATTTTACTCAACACACACCCATAAAAAGTTAAAAATATATACCAATTTACTTTAATGTATTTTCTACAGGAATAACTGTATATTTTTCTCTCTACTCCTTCCCTTCTCTCTCCCCCCCATCCCTTTCCTTCTTCAAATCCATGGCTTATTGTTGTTCTTTTAGGTATGAAGTAAAGGGAAAACTGTGGTTTTGGTCTCACTTTGTCATTTTTCTCCTTACTCCTTGTAGTTTTAATCTTGTGATCATGTCTTACAGTTAGTTAACTTTCTTTTTACAATATGATACTCTAAACTACTCTAATTTAAAGAGGGAGAGATCAAACTGGAGTGCAAGGGGAACATATTGCTCTGACTAACTAGTCTAATCCACATATGTCAGTAAGTTAAAGATAATCAAATATTCATAAATTACTTTTTTCTTTTCTTTTTTGCCAAAGTTAGGAAGGGGAAGAGGGTTTTTCTCACACACACACACACTGTTAAGGTGCTATGGTGGTTCAAACTTAAAACCACTAATTTGCAAGTCAAGACCCTTTTTCAATGACTAGACCTATAGACAATATTCATAAATTATGTTGAGAAAATATGTGTTGTTTGTTTATAGTATTTAGAGCTTAATAGAAACTCTCTCCTACAATGCCATTGTATTATGGATTCTGTGTGTAATGAATCGAGGACCAAAATGAAAAATGACCTAAGCTGCATGGACCAAATTGTCTTATTTGTCCTTAATTGCTAATGTCAACTAACTATTTGGACTTGATTTTAAAATAAAAAAGTTAATTACAAATGTTAAAGTAGAAAATGACCTAGATAACAGAGTCCAAAATTATGATTATCTTTTTAAACTTAAAACACAAAATTTAGTGAAAATAAGTAGGAAGTTGGGGAATTTGTTTAAAAGAGAAGAGTGTACGTGTAGTGTAGTGTAGCCATCACTGAGGACAGTAATGTGTAGGTAGAAAGCCCCAATAAATCCAATCACTACTTAATGAATTGAGAGATCAGTTGACTGACATAAATTTCCCCATGCCTATGTCCCTGGGGACCCCTATGTTCGTTTTCCATGACTTTATCTTTAGTTGTATGACGAAGTAAATGAATTATACTGACCAAATCATGGAAAAATGAAAAGAAAAGAAAGATGAAATCGTTACACCGTCACATGATATTACTAATTTATATATCATAATAATGAGTAGATAATGTATTTATATTTTAAAATGTAATATTAATAAACAAAACACGTGTTCTAACAAAGATGAAAATTTTCTTAAGCCATGGCCTATTGTTGTTTTGTTAGGTATGAAGTAAAAGGAAATTGGTTTTGGTTCTCTTTTGTTATTTGTAGTTCCAATGTTGTGATCATTTACAGTTAGTTAACATTTCTTGTGACAAGATCATAGTTTAAACTACTCTAATTTATGGAAAGTGGGATCGAACTCGAGTGTAAAGAGGCAAATACACTATCATGGTCACCTGACTTAACCCACATCTACCAATTAACTACATAAACAATTAAAAATAAATCAAATATTCGAAAATTACTTTGACAAAATATACATGTGATGCTCGTGTATGGGTTGTAACGGTTAGTTAGTTTATAGTATTATTTTTTTTTAATATATCGAGGTAACTAAATTTCATTCATTAACCAAACAACATAATACAAATAACAAGGATGAAAATTCCAGACAGAAATTAAATGTGGGCGGTTAGGTAGTTTATTGTATTCAGAGCTCAATAAAAATTCCTCCCACCCACAGTATATATACTAAAGATGGAAAATGACCTCTGAGCTGCATGGACTAATTATCTTGCTTGTCTTTAATTGTTAATGTTAACTAACTATACGGACCTGAATGTAAAAATAAAAATTAAAAAGGTAAAAGTAGAAAATTACGTAAATTAAAGAAGCCAAAAGCATGTCTCCCTTTCAGAACTTAAAACACCCAAAAAAAAAAAAAAAAATCACCAAAAATTTAGTGAAGATAAATAGGAAGTAAGGAAAAAATAATAATAAAAGAGAAGAGTGTAGTGGTCTCTGAGAACAATAATGTGTAGGTAGAAGAAGCACCAATAAATCCAAACACTACTTAATAATGAATCGAAAGACCAGTATTTTGGCTGACATGAATTTTCCGATTCCTATGGTCCTAGGGGACCCAAAGTTCGTTTTCTATGACTGTATTCTTTTTTATTTATTTTTATATAAGCGATATTGGGAGAGATGAGTGTTCTCGCACACTGTCAAGGTGTCATAATGGTTCAAACTTGAAATTACTAATTTGTAAATCAAGACCATTTTTCATTGCGCTAGATCACGTTGGCCTGTGACTGTATATCTTTAGTTGTATGACAAAGTAAATAAATTATACAAACTAAATCAAGAAAAAGTGGAAAAAGAAAAAACAATTGTTTGGGAACATCACACCAACACGTAATATTACTAACTCACCTATCGTAACATGAGCGGATGATGAAGTTATACTTGGGTATTATAATTAATAAACAAAACACGTGTTATAACATATGTGACATCTTTTTCGAAATGAAACATATTATATTTAAATAAGTAGGACCATTCTTTAGCCCACAAGCCCTAGAAGGCCCACTGCCAGTTTGTAAACTAACCGGAATCTATGGAAAGAAGTAAACCGTGGCCTATACTTATTTCTGGTAAAATGTCTCAATGACATTCATTTTGATTTTATATGGTCGTGGGACTTCCACGGAGCATCTTCCATTGTTGGGCTAAGGTAGGTTGGTCTGTTTGATCATCAGAAGCTCCACATCATCAACCTAATTTGTCCTTGATAATTTGATACTCCACACCAATCTAAGGATACCTACTCCCTACTTATAACGTTGGAGTCTAAAGATACCTACTCCCTACTTATAACGTTGGAGTCACCGCTCTCTCTCTCTCTCTCTGTCTCCCTACTTATAACGTTGAAGTCACCACTCTCTCTTTCTCTCTCTTTCATTCCTGGTTTGTTAGTAGCTGGTATCGCGTACTAACAATGAATAATAAAAATCTCATAAAATATTTTAAAAAAAGTGTGACAAGTGAAAGATCGTCAGTCCACACTTAGCAGACAAAAAGTAGAAAAATCCATTTTGTGATATTGTATAATGTCCTTTTTGATCTTTTAAGTTGAACTTGCATGCATCCCCTCTTAAAAATTAATGTAGGGCATAGTGCATCACAATAATTTCGTACATTATTGGAGAAAGTCTTCAATACTTTGTAGTAGAGTAATTTGGAAAGAGAATTGCATGTCCGGGCCCTAAAATCAAATAAGTGTACCTCAAAACTGAAAAGGCAGTGTGTTAAAACCATGAAGCATTGCTTTTCCATGCCACAAAGGGCCCGTCATACAATGGGCACCGGGCGTTTTTGCCAACAAAAAGATTATATCACAGTTGAGTATTATATATCGTATAGATGTATTTAATGAGGTAATAGATTATCAGTTGGGGGAGTTAAATACTAGATTTCCATATGAAACTGTGGAACTCCTTCATTTTAGCTCAGCATTAGATCCCCATGATACTTTCAAGGGATTTAACATTGATGATATACATACTCTTGCTGATAAATTTTATCCTCAAGATTTTACTACAACTGAGTTGCAGGCTTTAAATCAACAATCAGGATTTTATAAGATTGGTATGGATTACAATCTAACCTTCAAGAATCTTGATTCCATTTCTATATTACTTGAGCGTTTAGTGGAAACAAGATTAGCACAAACCTACTACTTGATTGACAAATTGATTCATTTGGTGCTAACTGTTCATGTTTCTTCAGCAACAACAGAACGAGCATTTTCTTGTATGAGACTTATCAAAAATCGGCTTTGAAACAAGATAGGTGATGAGTTTCTTGCTGATTGTATGTTACTTCACATTCAAAGAGAATTTGCTGATAATGTAGATAATGAATCGATAATGAATGATTTTAATTCTATGAAGACTCATATAGTGTTATTTGAGAGGTAAGGCTCATTATGTACCCCCCTTGACTAGGTATATTATTAATTTTTTGTTATAAATGAAATTACATCGTACTATCGAGTTTTCTATATACTTAATATGTTTATATGTAAGGTAAATTTAGCCCAATCAAATTTGTTATCCTGAGTTTACCCTTGCAAAGGGCAAAAAGAAATGATTTTTATTAAAAGTTGCATGCACTAACTTTGTTATTATTTTTAATCAGTTGCCTTAATGTCCTTGATAAAATTTGTTTCGGCAAAAATGCAACATATATACTTTTAAAAGTACAACAAAATTAGGAGTGTTCAAGATCCAATCCAATTCATACAAACCGATGGATCCTTAGGTTCTAAAAGCAACATGCTGAGATATGTTGAAGAATGTAAAATCTCATATAAGAAAACTTGACAGAATAAAATACCATATATAAGTGTATGGTTTCACTATTAATTACACCGATGCATTTTTTGATAAAACCTCACACATATAATTGCTATGCTATGTAGTCTATATGTGGTCTATTAGTGTATGTTAAAGACAATATTGGCATTGGGCCAATTGGTAGTAGGCCCGCTTGTCCAAAAATGGTGTTTATAACTTATTTTTGTTTCATTTATTTTACATCTATTAAGACGTGTGGTTATCTATATATATAAAGCAAAAGACAGAGAATGGTGAAACATTCAAAATACCAGAAAATGCCATTGATTAATGCAAACATTAAGAATTGAAATTATTAATTAAATGAGGATAATATGGTAAATTCACACTTTTTCATATTTGAAAAAATTAAAATTAAAAGAAAAATCAGATAATGGCCTATTTTTATGGAACACAACTACTCATTATCTTTTTTAATTCTAAAATAAATATTAATTTTTTTAAAAAAAAGCCTCTCGCAGGCGCGGAAACGTGTGCGGAGAGGCTAGTATGTATTAGATTTGACCATAATTTTTTAGTTTTCAATAACTAATTTTTTTATCATTAAAATCGATCCAATCCAATCAATAAAATTCTTGATCTAGTCCACACTTTATCAAATACAGTTTGGTGAAGTTTTATTGGTTTCAAACCAACAAACACCCATGAACAAAATTATAATCCCCAACTTTAAAGTATCACAACATAAATTTAAACATATTTGTTTTTTAATTGTAAATTTTGTATTTCTGAAAGAAACTCATCAAGATCTATCCAACAAGACTAGTATATTAATGGATATCAAATAATAATATAAGAAAAATTACATAACTATCCAAAGTATATTAATGAATTTGGTGTTCTCCCAGGACTATACTTTCTCTGTCCCTTTCAATTCAGTCTCACATTTGTGCACATCACATTAGACAAGTCCCAATGCAAATTCACCCCAACGTCAACTCAACTCCTTCACGCCTTTCTTTCCACTAATCCAACGGCCATGAAACGGTTGGTCATTTGACGGCACATCGTATAGAAGGAGAAAGACTTTCATATCACGTGGTTAACACTATTTTGTTATTTCCGACTAATAAGCTATGACATACGTGATAACACTTTCACATAATATAATGTTATTAGTCGAGAATAATACTGTTTTACCATTTCCGTTACAATTAAGATTTCCTTGTCTAGACCACATGTCAAAAGTGACTGCAGATTCAAGAATCATGGTGGGCCCGAATCAGGTGATGAGGGGCCCGCACAATCAACTCAACAACGGTCAGTGGTTGTGCTGTCTTGTTGTGCCCCATTCCGTGGGAAGGAGATGGCTGGTTTAGTTACAAAATTGCCCTGAGAAGTAAGAACTACGAGATAATAACCAAGAGGCCATTGTGTACTTGTAAATTCGTAATTGTCATGGTGTAAAATTTCACTTTCTATTTTATTTTTATCAAACTATATAAAAGGGAATTATGCGACCATTATTACCTGATTGAGTTACATTCACTTAATTGGTTGGTTACCAAATATGCACTTATGAGCTCTTCTCTCTTACGCAATAGCAAATTTTGGTTAGCAAAAGTGTTTTTTCTTTCAAAAACTTAGAAGAAAGTAAATGCAAAAGTGTGTTGGCTTTCTTTCTTTAAGCTTTTTCTATATTTAATCGGAACTGCTTTTCTTTGTGAAGAAAATGAAAATAGTTGCCACAAAAGTATTAAAAAGAAAAACAATTTTGTTGGTTACTCTCAAAGATGTGACGTCAAACCGTCTTCATCTTGAGTTTAAAACAATTTAATCTTTGCAAAATAGAAAAAGAAATATACGTGTAAAGGAATGCCATCTTCATCTTGGGTGCAAAGATAAATACTTTAACTACTTAAATATTGTTTATTTAGCACCTTTGTGATGATCTCTTGGGAGCTCTTGGGCTTGTAAATGTTGAAGAATATAAACTTCACATCGGAAACTTGACTAAATGAAATACAATATATAATGAATGACACCACTCTTAATAGCACCAATGTCTTTTGTGATAAAACTCCACATTTACTGAGCTTTTTAGGTGATTAAGTTGGGGACCATATCGGTGTTCTAGTAGGTGGATCGATAGCTCGTCTCTATGAAACTTAACATGATACCATAACATGTTGATTGACTGGGCTTATAAATATTGAGCCCATTACCCCTTACCCCTTACCCAATATGTAGTGTTCACGTGTTAGGCTTGAATGTTCGCTTTTACCCTTATACAATACGTGGTGTTCATGTGTTAGACTTGAATGTTTAATTCTGATGTAGAAATGAGGAGGCGTGTGGTGAAAAATGGACCAAACTATATAATTAAAAGTGTAATGTGTATGTCTCTCATATGTTTTAAGATTACACCTTCGTGAAATATTAGACGAAGTTGAGTTATTGCGAGCCATACCAAACTCCTACAATGCAATTGCATCTTTTTAACCTATAGGCCATAAAACCAAGCGACAATTGAATCAGATTACATAGAAAGAAAAAACTCGTAAATAAACCATACTTAGTGAATACCAAAGGATATAATACGTACATATATTATTATTTAACAATTAAAAAAAAAGTAAAAATCGTCCAATATATTAATATAAAATGATGTTATTTTTTAATTTTTATAGTTTTTTATTTGAGGAATTTTTAGTTTGTTTCTAATAGTATGGAAAAATACGCAAATAATACCTGAAAAATATTTAAAAAGACATGAATTGTACATGAATAATATGCAGTTATAATATGCGAATAATACGTTTTACATTCCATATAATTAAGAAGTATTTTTCGAAAATATATACGCATATGGATAAATCTAAGAAAGGGTTGGAGCGGGCACCAAGGGGAAATAATTGGAAAACCAGGGCAATATTGTAATTTCAAATTTTCTGTTGAGTTACGCGTTCGTGTTGTTACGCTTTTGACAGACAGAAGCCAAACAGAGGCCGAGAGCGAGAGAGAGCGAGAGAGGGAGAGAGAGAGAGAGAGAGAGAGAGAGAGGGCTAACGGCGAGAGAGAAAGTGCAAGAAAGAGAAGGAAAGCGCGAGAAAATAAGAGGGAAAATAGTTGCAGAGGATCTTCTTCTTTCTCGTTCAGGAAGGATAAAAGGTCCGCCATTGGCATTGTAGCCTCTGCAACAACATTTCCCATGTGACCTCGTCCATTTTCTCAACACATACCAAACCCACCTACAGTTTTGTGGCACAAAGTCCTTACATTCAGAGCCAGAGGTACCGGAGCGACATTGCCATTATTTTACGTGCGTGCTGCTGCAATTCCGAGTTTGAGCAATTAGGCACAATTTTTTGGATCTTTGTGCGTACGGTTCGCTCCGGAGTGAAGAATCCATGGTTTCGTCGGCATTGGGTGGTGGCTGTTGCTGAGGGAATCGAGGGTTTCGGAGCTCTGCCTGTGATCTGAATCTAATCAGATTTTTGGTCTGCAATGGTAGCTTTTTCTTATTTTCTTGGTCTCCAAGTTTAAGAATTTATTTGCTATCCATTTAATTTTTTTAAAAAATTGTTGCCGTTTAAATTCCATTCTTTAATCGGGGTTGAATGCATTGATCTTTGTTAGCTGAAACGGGGACTAATTCGTTGCTGTGGTGAGCTAACATGAGACTAGAACTGTTTGATTATAGTTTGTGGCAGTGAAAATTTTGGAAATTTCTGGTATTTTATAGTGGTAAACGAAAATTAAGATATGTACAACATTCAAGTTCATTTTCTTGAGTAGGTTTATTGAAATTAGCTGTTTTCTTTGTAAACTTAGTGTAAGTAAACTTATGAGATAGTTGGGCTTTAGACAGTCTACTGAATAAATGGCTTTCTGGCTTGAAATGCTATTTGTTTTCTCCAAGTAATCAGCGTAAAGAAGAGCTGCATTGTCGTCATTGCTGAAGTTTGGATTGTATAACCTTGGCTATATGGCCGAGAGTTTATTAGGATAGTTCCGCAGAAATTACTGACCACCTTTGGATATGCTATGAACTTTGTAAAGCAAAGAGCATATCAACAATTTAGTCTATATACAGCATGAATTGTGACATTATGATAGTGTATTATAAAAAATTGCATTATACTTTAGTTTGCTTGTTTGACAACTTGATTTGAAAGAGAAGTTGTTACTGCTTACTAGTTTGTGCCTATCAAGAAAAGGCATGGCTGACTGAGAAACTGCATGCACTGAATTTTTTTATATCTAATAAAATTTTCAAATTTGTCAAATAATGTTGACTATCCTCAAGCTAATATGATTGTCATCCTATCACATATGTACCATGAATATCTTTACTATGCTGCTGTATTGATATCTTAATGTGGCCCTTTTTTCGCTAATGTAGTGGATGCTTCCCAGTGTATAATGTGAGATATACACTGGAAGAACCTGAAAGTACCTCTAAGGAAGAATATAAATACTAATTGCTAAGATAAACCTAAAAAATCCAAAATTAAAAGAAAAGCCTCCCTTTTTTCTCTCATGTATACTTCTTGTGTCCTAAGGTAGTGACCATTGGTGTTGTTTGGAGGGAATATTTATTACTCCAAAAAATAAAGATTGAGTCTGTTTTAAAGCACAGTTAGAGGAAAAGAAAAGAAATCTACAGCTTTCTGGCCAGTATGTAATGAATTTTGGGAGTTCAATCATTCTTATCTTGACAGTTGGAAAACCTATGAACCTGAAAGATCTTCTAAAACTGTAGATCCGCTTTTATTGTATGAACGGATGATACTGATTCTACACCAGAAGTGCATCCAGAACTTTTTAGGTCTCCTGGATAAGTGCTTTGATACATCCTTTCATTAGAATGTGATGATTTGGAGTTTATCAAGTGGAATATAAATGGAAGTAATCGTAGTGGACATGCAATTTGATGTTTACTTTATGCATGAACTAGGAATTTATGCTAAACGGGATTTGTCTCAGGTGGTAGAGGTAGATCTGAGGTTAAGTAATACCAAAAAAAAAAAAAAAAACTTGACGAATAGTTGAATGAATAAATGATCACCCATATACAGTTACAGAATAAGGAACACCTCACAGTTCTGTTGTAGATTCTTATTTTCAGTACAGTTTTCTAATTGCATCATAGTCTTGCTGTCTAATGCTAGCTTAATATGCCTGTTGAGTATCAAATCATTGTCAATGATGATTTTAAATTAAAGATCTGGCTTGCTCTTTCTTATAGAGGCACTGATTATCTTATTGTCCACACAGGCTGCTAATGTTAATTTGGCAGTTGGATCTCTTGTTTGGGTGGAGGATCCTGAGGTAGCTTGGATGGATGGAGAAGTTGTAGGAGTTAATGATGAAGAGATTGAAATAAACTGTACATCAGGGAAGACGGTCAGTGCTGCTTTTGTTTTTAAAATTCTTATTAAGCCTTGCATCCGCTTTTATTAGGTATTTAAGAGCTAACATATATATTAATCTGGAACTTCAGTATGAATTTTTTTAGTACCTGAAAGGTAAGTGCATACCTATCACACAGAGGGCTTAATAGACCTATCATGTTTGTAGGAAAAATGATGGCAAAGAATTTTAAAACACTTACTAGATTAGGAGAATGTTTTAATAACACAGTATACCCACAAAAAATTAATAAGGTTCTTTATTTACTAAGCAATGTTCATTTGAGTGCATGTATTTCATGCTCCTTGTTTTACGTTTCCTTTGACATTGACAGAGCCGTCATGTTTATTTGATTTTGAACAGAGCCATCATGTTTATTGCATGTATATGAAATCTATTGACTGACCATCCTTGCATATTATTGAATATCATGATCAACTAATGGGCTATTTTTTCTTCCCCTTATGTTGTAGGTTGTGGCTAAAATATCCAGTGTGTACCCAAAGGATCCTGAATTTCCTTCATGCGGTGTAGACGATATGACAAAGTTGGCATATCTGCATGAACCAGGGGTTTTGCAAAATTTAAGTTGTCGATACCATATAAATGAAATATATGTGAGTACTACCAAGATATACACAACCCCTTTTCTTTTTTGATTGTAGGTAGATTTATTTTTCCCCAATGGTCATCTGCGTCATGTTATTTCCTAAACCTGCATTCATTTTCACCTCGCATTTGTGGTCTGAAACATGGATACTCTCATTCTTTTTTTATTGTATGCAGTCAATACTGTAATTGCCAATATATTTTTTAAAGGTATGACTTTAATAGTTGGAGGACGGAGCTAAACTCTCTAATTGTGTTTCCAGACTTACACAGGAAGTATATTGATAGCTGTGAACCCTTTCCGGAGACTACCTCATTTATATGATAATCATATGATGGAACAGTATAAAGGGGTAGCTTTAGGCGAGCTGAGCCCACATCCTTTTGCTATAGCTGATGCTGCATACAGGTATTTTGTTGGATTTGCCACTGGATTCAATTGTTTAGTGTGGCTTAAAAATAAAAGAAAAAAAATTTCTAATGCAGACAGATGATTAATGAGGGAATAAGCCAGGCAATTTTGGTCAGTGGGGAAAGTGGAGCTGGAAAAACAGAGAGTACAAAGATGCTTATGCGTTATCTTGCCTATATGGGGGGAAGAGCTGCATCTGAGGGGCGGTCTGTGGAGCAGCAAGTCCTGGAGGTAACAATGATGTTCTTACTTGTCCAACTGGGTAGTAGCATTACAGTTAGTTCTCTTTTTGTTGTCTTGTCAGATGTCTATTGTTCATGGCTTTTGTTGGCAAGAGACTTGCGTTTGTGATAAAATCCATATCTTCATTTATTTATTTATTTTTATGGCAGTCCAACCCTGTTCTTGAGGCATTCGGTAATGCAAAGACTCTGAGAAATAATAATTCAAGGTGGGAACCTTTTTTTCTTCTTCTACTGGGATAACTAGTTACTATTATTCTTGTGTCTACTGGGACAGCTAATCTTAGGGTGGAAGGTTATTATGGAAAGTAATATGTATTACTTTAACTTACATCTTCTATTCATTTGGGTTAATTTTGAACTTAACATAATTGCAGTCGTTTCGGTAAGTTTGTGGAGCTTCAGTTTGATCAGAGTGGAAGAATCTCAGGAGCAGCCATCAGAACTTATTTGTTGGAGCGATCCCGAGTTTGTCAAGTGTCTGACCCTGAGAGAAATTACCATTGCTTTTATATGCTCTGTGCTGCACCTCCAGAGGTAAATTGATCTCCTGTATACATACTGTATATTCTTCATATGTACTAAAAAGTAAATGCTTTGAATTAGAGAAAACCAGAACAATCACTGGATGATGTAGATCCTAGCTGTACTAACTTAATTATTCTACTCCTGACCATAAATTGATATGAATTTCGAGTTTGTTGCTAGCTGTACTATGTGTCCAGTGCTCATGATTGTGTGCAGACAGACTTTGATGTCTGCATGTTAGTGCTATTCTAGCTCATGTAGAGTGGGAGTTTAGTGTGTGATAATTAAACCTAAGAACAGTTCATTATCCGAATGACATAACTAATTCTTGATATAAATTTCTAACATTTGAATGTTTTCTTGTGCCCTCATTCAGGATGTCGAGAGGTACAAATTGGGTAATCCAAGAACATTTCATTATTTAAATCAGTCAAACTGCTATGAGCTGGATGGGGTGGACGATTCTAAGGAGTACCTCGCAACTAGGAAAGCTATGAATGTTGTTGGGATAAGCTCTGATGAGCAGGTATGTCACTGGAGATAGCTTATGAACATTAAATGTTCTGTCAAATATCTTGACCACTGCTTTTCAAAAAATAAAATAAATAAAATACAAATCTTGACCACTGTTCTGATTTTTGCAGGATGCAATATTTCGAGTTTTAGCTGCAATACTCCATTTAGGCAATGTTGAGTTTGCGAAGGGGAATGAAACTGATTCATCTGAACCCAAGGATGATAAATCTCGGTTCCATCTCAAAATAGCTGCTGAACTTTTCATGTTCGTGACCATTATTTTGTGTACCTTTGTGAATAACACGTGACTTTTGAGGTCTTCATAAGTGAAAGGCTAAGCTTTAATCTACAATTTCTGTTAGGTGTGATGGGCAATCTCTTGAAGATTCTCTGTGCAAGCGTGTAATTGTGACCCGTGATGAGACCATAAAAAAAAGTCTAGATCCAGATTCTGCAGCCATCAGTAGAGACACACTAGCTAAAATTGTATATACAAGGTTATTTGATTGGTACGTTCATAAATATACTAGTTTGTTCATCGTTGAGAAAAAAAATTATGCGTTGACTTATCTCTGGTTGTTATTGTTTTCCTAAAGTGGTGAACTGATTTTCCGCAGGCTTGTAAACAAGATAAATAACTCTATTGGTCAGGATCCTGATTCAAAATATTTGATTGGAGTTCTGGATATTTATGGATTCGAGAGTTTCAAGACAAACAGGTGCTTAACTGGTATGCTTTTATTTTCATCGTTTAGAGGTTAAATTATTGCAGAGGACTGCATGGATTCCTTCTGTTTTTGGGATGGGGATCTTGATTAAGAAAGTTAACTCTCTTTGGCTCTATGATGCCATTTGACTCATAATTGTTTTCTTCTTTTGCGCTAAAATATTGAAAAATCCCCTGGGTGTTTTATTTATGCAATCACATCAGTGAGTGACAAATTTTCAAGTGATCTCACAGCCTTTGCTTCTCTGGCTTATTTACTCATGCAAAAACATTACTGCTCAGTGCTCACGCATTTCCGTGATAGCTCTGTTCTGTTATTAGTTCTTAGGTTGGTCTGGTTGCTCTTATTACATTCTTGACATTACTCCTGATGTGTATAATTTCAAAACTTTTAACTGGTGTGCAGCTTCGAGCAATTTTGTATCAATTTGACAAATGAAAAATTGCAGCAGCATTTTAACCAGGTGTGGGCATGAATACATAATATGTATTCTTTGGTATTCTTGGATCTTCAAGACTACTCTCATTTACTCAATTAAGTGTCAACATTCTGCTTGACAGCATGTGTTCAAGATGGAGCAAGAAGAATATACTAAAGAAGAAATTGACTGGAGTTACATAGAGTTCATAGATAATCGGGATATTCTCGATCTCATTGAAAAGGTATGCCATATATATTTTTTATGTAAGGTCTGCTTATCTTCCCTTTGAATTAGGCCATATTTATTTGAAATTTATTTCCGTTCTTTGAATTAAGCTATCTTTTAAACTTCTCGCCTGTTCTCTGTTGATTGATTTGCTTGTCTTCATGTATTGTACTTCATTGAATTGTTGTTATCATTTATTTGCAAGAGAAGGGACTGTCTATCTGAATGAAAGAGTTATCAGTGCCTCATGATATCATGTGTTATTTATCTGATGTATGTTTTTATCATTTCAGAAGCCTGGCGGCATCATTGCTCTTCTTGATGAGGCTTGGTATGCACTAGAACATAAAACATTAATGCAATACCTTCCCCCTCTCCCTCCCTTCCTTCCTCTTAAGATATCAACCGGTTAAATTTATTTTTGCTTTTCCAAAACCGGTTGATTATTTAGACTATGACATATTTTCATTTAGTTCTTGTTACGCTTTGCAGTATGTTCCCAAGATCAACACATGAGACATTTTCACAGAAGCTTTATCAAACTTTTAAAGACCATAAACGTTTTAGCAAGCCTAAATTGTCACCAACCGACTTCACCATTTGTCATTATGCCGGTGATGTAAGTTTTGAATTCAAGCTTCTTATGTAAACTACATCAGACTAATGAATTCTACTCCTACCAATGAGAAGTTATCAACTTGATATTTATTTCATTGGAAAATTTGGTTTTCAGGTTACTTATCAAACAGAATTCTTCCTGGATAAGAACAAAGATTATGTTGTTACAGAGCATCAAGCACTCCTTAGTGCCTCTGAGTGCTCTTTTGTTTCAGGCTTGTTCCCTCTTTTACCTGAAGAATCCGCCAAATCATCAAAATTCTCTTCAATAGGCTCTCGATTCAAGGTCCCTTTCTGTTCTAAATTTCTAATAAGCATATGCTCATTGCACAGTGAAATATTTTTGTGTTTACGTTCCTTCTGTTTTTATTCTTATCGTCTTCTTGTACAGCAACAACTGCAATCTTTGCTTGAAACACTAAGTGCAATTGAACCTCACTACATACGTTGTGTAAAACCAAATAATCAACTTAAGCCAGCCATTTTTGAGAATGGTGCTGTTTTACAGCAGCTTTGCTGTGGGGTAAGCATATTGTGTATTCAATTCATTTATGTTAATGTTACCAGTTACATTTTTTTACATAGTAATGCAACATGGCTTGGTATTTATCTAATTCCAGGGAGTAATGGAGGCGATTAGGATTAGTTGTGCTGGATATCCGACCAGAAAGACCTTTGCGGAATTTGCAAGTCGTTTTAGCATCCTAGCACCCGAGGTTCTAAATGGAAGGTAGTTTCATCAAATTCTCTGAACATCAACGGAGCTCTCTCTCACTCTCTCTCTCTCTCTCTCTCTCTCTCTCTCTCTCTCTCTCTCTCTCTCTCTCTCTATAGATAAGTTATCTATATTGGTTTCTCTAATGATTGATGCGTGTGAGCGCTGATCCGCTGGTGACTATAGCATTTATCATACAAGTCCCATCCTGCATTAGAGAATTTTTGCTATATCTATATATGGTCAAAGATCCATTGCTACTCACCTCACAGATAAATTTATCCCACAGTTCCCATCCCTGCATGAGAGAATTCTTTCTATATCTATGCAGAACATCATGGCTAACCTGTGAGGCTGAAACTATTGATTGCATTAACTGTGCAATCACTAGACTATATATAAATATGTGAAATGTCATGAATGTTGGATGCAACAATGCGTTGCACTCTAAATTCAACATGGCCAGTGGAGTATCAATCTACCTATTCATCTATCTAGAACATCATGGATATCTCCAACAATCATTTGCATTGACCACACAATGTAGTCAACATGATGAATGGAGTATATATGCACTACCTATATGGAACTTCTTGGATGTCCTGCAACAAATGATTGCACTGACTGCACAGTGAACTCAACATGATTAATGGACTATATATTTACTACAAACAAATATATATATATATATATATATATATATACTATGCTGCTACAAATATATATGTATGTGCGTGTTCGTTTTTCTTTTTGTATGCGTGTCACAGTCACTGCATGTTTTTGGTTGTTGTGCAAGAGAAATGGACTACACATGTAGTACAAACTATAGCAGTTTTGTGGGGTTGCAGTGTTCTAGCAGTTTTATGGCTGGAGAGAAATACAGAAGGGTTTTCGAATATTGGGATAGAGGAGGAGGACTTACAGGATAAAGTTAGATTTTAATTATAACTTTGGGCTTCATTATCTTTTGAATTTTGGGATGTATCTTGTTTGGAAAGTCTCACTAATTGGAAAGCAACTGTTCTCTGATATTCTAATTTACGCTTAAGTTCTGTTTGATGGAAAATATTCTATTGTTTTGTAGTATAGTTTTCATTGATGTAGTGTTAAAGGTGGACATCTTGTGCATGACACGTATTACTCAGACTTGTAGCATTAGAATTTCTTATGTTTTTTTTTTCTTTCTAATTTTAGTTTGTTTTTATATAAAAAGTCAGGTAACTTTCTTAATTCTCTATTTTCAGTGTTGACGAGGTCGCTGCATGCAAGAAGCTATTACAGAAGGTCAACCTCAAGGGATATCAGGTATTTAGAAGTTCTGCTGCTTTCACACTTACAGTTAGATTTTAATCTTTATTTTTTAATTGCTTAAATAATTAAGTGGGAACTACTTATGTTTCCACTTCTGTATTTGTGGTTTTCTGCATTGATTTGCTTAAAATGGATGGCAGTCACATAGGTCTTGGCTCTGTATTGCAGTATAATGTTACTGCTAATACTACAATTGGAAAATCTACGAAGGGGTGTAAATGAGCCGAGCCAAGCCGAATACCAAGGTGCCCAAGCTCGGCTAGGCTCGGTTGTGAATCAAACTCAAGCTTATAGTTGGCCTGGCTCAGCCCGTCTCTTTTATTTTTATTTTATTTAATTTTTGTAAGAGCTCTTGGATTAATGAAAACTAAAAAATAATGAAGCAAATACACAATAGTAGGATATGTCCTAGGAGAAATGTACATTTTTGAGAGATTGGTCATTAATCTGAAGAAGGAAAAGCAAATAATTTTTTTTAATAAATATTTTGGATTTAACTAAAACTATATGATAGATCGATTTATCTTTCTGGACATCTATTTTAATTATACAATGAAAATGACTACATCTTTATGAGCCAAGTTTTGATGACTGAGCGAAGCTTGAATCAACCTCAAGCTATCTCATAAAAAGTACATGCTTTATGAGCCGAGTACACCAAAGCTCAAGTTTGGCTCATTGTTCTAACAAGCCTAATATTTTGTTTGAGCTCAGCTCGTTTCTCTTACGAAATGAGCTCAAACGAGCCAAACGTCGATCTCAAACTGTAACAGCCTTAAATCTACATTTTCAGAAATCAAGCCTCTTTGTACTGCTGAGCTTAACCTACAATCTTTTGAAGGGTTTGAAGGAACAATCTTTTTGATAGGTTTGTGTTGCAGGTTGGCAAAACAAAAGTGTTTCTCAGAGCTGGTCAGATGGCAGAACTAGATGCTTATCGAAGTGAGGTCTTGGGAAGATCAGCAAGCATTATCCAGAGAAAAGTCCGCTCCTACCTATGTTGCAAAAAATTTGTCTTGTTACGGTTGTCTGCCATGCAAATCCAAGCGTTATGTAGAGGTACCAAGTATTTTCACCTTGTGCTTCTTGATGATAAGGTACCGTGTAGCCGAAGAGCCGGTGCTTAAGATTTTTTTTTTCTTTGACTGATCGCAGGACAAGTTGGACGCCATCAATATGAAAACATGAGAAGGGAAGCTGCTTCTGTGAAAATCCAGAAATATGGTCGCTCGTATATCTCTAGGAATGCTTATAAAAATGCTTGCTCTTCAGCTGTTTCTATTCAAACTGGTATGCGTGGGTTGGCTGCTCGTAAGGAGCTTAAGTGCAGGAAGCAAACATGGGGTGCAATTGTTATACAGGTGAGGATTACATTGGCTGCTTGTACTTATTTCTTCTTAATAAAGTTTTTCTTATAAAAAAAGAAAACAAGATCACGTGGATGGTTGAATCTTTGAAGCAAATACCATGCGCTTAGATGAATAAGTTGGTTTTAATTTTTTAATTTTTTATAATGTTTATACACGCTAATCCGGAGTGAGTTAATGTCTACTACAGAGTCAATGCCGGAAATACTTGGCCCGTACTCGTTATTTAAGAATGAAGAAAGCAGCAATTGCAACACAATGTGGTTGGAGGGGAGTAGTTGCTCGTAAGGAGTTGCGGAAGCTTAAGATGGTGATGATCTCTTTCTTCCTCTTAAATTTTTCTCCTTTTGATTTTGCCTTCTTCTTTTGACGCCTTGTCTTCTTTATTTATTTAGTTCCTTTTGATTTCTTCTTCTTCTTTGATGCCTTGTTGGTATGCTTTTTGATTCTTGGTTTCTGTATGTTGCAATCCAGCAAGTATTGTCGGATCTGGTTTTATGGAATTTATTTATCTTGTGTATTTAATGGGTTCCACCGTCTAAAAGACAAAATTAAACAGTAGTATCAAATAATAACAATCATGGCCGAGTCCGTGCTTCATCAAATTACCAGCTCTCTCTCTCTCTCTCTCTCTCTCTCTGTGGTAACATATTTGCAATTTTGTTACAAACCAATTTACATTGGTTTCACATGGGTGTATATTTGAAATGAGCATCATATTTTTGAATTTTAACTTGTCTTTTATTTTGCAGGCTGCAAAGGATGCTGGTGCTCTCCAAGAAGCCAAAAATAAGCTGGAAAAGGAAGTTGAAGAACTAACCTGGCGTTTGCAGCTGGAGAAGCGAATGAGGGTAATGATCCCCATCTTCTCCTAATGTATTAAGGCACAATATCCTATGTGGCCATGACTGCAATCATGTAACCAATATTATATGGATACCCAATCAGTTGAATAGCAACTACCCACAAAAATAAATTATGATATTTTGATTTTTGGGTGAATGCTAGCTTTCCATTTGACAGATTTTCCTCGTATAGGTTCCATTGTTTTATTTGATATAAGGAGCTGATACTGTAAGCCTGTAAAAGCATTCTGTGTGTAGGATAAGAAAGAAAATTCTGTTTATATGTATATATAATTTTTTTTTAATTTTTAATTTTCTGTTTGGAACTATGAAGTTTTGTTGATGCAGTAGCAATTTCTTGGTTAGAAAAGAAATATACTCTTTGAAAGGACAAGTTCCAAACCAATTTGCTCAAGTCTAATAGTAAGACCTATTTAGTTCAAAGAGTAGTGTCCATCGTAATGTAAGGGTCTGCCAATAACAAATATATTTCTTTACTCTCTCTACTCCTCTCTATCATATCTTGCTAATTTCTCTCATATTAAGTTGTTTTGTACTTCCTTTTTCTCTAAACCTCTTTTATTCACTTACATTTCTACCATCTGTAAGAATCATAGGATCACCATCATGTAACACTTTATCATTGGTTCACCATTTACCTGTGGTTCAAATTGTTATATATGCATCCATTTGGGTCCTTATTGATTAAGGTTCATTGTTTGATAAGAAGCACAAGCAGTATAAGTATGCTGACTGTTTATATAGTAAGTTTGAATGCTGTAGTGTCATGAATATGTTTTGGTTTGTTAAACTAGATGTAGCTTGAATTAATGTTTTTCTCTAAAATATCCATGGTAGATTGCTTGTCCACTTCACTGTACAGTTTCTCTTGTGATATAAAATTTCATGTTTTCTTCACAGAAAAATGCAGAACAAGGGAGGGGCTACTTTAGGACTCCCCTTTTTTTTTTCTTCCTTTTCTTTCCAAACTCAGTAGTCCATTTGTGTGAGTGTAAATGCAGGCTGACATGGAGGAGGCCAAAACAAAGGAAAATGCAAAATTGCAGTCTACTTTGCAAGAGATGCAACTCCAATTTCAAGAAACCAAATCACTGCTTATGAAGGAACGTGAGGCTGCAGTGAAAGCATCTGAGGAGGCAGCGAAAGCAGCTGAGGCTTCAGCGAAAGCGGCTGAACAAGTTCCTGTCATACAGGAGCTTCCAGTTGTTGATCATGACATAGTCACTAAGCTTACTGCTGAAAATGAGCAGCTCAAGGTAAAAGCACTGAAACTCTTGTATGCATTTGTTTCTCTTGAACAATTCAGGTGTATAAGTGACCATTTCATGATTACATTCAACTGTATTCAAATATATAATTGGCTGAGTTTTTTTGCCATTGTATTTAATGATTTTAAGCTCTGATCCTTTGCAGGCTCTGGTAGACTCACTGGAAAAGAAGATTGATGAAACAGAGAAAAAGTTTGAAGAAACAAGCAGGCTTAGTGAAGAGCGGTTCAAGCAGGCTACGGAAGCAGAGTCAAAGATAATTAAATTGAAGACTGCCATGCAGAGGTTCTTTCTTGACTTCTGTCAAATTAGGATGCATCATTGATCTTTACTCTGACAATTAATTGAATAGTTGGAACTTTTATGCTTAATTGTGTTTTGTTATTCTGAATTCTGATATAGATTACTGTCTGTATCATCCTCAGGCTTGAAGAAAAACTTTCTGACATGGAAACTGAGGACCAAATTTTGCGGCAGCAAGCATTGAAGATTTCATCTTCTATGAAAATGTCAGAACATTTAGCAGGAGCAGCAGCTCAGGTTGGCATCCCATAGAAATGTTTAGTTTTCACATTAGTCCTTCTAAGAACATTTTATTGATTTTTGTTTCTCCCCTTATAATTGCAGCCCTTGGGAAATGGTCATCATGTAAGTGAATAATATAAAGCAAGTGTTGTTTACCATAGTTGGCATTTATTTGCTTTTCTTTCTATGATCCTAATGTTGGATTTATGTTATGTAGGAACCACTGAGACCTACACCATCAAAGAGATTTGGCTCAGAGTCTTTGAGGAGATCCCAAATTGAAAGGCAGCATGTATGTATTTGAGAAGCAAATGATGCTTTCCAATTCACTTATTTTTTTAATTTATTTTGTTTTACCTTTTCATTTATATTTAATTTATGTTGTTTTACTTTTTACTATTTTATTTTTGCTTTACTTTTCTCATGAAGCTTATTCTGCTTCTATACTATTTTTGTATGTGGTGCAGGAGAGTGTAGATGCTCTTATGAATTGTGTGACAAGTAATGTTGGGTTCATTGAAGGAAAGCCAGTTGCAGCAATTACAATATACAAATGTCTTCTCCACTGGAGATCATTTGAAGCTGAAAAAACTAGTGTATTTGACCGACTTATTCAGATAATTGGTTCTGAAATTGAGGTAAATTAATTTCCATTATAAATCTTGTTTTGCCAATAACCAATCATCAAAGTGGAGAAGGGAGGGGTCAGGGATTAGATGCTTTCATGACTTCTGTTGCCGTGAATCCTTAATTTCTTATTGAATGCTTTGATGAGATTTCTCATCAATTGAGAAAAAAAAAAACTACTTGCATCTTAGTACCAGCTTTTGATTGTATTTGATCATGGATTCTATAAATTTCAGTTGTTTAGGGGTGCTTGTCACCAGTGAGTTCTTTTCCATCATGATTAGATCACTTGCATCTCGATATGAACTGTTGAATTTTATATAGTACATAAGGAAACTCTCCAAAGTGGCTTCGACATTTTTTTAAAGTGCCGGCATCCTTGTTGGGGCCACCCTGCAATATTGTCAATGATCCAAACTGTCTATTTCTTGGTACTTATCCAAGTATTATCTTTGCAAAAAAACAAAAAAACAAAAAAACAAATTTAAACCCACTTAGCCATCCAAATGTAATCAAATAAATATACGAACATCATATTTCTGATAACCATTTAGGCATCTGTATATATTCACGTTTATGACATTCATATATGAATGACATACATGTATGTTCTTTTATCTCTCTCTCTCTCTCTCTGCATAAAGGTTCAAAAGTGCTATAACCAAATCAATTAGATAAAAGCTTTTAAAGCTATCAAAAGAAAAGAAAAGGAAAAAAATAAAATGTTTTGAAGAAATGCAGAGCCCTAAAGCAATTTGGGATATTTATCCTGTACCCTTATTGGAACTTGGGATTAATAACATATGTTTCTTTGCAGGATCAGGATAACAATGGTCATATGGCTTATTGGCTTTCCAATACATCTACATTGTTGTTCCTGCTCCAGCAGAGTTTAAGAACTGCTCCGCGAAAGCCTCCTACCCCAACATCTTTATTTGGAAGGATGACCCAAGTAATGTGATTTATTTTATTTATGTATGAGTTTGATTTTGTCCAAGTGTATCTGATTTCTATCAATCTTCTTGTACATGATGCGATATGATGTTCTTATTTCTTAGGGCTTCCGATCTTCTTCTGCCAATCTTTCCGTTGGTGCTTCTGATGTTGTGCGTCAAGTTGAGGCCAAGTATCCGGCTTTGCTCTTTAAGCAGCAACTTACAGCATATGTAGAAAAGATATATGGAATCGTCCGAGACAATTTGAAGAAGGAATTGTCACTTATGCTTTCTTCTTGCATCCAGGTACTATGAATTTTGAATTTCATCATTGGAACTTGGCATGAATCTTCCGTAGTTCTTACATTCTTTTAGGTGTTAGGATGGAAGAGTTATTGCTTGCTGAAGCTTTAATTTCTCCAGATAATTTTTGCTGTACTCTATGGTTCATATCTTCTAGAAGTAAGCATGTGATCTAAAGATGCTATTGTGAACATTACATCCAGTCATTTTTATAAATTTTTTCATTTGGCCTGAATTAGTTTACCATCTTGCTTTTCCTTTCTTTTCTATTTCTTCCCTTTCTTGATGCGGATTTTCCCTTGCATATTATGGTAAACATGGATGTCTTCTATACCAGTTTGGTTTGATTTATGATTCATTTTGTTATGTAAAGTTGGTGAGGATGCAAGTTAGCTACCTTGGTTCCCAGGAAGTAGCTTTGATTGATGAAACATTGTGGGATGAAATATGACACGGCTTTTTTACATGAACCAATTCGGTTAATTATATCCCATGGTATCATTTAATTAATTCCGGTCACATGTTTTCTTGACATTTCAGGCACCCAAAACATCAAAAGGGAGTGTTTCAAAATCACCTGAAGGATCAAATAGTATTAGTCCTTCAGCTAATCCTTGGAATACCATGATCGCTAGTCTTAATGGGTTTCTCTCTACGATGAAAGAAAATTGTGTAAGGCATTACTTTTGACAATTTTTAAAGTGATCAGTATCCTTTTGGATACATTCTAATCCAATGATTAACCTTGTTTCAGGTTCCTCCAATTCTTGTTCAGAAGTTATCTACTCAAACTTTCTCATATATCAATGTACAGATTTTCAATAGGTAAGTTGCTGTTTTATCTTTGTCAACAAATATTGCAGAGAGTTATATATATGATGGGGTTAACTTGTGTCCGCATTGTTGCTTGATTCTCCTGCAGCCTTCTTCTTCGTCGAGAGTGCTGCACATTTAGCAGTGGGCAATATGTGAAGAATGGGCTAGCTGAATTGGAGCTATGGTGTAGCCTAGCAAACGAAGAGGTACTGTTTTATTCTTATCACCAGTGAAAGGCTAATTTTGACTTTCCTTAATCACCTGGATCCTCCCTCCCTTCCATCTTGAAAATAGCACTGGTTATTCCTTCATTAGTTCTTTTCATCATTGTTGGTTGATGTTTCATATCATTGCAGTATGCTGGCTCATCATGGGATGAACTCAAATATGTAAGGCAGGCTGTAGGGTTCTTGGTAAGTTTCTAGTTGCGGTCAAGAAAATAAATGGAGTGCTTATGATGGTTCTTGTCGTTAGTTACTCTTTTTCTCTTTTATGATAAATAAATCCTGTCATTGATTTCTGTTGTCAACTTGTCATAGACTGAATAGTATTTGTTACAGAGACTGAAAATGTAAATAACCTTTTATTCTGTACCTTTTAATACTCTGTGTGTTAAAAATTTGATGATTTAAAAAGATTTCTTATTCATCAAAGGAATATAAGATCAGATAGGGAAGAAATGTGACATAGTACTGAATTTGCCAACAGTTAACAGCATTATAAACAGATACAACATATGGAGCAATGATGTTAACTCTAGATAAGTAGACATTATTAATGGATTTCTCTTGCTTACTTATATCCCCTCAAAGATTTGTGAAATGCTTTATAATGATGCTGGTCAGTTGGCCTGTTACATATTATTGAGGCAGTATTGTCATTGTCTCACTGCGGAGGGTAAGTCAAGATAAGAGCCTGACAACTGCTCAGTCAACGATTTTATCTTGAAAAAAGGAAAAATTTGTGCAAAAGTTTTTAACCTTGCACAAAAGTATTCAATTTGATTTTGCATTAAGCTTGTAGCAACATTCCTGACATATCATTTGTTTAAATAATTATGGAGGCGTGCTTTTCTCAAAATTTGCAATATATATTCGAATGATAGAAGAAAACAGTCTCTTAATTTCATGATGACTTTGTCCTGTACAAAGATGATTATTAAATAGATTTATAGGCATGATACTGAATTCATATTGGAAATTCATCTGTAATTCTTCTCTGAAGACTAGTTTGATCTCTGCAGGTTCTACACCAAAAGTCCAGAGTCTCGTATGATGAACTTACAAATGACCTCTGCCCTGTAAGTCTCTCTCTGTGAAACTGGCAGATGAAATGAATTTTTAGTCAACATGTGCTTGAAGCTGGTGATTCTTGAATTAATAGATTTTGCTGCATTTATAAATAGACTTGATTACTCTCTCTCTCTCTAGCTCATTTATGCTTCTGTCATCAGGTCTTGAGTGTTCAGCAGCTCTATAGAGTATGCACACTATTTTGGGATGACGATTATAACACGCAAAGTGTAGCCCCTGAAGTGAGTTGAGAAAATTGAAAACTTGATTTGAAACTGCTTAATCCATGATTGTTGGACATAGTGAAACTTCTACTTTTCTTTTGTAGGTCATTTCCAGCATGAACTTTCTGATGACAGATGACTCCAGCAATGATGATAGCAGCTCCTTTTTGTTGGATGACAATTCCAGGTTAGGAAACCTCTTTTCTTTTTCTTTTTTTGCCCTTTAATTAATGCTGATGTTTGAACCTTCTTCTAATCATGCTTTGTGAATGCAGCATTCCTTTCTCGGTTGATGATATTTCTAGTTCCATGCAAGACCAGAGCTATTCAGATGTAAAACCTCCTGCAGAGCTTTTGGAGAATCCAGATTTCCAATTTTTACAGGAGTAAGGCTGTCATTTCTCTACAATTCTCTTTTTCTCTTTGTGGAGCACACTTTTGACAAGGATTCAACCCAACTTCAACTCTTTCAACTCCTGTAAATCCGCCCCAATTTTCTCCCCTCTTCAGGTGCTCTTCTTCATTGTAACTTCCATTTTCCTGGGTTTAATATTCTTATTTTCAATTAGAATTGTAAAATTATAGTAGGCTGGATCATATAGATAGAGCGGCAAGGATAGGTTTCGCAGTTCGAGTTCACATATTTTTGGTTAATCTTTTATTTTTATAATGGGACTTGGGGCCAGCATTCTTTATAGGGGTGGTAGCTGGGTAGAATATTGAGAATGCAGTTTGGTGGGAGGAGTTGATCTCAAAACTAATGCGCTCCAGCCCCAAATCTTCATTTGTACAAAGTAGTAGAATGTATTACAATACAACGTATATAGTGGAATTGCCTAATGTTTCAGCAAAACTGTTGCAGACACATCAGTTATTTCTTTTTATTTTCCTTTTTCTTCTTTTGGTTCTGCTGCCGTTACTTCTATAGAATTTCTGTAGTGGACTTGATGTATGCACAAATTCTAGACGTTTTGAATACGAAAATTATTGTTCGAAGGTCGTTTCATATTCTGTTTCGTTGTTCACGTTTATAGCTATGTGATGTGTGTTGGAAAAGCTTTGCACGAAGCGCTTGATGCATGCACAGATTCACACACAGAAGCAACAAACACACTTTGCACACCCTTTAATGTTTTGACATTTTGTTTGTGGATGAGCAAGTTTACTCTATCCTCAACTTGAATTCATGATCAAATTGTGAAAGAACCATTGCCCATTCCATGGCCCATCGCGTTCAAGCATTAAGAAGGCGTGTATTGGTTTTGCTTAAATTTCAACTCATGTTAGTTTATATAATAGTATACTTGAAGGATAATGCAAATTACCATACTATTTTGTCAAAGAAAAAAATAAAAAAATATCTATTCTCAAATTTGTTTACAATAATAGGGGTGTATTTGATAGTTCTATGTCACCAATGATGGATATATTTTATTTTCTATATTGTACGAGTGATATTTAAAAAATAAAAGAATCGAATACAGGATTTCGAATGGAATGGTAATTTCTCTTAATTCATTCTTACTAACCTTCAAATTTCCTTTTAAAAGGGTCGAGTGTAAACCCTTGACTCAAAATTCATCCTCTCATTCTGCTCTTGTAAGATGATTAGGACTCTAACTAAAGCTGTCACCCCAAAATTAATTTGAATTTCTTAGCCACTTGGCATCCCAACTTGGTTTTTTGGGAAAATCTTGAAGAAAAAAAAGCAGCAATTTTTGTGGATATGAATTGTATTATTTTTCAGTTGGAATATTTTATTATTTTGTGTGGGTTCAGCTGGTTAATCATTTTGCTAGGCAGCACATGGTAGCCCGAACTTGGTAGAATTTTTTCAATAAAAGCTATTGTTGACCATTTTCTGAGCCTTGCTGAACCCTTTGCTCCAAGCTTCATGTGATCACATGTGTTCCCATGTAATTCACATCAGATTCTCTCCCACTTGGGGAACAATTTGACTCGAAATTAAATATACAATATCTGATACCATTTCAGTTATTACAGTTATGGAGTTAGTTGCATTTATTTATATCTATATTATAGTACTATTTTCTTAAATAATATTTTTTAAAAATATGTTAGAAATTAGCTTAGGGGAATGGAGCATGCATTATGATCCGTTTCTGGTTTATACATGAATCGTATGGAATTAATGTTAATACCACTCTGATTTGGAGCATTCTGTTGCTGTACTACTTCATTCATTTTTTTTGGGGTCAAACTCAAGCTTCATTAAAATAAAATGGGACTACAATGGAGGGATAACATTAATTTTATATTTTCAAGGATCACGTTATGTGCGCATAATTGTTCATTCCATGGAAATGCAAGACTATAATTCTGTATTTTGAAGAATCAAAATGATGGTGTCATTTCGTCAATTCCAGAATTTTAAGCTTCAGTTTTGCAACCATATTCCTCCTAAAATTCACAAATTTTGATTTCTCACAAGGCATTGATGGATTCTAAAAAATATTATCCATTGATATTCCTAATCGGCATCATTCATAATTTAGACTAGGACGGTATCTGATTCTTTACAAGTCTTTGACTTTCGTTATTAATTAATGAAGACCAAATTACGTGTTATAAGGGTCAAAGTTCATGGGGAAACTTGAAATTTAAGCAGTGCTCAACATTGATATTGGAGCCTCTTTAGGCAAATCTAGGGACATATGGGAGGTTTCTTCTATGTTCATCTCTACTAGCTGCACAAGGCATTGCATGTGTTCTTATTAGTCATATGATTTTAAAACTAAGAGCATCTCCAACATACTCTCTATCCTCTCATTCCTAACTACTTTGGCTAAAAAGAAGGAAAATCCTCCTTCAGCAGACTCCCTACCTGGCTCTCTATTTTAAAGAACCAACTTTTGGCTCTTTACATCTAAAGAGGAAGAGAGAGAATTTGGCTAGGAGGAGAGAGAAAAAGGTAGAGAGATAGAGACATTTGGTAGGTTGGTGGGGTCGGGTTTCTACTTTTATTTTATTTTTATAATATCTTTGATTTACAAATGAAAGAGGGAGAAAGAGAAAGAGAAAGAGAAATAATAAAATATTTCAGATTAGCCAAAATAGAGAACATTACTGGAGGAAACACCTTTTGCTATAATAGCTTTCTAGCTATTTTAGCTAGAATTTGGCTAAAATTTGGAGACTCTCCTGGAGATTAGCCTTCCATATTTCACTGAAAACATACTGTTTTGTATTCTCTGTCTTAAAAAAAAATATTATACTTTGGAAAATTGATATTCAACTTCCTTGTATATATTCACATCATCGGCCCAACAACTTAATTAATGGATGAGATCTTAACAAATCAATCATACATGTAATGATTCAAAAATTTAGAGTGCTGCTATTTCCACCCACCTGTCCTATTTTCCCACCCACCTTATCTTTAAAATTTTAAAGATAAATTTACCCATTTATGAAAAGACTTCTAAGGACTTAGAGAAAAGAATTAAAAACCAAAACAATTGCCTCAATCTTAAAATTAAAAAAAGTTAAAAAAATCCAAATCACAAATATCAAACCTTGTAACTATGGGCGATTCTTCAAATTTCCTATCTCCCATTATTGCACCTTCTCTACCATCCTATCTCTCATTAACAGACCTCTTTAACTTAAAAGAGAATTTGCTTGAATTAATAATTTAAGGGTGTTTTAGGAATAATGGTGGGTGGAAAGATAGGATTGTGTTTTTTCAAATTTACATAGTGGGTGGGAAGATAAGGTGGGTGGGTAAATAGGACAGGTGGGTGGAAATAGTAGCACTCAAAATTTATAATATAGGAGAAAAAACTACTTTTCTTACCATTAATAAATAGGGAGCTTTAGTTTTAATACACAATATAGTTTACTAATTTGGAAGATAGAAATACAATTTCATCTAATTAGCATAAGGCCAAAGACCAAAATGTAGTACTTAATTTTATAAAAATATCATTAAAAAATACCAAAATTACACACAATGCCACTCCTTCTAAAGCAAGCATGCTATGCCACATGTCCACTTTCGATAGTGCACATCGGATGCTATTTTCGATAGTCCACCAAGCCAACTGTGCAGGCAGTTAAGCGAACCTTGCAGCCACCATTTTTGAGATATTTACAACATGCAATTGAATGGAAATGGCAAGTCTGCATAAATACTACCCCCTAAACTTTCGTTTCCACCTACAATGAAACTTTTGGCATTCAATTTATGCTGATTTCACTCCGCATGGATTCAAAACTTTTTAAATTCATTTCTGGGCTGTTTCGTCTTTCAATAAGAAACAACAAAAGTCTCTGTGATAAATCATACCGCCCACCGCATTATATTCTAAGCATGCTGCTATTTCCACCCCCTTGTCCTATTTTCTCACCCACCTTATCTTTTCACCCACCATATAAATTTGAGAAAACATAATCCTATTTTCACACCCACCATTATTTCTAAAATACCCTTTAATTATTAATTCAAACAAATAAAAATAAAAAATTGAAAAGAAAAAGAACCATCAACCACCGCCCACCACCCCTCCCTCTTCCTCTTTGTTTCTCTTCTTTTCTCTCTCGCTCTCTCTCTCTCTTTAGAAAACAAGGAATACATAAGTTGATTTTTTTATTCTTTTAATTTTGAGGAAGATGGAAAGATTACGTTGTTGATGTTAAGGAAGAAAAGGGTAAAATTTGAAAACGAACAACAGATGTTAAATAAGATTGTTCTTTGTACATGAAAGAGAGATGGAGGAAGGAATAGAAACAAAGAGGGAGGCAGCAGTGGCGGCCATGAAGGGGAATTACCATCGGGGTTGGGGTGGGAGGGTTCCTTTTTTTTTTTTTTTTTTTCTTTTCGTTTTTAAAATTTTATTCTAAATGGGAATTGCCATAAGTTGATGAATGGTGAGTTCATCGCATTGCTTCCTTGATGTTTTGCAGTTGTGCAGGTTTGCATAAGCAATTGTTTTCTCCTATCTTGCAGGTTTCCTGAGCGTGCCTTCTTTTCTTCTTTTCCTTTTTTTTTTTTAAAACTAATATATTGTGTTGTGAAAGAAAATAAATTTACTTTATATGAATTTTTAAATATGTTTTTTTTCAAGTCCTTAGAAGTAATTTTATAAATGGATAAATTTATCTTTAAAATTTTGAAAATAAAGTGGGTGGGAAAATAGGACAGGTGGGTGGAAATAGTAGCACTCTATTCTAATCACAAAAATCTCAATTATAAATGATAGTTGAAAATTAATACTTTTAGTGATAAATTTGGCTTGGCCGGTTTCTCTTCATAAACCATGTTTTATTCTTTAACATTTATCAAACGAAAGTTGGTAATGCATATAATCCAGGCAGTATTTGTGCAAACTTTTTTTTTTTTTTTTTGAAGTATAAGCGAATGGATGAGTGGATTTACAAAATATTCATTGAATGTTTGGAGGGGGTGGAGGTGGAAGAGCTCAACCAACTGAACTATACCTCACATGAAGGTGGAATATATTAAACAATTGTTGATGATAAAATACAAAAGCCAAATTAATCTTAGCGAAAAATATAATGTAGATATCAATTATGTTAAAGAAACAAAAACGAAAACAAAAACAACTATAAAAACAATTGTAATTAAATGAAAACTGCAATGCAGTTTCCAAAACTACAATGCAGTTTTCAGTTTCCAAAAGTCCAATTTGAGTTCTCTTGCTCTTGGGTAGTTCTACTCTTCTCTTGCCCACCCAATTCCTCATCTGGGTAGCCTCTACTCTTCAAATTGGTGAGGTTGAAGGCTAAGGAAAGAACAAAAATCAAATTGTAATTAAATAAAAACTGCAATGCAGTTTCCAATATCTAAAAGTCCAATTTTGAGTTCCCTTTCTCTTGGGTAGTTCTACTCTTCTCTTACCCACCCAATTCCTCATTTGGGTAGCCTTTACTCTTCAAATTGGTGAGGTTCAAGGCTAAGGAAAGAACAAAAATCAAATTGTAATTAAATGAAAACTGCAATGCAGTTTCCAGTTTCCAAAAGTCCAATTTTGAGTTCCCTTGCTCTTGGGTAGTTCTACTCTTCTCTTGCCCACCCAAATCCTCATCTGGGTAGCCTTTACTCTTCAAATTGGTGAGGTTGAAGGCCAAGGAAAGTGCAAAAATCCAATTATAATTACCAAAACTACAATGTAGTTTCCAAAACTACAATGTAGAACCTGTATGAAATTTCACCTACTAAAAAATAAAGAAATATAATGCTGCAAGCAAAAACAAAAGACAGAGACATGGAGAAAAATAAATAAATTTAACCATAAGATCATACCCCCATACCAAATATTAAGGACAAATACAATCAATCATACCCAAATCGAATATAAATCCAAATATTATGTACAAAAATCATGTAGGATCATCTTCCACCAAATTTTTTTTGTTCTTATTGTCAAGCATCGTTCTCTTAATCAATATCAATGCATAGTTGATGGACCTGTCTTTCTCAATATGCAAATTGACAAATAATGACAAATTTCAAAATATTGGATTATGGTAGTGAAGATTGATGAAGACAAGATGAGAAACAGAGAAATGGGTTATTCATCTTACAAATTGGTAAATTTTGTCCAAGAATGAAACCAAGAGTTGAGAATCTCAAAATTTTCCAGTAAATTCTAATATACATTCTATAATTTCAACGAAGATAAAAGCTATTTTCTGTATAATTACATCCTGTCAAATAACTGGTTTTCGACAATTACTTGATGGATGTCCTCCTCAAGTACCTCATAGAAATACTTCGATCTTGAACTCAGCAAGATAGCGATCATAATCGCTGTTCATCTTGAGCTAGAAGACCTTGGAGTTACCGGTGAAGGCCGAAGGGATGAGCAGCTTGAGAATTCCATCGCAGTCGCAAGTGAAGGCTGTGGTTGTCGTTGCTGCGGAGTGAGAGAGAGAGCGAAAGAGATCTAATCTGATCAAAAAGGGAGACCAATAAATATTTTAATAAAAAGGGTATAATTGTCTTTTCAGTGATTAATATAAGGTGGGCCAACGAATCTGAGCCTCCTCTTTGGCCTTATCCAAAATAACAATTCTTTTATAGGTATTAAAACCCAAACTAAAATACCCAATGTCTCAAATACTAATTAATAAAGTTAATTATGTCCAATATCTAATTTTCCTTAATAAATATTATTGAGAAATTTTTAGTTTATGACATAGCTACATACATCACACACCATCATTCATGACCCAACTCGTAGATATGGATCAATGAGGTATTAGTTGGATTTGTCCAAACTTTTGGTGTGCTCCCAAGTGGACGAGAATTTTATTATCCTATAAGTCTCTCTTGAGGCCAGTCAAAACTAGATATTGAACCCATTAGAAGATGTAAACATAATAGATAGTATATATCTTTTGAAAATAGGGAGCAGAAAATTTCACTACGCATGTTGTTAGAAGGCTTATTTGTTGAAATGTCCCATGTGATTTTCAAATAGTCTCAATTAGCCCCATGAAGTTTCAAATGACTCAACTTCCCCCCAGAACTTCCATTTAGTGACCAAGATTGCCCCATTATTTAAAATATGTAAAATGTAAAATGGGGCAACCTTGGTCACGGAATGGAAGTTTAGGAGGGAGATTGAGTCATTTGAATTGTCAGGGGGCAAATTGAGACCATTTGGAAACCATAGGGGGCATTTCAACAAATAAACCTTGTTAGAATGTGAGCATCCAACCTAAAATTAATTGACAACAAATGGAGAGATCCAACATTTTATGCTAGGCTTCCATCTTCGATGTGGGATGCTATCCACCCGCTCCCTTAACTGTGGCGTCACGTGAATAATTTTTATTGGGTGACGTAGATGTGCCATGTGGATGAGATGACTTTGATACCATATTAGAATGACAGGATTCAATCCAAAACTAATTGACAATGTGTGAAAAATGCTCATATCCTTTGAGACATGCTAAACTTCCATCTTGATTGCGAGATGCTCTCTACATGTATCACTATTTAAAAATCAATCCCCACACTCAAATATAATCATTTGGATGGTTTAATTGAATTAGACTTTCATTCATTCATTTATTTAAACTTTGCAACAACCTAATTAACTGAATCTAATTATGGGAAAGGTGTGTCGTATTAATTTGATGAGAATAATTAACAAGAAATTGAGCTTACCCAATTTAATGATTTCATATATCTCACTTTCTAATTGCTGCTTTTACTTGATTCATATTCTTTCTTTAATTCCATTCCCATAGTAGCACCAATTTTTTGTTCCTCTTGATGAGATTCTAGCCTTTTCATGTTATGAGAAGTTCATTCTGACCAAACTCCACCAACGATCAAATAATTAATTAAATGTATAAAATAACAAATTGAAAGGAGTTCAAAACCCATCACATAAAAAAGTGCAAATGATATTTGTCCGGATGTTCTTGTGTACAAATAAAAAAGGAAAAAGAAATGAACAAAGGCTAAAGTATTGATTTGTTGAGCACCAACTTATATATAATATACGACTCATTATAGTCTTGATTAGGTCACATGCAGGGTCGTATGTAGGTCTTGTGTGGCATCTTTCTACATGATCTTTTATGTAGGTCGTATGTAGGTTTTGTATCAACAATACTCTTTTAATTATAGCACTATCTTTTAGCGACGGAATTATTAGTTACCTAATAAAGATATGTGCCATTGGATGGAAACACGGAATAATTTATTTGCAAAGCATACTTTGCATTAATTATGATCGCATGCCTAATGTTTATGAGAGAGTCAAATGAGAGATCATATAGTCAAATTAGGGAAAGATTTGGGACGGTAAGCGATACGAGAATAAGAAGAATATTAGAAGAAAGGCTATATATTTTGTCAATGTGTTTGCGCAAATGATGCCTATATGGAGGTTTTTGGGAGGAGGGGGGTGGTGGATTTTTTCATTATCTTACTCTGCTAGTTCTTTCTTCTTCTCATGTTATTCCATGTGACACTTCAATATGAAGAAACAATTGCAACCCTCTCACAATCACAAAGCAAATCCATATAGGGCTTAGCTCTTTCTCCCTCTCTCTCTCTCATAAAACATTTGGAAATCTCAATCAATAACACAATGTGTGATCTATGTGTGTGTCTATAAGGTATAAGGGAAGGAGCTAAAGATTTCTCAAAGATTCAAATTATTTAGTAGATGGTCAATGCAAAAAAATAAAATAAAAAATAATATATATATATGCGTATGTACGTATAGTGGTGGGAATTTTTGAAAGACATAATATAACGCGACTCAAATTTAACATAAAATTAGCGAGATTGACCATTGTGTCACAGAAATATGAATACGATATGCCCCTCCACCAACAGTGAACTAATTATTTAGAAGTGATTATCATGTAGAAGTCTATAATGTAATGCTATTAAAACCACATAGTGGTGTGGTGTAGTGTCAATTCGTAAAACACAAATCCTTTAAATAAGGAAACCCTAGAACCCTAAAGAAAGATGCTAAAAATTACAAAAATTGGGCTTCACAATATACAATAAACCTAATTGCTAACTTTTCTCACAATCATAATATAACATGGTCCTAACATAATAACCTCTTTGTTTAATCTTAAAATTCAAAAGCAACACTCGAACTTAAAGTGATTGAATGATTTCTTTATCCATAATACTATCATTAATATCATATTATTGAGGCTCGATCACGAAGTTTTGATCGATATCAATACAATCATCATCGTATATCATTGTCAAGATATTACTCAAGTTTCTAGAGAGATCCATGTTTATTATTTTGATCAACTTCTCAGGAGAGTAGCTTTTGTTGCACCTTTTCCTCATCATGCTGAAATAATATAATCTACAAGGACAATCTCATCAAGTATACGCTTTTCTGATCATGCACTCGTGAGATCGATATATATATATATGTATGGATCCCACACACACTTAATAGTTGACAGCCTTGCAGAAGCTCCACCAACGTAGATTATCACTCTTTTTTTTAGCAGGCTCATGTAACTTTTCAAGGCAGCTGGGAATGATGAAACATGTCCACACACGTATGCAAGAATACACAAAGCAAGACACACAAGGCTTTTTGCTCGTAGATTAAGATAATATATAGATGAGGTCACCATCAACATTTGGAAATGATCGAGGGTTCTACTTATTCCAAAGCTCTAAGAATAATATCCTATGAAGAACCAAAAACCTCCTCATCATCTTAATCTGCATGAAAAGAATACACTTCATAAAACCAAGGTCACATGCACGTGTGATACCTCTTTTCCCTCCATAATATTTCTCTTTTGGTTAAACCAATAATGATTTCTAAGGTAATTAACTTGTTAATCTTTTGTTAGACACAAGACCAGAGAAAGCTGTATACGTTGAGAGTATTTGTCTCACATTGAAAAGTTAAAGGACCTAGCCTAGGTTTATAAGGAATTGATTTTGAGGTGGAACATCCTTCGTAGTATAAGAGTAGGCTTCACGTGTTGGGCCCAACGTACGTGCTCCTACATCACCCAATATATGTTGTTCACGTGTTAGGTTTGAAAGTTCACTAAACGTGCGAGGTCGTGTTGAGAGTGTTTGTCCCATATTGAAAAGTTTATGTGTTGTCCATGTGAAGTTCGCCACATGTGTGGGCGTGTTGAGAGTGTGTATCTCATATTGAAAATTTAAGGGACCTAATATGAGTTTATAAGAAGTTGGGCTACTCCTCCATTGCGAATTGGTAAAGAAAAGGGAGCTTTAGCAATATACCCAAAATAGGGGTTGAAATTATAAAAAAACCCTATATAAAATGCATTTTAGAAACACACCCAAAAACCATTTACTACATACAAAATAAGTGTTGAATTTCCTATAAATTACATGACTGCCACTAACTAACTCAAAAGAAGCCCAATACAAAAAAACACAAAAAAAACCCAAAACAAGCCCAGCCCATATTTTTTTAAAAAACCCAAACTTAAGTATAAATATAAAATAAAATAAAAACACAAAAACCAAAGGCATGGCCCACGACCCTTCCTTCTCCATCAAACATCTGCAAACCATGTCATAGAAGTACATTGTTAATACAATTTCATAGAAAAACATTGTTAATACAATTTCATAGAAAAACATTGTTAATACCATTTCATACCAAAAAAAAAAAAAAAACAATTGTTAATACAATTTCATACAAAAAGACATTGTTAATACCATTTCATACAAAAAACCATTGTTAATACCATTTCATACAAAAAACCATTGTTAATACCATTTCATACAAAAAGACATTGTTAATACAATTTCATACAAAAAACCATTGTTAATACCATTTCATACAAAAAACCATTGTTAATACAATTTCACATAAAAAAAACCCAAAAAAGCCCGGCAAGACATCTAATTGCAGAAACCACCTCCAATTGTCTACAGTTTCACTAAATACAATCGTAAAGGCAAAAGAAAATACCTCTACAAGAAAAAAAAAAAAAAAAGTACACTGTTAATACTATGTCATAGAACTATCTTCCTAGTAAAAATCACATTCTGCATATCATAAATTTCAAGTGCACAGCTATATATAGAGCACGCTATGTTACTGAAAATCTGTTAATACTATGTCATAGAAATCAACTCAGCTGCAGGGTATGAACAGTTGTTATACTGTTCATACCACTTATTGGAAGTTAACAACTACATCATTTCATGTGCATAATCGGTACAATGAAAGTGTACAACTCCATACCACTCAAAATCAATTACATCATTTCATTTGCATAATTAATTGATCCTTCATCACTCAACATACCATAAACATTGAATCAGAGCTGCTCCCACATGTACTGCTCATCATCATTGTACTTGGTGGTAACAATGACCTTATCTCCAAACATATGAGCCTCTAGAACACTGCCGTGACATATATGTACCCAAATGACCTGCAATGAGACTTCGCCAACTCAGAAACTGTCAACCCATGAATTCCTTGCTCTAGCAGAACTCTAAACAATTCACCCTTCAAAGTACCAGGACGTAAACAGTACTTCACCATAAGGCTCATTTCCTAGATAACAGAAGATTCAATTTGAAAAACCAAAATTCACATTTATGGATAGGTTTATGCAACAACAGATAAAGCTTATTAATTGTAGAACATAAATAAAACCTCCATAAGAAAGTAAATAAAGGCTCATGCGCATGTATAGTCATTAAAGCAAATAATTCCAGAGACAAGCGGAGACAAATAAACATATGCTTAACAGATGTTATTTAGGAATGCACGATAATGCCAACAAACAAAACTGAAGAAACTATTTCCTTTAACATTCAATCACTACATGTTATATGTAAAACCTAAAATTTCTGATTTTGGTCCTTAAGTATGGAAAATGAATCTATCCAACTTGGGCTCTGCCTCAAGGTAGAAATAGATTATTCGTGGTAATGACAGATCTTAAATGACTACTGCCAATAAGGCTTTGAATGCTCAAGGTTTTGGGTGATGAACACATATATTATTTGGGCATCTATAGCACAGATGTGTTGATAATCAAATCTCATAACATATCTGCAAGAACAACCTATGACTTCAATCTATGCAATGAGAGCGTAGACGAAAAAGATTGGTAAGAGTAATAAGAGACCATCAAGCAGTATTAGCGAGCACAAAATAATTATTCCAAGCTTTTATAGGTCATATAATCTTGAATAAGAAAACAGACCTCTTAAATATGAAAAAGCAAATGCAATAATAGATGGAGCATATGACATCTTTCACGAACGATGTCCTATATTTGCAAAAGAACTTAACAAAATAAGGCCACCAACAGTTTGCAATTCACATACGTTGAACAATTTCTTGACAATCTCTGGAGAAGAATCCCTTGGTTGCATACAGGATGGTTGCTTCATCTTCACATAATTTGGAGGAAACTTGGCCAGCAAATCTGAAATCCCAAAAATTCCTTATCCACAGCTCAAAATGTGCAGACACATACATATTACAGCATTTCATTTTAGCTTCCACAAGACTGGGCATCGTTGACGGTGATGTTACGGCGGTCGAGCTTCTGGTCATTCATGCCTTTGATCGCGTCCCTCATGGCCTTCTCGTTGCTGAAGGTGACGAAGCCGAAGCCGAAGCCCAAGCCCATGGACCTCTCGGTCTCACGATCGTTGATGATTTGGAAACACACAAAAAAAACCAAATCAAATCAGATATGTCCGTCAAAACCAAAACACCGGAGTATAATCAAACAAATACAAAATAATAAACAAAAATGAAAAGGAATCGATCGATCTTCAATCTTTGGGAAAGAAAGATCAAGTAACATAGAGAAACAGAAGATCAAGTAGTAGAGGTCAAATGGCCCTTCGATTCGATGATCTCATCGAACGGAGAAAAGGCCCTCTCCAACGCATCATTGTCCGTGGCACAGGCAAGACCTCCAACGAAGCTTAGAATGATGAGATTGAACAAAAACTGAGGTGGAAGAACAAAAACTGAAAGTTGGGGTTGAAGATGAAGATGAGAGACTCGAGGTCGTGAAATGAGTTCTGATCTGGTGTTGATTAGAATTCCAATTTTATGTTGAAAGGGTACTAAAAGTATTTCATCTTAATAATTAAATTAAAAAATATACAGCTGTCGATTTTTGGGTTTATTTTGGGTGTGTTTATATACATTAAATAGTATAGGGTATTTTTATAGTTTTATGTCTAGGAATGGGTATTTCACTAAATTTCTATAAAGAAAATTCAATAATTATCTCAATCTTTGTTACTTTTATTTATTTATTTATTGTTTGATGACTATTCAAGAACTAAGACCATTCCAACGCTCCTTTTCATCATGCATAAATTGAACCAACAATTAGGATAAGCACAAAAATTAAAGCTTTTGTAAATACAAATTCTTCCAACATGTGATTCATTTAAATTGTAAAACGTTTATTGAGTTCGTATCCATGAATTTTCTTAATGGGAGCAAGATATAGATCAAATTGCAACAAGAAAGCAATCAGTTTGATACTCAAATTCATTTGAGTTGTCAAGAGATATATAGGAATACAATTGAGAAATTCGCGTATATCCTGATTAATTTATACTAAATATCTCATACAAATTAAAACATGAGAAACCACTTCCCAAATCTCTAACTTCATTCATCATTGTCATCACATGTAAATATGATAGCTTCTAATTCCTTCTTCCTATTTCTTCTTCTTATTTTGCCCCTAGTCCCCCTTAGTCCAGCATTCCACCAAACATAGGACAAGACTAAGTCTAAGCCAAGCCTATCCAAGTCAGTTCTTGAATTTAGTCATGTCCAGTCCAATCATGCGTACCAAACGCCCTCTAAGTGTACAATCCAGAGAGTCTCATAGAGTATCATACCTAGCCCAGATTTTCCAACAGTGCATTGGCAAGAGTTTATCATACAATTTGCTCTCGTAGCATACCTTACTCAAGAGAGCATCAATAGAATTCCATGAATGGCAGAAAGGGCGAATAGAGGCAATAGCCTTCACTTGCCCTCAAGTGGATCCGCCAGCTGCGTGTGATTTTTCGATGTTATAATTTGGGTAGATTCAATATATTACACCGGTGTTGATGAAATTGAAAATTTTGGTCTCAAATAAAAAACTAGTTTCAATGCAAGAACAAGGAATAGATGCATGCTGTGATTTCAACTTCCAATAGGTTTTGTGAGACCTCCCAGGTGCAAGTGTGAATCTAGGACCCTAAATCACCTGCTCCACGTGGTCGCACCATGCATGTCCTCGTCAGCTCTGTCTCATGAGAAACGTGTACGTTCGATGAACCAGAAAGATCAAAGATCCATGTATACATTTTCAATTTCAAGTTGCTCTTGAGAGAGTCTTGATAAACTAAACTCAATTTCAAATCTAATTAAGTCGTCGATCGCTACATATGCATGGGGAGTGACGACAAGAAGAGCATAGTTTGCTTAAACTCGCTTTCCTAGATTCTAATTCTCTTTCTTAACTCTCTCCAATTTTGGAAACACAACCAAACAGAAACAGCCATTCTTCTAGTGGAGAGATTATAGAATACTACAGTAGTACGGTCACGTATTATATTTTGTACATGTGTTATAATATTAGTGGATATTTATATATATTATTCCCTAAAATAAGGGAAAATAAATCATGTCGTTCACCCATATTATAATACGTGTGCAAGATGTATCATGTGACCATACTACTATAGTATTATATAATTTCTCCTTGTAGTGGATGCCTCCGTATCATGCAATTATGCGCATAATCATTGGTTATTAACTTGTTCATTCAATAATGTAAACCATTTAGCTAATTTGGTTAATATGATTTTCATTTCATTTTTTTCTGACAGATTGTGTTTCATGACCTACGTACATCCTCACCACTACCATGTATATTAAAAAGACTAGTAATTCGTAAGGCCCTTTTGCATCCACTAAAAAAGTTTAGTGAGCCTAGAATTATATATATATATATATATATATTTTTTTTTTTTTCAGATACAAGCGATATTAGTGGAGGAGAGATTCAAACACAGGACCTCATTGCAAGAGTAACTGCTCTTAACCAAGTAAAAAAAAATATATATATATTCTTAAACACTTGAGTCACAAGTCTGTTTTTAAAATTATTATTAGTCACATTTTTGTTTTTAAATTTCATGTATAGGAAAGTTTAATGCTTACAAAACGTTTTGACACAAGCTGCAAATCATTACGTGCTTATAGAAAACGTTTTCTCCCTTTGTCTTCTTCTTATGTTTATGAATTTTGAAATGAATCCTGATCTAATCTGCACTTTAGGTGAGCGTTTATATATTCAGTGGTAAAACGTACCTTCAGACAAGTCAATTTCAACTCTAGTCTTTGAATTATAAATGGGTACTATCATTGAGCATTAAATTTGTTCACCAAATGATTCACATAAGTCAGAGTTCAAGTCTACCTTTTGAATTATAAATAAGTACTCCTACACATGTCAAATTTGTTTAGTTATAAGTCCACATTAAACTTTATTTAGTTCTATAAATAAGACCTTGACATATGTACATACACATTAATTAGGTCATTATTATTGAATTTTTTTTTTTTTTTTTTAAAAAGTACGCACTTTGTAAAGAAATGAAGGGATTTAAGACTATAACCACTTTATTTTATCCATTACACATGACACCCTTTCTTATGAACTTAATTTTTTTTTGGGTGCTACAAACTATAAAATAAATAAATAAACTAGAGTTAATTAGGTCATGTTTGAGACTAGTTCTAAAAGGGCTAAAAGCACTTAAGGAAAACAATAAATACTTACGATTTCATTTGGCAGAAAACCTTAGAAGTACTGCTAGATAAGTGCTTTGCAAAAATGTTTATGAATTTAAGTGCTTCGTATGGAAGCAATTTCAAACAAGACCATAAAGAGGAAAGGAGAAAGGAAAGAGCACAAAAAATTAAATAGGTAAATAAAGATGAAAATTGGTATTATAAGCAATTTGACGGGTGAGGTGATTAGAGTAGGAGGTGTGCATTAGACATAGGTACATGTACGTTCCCTTGCCCAACTTCCGTGGAGCCATTGACATGCTACTCAGTCAAAATTCATCTAATCTGTAGGCTATAGCTAATATTGCTAGCATTGATAGAACATTTAGTTGCCAAATTTTACTATATGCAATGACTGGTTGATTAAACTAGTACCTACACATCATTCCTTACAAACCAATAAAGCATGTGCATTTTAGAGATGGGTACCCTGAGATTACGGGAACAACTCATTATCATAGATATAAACCACATATATATGATACGTATATTGTATTTATCTTTTTCAATTAATTAACGGATTACAAATTTCAAAACGCAAAAGTTTGTAATTTAAGTAGTTAAGGAGAGCACTTACCTTTACACCCAAGATCTTGTGTTTGATTTTCATCGCCGTCAATGTCGATAAAGGCTGGACGAGATAACATTGATAGAGACAGCACATAGATAGCAAGTCATTCTGGTTCGCCCATTTGTTGCAAGAGTAGAACTTCATGTTGCAAATTCTAGATTTTAAAGTATGTCCAAAGAAGACAGTGTTCTAGAATTAAAGCAACAAATTTGCAACTATGTGATTCTTGAAAGTTGCTTTTGTGGCATATAATTGCTCTACTATAGCTTGTTGGCATGCATTGTTTAACGACAGCTCTGCTATGGTTTCCACTGGCCTTTTTCAACATGTTCATCTTTTTATTTTCTTCTTTGGAAAGTGACGGATAATTTGTAAGCACAAGGCATGAAAAAATATAGCTTATATACAAGCTAATGATTATCATATTATGGCATATTGCATCTACATGTTTCCTGCAGAAACCAATGTCGGCAATGCATGATTTGATCAGTCTCTATCAAGGAAAAGATTCAAGATTGCGTGCGCATAATTATATTCCCAAACAAGTACATACTTATAAATTTTTTTGTTTTTGCATCAATCAGGGTTTGTTTAGCCAATGCCCCACTAAATAGGCCTTATTTTTCAACCCAAATTTTTCTGCATTATGAAGGAGGAAAATATTTTGACTGCTGGAGGGAGTAGCCCAACTCCCTGGTTGGACAAAAAGTTGGTTCAATAGAATTTAGACGAGCTAATCAATGTGGGGTTTGTGAGTTGGATTCAGTCCTTGATTGGACAAACCAGAGTTTTGACTGCTGGCAGGAGATAAAACCAAAGAAGTCAAAACTCAGATTTTTAGCCATTGGAGCTAAGTTTATAGGGGGCCTTATCTTATTGGAACCCACCCCTGGAAAAAAAGGCTACATCCATGTGCTCCTTGACAAGGGGTTCAGAGTACCTATGTAGCTGGTTAATGTCTTGGTCACCTCAAGTGGGTGGCTTGTCACTCCTAAATAAGTTAGAAGATATAATACAACAGGATTAGACCCAAAAAATACTCCCTTTCACAAAAAGGTTTAGAATGTAATTCTTTTGCAGGACTACTATATATGTCAGCCCTTTATAGTGAGTGAGACTCCTCGTATTTTGGGTCTCATTTCTACAAAGATTGACATATATGGCAATTTTCGTACCTAAATGACTCGGGTTTTTATTTCCATTGCATTAAAAGGAAAGAATCGTTAGCTTTTCTGTATCGTAACTAATTACTTCACCCTCTGTCTCGACTTGAATTAAACTCCAAGGGCGAATTTGGCAGATTGTGGGATGTGGTTTCCAGTCCTTGAATTCATAAAATACATATAATTGGGTAGAGTAATATATTTTGGAGGGTTCTAAATTCTAACTCAATAAATTAATGTAATAAACAAAAGAAGGCGGCTCCAAGCTTATCATTTGGAAATGACCCTCAACTGCTAAAAGCATCGTTTTCAAATCCCAGTCACATGCTTGCTCTCATGGCCAAATACCCCCTCCTTTATTTAAACCCCTCCATCCCTCTCTCCCTCTCACACATCATTTCAAACATCTTCCATTTCCTTCTCTCTCTATCTCCAACTCCTCTTTGTCCAATCTTTTGATCCACATAGGTCAAAACAATTCATCCCACCACCCCTTTCTTCATAAACCAAAACAGCACCATCTCCATTTTTTTCTCACTGCTTTTGTTTTGTGCAACAAAATACTATTGGGCAACCAATATTTTCCATAACCTATCTCTCTCACCACCTATTGTCTTTCCAAAGGACAAACATACTTCTTCATCATGATGTATAATGGTACCTGTCATAACAACATAACCCAAATGGTTCCTCACTCATTTGACCAAGATGACCTTTTTGCTAGGAGATGCATTTGGGTGAATGGACCTGTTATAGTTGGGGCAGGTCCTTCAGGCCTAGCTGTTGGTGCTGGCCTTAAAGAACAGGGTGTCCCTTTCATTATCCTAGAAAGAGCCAATTGCATTGCTTCTCTTTGGCAAAAGCGCACATATGATCGGCTCAAGCTTCACCTCCCCAAGCAATTCTGCCAATTACCCAATTTCCCATTCCCAGAGGACTTCCCAGAATACCCCACTAAAAACCAGTTCATCAACTACCTAGAGTCCTATGCTCAACATTTTGACATAAGCCCCCAGTTCAATGAGACAGTCCACTCTGCCAAGTATGATGAGACCTTTGGTCTGTGGAGGGTCAAGACCATTGTTTCAACAAGCAATTCAAACCCTGCTGCTGCTGAGGTTGAGTACATTTGCCGGTGGCTCGTGGTAGCCACCGGAGAGAATGCAGAGAAAGTAGTGCCAGAATTCGAAGGCTTGGAAGAGTTTGGTGGCAATGTCATGCATGCTTGTGACTACAAATCCGGCGCGGCTTACCGTGGTAAACAAGTACTAGTTGTTGGCTGTGGAAATTCAGGCATGGAAGTCTCTCTTGATCTTTGCAATCACAATGCAAGTCCTTCAATGGTGGTTCGGAGTTCGGTAAGTAAAGAAATTTCACAAATTTTGTCCTGAATTCAACTCTCAAGGACGACAGTTGTTGAATAAAAGTATCATGTCATCTATTAGTAGAAATTCAAAGTTCAAACTTGGACTTAATCTGTTTTTCTTTTCTGTTTTTGGTCTCACAGGTTCATGTCTTGCCAAGGGAAATTTGTGGAAAGTCAACATTTGCATTAGCAGTTTTGTTGATGAAATGGCTACCACTTTGGCTTGCTGATAAGATATTGCTGATACTGGCATGGCTAATATTTGGAAATCTTGAAAAATATGGTCTGAGAAGACCATCCTTAGGGCCTTTGGAACTCAAGAACATTTCAGGGAAGACCCCTGTATTGGATATTGGTGCCTTACAGAAAATAAGATCTGGTGAGATCAAGGTGGTCCCTGGAATCAAGAGGTTTTCTCATGGTAGAGTTGAACTTGTTGATGGACAAAATCTTGAGATTGATTCTGTCATTTTGGCAACTGGGTATCGCAGCAATGTTCCTTCATGGCTCAAGGTCAGAATTAAATTTTATTACAATATTTCCATCTCAATGTGTTCGGTTTGGAAGCTTCTATTTTTCAATCCATGTGACAGTTATGGCAGTTTTTTATTTCTTCCTCTGTTTCTCTCTCTCTCTCTCTCTCTCTCTTTTTTTTTTTGTTAGCTTCTTTCTTCAGAATTTGATGTCTTGGCTGTCAGATTTTTTTTGTAATGATTTTGTCTTTTTCATTACCAAGATCTGGTAGAAGATAATTATTTATTTAAAATGAGGATCCAAATCCAAAATTATATTATTGGAGAAGTTTTCTTATCCACTTTACCTGAAATTTTCTTTTTCATACAAGTTGATTTTGTATTTATGTCTTACTGTTTTGGTATTTATTACCATGTTTCTTTAAATGGAAAAGTTAAGGTTCAGAAAAAGTATCCTCAGTATTTCTAAAGTTGGATGGTCTTGAAACTAAAATTTTCTTGGAATGTTGTGCAGGAAAATGAATTCTTTTCAAGAGAAGGAATTCCCAAGAATTCATTCCCAAATGGGTGGAAAGGGAAGGGTGGGCTTTATGCAGTTGGGTTCACAAGGAGAGGACTATCTGGAGCCTCATTAGATGCCATGGGAGTCTCACAGGACATTGCCAAGAGCTGGAAAGAAGAAACCAAGCAGAAGAGGAAATCTGTTGCAGCTAGACATCGCAGATGCATTTCACATTTCTAAAATTTCGCAGTCACCAAATTATTTTTAAGTTTTATTCTTTTTTTTGTATGTATAATTTGGTGACTGATCCACCAAAACTGGGATCAGTTTGTGTAGAAAATAATGTAGAATACAGAAAGGTAGCCCTCTCCTATAGAGAACCCAACACATCAAAAATAGTTGGACATAAATTTGTCAAAGGAAGATGAGGCTTATTCTTTATTTCCTATGGAATCTTGTATTCAAATTTATTAATAATATTCCAATTCCCAGTCAAATGAATGAGATTCTCTCTCTCTCTCTATACATTACACACAAGTTCTTTTTTGGCTATTACGTAGCAAAAAGTTGAAGTTGCCCCACTAGTCATAACTATAATTGATGGGCTCTCCTCTCCCACCCCAAGCTGGCCCACCAAGGGCCCAATAAATGATGTGGGCCCCTGGTCCACCACTTTCCAACATCACAAATCTCTTCAAAAGGATTCTGACTGAACTTCTCAGAAAGAAATAGGTCTCTTCCCCATGTTGCCTTGCACATGGATAGAACCTAGAAGGATATACAATTCTTGGGGTTTGCAATGAAACTTCAAATACTTGTTCGGTGCACAAATCAAACACAATTTTCACAGCTAGAATTATTGCATCAGAACATGATCATATAACAATGTTTTGCCAGGTATAACCAAATATAAAAATGAAAAACTGTATTTATAGGACAGTTTAATGTATAAGCCAACTCTACTTCCAAAGCTTTTTTTAGAAGTGCTTTCTAAATACTCCTTCAATCCTCACAATCTCTCGGGGGGCAAAACTCAAGAGTCGTTCTATAGTGAGGGTGCAATATACATACTATAGATGTGGACCTTCGTATTAGTAACTTCCCTTAAGTTTAATAAAATAATTTTATGGCTAATATGAAAGTCCACATAAGAGATTCATGTATGGTGCCCTCACTATAGAATTTCGCCAAAACTCAAAAAATAAACCAAACCCCTATTTTCCCTTGAACAAAAGGTCCAACTGCCAAAACCCATTGGCTAGTATGCAAATGTAGTTTTGGGTTAGCAGCCCTTCCTAAATCATTGAAAAGAATTTGGGTTAACCCATTTACACTTCTATCCAACTAATATCAGCCAAAAGTTCCCTTTGGCTCCCCTGATTAGCATGATATGCTTCTTTTAATACCCAGGAAAAATAAATAAATGAAAAAAATTACTTTTTCACAGAATGATGTGTTGTGTTTTTTTCTGTCAATACAGAATGATGTGTTGTAAGTAGGAAAAGACAAGCCATATGAGTCCCCATGCTGTTTCTTCACCACCACAGACTAAAATATTGTAAAGAAAGAAAACCAATTCAATTCTTCAAGAGCATGTTGTTTGTGGCTCTGTCTTTCCAAGCACAAAGAAGCAAAGCTTGTCTGCTTAAAGTTGCAGCATTTTGAGCCTACAAAATGAATTCCACAACTGCACTTTTGTCAATTCTCACTGGGTTTTCTAAGGTTCTCATTAGCCCACCGTGCTATCCACAATGAAAACCACATGGGGAGGCTACCATCCAAATCCTTCCCTACTTCCACCACCTGAGATATTTTTTTAAAAGAAAGAAAAAAAAGTCCATTCCTTCATGTTTTCATGCAGATTCATTCCTCTCACTGTCTTACTGCTTTTGGACCATAACCTCGTACTTAATTAGGTCCCTGCATTCATATATGCATGGCAACCATGCATGTACTGAAGGTTCAGTTTGAGAAGTCTAAATGAATTCATTCCTCTACGGTCGGTTTGACTGATCTTTGACTACCATACATTAGGTTTGTACATAAGATTAAGGCCCAGTCATTTTTGTGCACACCTTCGAAAATGAGCTTTGAGGTTTTTCGAATAACATTAATTTCAAATTTGTTTTCAGATTTGATTTTCAGAATCATCTGATGAAGTGTTCGACCTCAAAACAAGGTTTGATGTTAAAAGTTTGAGAAATTTTTATTATTTGGAATTTAAAAATCTTTTTAAAGGCATCATGCATAATTTTTTTGGCCCTCTGTAACTAAAATAAATGAGTTTTTTTTGTCAAAAAACTGTACATTAAACTGTTTGTTCTTCCAAAATTTAGTCTCAGCCAAAGTTTTAACGTTACAGAAATGGTGTTGCAATTTACAATTCAATTTTTCTTGACTTCATTATATCTGATCTTGACTTTTCTCCTTAGTTGAGCAGAAGCTTTCCATCATCAATTTGACTTCAACAGTAGAATTCTTGGCTTGGAATCAATTACCTATGATCATAGCAAACATATATGTCAACCAGAGAAGACCAAGGAATTGATCGATATGTAATTGGTTCTATATGTATTTACAGAAAAGATTAAGGACAACATTCGGTGTACAATGAAGTGCCCTCTTTATCATCTGCATTTCACCAGCTAATGCAGTCACTTGTTGGAAAGAATCCGATCGATTTCACCATTCTTATTGTAGGTATCCACAATCTTCTTTGCATATGAAGGCATATGCTGATCAGCTCTGCATGGTTCATGTTTTCTTTTGGTAAATTTCATGTTTCAAATATAAGAAACCAGCATCACAGTTCTACTATCAGGTAACACATTGAAAGTTGCACCTTTGTTTTCCCCATATTCGGTTTACATACAGGTAGTTCCTGATGGTATGGTAATCGAGCGAATAACGAGCAAATTCCAGACCCTTTGGGCCAATCTGTTCAACAAGAACCAAGTCATAAAATAAAAGTTTGCATATAATTTTATAATTCCTAAATACATCACTCAGAGTCCTTACCAAGTTCAGCAAGAAAGCAATCACATTGCCAACAAACTTTGGGGCAGGTTCAGGACCCTTTCCTGAGAAACAAGATTGTAAAAACAATGATAAGCAGCATATATTTTGCGAGTCCTCCAGAATTTGATGAGCTATAGCCTATATCACAAAGAAGGTACAGCACGTACCCAACTTAGCATTATCATCTGCCTTAACAGTCTCCATGACAAATGGTTGGCGATTGCCCTGTAATTGGCCATGCTTAGAATACTTCATGCAAAGGAAACTATGTCCTATAAACATTAAATTTCAAATCGCAGAAATACAGAGAAAGAGAAAAAGGATAGGATCAAGGGTTTTACACTGCTAGTTGTTGGAGTAACGTCCAAAAGATTATCAACGAGACTGAGCATCTCTCTTCCACGTTCATTTCTACCATTTGAAGGCAAGAAAAGAGTAGAAATCTTTATTTATTTCTTTCCTTTACCACCAAAGTGGAATAAAATATTGCAATAGCACAATGATAATCAATAAGCACAACGAAAAGCTGCACACAGTCTGAGCAACGATATTACCTTACCGTAACATACTGTGGATGTTGAGTCATGCTGATTCCAGAATATTTTGGCACACCCATGTATCCCACAACTAAATCCTGAAATAGGAGAGAGACATGTGAGAACCTTTATACTACTAACACTCAGTTATGCTTGTTTCAGTAGATAATAAAAGCTTTGTATGATATGTCAGACCAAGGTGATGGTGACAAAATGTAACCATGATTCTTGCAATAGACTGTAACTTTAATTAATTTTCACAAAGGTTATATGCAGAGAGAGAGAGAGGAGGATAGTAGCAGTTGATTCCAAACAATTGAAAATTCCTTGTTTTTGTTGAATTGCATTTTTCATGTGTAAATGAGCTTCCAAGATTTAATTTGATCATCAAACGTAGTCCAATTTCATGTACAAATACCCAGTTTCAAAGACTTTCATCTATCCTTGACATAAACCAATTGCTGAATTGAGACAGTACAAAGTCTAATCACTCTCCCTCTTTCCCTCTCCCTGGCCAAAAGAGAAAAAAAAAACAAAAACAAAAACACGCAAAAGCAATAAACCTAAGAAGAAATTTAGTATCAAAATACATGTTTAATTCTAGAAGTTAGTAAAAAATGAACTATTTTCAACAGAAAGTGTTACTTACGCACTGTCTAACTAAAAAATGCATGGGAACAATGAGATGCAATCAAAACTACACAAACTCATTCCCGTATCCATGTAAAGATGAAAACTCACCGCTAAACCATTTGTATAGTCGAAACAACTGCAAGACAATAAAAATGGGACAGGTAAGGAAAATATATGACAGATATAAACTATAGTATTTGATATATGTGGCATTTCTGTTTGTGAAATACGTCATCTAATTGTAAGTTACTTGTTGAATCGATCTGAGGGAATTCACAAATGAAAAGTTAATAAATTTGTAGCAGTACAGGTGGTGATGACAATGATACTACTGCATTTCCAATATCAAGCATAGTCCCTGAATCTTATTGACTATAGCTTCGGGGACATCTGGTACAATTAGAATGAGAAGAGAAGATTACCATGTATTTAATGACTCTCTCCTAAAGCCTCAAAAGCATCTATAAAGTTCAACGCATGTGCACACAATTCTTTTGATAATGTCAACGTGTGTTGATTGTGTGTGTGTGTGTGTGTGTGTGTGTGTGTGAGAGAGAGAGAGAGAGCAATTGTTTATCTTTCCTTTTCTTTCAATAGCATGATAAGTGTACATCTACTGCAATCTTATCCTCAAGGTTGCTAGTCCTATTTAGTTCCGGATGTTCTTTCTTAATATCTAAGGGTATGTCTACAGCAATTTCAGAAATCAATTTTGGGAGTTTCACCATTATGCCCAATATAAGGGCCCAAATTATAAAAAAAACCTTACATGTGGACTTTAGAAACACACCCAAAACTCATTTACAACATAACAAAGATGCTTCAAACTTCCTAAAAATTACAAAACTGTCATCGATTTCTTAAAACAAGCCCAACCTCAAAACCTCATAATAAAAACCCAAAACACTCAACAGGGCATCTAAGTAATTTAATAATCAAAATTAAATTCAACAGGGCCAGGTATCCTTTTTTGGGTATTTTTTGGGTTTGTTTATAGAAATTAATTGGTGTAGGGTTTATCTATATCACTAGTGCTAAGAATGGGTATATAACTAAATACCTCATCTCCTTGACCAAAACTGTCAATCATACCTTCTAGTTGTTGAATCTAATTCACATAAAAAATTTCAAAAACTACTGTGTATTACAAACAAAAGGAAAAACATTACCTATAACAAGAAGGAGCTATTACATCAACCAATTCATTTGCTGGCAGAGAGAAATACGGAACCTGCTTTGGTTAAAATATGAAATGAGATGAAGTGGCATGAATGGGAGAGTAAATACCAAATTGAAAATACAAGGACCACTTTTACCTCTTCAATATGACCATCCAAATGCTTCAAGTGAACCTATCAAGAGTACAGGAATAAAATTTAAGAAACAATATAGCCAACTAGCCTGTTAAGAAATGCTCACACCAGGAATAGTTGGCATATAAGAAAAGATAAAACAAATCTTTCAGAAAAATTGTGAAAAGCCCAATCCCACAGCACTCATCCGAGGTTGATCCCCTTTTTCGAAACAAGAATATTGCTAGAAGTGTTAAACAAAGGGTGTGCAATGGCACACATGACCACCTTGAAACTTTGCTCAGACCTTGGGCTCTTCTAATAATTGAAATAAGTACCTTTTATGATAACTCATCTAAATCCTGTACTATATAGAGACCAAATACTCAATCGCCACAAAATCTACAAAAAGAATTTCTTAGTGCAAACCTTGTAATCTTGCATAAACTCATAATGAAGAACTGTCTCTGGTTCACTACTTGCAGCCTTTAAAAACTTATCAAGCCCTTCTCGAGTCCCATTGTCCACTGTCAAACAAGAGCATCAGTACTGATACAAATTCTATTACTTGTTACTGATGTCATTTACTAGAACGAGGGCATTATATAGTTGTTGACTACATACATATTTAATAAATAATGATGCTGCGGTTGATGATATGATGATTATGATTACAGAGATAGTAAGATACAGTTTATTATAGTAGCTCATCTATGCCATGTTTAACATGATATCATGGCAACTATATATATTTTTTCCTCTGGGGCCTTTAGTAATAGACATAAGTAAACTTGATGGCTAGACTACTCATCAAAATCAAGAAACATAAAAAATAAAATAATAATAATGCATAAGGCTTTTACTAACCGCAATTTGTGCCTAACACATAGAGCTTGTCCAAATTTAAATGGTGCTCCACAGATCGTAATGCTGCAGTTTAAGAAATTACTCTGCATTACGATAGTACAAGTCACAACAGAGAAGGATTGAAAGTAGAACTTGCAAGATTATATTATAAATGCTACCTTGCACCTGGCAACCCACACCACAGAATAGAAGTTTCTTTACACCTGCAGCCTGTTTTACAGCAAAGGCAAACACTTGTGTCACTAAAACTCATAAGAAACGTGCAATTTTCTGACAACAAAGGGGCAGTGTAGAATAAAGAAATGTGTGCCTGCACACACACATACATAGACCAAACAAAATGAACTTCTGAAAAGTGAAACCAGAACAGGAGTTATTATGCCTAAAATCTATAAACAAGAAACAAAATCTGAAAGGTAAAGAACAAACCCTCCAACATGTGAACCCACAAGTTAGGAACGCTAAAAAGCCATATACATGATAGACATACAACTTATGTTTTGTCAAGGATGGTCCATCACTTAAAGCAATACCAACAATTGAGATTTAAGCTCCATAAAAGGATGGTCCATCACTTACAGGACAGAAAAGTCCTAAACTAGAAACCCCAACCACAAAGGATGCTATGCTCTTATCAAAGTTGACTCAACCACAAAGCATGTTCATTAAATAGCACAGGAAATAGTAAATTAAGATTTGAGTCACTAATGAAAAAAAATACCAGCCACCTCAACTAGGGCAAGGGTATTAAGATTAGGAGATAACGTCGGCTTGACACCTTTAGCAGCTAGAACTTCCTCTGGTGTCCTGTTGAAAAGGGGGTAAAGAGAAAGGACATAATGAGGATGGAATACCAATAACCAGAAACAAAAATTGTCATAAAATGGTAGAAGAATTTTGTCTCAAAGAAAATGAACTCGATACAAACCTAGCTAATACAGGCCGTGGAGTAAATCTGTCGTTTGGGTCACTGTAATTATTAAAACCATATGATAATTAACATTCCAAAAGGGGGAAAAGGTAAAAGGATTGAATAGGATAGATGCGTCTATAATGTTATCTACTCCAGTAAATTCAGGCCAGGACCTCTGTACACAAATCACGGCTTCTACCATGCCTGATTTTAGCATTTCTATTGCAATAGTTGTTACTATTCCTGTCCACTGAGCTCCTGCCATCAAAGAAAGCAATGCAAAAATTTCATATTACAATGACAAGAAAAATCAAACCAGACACAAAAGATGCACTACAAAGCATTTGACTCAAGAAATTCTGACACAAGATAAAGAAATTATTTACACAAATTGCAATTTATTATGAGAATTCATAAAGTTCAAACTTTTAAAAGTTAAATAAATAAAACTCAAACTTAAACTGGAAAAGTAGGTAGAATTCCTAGAAATGAAAAATGGGATGAATTAGATGCCTCAGATGGGGTTCTACAAACTAACGCTACCAATCTCCTTTGACAGTAGACTAAAACTATAGCGACGCTGAATGACTGGTAAAACAAAATTACCTTCAACAGGCATCACTTTACGAGCATACAACAACTCCTCATAGACACCCAAGTACATTTCATCTGAGGAACCTGTTTTTCTCCCTCTACCATGAACTACAAGTTCCAAGCCCTGAATGGGAAAACAAAAGAGTACATGAATGCTGGAATATCAAAGAAACAACTTGAGTTTTATTGAATTAACCAACAAGGCTAGGTTACTATAAAGTATAAATATCCAAAGCTATGTAGTTCCACAAGTCTAGATGATGATTTAGTTAAATATGAAGAGAAAACTAATAGTAATAATAAAATGAATTCTAATGACAACATTGGTTGAAGTAAAAATTTGGTCTGGCAGCACCTCTAACTTGAATTTCAAGAATCAAGACTGATGAATAAAATGGAAATCATGCATGGCAATGGATCATTAGAAAAATTAGATTTTGAACCCAAATTGAAGTTCTATCACTCCACTGCACTTCATAAAAGCACTTCAAATGTCCCCATCCGGTGTTTGGTACGTGATATTAGAGAACTCGAGCATTTACTGTGCTCCAAATCAGTTTCAGGATTTCAAGAAATGACACCAACTTCCATCTACTATTTAAGAGTAAAAATTCAATGAAAGTATGAAAAATTGAGAGAGGAACAAGAACTTACTTCAATCTTAGACATTCCATCTCCTAAGAAAGCACAGGCTTCCTTGACATGGGCAATGTAATATGTGTCGCACAACCCGCAACGACTACCAAAAGACAAGATTCAGCAAATAAATAAATAAATAAAAATTCAAACTTTAAATGCAAAAATTTAAATTTATAAAAAGTAAAAGTGGGATAATGAAGGGAAGTGAAAGAGCTTCAAAAATGAACCTGCAGTGGTCTTTAGCCGGGTAAGTGCCACCAGGAGGAACGGGTCTGGAGCGTTGCCTCCAGTCCTCTCTAAGCTTCACTGACTTTGAGTTGGGTTTTCCATCTGTTCCACCACATAACACAACACAAACTTTGCTGTGAAACAAACACACAGATACACAAACAGAGGCACACACAGAGAGTTTTGGGGGGGTACCTTTAGAGGAAGAGGAAGATGAAGATGAGGAAACAACGGAGAGTGAGAGAGGAAGGGAAGAGAGCTTGGCAATTAGAGAACACATTGCAGCTGAGAGAAACCCCAAGCCAACAATAATGCAACTGAAACAGAGTGAGAGAGACTACAACGTGCTGAGGCTGTGTGAGCCACATATTTCTTTCTAACAGTCTGCCACGGTGCTTTGTAAGATTTGGTCACTCGTGTGACCGGGTGCACAATTAGTCTCTTTCCTCTTATTTTTCAGTAAGTTTTTCTTAATTGGGTTATTTACTCAAATAGTCCTGGGCTGCATTTTGGTCCTTCAACTAAATTATTCGTTCAAATGATTCACCAATTCTTTATTAATCGGCGCATTGTTCCTACCGTTATATTTTCTGTCAATATTGCTATCAAAATATAGGGATAAAACAGTCCAATTAAATAAAATACTAAATAAATTAAAAACTAAAAATTAAAAGAAAAAAAACATCTCTCCCTTTCCTACTTCCTTCTTCTTTAACATTTTTTTTGTTTGAACCGGAGCATTTGGACCTCATGATATTGGCCTCCCCCTACCCCCTGCTTGACAACCCAGGTTCGAAACCCCAAGGGGTTTTCTTTCCTCCCAATGTAACCAAAAAAAGAGAAATCAATAATTTTTTTTGGGACCCTTGAAGATTGAAACCGTGATTCGGTTTTCATCATATTGTATAATTTTTGGGTACAATCCCTTTGGAGCTATGTGGAAATGAAGAACAGTGTAAAAGGGGGCATATATATATATTAAAAAAGAGATATTTAGTTATATACCCATTTTTAGCACTAAAACTATAAATAAACCCTACATCATTTAATTTCTATAAACAAACTAAAAAAAAACTCAAAAAATGATAGCTGGCCCTATTGAATTTAATTTTGATTATTAAATTACTTTGATGCCCTATTGAGTGTTTTGGAGTTTTTTATGAGGGTTTGGGGTTGGGTTTGTTTTAAGAAATCAATGGCAGTTTTGTAATTTAAAAGAAGTTAAAAGACTTTTTCTTATGTTGTAAATGAGTTTTTGGTGTGTTTTTAAAGTCCATTTCATATATGATTTTTTTAAATATAATTTGGGCTCCTATATTGGGTATAATAGTGAATCTCCCTAAAAAAAAATGAAAACAAAATGGTAAATGAGACTTAACGTGTTCATTCCGATATCACTCCAACACCTCCTCCTTTTCTCCACCCCAATCCAATGACTATATGAGATTCTTGAAAGAATCTGTTATTTGGTCTCTCCCACAACCATCACCCAGTGCCCCATCTTGTCCTCCCTGCACCTCACCCTCTCTTCCCCTCCTTCCATGCCCCCTCCTCTCCCTCTATCTCTCTCTTCCTTGATGAGAGGCCATTGTAGACCAACGATTTCAAGATCTCTTCAGGTCGGCTGGCCATGGTGGTTTTACCGCCGACAGTTTTGATGGAGATGATGACTAAAAATTCTTTATTTAGGAAAGTGAAGGCGGAGGAGAGAGAGAGAGAGAGAGAGAGAGAGAGAGAGAGAGAGAGATATGGATAGAGTGGGTTCGCCTAGATGGGGTGCTGGGTTCAAGTCCAGGGTCTGTTGAGGTGGATGTGGCTAGGGGATGGGGGTTGGGATTGGAGTGTCAAAAGTCTTATTTACCCCCACAAATGTAGGCTCACATGACTAAATTTAACATAAAATGTAACAATAGGACCAATGTGACAATTAATGAAGAGTTGGTGAATCATTTGAACTAAAAATTTAGTTGAGAGACTAAAATGCAACTCGGGTATAAGTTTAAGGACCATTTGAGTAAATAATCCTTTTGAATTATTTAAATACAACGTATATTTTTTGCCAAAGAAATACAAGGTATATTGAGATAGGTAGATTCGAATACATAGTTTACTGTTGTTAACCAATGTCAATTAAGTTTTAAGTTCATTTGCAATAGATTTTTTTTTTCTTGTTCTTTCTTTTTGGCTTGATGTTTGAAGAGATAGTAGAACGGATGTTTCTTTGTTTCTTTTTCTCAGAACTAAAACTGAGTTGAGAATCTCTAAATCTAAATTGCCAAATTCATGTTGGGGTCGTACGTTAGTCTTGTAGGTTGCACCACCAATGCTATTCTCAATTAAACCACAATAAACGTGGTGAAGTTTTTTTTTTTGGTCTATTTATATAATATGAAAAATAAAAATAAATTTAGAACCATAAAAAAAGTCTATTTGTTAGAGCTCAATTCACAATAGAACCACATTATTTGAAATGTTCATTTTTAAAAGGATTATGCCAACATGCAAAATCAACCAAATCGAAAAACAGTTGCCTTTTTAAAGGATTATCATTCATAAGATAAAGGAGAGTTGTACAGCAAAAATGACAAGTACAATAGGCTTGTCCAAAAAAACCCAATTTGATCCAACTTCCAAATCAATCTCAATTCAAATTCATAAAAGTAGACACAATAAAATTAGCGAAATTCATAAAACTAAACTGAGAAATTATCGTGTGTATCTGAATCCTGCCTTTATATCTGAAATGATACGCCCCACCCTCAAATGAAAACTTTCCCAAGAAAATGCCCTCAAACACATTGGACAATATGCACCATTTATAAGAAAATGACACCTGAGAAGCCAAATCGTTTCTTTCATTTCATGGGGGCTTAAGCCCCAAAGTGTACAATGGATGCAGGTAACAAAGAACTGCCGAAAAATGAAAAAAAAATACACGGTTACAATTTTTTACGTCTGTATACCACTTGTAATCCCCTCTTTCGGTATCCACCAAATACCCTCCTACAATATAATGATCTAAAACAGTAACAGTAACGAGGGACTTTATTGTCATGTTTCAAAGAAATGATAATCAGATATCTCAATCAATGGGAAGGCCTCTTAGTACAAGATCATATTTCTTCTATTAAAAAAGAATGGACTGTAAAATTGACTCAAAAAAATATACAAATTACGCCCTTCATTACGCCAAGGGTGAAGGAAAGCAAAACCGGATCGGAGCATGAGGATTGTTGAGAAGCTATACTGACTTGAATCTCACAGAAGTTTACTAGTTCTTCGTCTTGATGGCCCTCCCGGAAAAAGCTTCATAATCCATCCCAAGACTCTTTCCACTACCTACACGTGAGAATAATAGAGAAAGATGATATTTCTATATATTCCACTCCATGATTGCAGAAACTACAATTAACATTCCAAGAAACATTATTTGCACTCTGGCTTAATTAACAGCTTGGACCAGAAAATACATTTCTAATTAGAGACAAAATAAAGTATTAAAGGAACCAAAAGAACTAATTGGTTCGTTGAGGAATGATGTAGCCAACTATAAATAAAATTATATCAAAAGAAAACACAGTACCTCATCGCCTTCGTCTGCATATGGAGTATTGTCGGGAATATCAACAGGACTAGGTTGCCTAACAATAATATTCTCGTTAGCCATACTTTGGGCAGTTAAGAGCTCTAATCTCTGAGTTTGAGCTTCAAGTTTCCGGGACAATTCATTGTTCAGCTCCTTCATTCATGAAAAACAATACGGTCAACATTGTAATTATGATCTGTGGACTAACAAAATAATTATGAGCCAGACACAAATCCATATATCAAAATTGAATCAATGCTATACTATTAACGATGTAACTTCAAACCACATTTTCCACTAGAGTATGACCCATTGATGGTAGTGATGTCACTCTCGGTAACAAGAGAGAAGTCAATTCCATGCGTAACGACTTTCACCAAACTTACAACAAAAGTATACTAAGTACAGAGGCGGCCAGTCCAAGAGTCAAGGTCAAAACCCATCAGATAAATAGGAAATGTAGTCTGCTATGATGAAAAAAGCATTCCCATTGGAATGTATTTTGTGCTTGAACTAAGCTTGTTCCATTGGATCAAAAACCAAGTAAAACAAAAACAATACTAGCTTGTTCCCAATCCAAGTCCACAAGTTCGAAGTAACATAAGAAATGCATAGGCCTCTTTCAGTCACAATATTTCATAACCCTTAAATATATGTATCAATCCTGAAGAAAGCTTCCTTCTTCCCTAAAGTAGACCAGATACTAACAAGTCAAAAGCAGGAGCAGACTACTACATTGAGTTGAAAATTTAGAATTATGCTACCTTCAACTTGGAACAATTAGATGACTCGGATGCCAAAGATTGTATTAACTCTTCTTTCTCCAATGCTAACTGAAACAAGAAAGCTTCAATAGTTATTATCTTTGCATGCTAGTAAATCATTTAAACTGCAACCACTTGTTTTCTCCTTTTCTATTTTTGAATATTTTGAATATATAAAGTTTCTATTCAAAAAATAATAATAATAATTTAAACTGCAACAAGAAAGCTCCAGTAGGACTGTTTTTTGCCATCTCACTTTATCTAGTTCAACTAGTAAATCATAGAGAGGGAGAGAGAGAGAGAGATTAGAATTCAATTTAGTGGGCTAGATTTAACAGGACAACTGAAACATCAAAAGTTAACCACTGAGAGATGGTACCTCAGAAATTAGTGTATGGATGTTTTCAATTGTTCGCATCTGGTCATGAGGTAGATTCACAGATGAAACATCAAAATTTGGCTGTCCACTTGCAGGCAGAATCGGGAAACTTGAGGCATCATCCCTTTCCTGGCCTAAGGTGTCAGGAATAGCATCTTCATTTGCTTCAATTATAAAATTTTAAAAACAAAAACAAAAAATAAAACCAATGAAGAAATTAGTCATCATAAATACATTCATTCATCAGCAGAAATCTTATTGCTGAATATCTTTATCTATGCACATTGTTCATTGGAATTAATATGGACAGAATTAAGTAATAAACTTCTCATACAATGACAACAAACATAACCTTCTCTGCAATAATAAAAAGACTTCTATTAATTTAAACAAAAACTTGATCAGGAATAACCAATGAAAATAATGAGTATTTGTTAGGGTAGGTTCTCATTCGATATTCCCAACATGCATGGTGGTTGTTGAAAGTTATTGATTTATTTGGCTTACATTGATTGTTTGTAAATGTATCTTAGGATAATCAGCATCAATCAATATATCCAACACTTGTGAATCATAAAAATTTAATAGCAAAGTTATAAACTAAAACCAATAGTTAAATAGGAGCGAAGCACTACAGGAATTCTGAGAATAATAGAAAAATAAAATAATACAAATAGAATACAGTAATAGATGCAGCCGTTTTTTTGTTAGATTCTTGGAACGATTATCTTGGCCACCCAAAGAAAGTAAACTAGGTCTTTACTTGTACCATGCATGCATACCATTGCCTTTCTAAGTTATAGTTGCAATCACAGACACATGTTTCATTCATAAAATAGAGGCATAACCACATAAATATCATTACATAGCATTAAATGTTGTCAATTATCACAAAGACTCACCAAAGTAGTAACAGTTTTTATGTAGTTATATCTTTATTTTATGTATGACGTGCTTGGAGGAGAATTCACTCATAGGTTGATAGAAATGAGTGTGTCGATTCTAACATGAATACAATCATAAAGATTTTAAGAATGACATATGTTCAACCAATAACAATACATGCAAACACTAATTACCAAATAACAAACACAAGCACAAACACAGCCATGGCCTCAAACCAATTAACTGGATTCACTAAGAAATTCAGTAATTATTATAGCATTTTAAATTTACCTAGATCTTCTGTAGAAGTAGACACATCTTTGTTATTAGTATTCTTGCTAAGATCAACATTCTTTCCACTTGTGGAAGCTTTCCGTAACATAGACTGCAACAGCTTCTTCTCTGTACCAGATAATAACAATGAATAAGGAGCAAGATTTGGAGGCATAAATAAAACTATAGAAGACTACATTCACATTAGTGGAGGGCTTAAGAGACTAGTCAATAATTTCACAACCCGCCTTGTTGGCATGGCATGACTTCAACAAGCCCAGTCTTCTCCAACCCCATCAATTCAATCAGGGGCCTTTGCTACATGCAACTCCCAGCATTCTTCTCTTGTGTTCATTTTCATATTAACATAACAAAAAACAAAGGTTCTGAAACTTAACAAACCTCAATGGAATAATTTTTTTTTAAGTAAATAAATGATCACTTCATTCAAAGGGAGGATTGGGAGATACAGTCTGGTACTATTTGAACAACCTCAATCTCGCCAATGATTATAGACCTAGTTGTGTGGTGTGGAGGGACTTCATACACTCAAGCAGTAAAATAACCGTGCTAAGATAAGTAGCTTGATTAAGCTCTTATTAGCTTAAATTGGTGACAAGGGCACTAAAAAGGCTAGACCATAAAAATTAAAGAGGCATGCCAGCAGCAATTTGTTCCCTCTGAGAAAAGTCACTAAAGGTAGAATTCTACATTGAAAGGTCGGTCATGAGCAATAGCAAACCTAGAGAGGTTCTACTATACAGAGAAGTATTCTTAAAATTCAACACAAGGGCTTTCATATCAGAGGACTCTACCCTCACAACTTTTCAACCTTCTGTCTTCTTTTTATAAATAAATATAATATACCCCTTAATCAGAAATAGTGTAATAAAATTCTGTTGTAGATCATATAAGCCTTACCTTCCTGAAGAGCATTGATAGTTGACTGCAAATCCGAACGATCCTTTTCTAGGCTAGACAGTCTTTTCCTGCACAGATTGATTTAGGATGGTCATTTTCAGAGACATTGGTAATAAGTCTAAAACTGAAAGTGTACAACATTCTTTAGGATAGTCATTAGGATATGCATCTACCACATTCTTTAGCTCACAACTCTAATTTTTCACATTCAGTAACACTCAAAAATTTCAGATTTTTTTTCTTCAAAACAAATATAACATTTTCCATACAAGAGACAGGGGAGTGATAAAAAAATAATACAAGTGATTCAGAATATGTTCACAAATTTTTATTTTACTGCAAATGTAAAAGGATAACTTACTTGTATGAAGAGATTTCAGCTTGTGTGTTCTCCAATTGCCTTTCCAACTTTAGCTCACTGGACCTTAATCTCAGTGCCTGGGAAAATTAATATAGCAATTAGAATATATTTTTTAAAGCAGCACCATCAAACATGAGCAATTTTGTACCTAACCCATATCACTATGTGTACATACACACATACACCCATATACACAAAAGCTCGGGCAAACTTTTATGTTGGCCAAAAGTACAAACATAACTCGTTTCATAGGTAACGTCCAAGGAAAACATATGACCAAAGTTTCTGCCTACCGCCTCCACTACAATTTGCCATTCCTTCATGTCCCCTTCTTCGCACAAAAGGGTAACATAAAATAAAAAATGTTTTGTCCCCATAGAATTACAAAGTTGTTTCTACAAAGCAGTGCCTAAAACCCAAACATACCAAGAAAAATCACTACCTTCTCCTCTAATCCAATAACTTCAGATGCCAAAAGCTTGGCACGTTCATCGGCTGCATTACATTCTAGATGTGCATTTGCATATTCATTTCTGACAGCATCAAGTTCCACCTATTGACATCAAGAATTACAAGATATAAATTGATATTAATGAAAACATAAACTAGATAAAGACGAATGTGCAATACTCAAAATATAATTAGACATGGAAACATCAAAGAGTGACTAGATCTTATACATCAACAAATGCTCAATCACAGCAAAACCCTAAGAGTTTATTATCTCAGTGTAAACACACATGACAGCCTCATACAAGCTAGAAGGTACATCCTTCATTCTATTTTTTTAAAATTTAATTCAAAATAGTATTTCACCCATTAAGGATATCATTACAATACCAGGGATGGGGAAGACTGGATTGTTTATAAATGGTGGACGGTTCAGACTTAAGAGTATTTTTTCCATAAAACATACATGACATCCTCAAGTCACAACCATCCTTGGCATTGTAATAGTTTCCTACTGCACCTTTCTAGGCACTCTCTCTAGGCATCAAATCTAAAAGTTATTACCACATTTTCCAAAGTACCATTAGTCCTAAAATACACATCCACACAATCAAATATCTTAACTATAAACTATAGTGTAAATATACACTGCACTTGTGTCTCAAACAAGCCAAACTAGATTTTCATTCATCCACAAAATGTCATTAGAAAGTAATACAGAAATACAGACATATGCATGTTGGAGTGGATGCACAAACATATCTTTGTGCAGAATGTGAAACATCTGAAGGCACACACACATATTAAATATCTACTATATATGTATGGTCCCTTGAGATATAAATGAGTTCCGAAATGATCGGTGGAAAGGGGATAAATGGACTCTAACCAGCTGGGCCTTGATTTCCTCCTGTATATTTTCCAAGTCAGATTTTAGCTGGTCAACAACGCTTCTCTGTAGAAAAAGCAAATAGAAAACAGTTAGGATGAATTCATGGCACTATGAATGACCTTTTTAGGGAGATATAGACGGCAGCATCACTATACAGTGAAGTTAGCATAGCTGTCTTCTTGCTAGGATACTAAAGGAGAACAGAAAGTAATGCAAAGACGTCAGGCATGCTTAATTCATAAATTCATAATGCATCAACACACTAAATGTTACATAAATGTAATGATGCAATATCAAGTTACACAGGTACACCTGTTGGTTATAACTCTCCGTCAAAGAAGAATTTTCGGCAGCCAAGGACTCTGCTAAAGCACGAGAAGCATCAAGTGCTCGTTGCAAAGAAAACTTTTCTTGTGTCAAATCTTCAATATGCTGCATAACAACAAGAGAAATACAAAAAAGCAATCAACAAAAGAATTCTTTCAAAGCAACGTGCTCAGATGAGTGACATCACAGTTTACATAACTGTACACAATTTCATTAGTTTTTTTCAATTTGGAAGTATACAACCTAAGATATATGACAAAATGGAAAATAAAACTTAGTTATTATTAGATATACTAAACAAACTTAGCATGTAATTGTTAAAGTCAATCATTCATAGAAAAAAGGAAACTGCATACACGTTGGCTTATTATATGTATTTTTCTCTGCTATGCTAAAGTTAATTATTGTACTCAAAGAAGGAAGGCAACTTTCGAGATTAAAACTAGGAGCACACGATATCCCAGTGATGCAACGTATATGATGTGGACATCTTTGTCAAACCCATTAGGGTTTAGAAACGAAAGAGATGGAAGAGGGAATTATTAATTAGTTTCCAAATTTATTTGTTAGTTCCTAGGTTCTCTAAGTTTTCCAGATTTCATTAGGATTTTTGGTTTTTCCAGATTTCAGTAGGATTTCTAAGTTTCCTATTTTATTTGGATTAGGATTTCTTTCCTAGAATAGGTTTAATTTTCCTTTTCACTCTAGGGTTAGATTATTATAAATACCCCTTCTATGTAATTCATCATGGAGTTGAGTTGTTGAGATATAAAGAAAAGTTTATTTTCCAGAGATTGGAGACTACTTGGTGTGAAGCCAAACCCCTGGAGTGATTCCAGACCTATCCTTGTTCGTTCTATTTTCTGTTTTCCATTGTTTTCGCTTCTGCTAAACTACCTAAATTCTCAATTCACCCATATCCTACATCGGTATATTCTCAGATGCACTTGAAAAGACAGGTATTTCCATTCTTCAATACAATGTATCCTCAGCATTTCCATGTTGGATACTTTGTTATCATCAACATCTCTCCATTATAACTCTAGCCATCCTCTCACTAACCCCTCGAAAGTCACAGCTACAAAATCAATTGTGATGATGATCTTAGTAATCAACCTATATTTCCATCCAAAAGGAAGCTCCGAAAATCAAACTGCAACTCAATGGACTACTTGTGTCACCCTTCACGTGTATTGAACAAAGGACCTCAATATTTAATTGATTAAGGAATTTTTTATGCTAAAATTACTAAATATATGCAAAAGAAATATCACCAGGGGACATATGTGTAATCATTCTCCATCAGAAAATTAGGGGTAAATGGTACCTGTTCCAGAGCAGAGAAATCTTCATTCTGATTAGGAGAATAAAATTCATGTTTTCTCTCCACGCTATTCCCCTCAACTATTGGCCTCTGCTGGTCCATTCCAGCATTAGGAGGAAATAAAGACTTCACAGAATTCTCAAATGCATGAGGTGCACCAGTTTCAAACTTTGAAAAGGATCTCACAGTATCATCATCCATAGATGGCTTACGAAAAGGCGACGAACCTAGAAAACTCATGCCATTTGATTTATAACTGTTGGACATAAGTGATTCCTCAGGTTCACCATGTTGAAAAACAGTCCCTGAAGAAGCTTTAGACACATTAATAGAATCCAGGAAAGATGAGCGAGATCTCCTAGAATTAGTTTCAGGTGTAACTGAATATAGTGATGAACTTCTGGCATCAGATCCAAAACCCATGGATTCAGATGTCCGCACTGCTGTACTCTGCAAATTATGAAACCCACTAGCAGAGCTAGTAAGCTTTCCTTCTCCAAATCTGAAAGTTATAGGATCACTTAAGTCCACACTACTACCACGCATGTTTTTCCCAACTTCATGAGCAAACCCTCTTACGCTGGTACTGGGCTCAGCCAAGCCTGCCATGAGGTCCCAAAACATAATTATAGTGAGCATCTTCCTTGGAAGAGAAGATTCAAAGAAATTGCATAAGCCTACACTGTGATCATTAGATCAAAACACAGGAAATCAAAATCCAAAAATGTATAATTACCTTCATAATGTGAAGATGGAGTAGGGCCACCAGACACTGTGCTGGCCTCACTTTGTAGCAATGCGCCGACAGAGTTCTGAGGTGAGATTTTTGTAACAGAAGGATGAGAAGAACCAGAGTTACTTACAGAATCCATTAGAGATATATTATGTTCTTTGAACTGAAATTCATTCCTTCCATGATAACTGGAATGACTTGTATTGCTATCAAAATCTTGACTTGCTTGTGGTCGTAGAGCAATAGACTGATCAGATGTGGTCTCACCTGAGTTACCAGTATATTTTTCAAAATCATTATTCATCCCTTTTGTCCCATTGCTATGATTAACGTCTAGTGATCCAGCAAACCCAAAACCGCCATAGCTCTTAATTTCTTGATCACTTGCATGTTTATGCACTTGATCATTAAAATCATATGTTGAAGGACTACTGTGGGAATTATTGAGGGGAGCTTGTTCCTTTTTTTGGGAAAAATCAACTGCTTTGTAATCGTTGTTGGATGATACAGATGAAGTTTCAGTATAAGCACCACTAGGTCCATCAGATGTACCAGCACCATCTGAGACTGTAACTCGTACAAGTTCAGTTTCTAGAGGTTGTTTCTCATTTGAGCTAATTTCAGGGGCATTGGTTTGGCTAGTGGATGAAGCCTTCTTAGCTCGCTCTGCTGCTTTTTTCTTACGGAACTCCTCCAACTGCAAGAGTAGGGGAAAAACCAAATATATGTGAAATTCGACAAACAAATAATGAAATATTTGGTAAGTTACTTTATCAGAATTGACTAAAATTAGCTACATGCGTATTTATTAACAAAAAATACTGAACTACACAGACCGAGAATTAAATGTTGATCTGTTTATCAAGAGACTTTGATGGTTAAACAATTCTTTGTCAAAGTATGGGTGATCATGACGTTTTAAATTGATTATGCACTTCTTTCTCTTTCTTTTTCTTACCATAAGGCATCCATACACGAACAATGCTTGCCACATAACTATGACAACCTAGTCCTATCTGCATTTTCTTTTTCAAAATAACAAGTGGGGTAGCATGCAATCTCATCTGTTGTACGTCTAATGCTTATTCAATATAACAAAAATACTGCTAAATCATTTTGTTCCTGCTAGCTCAAAACAAGATGTAAAGGTTGAACATAGACACTCAAAAACATCAAGATTCAATATTTATCGCAGTTCCTGTACTGTCTCTAAGCATTATAAGCCATACAAAACGATTTCCTGAACCCAAAAAAATGTGTTTTTAACCATATGTCAATAGTAGGGAACACAATATCTTCACTATGACAGCAACCAAGTATAGATTCCGACCGTACAAGTGCGAACCAGACAATTGGATTAAAATTCAAAGCGAAGAGTCAATCATTTCACATTTCCAAATAAACAATTGCAGATACATATATTATACAAAAACATGCAGACTTATGTAAAATTCCATTTGAACAATTTGAACAATTTGAACGGAACTGGATAGTAATCGAATAGAAAAAATACCTTGCGCTTTCCAGCTTCCAAATCCTTTAGTTTTCGCGAGTTGGGCAATACTTGAGCTGAAGCCATTTAATCTCCAACACTTTCAAACATATGAATGCACAATTCTCACCACCTCCCCAGCAAACCCCTAACGAACGAAAACCCTACGAAACAAACAAAACAAAACCCTACAAAACCACAGATATACCCGGATCAAGGAAGTGAGCAATGACGCGCAATTCAAATTCGATCAACGGTCGGTTTCAATTTCGAATTCAAAACGTAAAAATCGAATCTTCGTAGAGAAATCAGAAAATATGTATAAAGCCCTAATTTCTATAGGGACAAAGAGCCCGATCTGATCGGAGAGATGGAGAGCTCTGTGAAATTCTTCGGTTCTGGCAGATCTCCCCCTTTGCTCTCTCCCTCTCCTCCTTTCTCTCTCTCTCTCTTTTTTTCTGTGCGTTTTGTTTTCTCAATTTACATTTTTTTTAAATTTTTGCGTGGATGATGATATTACGTGGCGGTAATAAGGGATTTTCAATTTGGGCTTTTTGTAGGGTTTTTTTCATTCGTTTATTATTTATTTGTTTTTTGGTGTGTTTTGTTGGGTGGCGTCGAAGAAAAAATGATTGATTAATGAATTTGAATTGGCGACCAAAAGGCCTTTTCGGGGTTGTGATTTGTGACAATACTACTAATAAATGGTTGGTAACGTACCTATGAATTGTATACCAAATTTTGGGACTTTGTTACAAAAATATTAATTTCTAAGTGTTTTAGAGTAGGTATTGTGACAAATCCCCTGTGCCCCCTATTTCCTCTTTGGTATTGTGACACGTGGCACATTACTTAACAGCATTTTAACTCTGTTAACTCTCTTTAGCTGATTTGTTTTTATTAAAATAATTAAAAACTACTAAAATACACGTTTGACACAAATGCGATATTGCATCTTCATCTTCTACACTACCTATTATCATACTCAACCCCTTCATAATTTTTGTTCTCCTTCTTGGCTGCTGATTTTGGAGCCATCGTATGAGTAGTTTTTGAACAAATAACTCACATACCCATTAAGCAATTCATTTGGTTTCAATCTTTATTTCCTTTTTGTTTTCATCTACTGTAGTATAAAGTATAAACAAATTGAAAGTTCTAATAGGATGACTCCAAAACCAGTAGCAGCCAAAAAGGGGGGAAATTATGAAGCAATTTTCCTTCCAATGGTGATTGTGAATTGAGACGAGTTAGAGAGAAAGACTCAAGAGGCTGAAAGAATTGCCAGAAGCTCGTGAATCATCTGCTCGACATTGGCACTGGCTAGTTTTCTAGGAAATTTGCAATATGCAAGTTCTGTTACAATCATCTTTTTCATTTTCTTTTCTGGAAAAAAAAAATTGAAACCAAATGAGTTTGATACATGAATTGCATAATGGGTATATGATTGTCGCAAATTATTTGTTTAAGTGTTTCTCATATGATAGCTCCAAAATCAGAAGTCAAAAAGGGGGAGAAAAATTATAAAGCTGAACCTGGCTTACCTGACGAACCAGCATCCAACGAGCAAAAAAAATTATCGAACCAAATGCAGGGGCTGAGTTTTGCAGGGCGAAGATGATGCAAGGGTTGAGTCTAATGATACGCAGGGTAGAAGATGAAGAGGAGAGAGAACGTGTTTTTGCGTCAAACGTGTATTTTAATTAATTTTTTAAAATAAAAATAAATGGGCTGAAGAGTTAACAGTGTTAAAATGTTGTTAAATGATGGTGGTGGCGGCGTGTCCATCTACAATCGTGGAGTTTCTCTTTGCTGGTGGTGGCGGCTTGGAGTTTCTCTTTGGTTGTGGCTGTTAGGTTTCATGTGTTTTATCTTATGTATTTTATGTTTAATGTGGGCTTTATGCTGAAAGTGGGTGTAATGCCTCTTTGTGGGCTATATGCCTTTATGTGGGCTAAATGCCTTTATGTTGGCTTTTGACGGTTTAGTTTTTGGCTCAGGAACATGATCTTCTTCATGCTATACTGTACTAGTTTTAGCTAGATTTGTTCCTGTATCTTTTATAGCCGGTGCTTTTGCTCGGCTTTGTTTGTACTGTCCTCTACCCCATTGGGGGTTTGCAATGAATTGCAACTTCGACCAAAAAAAAAAAATTGATGTGCCACGTGTCACAATACCAAGGAGGAAATAGAGGGGCACAGGGGATTTGGTAACAGGAAAATTGAACTCTCCAAATTTATGGATTTATCTTATCAAATTTAACTAAGAGATCTCGATTAACAACAAGAGGGTTTGTAGCTCAAGCGGTAGTAACCCTTATAGCTAAAAACATGCGTTCAAATCCCTCACCTCTCATTATCACTTAAGTCACACAACAAAACAAAACAAAAAAATTGATACTACAAATAAACCAAACATTCTTAATATTTATTTGACCGCGATATGGAAACCTTCGGCTAGTATACACATACTTCGTAGTTTTCTGATTTTTTTTTTATAAGGAAAAATAAAATTACAACCCGAACCCCTTTTGGGCAAGCAGGTCCAAAGAGGTCGAAATAAAAAGCATTTACTAGAGAAAGGGGAGCTCAACTTCCCACAGTGTAATTTTTTGATGATGTGATACATGATGAATTTTAGTTAAAAAATTGTTTTATGACATTGCTTCATCATGATAAACATTGGTCCATACTGAGCATGCAAATTGAAAACAAAGGAATTCACAGAGCATAGAAAATATATATATGACTTGGTAGGTTTCAGACTTGATCAGGGACACGCGATTTCCTCAGGCGTGTCATATGGGCCAGCAATTTTTGGTAGTCAGGAAGGTTGTCTTTGATCACGGGAACTTGCTTCAAATTCTGAACCCATGCATGCAGCCGAGGCAAAGTGCTTGCCTCCAGAACCTTGACACCAACCATTTCTTCAATGGCCTCAAACCAGTGAGGCAACCAACCATGTGTTATGTCTACCAAGCTTATAGTTTCACCCCCAAAAAACTTCTTGTCTCCGAGGCCTTGCTCTTCCAATATTTTCAGGTTTTCCAATACTGCTTGTATTGTCTTATCTCGCTCTTCCCCGGCAGTTAATTCAAAGAATGGACCAAAAATGGGAGCCTGATAAATAAATTCAAAGTATATAAGCACTTGTATTGATTTTGTAATGCAAATTAAATTTGTAAACTAATCCTATATAGCTATTTGATCTGGTCTCGTAGCAAACAGACTTATTTATCAAATTATATATGTTCACCAAATGATGTGTCAGTATTTCATTTATATATTCAACTATAAACTCACTTTAAACCGCATTTAATTCTTAAAAATAAAATACCGACATATCATTTGGTGAGCAAATTTGGTGCTTTATCCTTTGTTTTATAAGTCCGCTTTACTTATGACCTAGCTTTTTACCATAGTCACAATGATCCAATGTTACATTTATAATGAGACCTATTGCTATGTTTATGTATTTGACACCAGGTCTTGGGCCTCACTATTTTCAGGTCCAATGGCAGAGTTCCCCCCTCAAGAACTCTGTCTCTTTTGTCCCTTTGCCATAACATTTTCATTATGAACTACAAAGACAGAAAAAGGGGGCTCTCTCTCTCTCTCTCATTTTCTTCTTCCTCTGTAAAACACCCCTTTTGGTTCCAGGGGCTTCCCTGGAACTAACTCCTTCGGCTAATAAACTGGGCGTCTCTCTCACCCATCAAGTTGTAGAGGGTTCCCCCCAGCCCCTTAGCTTTTGCTGGGCTTTTGATTTTCTTACCTCAGGCGAGTTTTGTCTCACCCCTAGGTGTTTAGGGGCTTCTTGTTAGACCCCATTCAATCTTGACCCAATGTACAGAGAATATATTATTTTTATTACTCAAAACACAGTACAATTCAACATACTTAAATACAACTCCTAATATAGTCAGTTAATTGCTAATGCAAAAGACTGAAACACCCTTAGCATCCTATCACTTCTTCTCAGCCTTTTTGGCTGATCTTGGCTAAATCTAAGGTGATTTCCCACTTTTGGCCCCCTGATGGTTGTGTTCTTGATTTTTTGGGCTCTGGGTGTAGATCTCCTTTGATCTATCTTCTGTGGAGGTGGAGTTGAAGCATCTGGTGGGATCTACAATCTTATGGTGGTGTGGGATCGTGTGTGGTGCTGGTGATGCTGTGACTTTTATCTAAAGGTCATGGTGGAATTTTAGTGGTAAATGCTCTTTCACTTTATGGTGTTTCCAGTTCCAAAAATGGATGAGAGTTGGTTCTCTGACATGATCTCCCAGCAGGTGCATCAAACATATGTATGGGTGAATCACTCAAAACATATGTTTATGTGTCTGTAATCGGAACCAAACAGACATCAATATAAAATTTCAATCCGAAATTTCGTCATATGCTTGTTAACAAACTGAAAATTAAATTATTGACCAAAAAAAACAGACTCAACATCAAAAAATTGAAAACCGTCTCGATCAACATAATAGATTTCAACCCAGTAGACTGTCTCAAAAATTGAACTATAACAAACAGAAAGAAAAAAAAAAGCAGATGATACAAAAAGTGATGAAATGAAAATGGAAACTACGCACCTGATACACATAAAATTGGATCCAAAACCGTGCGGAGGCTCTTTCGTGAGCATCTTGAGGCAGCAGACGATAATTCCCCGGCCAAGTTTCTTCAATGTATTCAAGGATGACAGGGGACTCAGCAATCGGTTTGCCGCGATGAACAAGCACCGGGACCTTCTTGTGAATTGGGTTGAGCTGCAAAAGCAATTCACTCTTGTTTGAAACGTCTTCTTCTATGTACTCATATTTCACACCCTTGAGCTTTAGAGCCCATATCACTCTGTAAACATATGGGCTCAGCCAAAACCCTATTAGCTTCACTTCTTCTTCCATTGTTGATGTGTTGAGGTCAAGGCAGGAGGTTCATATATTATAGCAGTCTAAATTTTGGTTGCTGATATAATACTCTCTGAATTTTGACTTGGCTTTAGTGGTAAGTATGACAAAATGAAATGTTAGTCCTGCAGGGTGCAGCTGCTTGGAAAATGCATGAAAAGTGACGTGCCCGCCCGTCTTAGTTTCTTCTTTTATGCATCTCTTTTTCTCTCTCTCCTTTTTCTATCTTTTTTCAAAGTTCCACATCTACCGAATGGAAATATTGAAATTAGTCAACTTTTTTCGACAGTGATATTTGAGGTCAGGACCTTATCCTTGTTTTTTTGGCCAAATGGTCATTTTGCCTCCTGGGCAATGCTTTTTGGCCAAGACAAACTTCTCGCTTAAATGTTTGATATAGTCAAGCGTTTTTTCTTGATCAGGCAGGTTCTCTTTGATAGGCAGGTTTTGTTGGAAAAAATAGGGGAGATTTTATTGTTATATTCATAGAAAATCAGAATTTAACCATACAAATAAATTCTAAAACTAAAGCTTAAAATAAATCATACAATAGTACAAAGATAAGTTTAGAAAAATCAGAATACGGTCAAGTTTAGAACTTGGTTATATCTCCTTAAGATGAAATTGTCTCTTATTGGTGCTTCAAGTTTCCAATGTCAAACGTCTCTCCCTCCCTGGATACAACGACCTCCTTATGACAATAGGACTCCGAAACACAATAACAACCAACGCATGATTGGTGTTGTGTGTTTGAACTCTCTCTCATATATATGGACTTATCAATAAGACGCACTAGAATAATTACTAACATTAGTGCACTGTGTTTTCACTACGCAATTGTCAAAAATTTAGTTATAACATGTGTGAGACTTACTTATTTATAGATGATGAAATTTGTCTGCTGTATGATTACAGACAATAGCAACTTAGTTGTGGATATCAAGTGGCTCACATTACAGGGTATGACTGGAAAGCATAATGAGCAGATGCTTACTGTCATAATGGAATTCCAGTTGAAGAAATTTGAAACCATATCCTACTCGAGCATTACTATAGCAAAGAAGCAGAATAATGCCTTTTTTGGGATAGTTTTTGCAACATTAAAATTACTCATGACAATCTGACAAAAGGGGCAGGAGAAGCTTATGAAGCTGAGTCGTCAACGACAGGACAACCTAGTGTAAGGCCCAGAAGTCTCTCCCCATAACAAATGCTGTTTATACTTGTATCCTTACGAATGTTCATCGTTAAATTTTTTTGAACAGATAGATAAAACAGTAGTTCAATTCAAGAAAACTATTTGAATATGGCTGCTCGAAAAGCCTTTGCGATTCTCCTTTTCCTCTTTCTGCTTCATTTGAATTGAAGTAGAAAAATTAAATAGAAGAATGTACGACAATAAGAGGAAAACGGTGTATCCTGAACCCTGATTTGCCAAGGCAAATAAAATGGTGACATTCCAACTTTTGCAGGCTCAGAAAATTGGCACATCAGAGTTGGGGAAAGAGTGTCAGCCCTATCGGCTATCATCAGCAATCATTTCCGCATGACCAACAAATTATGTTGCTTCAATTTTATAGAGTAATCCTTCATCCATTACGTCAAACAAATTTCATTCATTGTAGAACGTTTTCGACAAGGTAGTGGTTATAGCAATTTTAGTCATTTCTCAAAGTATGTGACATGATCTGAAAAGTGATACGTCTGTTGATCTAAAAAATGCATTATTTCTCTCTTTAATTTCAATTTCCATTAATAAATTTTCCAACAAGTTTACAAGTTCAACTTCTATTAGAGATATAATACACAATAATATGGTGTCCCTTAACATTTATATATATATATATATAAATGTGTGTGTATAAAAGCTCTTTGACGAACATATACCAAAGTTTTTCTAATAGATGTTGACATAAAATATTTGTTTATGTTTCTAATTCAGGGCATGGGAAGGTTCAAATAGGAAAAAACAAAGGCCGTTTAAATTTCAAACCTCCCGATTTATTTTTAAAAGAATGTGATTCCTACCCTACGGAGCATATATATATGTCACTATGTGGAATTTACACCAAGGTCAGTCCTGACTTTGAATATTTGTGTGTGACTTGGAAAGGGTAGAAAAAGAAAAGTTATTTACATTAATACCCGTTAAGGTTTTTTGTGTTTTCACAAAATTTCAAGAGAGTTTTTGAAATTATACTAGGATTCCTTGACAAAACCTTTTTATTATTTTTCTGTCAAAAAATTGCTAATATCATAAAATAAAATAAAATTCTTCAAATAACAAAAGTAACCTCAATGCCTTAATCTTTGAGGTAATAAAATTAGAAGAAATTTTTTGGTGACATCAATAGTTGTTGGACAAAAAATTACTGAAAGGGGTTTTGTGAAAACAATTTGAAAGAAGTGTTAGTGTAATTTTTGATGCCTCAAGGGTTTTTTCTTTGGTGAAAATATTTAAATAAAAAAAATTGATTCTTGAATTTTTTTTATTACCAAATTTCGGGACTTTGTTTTCAAAAATATTATAATTTCTAAGTGTTATAGCATAGGGTCCAAATTTATGAATTTATCGTATCAAATTTGACTCAAGAGATATTGATTAACAGCAAGGGGCTTGTAGCTCAAGTGGCAGTAACCCTTACCGCTAAGAACATGTGTCCTCTCATTATCACTTATGTCACACAACAAAACAAAACAAAAAATTGATATTAAAAATAAACCGAACATTCTTATTATTTATTTGACTGCGATATAGAAACCGTCGGCTAGTGGAGCTCAATTTCTCGCGAGTGTAATTTTTTGATGATGTGATACATGATGAACTTTAGTTAAAAAATTGTTTTATGACATTGCTTCATCATGATAAACATTGGTCCATACTGAGCATAAAAATTGAAAACAAAGGAATTCATAGAGCATACAAAATATACATATATGACTTGGTAGGTTTCAGACTTGATTAGGGACACGAGATTTCCTCAGGCGTGTCATATGGGCCAGCAATTTTTGGTAGTCAGGAAGGTTGTCTTTGATCACAGGAACTTGCTTGAAATTCTGAACCCATGCATGCAGCCGAGGCAAAGTGCTTGCCTCCAGAACCTTGACACCAACCATTTCTTCAATGGCCTCAAACCAGTGAGGCAACCAACCATGTGTTATGTGTCTACCAAGCTTATAGTTTCACCCCCAAAAAACTTCTTGTCTCCGAGGCCTTGCTCTTCCAATATTTTCAGGGTTTCCAATACTGCTTTATTGTCTTTTCTCGCTCTTCCCCGGCAGTTAATTCAAAGAATGCACCAAAAATGGGAGCCTGATAAATAAATTCAAAGTATATAAGCACTTGTATTGATTTTGTAATGCAAATTAAAATTTTAAACTGATCATATATATATATATATATTTTGTGGGAGAGCTTCCATTGAGGGATCCCTCAAATAAGCTTATTTGAGGGACACCCCTTGTAGGCCCCATTCCGGATTGTATTTCACTAATCCAAACCATCTATTTTGTAGATATTCATTCAAAAATCATCTCTACAAAAAATCACTTGAATCCGATATAATTTGACCACTCAATTGTGTTATTGAAATTTGAGTACTTTCTTGATGCACCGTTGTTCGTTGATTTTGTAGGACACAATTGGATATCGAAACGGTTTCCGATTTGTCTAATTTTTTGTAAAGATGATCTATGAATGAAGACCTAAAAAATAGATGGTTTGGATCATTGAGAAAAAAATTGTAGGGTACCCTAAAGGGCGTCCCTTAAATAAAATTATTTGAGGGATCCCTTAATAGAAGGGGACTGTATATATATATATAGGTATTTGATATGGTCTCGTAGTGGACAAACTTATTTATCAAATTATATGTTCACTGTATGATGTGTTGGTATTTCATTTATATATTTAACTATAAACTTACTTTAAATCTCGTTTAATTCTTAAAAATAAGATACCAACAAATCATTTGGTGAGCAAATTTGGTTCTCTATCCTTTGTTTTACAAGTCGGCATTACTTATGGCTTAGCTTTTTAACATATGTGTGTGAGTCACTATGATCAAATGTTACATTTACAATGAGAAGACATTCTATAGTGACGGGACCTATTGCTATGTCACAAGAATTCTATAATGAAGGCCCTATTCCTTAACCGTTGGATTAAATTTGTTAATTATTGGATCAAATTGGTTAGCATGATCCAATGATTAGGACATAGGACCTCACGTAAAGGCGATATATAAGGTCCTCACTACAGAATGACTCTGCTATGTTGATGAATTTGACACTAGGTCTTAGGCCTCACTATTTTCAGGTCCGATGGCAGAGTCCCCGCTCTCAAGGGACTCAAGTCTCTCTTTTCCCTTTTGCAATAACATTTTTATTATACCAACTACAAAGATAGAAACTATAAATACAATAGATGTAACCCAATTATGGGTGAACCACTAAAACATATGTTTATGTGTATGTGATTGTGATTCTATTGTCTTAATCGGCATCAACATACATCAATATCAAAATTAAATCCGAAATTTCGTCATATGCTTGTTAACAAACTGAAAATTAAATTATTGACCAAAAAAAAAAAAAACAGACTCAACATTGAAAACCGTCTGAGTAGCATATGTAAGACAAAATACTCTCTGAATTTTGACTTGGCTTTAGTGGTAAGACAAAATGAAATGTTAGTCCTGCTTGGAAAATGAATGAAAGTGACATGCCCTTCTTTTTTATTTTTTGGCCATTAGGAGGAAAGAAACCACTTGGGATTTCGAGAAGGGTGTCAAGAAGGGGAAAGCAGGAGGTCGCCACTGTGGTACTTGCTCTCGACCCATGCCCTTCTTTTATGCATCTCTTTTTTCTTTCTCAAATTTCTATCTTTTTAAAAGTTCTACACCACCGAATGGAAATTTTGAAATTATTATTTTTTTTTTTGGTCAAAGTGGACTTTCATTCATAAGAAAGGATTACAAATAAAGCCCAACATAGCAAACATCAAAAGGCCCAAAACAAATAAAACCCTAGCAACTAAAACACAACAACAGAGAGCAGCCGCCATGATCATCCCTGCAACAGGAGAAGCAGCAAGCAGACAATAACCAACCAGGGCCAAAACAAAACAACAAACTTCCATCCCAACACAACAAACAACAACCCCAAAAAGCCTTAAAATTAGAAAAACGTAAAACCAAGAAAACCCCAATAGCGAACTCCACTGCGACACACTTCGCTCCCATCGAACCCAAACTCGCATCCAAGGGAACAGCAGCCATGCATCAGACGAAACCGAAGGCCAAAACCAGCCTATAGCCAGCAAAACCAACAAGAACCAATTTGAGGAAGGTGGTGGTGCGAGCACCCGAGTTGAAACTCTACCAATCTTCCCAATAAGACGCGAACACGCGTGGAGAGGATGAAAAGCTGCAAGCTTGGATTGAGCTTGGATTTTGAAATTATTTTGACAGTGATATTTGAGGTCAGGACCTTATCCAATAAAGTAGAGGGCCAGACATCAACTGGTCAAATGGTCTTTGCCTTTCGTTCTCGTTAATTATTTTTATTATGTTATGTTGATGTCCAAAAAATAGAGTCAATTATAAAGTAGGCATGCTCGCAGTCGTTGTCATTCTTCGTCGGCCGGTGATGCTGGGATCTGTACGAGAGGCAAAATTAGTAACCTTGGCACAGGTGTGGTACCGGCAAAGTAACAGTACACGTGCCATATGGTAAACATGCTATAAATAAAATTACCATTGACGAAGTTCCCCGATTCTAATTCCTTGATTTTCCTATTTAAGTTCCTTAATTCATGGTTTGCACCGTTTCTTCCTAATAGGTAAACATGTCATAAGTAGAATTACCCTATAAGAACCGGCCATTAAAACTTCTTTTTTCACTCCGAGAGCAAGGACCTTGTAACTCAAGTGGTTAAAGATATTTACTTTGCACTCAAGGATATTTATTTATAAAAATAAAAATAAAATATTCATTTTTATTCCAAGGGCACTACTCCCTTTTGAAACAGAATAATTTGGTACATGAAGTTGAAATTGGATAAAATAAGCACACAATAATATTATACACATACATATAAGAGCCATGACCCTATGCAAAAAGCTAGAGCCAATATGACTACTGGGCAGTGCTTTTGGCCAAGACAAACTTCTCTCTTCTATGTTTCTGATAGTCAAGCAGTCTTCCATGATCAGGCAGGTTCTCTTTGATTACAGGCGCTTGCTTAAAATTCTGAGCCCATGCATGCAAGCGAGGCAGAGTGCCTGGTTCTATCACTTTTTTCCCTACTGCTTCTTCCACGCATTCAAACCAGTAACTCAGAGCTCCCAAGGCAATGTCCACCAGACCAATAGTGTCGCCGCCGAAGAATATTTTGTCTCCAAGGACTTGTTCTTCCAAGATTTTTAGAGCTTCATGCAACTCTTTTGTTGCCTTTTCTTGTTCTTCGTCTCCAACAGCTCGAAAATATGCACTAAGGCTGGGCGGTATCTGGAAAGGAGAAAAAAAAAAGAAGAGATCGATGTCAATAATCTGTATCAGCAAGCCAATAATCTGTATCAGCAAGCCTGACTGTCACAGATGTATGTAGAAACAGTAGGAATGAGAGTTGCAATCGGAGATTGAACAAGTGGAAGTTGAGTAGGAGTCACCATCTTGTTGAACAACAGAAAGAAAGAAAGAGTTGCAAAGAACAGTCGATGAGGCAATAGAGCGAACATGTAGTAGGCAAAGCGTAGAGAACAATTCTTGGCACTATCGTGAAGAAAGAAAAGCCAAAGAACCAGAAGCAAGAGAACAAAGATGAGTAGAGATTGGAAGGGGGAAGCAGAAAAGAAGCTCGGAATTGATCAAGTACATTGAAAATTCCCTAAACCGAGTATCAATTGAGTATAATCCCAAAATCAGCAACAAAACCCAATTGAGACGTCCTCGAATCAAATATGAGACTGAAAATCCCAAAAAACAAGCTGAATAGAAACACTAAAGAAGCCAAGGAAACCATCAACCTTGAGAGAAGAAGCCATAGCTGAAAGATTTAGGAAGAAACGAGGTTGGGAAGAGGTACAGGAAACGAAATTAGGTTTTTGCAGATTTGCAATTGAAGAAATTAGGTTTTGCAGAACGAAGAAGAAGACTAGAAATTAGGTGTGGCAGAGAGGAGAAGTGGAGAAGATGAAGAAGAAGACCAGAGTAAGAAGGCGGAAGACAAAGAACTCAGGTAGATCGAGAAGGCGTGAGCCACCAAGGGCTCTGATACCATGTTAATAAAAGAGAAGTAGAGAGAGAATTAAGAAGAAGATGAACAAATCTGTATTATTTTCCCAGTTAACTTTACAATACAGAGAGTTAAGCTTTATAAGGCTCTAAATGATTACAACAACTTACTAACTAATTCTAACAGTATTCAAATTCAGAATCTCCTACACGTAAAATGTAATTAATTACCTTCTCTACTCCATATTGTATCCAAAATCGAGCAAGGGCTTTTTCATGAGGATCTTTTGGAAGCAATGGCTTCTCTGGCCATGTTTCTTCGATGTATTCGAGGATGATGAGGGACTCAGCAATCGTCTTGCCGCCATGGACAAGCACTGGCACCTTCTTGTAAACTGGGTTGGACTGCAAGAGCAACTGGCTCTTGTTTGAAAGGTCTTCTTCTATGTACTCATAGCTCACACCCTTGAGCTTTAGAGCCCATATCACTCTGTGAGCAAAAATGCTTGCCCAAAATCCCAGCAGCTTCACTTCTGCCATTGTGTTGTGGTGAGATGTTTGAAACAAATGGGTTTAGAGTCTCTCCTCTCTTGGTGCCGGATAAATATAGTTATACATATATATAGAAATATGTCGCATCTCCTATGCTTGGGCGACAAGTTTGAAAGTTGAAAATGGGAATAAACAAACAAAAATCTTTAAAATGTCTTCATTTTGATGATATTAAATTATGTGCTCACCTAAACCTTATAGCTTTTCGTGAGTAGTCAATTAATCACCTTTGTGGGTCTTATCTTTGAACATTTCTAATTATTATTATCCATAGGTTTGCTATAAGTTTCAAAGTTGAAAATGGAATAAACAAACCAAAATCTTTAAAATGTCTTCATTTTGATGATATTAAATTATGTGCTCACCTGACCTTATAGCTTTTCATGACTAGTTAATTAATCACCTTTGTGGGTCTTATCTTTGAACATTTCTAATTACTATCCATAATGTTTTTTTTGTTTTTTTTGGTATTGACATTCAACTGAAACCCAATTGGTAATGGGACAAGTTCAGAATTGTTTAAACTACTATACAAGAATTCCTATTTTCAATGTGAACAAACTCTCAAAATGCAAATTACACCAAAAGTGAGATTTTAGGAATAATAGATTTCTGGTGTAAATACGTGTTATTTATGAGTTTAGTGTTTGTTAACTTTCTTGACGGGAAAAAGTTTGGCTCCTTAAAACTAAGGATGTCACATCCCGGATCGGCTCCGCCGTATATATATGTATATATATTATAGCAGTCTAAATTTTGGTTGCTAATATAATACTCTCTGAATTTTGACTTGGCTTTAGTGGTAAGACAAAATGAAATGTTAGTCCTGCTTGGAAAATGAATGAAAGTGACATGCCCTTCTTTTATTTTTTATAACATTAGGAGGAAAGAAACCCCTTGGGATATGCATCTCTTTTTTCTTTCTCAAATTTCTATCTTTCTAAAAGTTCTACATCCACCGAATGGAAATTTTGAAATTATTTTGACAGTGATATTTGAGGTCAGGACCTTATCTAATAAAGTAGAGGGCCATACATCAACTGGGTCAAATGGTCATTGCCTTTCGTTATCGTTGTGTTGATGTCCAAAAAATAGAGTCAAAGTAGGCATGCTCGCATTCGTTGTCATTCTTCGTCGGCCGGTGATGCTGGGATCTGTACGACAGGCAAAATTAGTAACAACCTTGGCACGGGTGTGGTACCGGCAGAGTAACAGTACACATGCCATATGGTAAACATGCTATAAGTAAAATTACCATTGACGAAGTTCCCCGATTCTAATTCCTTGATTTTCCTATTTAAGTTCCCTAATTCATGGTTTGCACCATTTCTTCTTGATAGGTAAAAATGTCATAAGTAGAATTAACCTATAGGAACCGGCCATTAAAACTTCTTTTTTCACTCCGAGGGCAAGGACCTTATAGCTCAAGTGATTAAGGATATTTACTTTGCACTCAAGGATATTTATTTATAAAAATAAAAATAAAATATTCATTTTTATTCCAAGGGCACTACGCCCTTTTGAAACAGAATAATTTGGTACATGAAGTTGAAATTGGATAAAATAAGCACACAATAATATTATACACATACATATATGAGCCATGACCCTATGCAAAAAGCTAGAGCCAATATGACTACTGGGCAGTGCTTTTGGCCAAGACAAACTTCTCTCTTTTATGTTTCTGATAGTCAAGCAGTCTTCCATGATCAGGCAGGTTCTCTTTGATCACAGGCGCTTGCTTAAAATTCTGAGCCCATGCATGCAAGCGAGGCAGAGTGCCTGGTTCTATCACTTTTTTCCCTACTGCTTCTTCCACGCATTCAAACCAGTAACTCAGAGCTCCAAAGGCAATGTCCACCAGACCAATAGTGTCGCCGCCGAAGAATATTTTGTCTCCAAGGACTTGTTCTTCCAAGATTTTTAGAGCTTCATGCAACTCTTTTGTTGCCTTTTCTTGTTCTTCGTCTCTCGTCTCCAACAGCTCAAAAATATGCACCAAGGCTGGGCCTTATCTGGAAAGGAGAAAAAAAAGAAGAAGAGATCGATGTCAATATGTTTTCAAATTCAGAATCTCCTACACGTAAAATGTAATTAATTACCTTCTCTACTCCAAATTGTATCCAAAATCGAGCAAGGGCTTTTTCATGAGGATCTTTTGGAAGCAATGGCTTCTCTGGCCATGTTTCTTCGATGAATTCGAGGATGATGAGGGACTCAGCAATCGTCTTGCCGCCATGGACAAGCACTGGCACCTTCTTGTAAACTGGGTTGGACTGCAAGAGCAACTGGCTCTTATTTGAAAGGTCTTCCTCTATGTACTCATAGCTCACACCCTTGAGCTTTAGAGCCCATATCACCCTGTGAACAAAAAAGCTTGGCTAAAATCCCAGCAGCTTCACTTCTGCCATTGTTTTGTGGTGAGATGTTTGAAACAAATGAGTTTAGAGTCTCTCCTCTCTTGGTGCCAGATAAATTCAGTTATACATATATAGAAATATGTCGCAATCTCCAAGGCTTGGCTCCGTTCAAATAATTCCATCGATGTTTTCAGTCCACCACCAGCAGGGAAGATTGTCTTCCATGATGATTTTAATCATCATATTTCCAACAGGCAACTCCGGTTAAATGCTTCCAAATGCAGAGAGCCAGCAGAAGAAGAGATAATGGAACAAAAGAAAAATGGTGGGTTTGCTGTTGTGTTTTGTTTGCAAAGAAACAAAACAAAGAGGAGCTTAAAAAAAAAAAAAGGGGGCTGTTCAAACAGCCATCCTCTTTTGATCTGCTTTGATTAAAAAGGGGAGTAAAGAAGTAAAAGAAATATGGTGGCTGGTCCTATTTCTTGTGCAAAGAGACAAAATAAGGGGCAATGTAAAAAAAGAAGAAGAAGGGTGATGAAATAAAAGAAGGGGGCTGTGTCGCACAGCCCCTCCCCCTCTGGAATCAAAATTAGCGGTCAGCTTTGATTGGAAAAATGAGTAAAGAAAAAGCTCTCAATATGGAAGAAGACAAAGCAAATACTCAACCCAAATTTGTCTTTATGAAGCAAGAAGACAAACTGCTCGTAAAGCTCTCAACGTGGCCCACAGCAAAGCACTTTCTCAACCTGCATATTCAAAGAGAGACGTCAGCTACATGGAAACAAAGTATATATATATATATATATATATATATATATAGGGTTAATTACTGTAGACGTCCGTCAACTATGGCCCCATTTGCAATTAGGTCCGTGAACTAAATTTTGTGGCAATTTAGTCCTTTAATTAGACAATAGGTTGCAATTAGGTCCTGCCGTCCAACTCTGTCACTTTATCCGTCAAAATGAGGGGTAAAAACGTCCTTTCGAGTCTGAAGAATTAAACTGAAAAAAAAAATCTAATTAAAGGATTTCATTGCCTAAAAAATTAGTTCACGGACCCAATTGTAACTGGGGCCATAGTTCAAGGATGTCTACAGTAATTAACCCTAAATCTAAACGACGAAAAGTCGAAGATACCCCAACAACAAGAGCACGTGACACTCACATGGTCAATTTCGACGGATTCAGTTACGGCAGGACCCAATTGCAACTTATTGTCTAATTAAAGGACTAAATTGCCACGAAATTTAGTTCACGGACCCAATTGCAAATGGGGCCATAGTTGACGGACGTCTACAGTAATTAACCCTATATATATATAATAGAAGAAAAGGAAGATTATGGCATGTGGGTTACCACGTGAAATCTCAGAGGAGAAGAAACAATCTGTTTCTTCTTTTTGATGGTGCAACAGGTGGCTTGAGCAAAGCTATGTGCTGGTCTGGAGAAGCAAACGAAGAATAATATTAAGTCTTTCGTTTTGTTGCTGTTTGCTGGTGCTCATGTGTTTTTTTATAAGAAAAACACATATAGCCTAATCCTATATGGACAAGAAGTTTACTTTACTGGATGATCCAGGATTTCCAAATCAACAAGGAGCTTAATTCAGGCTCTACTTAGACAAGGATTCTTATCCTTGGGTGTCTTAATCAAATTAAAGGACACTTGTTAATGGCACCAATCTGTGAGGCGTCCAGCTGGAGCAAAGCAAGGCCTTTGATTTACTATGTTTTGCTGAATGTAACCAGAAGGGAAAAAGAATAAAAGCCTGCGGTGGGAGTAATTTTTGGGTGTTCCTGGTACACCACGTGGCTGATGTACCATCCAATAGACGGAGAACATATGGAATATTTCCAATACAGCCCGCCACATGTCATAAAAAGAAAGGCAGTAAGTTGGAAAATAATTCCACATGTCCTCCGTCTATTGGATGGTACACCAAACACGTGGTGTACCAAGAACATATAAAAATTTCTCCTGTGGTGGTGAACCCTCTTCATGTAATGAGAAGAAAGTGGTTTTATTCCCTTTTGTTCCAACGCCACCTGCCCAAAAATGAGACTCAAGATAAAAAAAAAATAAGCAAACAAAATAGCCAAAGGTCACAAAAGACCTCAGTTTGCAAGTGGAAAGACCATGTGGGTTGTTGCCTCGAGCTTAGAAAACGTGATCAAGAAAGCTAAAGACTTGCGAAGGTTTAAGCTCGTTACCAAATCGTTGACAGCAATAGGCCCAACACGAAATTACAAGATTCGATGGCCCATGACATAATGGTCTCATACTCACAATGGGCTTGTCTCAAATCTCAAAACCCGATGATTTCAAGTCTCATTTTTTTTCAAGACTTCACGATCTGAAATATAGTGGGCCCTTTGCAAGTCTCAAGTTCAACGGACTTGTCCATTAAAAGATCCAGTTGGCGAACAGTTAGTGCAAAGTCTCAAGTCCACAAAGGATGGATTAATGGGCTTAAATTATAAAATGCCCATTAATTCCCAAATCCACAAATTGAAGCCCAAGTGGTACAAAACCATATCAAAGGCCCAAGTGGTACAAAACCACGCAAATTAAATCATATTGGAACTACGTCGGTTTGATCCCATCATGGGTACGTAGGCAGTCTAGCACCCCAATAGACGCAATTGCAGCCAAATTTGAATATCTGGTTTATCCTAACCAAATTTGCCCAAAAAAACACTTTTTCAAGTGCAAATGTCAATTTTAGAAAATTAGTGGGTTAATCAAAATTGCTCATTATTTTTCTTGGACATTGACAACAAGAAAGATGGTACAAAACCATCCAGTTTTCCCCATGGGTCATCTACCCATGAAAAATGGGACAAAACCATTCCAAATTTTCTCATGGGTCATCTACCCATGCAAATTTCAATGAGATTAAATTCAAATATCTCAAACACAAATTCTCAATTAGTGGGCCACACTTACCCATTAATTTCCAATTTTTCTCACGGGTTATTTACCTACGAAAATCTCAAAATCTCCAGACTGTCTCAAAGACACTAATTCTTAATTAGTGGGCCACACTTACCCATTAATTTTCAAATCAATTCCGAACTACGTTGGTTTGATCCCTTCGAAAGGGTACGTAGGCAATCTAGAGACTCAATCTAGATGCAACCATCCAAATCTCAAATCCAAATTGATTCCCTGGTTCATTTTTTTTTAACCAAATTCATCACAAACACACATCAAAATCGAATCCCTAGTTTATTCAGATAAATTCACTCAAACGCTTTTTCAATCAAATTCATTCAAATTTCATTTTTTGCAATGAGTCATTTATTCATTGCGAATCTTTGAACTACGAGTGGCTTGATTCTCGCAAGGGATACGTAGGCACCCTGAGGTTCAACTTAGGGGCAACTGTAAAACCAAACACACACGTTTTGTTTCTTTATGATAGAATCAAAGGGTTTTCCCTTGAAGCAAGGGATTGTAATTAAGAGACTTGCGTCTCGAATGGGTTGAACCTAAAATAATAAAACCCCATTATTTAATTAGTGGTGGTGAAATTATGTTGGGAGGTTCACATTTATCTTCAACATCCACCACCCTCAAAGAGGGGACCAACACTCTGGAAGCCCCTCGCCATCTCCTTGATCATAATTTATTAATAAAAAACAAAAACATAAAAGAACAATAGGGGGGACCGAACCAAACCCTGTAGAAGAGAAAGACAATGACAGAAAAGCACAACAACATGCTGACCTAAGAGACCAAAACTCTGAAAAAGTAAACAAAAGAACCAAGGAGAACCGGTAATTAGGCATGCCCAGCCGATCCCGCTCACAAAAAGGCAAAATAAAAGAAGGTGCAGTATCCCACCAAATTAAACCAGAGCCCAAAGCATCAGCAGCATGATTACCCTCACGAAAGATATGAGAAATCTTAAATGACATGTGTTGGAGACGATGCAAGCAATTTTTCCAATCAACTCGTAGAAGCCAAGGGACCAAATGTGGAGAGCGAAAGAATTTAGTAACTAACAACGAATCAGTTTCAATCCAAACATTATGCCAAGCATGTAGCCAAACAAGCTCAATGGCCTTTATGACCACTTAAACTTCAGCATGAACTGCACTAGGAACATCTAAATTGGCCGAAAATGCCCTAAGAACATGGCCCTGATAATCACGAAACACACCACCACTACCTGCTTTACCAGAGTCGCTTTTGCAAGCTCCATCAGTATTAATTTTGATAGAGCCAAAACAAGGGGGATGCCACATAACCTCAACAATTTTGGGATTGGGGCGAGGACGACAGCGCACCCCAATGGAATGAATAGTACATAGATCACGCACCTTATTCGACATATGACCCCTGGCCAGAGGACTAGAGGCACACACATGATTAATAATGGTACAACAAATAGAAGAAATCGTAGAAGCCTTCTCCTCAAACCGTAACTTATTCCTTAAATCCCAAATTAACCACACAGTAGTTCCGAACATAAGAAGCCATAGATCCATGAGCTGAGGGCTAAAATGAGTAGATGGGCCGGAAGAAAGAATAACTGCTAAAGGCCCCGAAGTAAAGTGCAGACCAAAAAACATGAATATAGAACTCCATATGGAATAAGTAAAGGGGCACTCAGAAAATAAATGATTAATATTCTCCGGAGCCATCCTACAAAATAAGCACATAGAAGTAAGGGCAATACCACGTTTTTGAAGAAAATCCTCTGTGAGAAGCCTGCCATGCATAACTTTCCACACTAAGAACGATTTCCGTGGTTCAATAAAAGGTTTCCAAATTAACTTACACCAAGGAACCTTGGCAAACTTAGGCCATGTGAATTCATAAGCATCCTTAGCAGAGAGGGTGCCAGACGAGGATGGCGCCCAAACTAACAAATCACTTGCAGCAGGATCATGAAAAGAAGAAATATCCATAATATGCTCACAAATACCTGGAAAGTGCAGAGTTAGTAGAGATGGAAGGTGCCAGACACCATTTACACGATACTGAGAAACCAATTCCCCCATGCACAGCCGTAGAGAAGGGTGAACATTTCTAATCACTATCCATAATGTTTTTTTGTTTTTTTTGGGTATTGACATTCAACTGAAACCCAATTGGTAATGGGACAAGTTTAGAATTGTTTAAACTACTATACAAGGCTTCCTATTTTCAATGTGAACAAACTCTCAAAATGCAAATTACACCAAAAGTGAGATTTTAGGAATAATAAATTTCTGGTGTAAATACGTGTTATTTATGAGTTTAGTGTTTGTTGACTTTTATGACGGGAAAAAGCCTGGTTCCTTAAAACTAAGGATGTCACATCTTGGATTGGCTCCACCGTAGCACGATATTGTTAGCTTTGGGTCCCCGCCCTCACAGTTTTGTTTTTGGGAACTCACGAGTAACTTCTTAGTGAATCACCCATCTTGGGATTGCTCTAGCCCAAACTCGCTTAACTTCGGAGTTCCCATGGAATCCGAAGCCAGTGAACTCCCAAAAGGCATCGTGCTAAAAGGAGGTGGGCATGTACATATAAGGCACATCACCCCCTCTCCGTTGGTCGATGTGGGATGTTACAGAGGAGGAGCTCATCCTTACATCCAATGTGATTTTGACACTTGTCAATTTTTAAAATTTTAAAATTTTATTTTTTTTTGAAAATTGGAAGTATCAAAACTCCATTAGTTTTAAGGAGGAGCTCATCCTCCTCAATTTTAAGGAGCCAAGCCATGCTCTTTATGACGTGCAAAATGTTGTGTTGTACAAAAAAAATTACTTAAGCTGTGCAGGGTATGCGTGCAATATTCGTGGCTACCAAAAACTTGCAATCTTTCCGCCTGCTAAAAAGTTAAAGCCCAAACTAAAAGTTTCCATTCCTTTCAAAATTTCCAGTAAAGAAATACAGAATGGTGAGCTAGTAATTTCGAACAATCAAATCAAATGAATCATTTTTTATCAAGGCCTTCAAAACAATCGAACTTTTATTAAAACATGAGGAGGATACAAGTTGATTTTTCGTTTCACATAACAAGCACCAGACCAAAGAAGAGATTGAATACTAAATTCTCATTCACTATTAATTCCAGGTATGGCATATATTATGCTGTTGGTCACCCAAGTAATACATGCATGGCCCATCTTCATTGACAGGACCCGCCCCAAATTCCTCAAAACTCGAGATGAATCATGTGGAAAATTTTCGACATCACACCGATGTCGGGCCAACTTACTAAGAACCGAGACTTTCTGCCGAAATTTCGGCAGAGTCTCCCCTAAAATTTGGCTTTCCCCAAAAATTTCAACATGCAAACAAAACACAGTTTAAAACCCAACTGACAGCATGCACAAATTATCAACATGCAAATACAAAATAGGCCTCCGGCCTTCAAATAATTCAAAACAGGACCAGCAATGCTTTTAAGTCGAACAATACAATAAACCATACAATTTATGATCTTGGACAACGATACGAATACCCTCAATGACCATTAAACCGGATTCAAATCCATTAACCACATCAAAAATCCGATCACACAGTTAGAATCGATCAAACTTTTTAAACGCAATAATATTTCGCGGCTGCACCTAGGTGAGAGCCCAGGCTGCCTACGTACCCTTGAACAAGGGATCAAGCCACACATAGTTCTTATCATCAATGGTCACAACTCCGATAATATACCATTATTTAAAGCAGAACCAACAAATACATTTCAGATTTATCATCATTCAAATTCCAACAAAACATAATGAACACATTCTCAAAGTTTTCCTTTATATCGAATCAACCCTGCAACCATACCCTATCCAAGGCGTACATGGAACACATTATCAATTTCTTCCCTTTATGTCAATTCTTTCCACGCAACCATACCCTATCCAAGGCGTATGTTGCCGAACAACACTTCCCAATCCAGGGCTTAAACATTCATACATGTACAAACTCGCAAATCTCAAACTAGAATCAAAACCACATATACATATATGTAATATAATAACACCCACCTCTCACCATCATCATGTACCAGGGGAAACAATCCAACCGGGGATTGTTGACTAGCTCACAAGTATCCGGCCTCAAACGCCCATGTGGCTAGGGACGAGTCGTCCAACTGGGGGACTAAACTCAACCAGCCCGTATGGACGAAGAATCAAGACCCGTACGTCTGAAACAGTCCTACGCGTGCAGACTACCCAATCAAGGGTCTACAGCAACATCTCGTCAAGGATGCCCCAGGTTCCGTCATATCCAAACCATATCCACAATTCCCATATATCAATGTCCAAGGGGAGGTACATATAATGATGCACATCATGTACTGGGGGAAACAATCCAACAGGGGATTGTTGACTAGCTCACAAGTATCCGGCCTCAAACGCCCATGTGGCTAGGGATGAGCCGTCCAACTGGGGGACTAACTCTAACCCAGCACGTACGGACGAAGAATCAAGACCCGTACGCCTAGAACAGCCCTACGCGCGGAGACTACCTAATCAAGGGTCTACAGCAACAACATCCATATTTCCCAGTGTCCATATCCACTGTTTCCGAATACCCATTTCCACTATTTCCAAGTGTCATCATCCAAGGGGGAGGTACATATGATGGTGGAGCTCATAACCCTTATATAAATATTATAAAGATAATATTCCCTTCCTTAGTTCAATTTTTCCCAAAATTCCTATTCATAGTATAGCTAATAAATTCTCAAGCATATTCTATATCCAGGGGGGTACCTAAGGTAGTGCTAATAGCACTCAAACTAACATTCCAAATCTCACATCTCTCCTCATCTCACAACCACATCCCAAGTACCCCACACGTAATCCACAAAGATAGCATTTTCTCAAATATTATATAAATGACTCAAGATGCTCGAATATGTCAAGACCCCAATGTAAATCACAAATACTTCATAACATACAAAATCCAATAATCAAATATATAATGTATTTCATTAAACCATTAAAACAATATGCATAACTTTCCATCACAAAGCCAATGCTTATTATTTGAAAACAAAGTTCACTCACTCCTTAATAATCATAACCTAGCCCACGGCACACTTTCATAACTCATCAAATCGAGTACCCTATACTCATCCATTTCATAATTCCAATTATCAAATAATATCCAAGAATCCCATAAGATATTATAAACAAGCTCATACTCCCAATATACCCCAAATAACTCAAATAACAATTAAGACTTGTTTACAAGGTCATCCTCATACTTTCCGAAGGGTGAAACTACCTCGGAAGACTCACGGTCAACCGAGGGTCAAACTTCCCACATTTGGTCAACCAGGCCCGTGGGGCCCACGACCTCCGTTTTACGATCCGAAAGTTCCTATGGGCTCCACAAAGTCTAGGATACACGTCCTGCAAGTTTGGTCCGGATCAGACGGTCGGATCGCTCACGATCGCACGGTTATCATAAAACACAAACTTTAACTTATTGAATCGGAGCATCCAGGGCTCCGATTCACGATCCACAAATTCCTACACGATCCTAGGAATACCTAGATCAACATATATTAAATTGGAAGCGATCCAACGGTTCTAACATATCGAACCCGGAAATCACACAATATGTAAAATCCGTTCGGGGTTCAAACGTTCTCCGAATTGAGATCCGCAAATTCCTACACGCTCGTGACAACCAGAGGATCGCATTGGGACATAAAGCACCTCTACTACAGTATCCCACGCGCCACCACACGCGCTGGCAGCGCGTGGGTGTCCAAAGCGATAGCGGCTCGCTGGAAAATCTCAAAATCACGGGCCAAGACTCCTACCCTAGGTAATACACCTAATTTGGAGCCACTTTTGTTCTTATACATACCCCAAAAAGTGGCCGGAAATGACTGAAAACGGAGGCCGAACCCGGCAGATTTTTCAATTGCTTAAACGACTACCAACACACAGAAATTTCTCAATTTCTACCCAACCATCAGCTAGATCATGAAAAATAGTCAGAATTCCATACCTCATTCGTCTGATTTGGTGGAGAATTGAGGGAGAACGAGCGATGGGAAAATCTGTCAAAAACCAACGCGATTTTCTGCATTTTCCGGTGGCTTCCGGCGGTGGTGGCGGCTGGGCTTGGCTGGGATTGGAAGAGGAAGAACAGCCGGTCAGTTTGGGACCGGTCTCAGCTCCGGTGGCGGACCGTGGGGGCGGCGGCGGCACAAAGAAGCCGCTGGTGAACAGTAACAGTGCAGGGGGAGGGGGGGTTTGGTTGCGCACGGGAGAGAGAGATAGAGAGAGAGAGAGAGAGAGAGAGAGAGAGAAAGTGAGGGATTTTCTGATTTTTATTAAAAATAAACTTCGACAATATTTCGATTGTGCCACTGGAGGTTTTTAGATCGTATCTTTTTCGTTATAAGTCTAATTCGAGCCCACTATGTGTCTACGGACTCATCTCGGTATGATCTACCTAAAAATACCACTTGTTGCCCCAACCTCTTTCCGAAACAAAAAGTGACAATTATACCCCTACCCCGAGGGTAAAATTGGTAATTCACATTAAATTAAATTAAATTAAATTAATTAGTGAATAGTCTTATTTTGGGTCGGGATGTTACATTCATATACTACCCAATGACATTTGCTACAAATTTTGTTATCTCTTGCGTCAACATATATATCGAACCAATGAAATGCACCTGGCCATTCAAAACTGCAGTAGAATAATGTCGATGTGATGAAGATATTAGGTTTAAAGCTGAATTCATATGACCCTTAGGTTGGAGCACATGGATGCCGAGACCATCGTCCTTGGATTTACAGTGAACGGTGAGGGTCAAGCCTCCCTCTAACTCACTTGTGACTCTCACATGCCTTGTCTTCACTGCAACACGTGGGAGTCATGGTGAGCAAGAAAAGTGTCATGGTGATTAGCAGCACCACTGAACTTCCATTGAAACAAGCCATATTAATTCTAACTCTAAGTTGTTTGAAGAAATCAATTTTATCTTTGTGGAAAAAACATACCAGTTGCAATTTGCTAGTGCCCTGTCGGTATATATATATATATATATATGGATAGGGTTCTTTGAACCTAGTTTGAATTTGATGGGAACAATAATATGGAGAGATGAGCAAAGATTTGTCTAATAAAAACATAAAAGTGTATATGTTTCTCATTTTACCGAAGAGCGTTGCTATTTCCACCCACTTGTCCTATTTTCCCATCCACCTTATTTTCAAAAATTTAACGACAAATTAACCTCATTGTAAAATTACTTCTGAGCACAAATCACAACCCTCTCTCTCTCGCCCACACCCATATTTTCTTTTATTATTATTATTTTTTCCAAAACCCACACCCATCTCCAATCAATTTAGGGGGTTGTACAACCACCTCTGTCACTAGTTCAGGTGTTGGTTTCGGATGGTCTTCTTGGACCTCCTTAATTGTAATGCTTTGTGGGGAATTTCTCTTAGTTGGGGCATAACGCCTCCATATAAAAATTCCTCTTTTGAATGCTCTGTACTTTGGCCCTAGTGGCGTTGGAATGATATATATATCTATTCATTTTGGGTTTTGTCTAGTGAAGGAGAAGTGAGGGTTACGGTGGGAAAATTAAATTGGTGGTGAGGATGGCTGCAGATGGGAGAAGGAGAGGTGGATATGGGTGTGATGGTCATGGAGTTAACTGTTGGGTTTTCACTAGAGGAGGAGGTTGAGGGGGGGGGGGGGGGGGGGGCGAGGGCAACTTGGGGTGGGGATGAGCTAATTGCAGAAATTTTTTATTGTTTTTTATAGAATTTTTTTTTTATTGTAATGGAAAATATGAAAATGCAATTAAAGGGTATTTTAGTAATAATGGTGGGTGGAAAGATAAGTTTGGGCTTTTTCAAATTTACATGGTGGGTGGGAAGATAAGGGGGTGGAAATAGCAGCACTTTTACCGAATTATATATACAAATGAAACCCTCTCGTTACGTTTTTGGTAATTTATTATTTCATAAAAGGAATTTTATTAATTTGAAGAATCTTTTATGAGTATGTAAGATCCAATTCAATCCGTCTAAATTGACCGATCCAATCTAATTCAATCCAATTTTAATTGGTTTCGATGATTAGGCAGATTGGATTAGATCCATATTTCCAAAACTGATATGATTGGATCGGATGACAGATTTACTTGTGAGAATCCAATCCAATTGTTGAGGCCCAAAAAAGTCATGAGAAGCCCAAAGACATTTAAAGCCCAATATAACATATAATGTTGGTCCTGCATTAATCCAAGCTGTATTTTGGGAATTAATTCATTAAATATAAAAATAGTGTGCATGCCATGCCAAGCTAATAATACAATTTTCATATGTCAATTACCTACCAAGCTCACATAAACCCAAGTCATGTGGTTTACGAGGCTTGCATGAGGGATTGTGGTGTGGAAGGTTACGAAGGTCCACGAGGCCCACGGAAGCTCTTGGATAATGGAGACTTTGGGCTAGCTACTTGGGAGCACTTGTGAACCCCGTATTTTTTTAATAAATAAATATATATATATATATATATATATGTTCATTTGAATAACTATAAAATATTTTTATTATTTGTTTTTCTCTAAATGAGTACCCTTAGATATTTCTTGTGTATTAAATAACTAAAAAATCTCTTTTTATCTTTTTGAGCAAGTTAACTTGGACAAAAGGATTGACATGGTAATTATATATATATATATGAGTTTTAATCATCTTAAGCTATAGAGTGGATGTGTGGTTAGCATGCATATTTCATCCTTATCATCAATATATGTGTCATTGTTTTAAAGCTCAAACTTGTGTGTGTTTTGACAACTCATGTAAGAAATTAGTTAGTTAATAAATATCTTGATTCTATCTTCCTACATTCGTATTCATCCTTAGTCATCAAGTTTATCCACACATCTATTCTTACTTCATGCCCAAGTTTTGTAAGAGTATAAATAAGACCTCTCCCCTATGTTGTCAATAACAAAAACGAGAGAGAGAGAGAGAGAGAGAGAGAGAGAGAGAGAGAGAGAGAGAGAGAGAGAGAGAGAGAGAGAGAGAGAGAGAGAGAGAGAGAGAGAGAGAGAGAGAGAGGTGATGAAACTCTTGGAGCTTGCTTTGAGTGATAGTATTTAAAGATAGGTAGATGGGTTGTCTTGCCAATTTATTTTAAGGGCTCTCATTATCGAGGTGAGTGGTTTATGTAATGTATTCTAAAAGTTCTTATTTTGCGATAAAAATATGAAAATCATGAATTATCATGGATTTATTCTATTTACAAATATCTCTCTATTTCAAGTCAAGCATGTCTAATTTGGTGCAATCTTTCACACTATGTATATATTGTTTGGAATATTTGTGAAGTATGTATTATTCATGGAACATGAGAACTTCAATGTTGGGGTATCCGAGGGATAGATGTACCACACGGGGACATAGGGCAGTAAGGCCAATATAGGGATCACGTAGTTGGTTACATGCTATGAAGGATAACCAAGATATGAAGGGATGATGTGATATGATCTGGATTGGTGTATCTTTTCATGATATTTTCTAGAGTGTGTAAAACAGCATTGCTTGACTGGCATATTACATAATTTACTCACTGAGCGGTGGTTGCTCATCCCTCACTCTGTTTAATTTTTCAGATGAGTTAGTGGGCAAGACAAGGACTAAACCAGTTGAGGATGATTAGATGAGAGTGATAGAGCTTTATTTATTTCATGTAAAATTGTAAGATTTTGGGAGCTATTTTTATAGGAAAAGTTTATTTTATGCTTTGGCTTCTTTTTATTTATTTTATTTTACTCCGCACCGGGCGCGGGGTTTTCACCTACCCCCGGGTCCGGGGTGTGACAGCACCAAAGTCCAAGCCCATTACTTAGAGTTCTTCAATGTGGGTAAGCAAATGAGATATTTTCCAAGCATTTCCTTTTATCCATAGGAAATAGTCATTTTCCAAATGCCTAGCTTTACCCGTTGGAAATAAGCATTTTCCAGCACTCCCTATTACCCATTGAAAACAAGCCAATTCCGACACTTCCCTTTACTCGTTGGAAATAGTCATTTTCCAATGCTTAGCTTTACTCATTGGAAATAAGAATGTCCCAATGCTCCCTTTTACCCATAGGAAATAAACTAGCTCCAACACTTCCTTTTACCCATTGGAAACCAAAGAAAGCCTTCCCCCTCTATAAATTGGGAGACATTTGCCCAACCAAAACCAACCTCTCTTGGTTGTTGCAAGCTTCTCAACAACCATGAGAACTCATCTTCTTTTCTCTTTTTGGCTGCTGCAAGCATTCCAGCAGCCATCCCAGCCATCCCTCAACCATCACAACCAAGACTTTCCTTCCTCCTCATACCCTTCCAAGCTATAAATACCATAGCCTTCAAGCCTCAAACTTTTCCTCCCATCATCCTCTTGAAACTCTTAAATCCCCATAGCTATAGCCATAGCCACAAATAACAAATCATTAACACCCCAAACTCAAGCATATCCAACACCAAGCCAAGCACATGCATTCTCATTTGCTAAACTTGTGAATCTTTAGCTCCCACACTCCAAGCTCTCATGCTAAGCTAATATAATCTCAGATCTACATCAGCAAGTCATCTTCAACTTTTCGTTAAGCTGCCGGAAATGTCAACATCAAACACGCAGCCGCTGGAAGAAGAACAGAGTACTCCCTTGGGACGTGCTTTTCCCTCGGGATACTTTGGGCCTAGTCTTCGCTAACTCAGAAAAAGGGGCAACGAAGGCTTGATCCACCACTCTATGGCGGTCTGAGAATCAACAAGCCAGAACGAGCCTTCCGACGGAAAAAGACCCCAACACCAATCTAGTTAGTTTCATGTTTATTTTGCTCATTAGGTAATTTCATTAAGAAAGTAGTGGCTTTTTAATGAGGATCTTTTGGTGGCTTCTCAGGCCATGTTCCTTCGATGTATTCGAGGATGATGAGGGTCTTAGCAACCGGCTTGCTGCCACCATGGACAAGCACTGGCACCTTCTTGTAAACTGGGTTGTACTGCAACAGCAACTGGCTGGCTCTTGTTTGAAAGGTATTCTTCTATGTACGCATTTGGATTTGCAATGAACCGTAAGGGTCGAGTCTCCACCCAAATCATTTGTGACTCTCATATGTCTTCTTGAACCAATTCCTACACAATACGGGGGGTCATTGTGAACAAAAACAGCAGCATTACGAGCACTGCATTTCTAATGAACGAAGCCATATTACTGTTTTTTGTTGTTGTTGAAGGAATTGATAGTACACTAGGATAAAGATGCATCATGTTCTTTTATAGTTGCGAGAGTTAGGAATCTTGTGGTCTTGCATTTTGTGGAACCTGATTTAGAATGTTAATGAGGTTCATAGAACCTAGTACGCCAGTAATAGTTTTCTGGGAATATATGTAGAATCAAGCAAAAAAGCAAGGATAGTAGAATTGTTGTGCTAGCTGGGTTAAAATTCTATGGATAATGTTTTCAATTAAACACAAAAAGAGTAGTTTTCGTGTAATTGCCAGTGAGGACCAATATTTTTTTAAGCATTAATTAATGTAATATTTCTATCCTCCAATTCATGTGTGACATTTATATTGGGTGGCACCGTAGCGTGAGAATATGTGTGGGCATTGGATCAGCTTGGGTGGGTGACGATTTAATTTGAAACGTAAAAGAGTTCATAATTGTCACATAACCGAAGTATACATACAAATATACATATTCTCATTCCTTAAGAGAGGTTAGGGGTTCGATTCCTTCTCTCGTATGGAGTCACCACTTTGGCCAGCACTTTACCCCTTACGGGCCGACCCGGTGTGAGCGGGGATTAGTCTGGGTTGTGGTTAAAGCTTAAAGGTGCCACCCATAGTTGGGGCTCATCTAGGACCACCTCGTGGTTCAGACCAAAAAAAGTATACATACAAATATAGTCCCCTCATGAAAAACACCTCTCTAGCGGCACAGACCTTGAGAGAGGAGGAGATCCTTTTTGCTTTGAGGCCAGACCCCCCACCCCTCTCCTACTTTTCCCTCTCTTGTTCTCTCATCTCCTTCCCACCCCACCTCCCCTCCCCTCCCCTCCCCTCCCCTCCCTTCTTAAGTGAAAGTAAAGATTGTAGTTTGTAGTTATGTTTGAGGTGCGTTGTGGTCTATGCTTGAGTTTTGCAAGCTTGCGACTTTTATGTAGGAATTTCTTTGATCCCTTATGGCTATGTATAGAGGTACACCTGTGCGCCTGATGTTGCCGTATTTGGATTAACACTTTGTAATGAATGCGCTTCCGTATTTTGTAATAACCTTGTGTGGTTATCTGTATTTGTACGGGCTCTTGTGACTGACGACCTTTGTGCTTGAATTATAAATGTAATTTATCGTCTTTATATGCATAAATCCTCTCTTGGTAATTTTCTTATTATTTAAAGAATACCGTTTGATTTTGAATATTCCTTTTACAGAAAACCTTGTATTATTCTTTGATTGATTATGGTTGGTTATAATCAAGTTATAGCAATATATTCCTCTCGGGTTCATTTGGATAGAGAGAATTTTATTCTATTTTATTTTTAGGACCTTTTTATTGAGATGGATGATAATATACTAAACTCACACACACTACATGGATGTTAGGACTCAAATTCATGACCTTATCTGGGGAAGTAATTGCTTCAAACTACTACACTAATGGGTCGTTTGACAGAGAATTTTATTTATTTTTGTATGAGAATGGAGACCGACTTTAACAGTAATATTAATGATCCTATTGCTTTATCTTTTAAATATTATTAAATCCAAATTCCCTCTACCCCATTATCACAAAAGAAATTGCAAATCCAGATCCCTTGTCTCTAATCCAAATATGGCCTAAACTTATAATCGCGACCATTCATTTTAAATCCAACGAATAATTATTTTATTATGTTTTGTTCTTTCAATAAATTAACATAAACATTCTTTCTCTATTGTGCACTCTCTCCAGATCCTAGCAACCGTGCTATAACGGATCCTATTAAAAGTGATCAATCATGATGATATCACGTCCTCCAACAACAATTAGACTCATTTAACAAAAAAAAAACGTATATATATATATATATATATATATTTTTTTTTTTTTTCTTTCTGAGACAAGCGGTATTGGAAGAAGGGGGGAAATTGAGACTAGAACCTTGGGTGTATGAGTAAATACTCTTAACTACTTGAGCCACAAGTCCTTGCCAAAAAAATAAAAAAACACTTATATCTAAAAAATAAAAGCAACAATGGAGCCGTAATTATTTATTGAAGATAAAAACAATTAAGACTTGATAATATGAGTGGCATGATCATTCCACGGATAGCAATTGGTGTAAGCACCGTTAATCGAGTCGAACTCCCAGCTCAACCTGCATACTGCGCTAGGAAATACTTTCCAGTAACACAAACTGCATTTGTCTGTCGAATCTTTATATATGTCGAACCACTCGAATCTACCTGGCCACTGAAAACTGCAATAGAATTGTGTTGTGTGAATAAAGTTAGGCTTGAAACTGAATTCAAATGTGCCATTAATTGGGAGCACTTTGACACCAAGATCATCGTCTCTGGATTTGCAGTGAACGGTAAGGCTCAAGTCTCCATCCAAAGCCAAATTATTTTCCACTCGAACAAATCTTCTCTTCCGAGCATCACAAATGGACGCTGAGAACACCAAAAGCAGCAATAGCAAAACTGCATTTCTAATGAAGGAAGCCATTGAAGAAATTTTTTGTTGATGGAAATTAAAACACAATGGTACGAATATCATGCATCATATATTTTTCTTACTTTTATAGTTGTTCGGCAGGTTCCATATGGCCTCACATATGGTATAGTGCTTGATTGATTTGCAGGATTATGGGAATTTGCTGAGAACATATGGTTAATTTTTGCAGTCAATTTTCTCCATTAACATAATAAACTCCATCATTTGCATCCTCGTGCCTTGATCACCTACATAAAATACTTGCCCTCAATTCACTCCGTAAACATTACCAACTCTTTCAAACCTTCATCAACCCTTTGATTATAATTACCTTTATCACCATCCCTCATGCCTTAATCACCTCCATTATTAGCAACTTGATTTTCTCCCTGTTTATTCACAATTAATCTTGGCGTCCTCTTAATTAATAACAAAACAAGATATTTGCTTGCTTAATATTACATATGTAACGTTTTTAATTGAAAAAAAAGAGAGAGTATACAGCTAGTGGTCAAGTGGACAAAAGAAATCTTTTCGTTCTTCAAACCAAAAAAGAAGTCCTCTCGTTCTTGGTAAGTTTATTTATGTTATTGACAAAAAGGGATTCTTGATTCATATCTTTCATCAAGAATTCTATAGTGAGGCCCTTAGATTAGGCCCTATTTTTAACGAGTAGGGTCTGGCTCATGTTTCTGGTTCCAGCCCATTTAAACAGTCCACTCCCTTCTCTACCCAACTCATTATAAGGGCGCCTCATTATAGCGAAATTCTATAGCGAGGGTGTCATATATGGACCCCTCATGTGGACCTTTATATTAGCCACAAGATCATTTCATTAAACTTAAGTGAAGTTATTATTCAGATGAATCATGTGGCTAACATGAAGGTCCACATCTATGATCCATATATGACACCCTCACCATAAAACGGCTCCCTCATTATTTCCCCTTCACCAGTCAGACCGACCGACTCATTTTTTATATTATTTTTAAACTTAAAACTTTTCTAACTTTAAAAATAAAATGGGTCAACGAGTCTAGCCTAGTGAAAAATGGTCTTGACTTGCAGATGAATGATCTCAGGTTCAAACTCCATGGTGTGTGAAAAAGTCCCGTCCCTTACTATTGCTTGTATAAAAAATAATAAAAAATAAATTGGAAAGTAGGGAAATTGTTCAATAATTTTGGGAGTTATAAAATATAGATATTTATAAAAATACCCAATCCTAGACATGTATTTATAAAAATACCCAAGCACTATTTAAACATAGAAACATACCCAAAATCAACCCCACAATCAACAATTGTATATTTTTTTGGTGTGTTTATAAATGGGTTTTGAGTGTGTGTAATGATGGGTTTTGGGTATGGTTATAAAGTGTTTTGGGTGTTGGGTATTTTTATAATTTCAGCCCCCATTTTGGGTATTTTAGTGAAACTCCCTATAAAATATTAATGGGTGAAAATAAAAGTACCCAAAATTCAAACAGCCATACATCTTTAATAATTTTTTATTTTATTTTTCCATACATCTATATAATATATATATATATACATCTCCAATATTTATATTTAACATTGACGTGTCAATAACCAAAAATCAACACAGATGTTGATACAAGAACTAATATAAAAGCTTAAATGAATTAGATTTTTCACTTGAGGCGGTGTAATATTTCAATTTTTTTTTTTCTGTTCTTTGGTGGGTTGGTTTTGTGTTCCTATGAAAGAGGAGGAGGAGACAAATCTTTCATTTTTTTTTTCTATCAACAAACAAGAGGGCTTGATCAAATGTCAAAATCTATAACAGAAATGCAATATACAAAGAATGAAAAGCGCTCCAACCAAGAAGAACCATCAATGGATGAATATTGAATTCAAAAAGATTTATCAAGTTTCAAGCAAGAAGAACCAAACCAATCAATCTATTGCTTAACCAAACCAGAAATAAATAGTCAGAATTTGAGATTGGGGCCTAAAAACCGAACCTTGTTATTGGCAAGACCATAGAAACTCCATGATAGGATAGCATCATCATTTCCTTCCACTGAAGACAGACACATTGTCAGCAAATTTTGTATTTTTTCTTTTGCGCCATGCCGTCAATGCGAAGAGAGTATAGAATAAGGCGAAGTTAGCAGAGAGAGGAATTGTCGTCGTTGTCATTGGTGTGGTGAGGTGAACATCGGCCTAGGCGGGCGGGCTAAGCAGCTGGGCGGGCCTCTAGGCGGGTTGGGTCATTTTTCGGTGCCGAACACAAAGGAGGAAGCAGCCGAAACTGAAGAAAACAAATCTAAGCTTGAGTTGACGGAGAAGCGATATGGCTGTGACTTTGACTGCAAACTCCGTCCTCTGCGAGTGCAAGCTCCGTGTTCTCGAATATATTTAAAGAGTATAGCCGCGCGGCTATAGTTCTAAAATATTCGAATATATTAATATTTCAAGCTTATAGCCGGACGGCTATACTTTTAAAATATTCTAATATATTTGGTGAGTATAGCCGGGTGGCTCTTTACATGTAATATAAACGAATTCTACTCCAAGCTACAGTGAAAGGGGATCCCTTATGAGAAATTCATCCTATTTATCTGTCCTTGAAACTTTAGTAATGTGTCTCCCCACTATTCAACTTTAGTATTGAAAGCTTCCTAATTGTCTTCCCAGCTACTCAACTTAACTATATACTGTAGGGTTTCTACTTTCTAATCAAGTATTGCCAATGCTGCTAATTGTGAAATTTTTTAAGGTGAGAGACAGTTACGGACAAAGCTTTACCAAATTAATACAATTATCATCTAATACAGTTATATAGTGCAGACTAAAAGAAACACACCCCTCACTGGTTCATCAGGTGTACTCAAGTTGAGCAGCCCTGCAATTCTTGTACCTGTCGACTAGGGGTGGGCATCTCATCCGAATTATCCGCGTACCGACCGTACCGTACCGACGGTTTGGTTAACGGAAACAAAATTCCTAACCCGACGGTTTAATTATTCCGATTCGATCCGTACCGAAATGTTTGGTTTGGTTAACGGAAACAAAATTCCTAACCCGACGGAAACCCGTACTGATCCGATATTTATACTTATTTTATTATTTAAATACAAAACAAGAAACCAAAGGTAAACACAAGCAACATTTTGTATCACTCTCTTATCACTACTGTATCACTTCTTTATCACCATTGTGTCACTACTTTATCACCATTGTATCACTGCTTTATCACCATTTTATCACTTATCCGAGTACTGTAGCACTTTTTGGTCAGAGAGGAATTTATGAACTTCCTATGTTTTCCAGTTTCGACCTTTGTCATGTTTTTTACCTGTAACTTTCCAACTGTTGATCCAAATTTTATGTTCTTTATATGGTTGGATTCAGCATGAAAAAATAAAGAACCCAACATGGAACAAATGTCAAAATCATTTACATAAATGTAGAGAATTCAATAAAAAGAACACTCAAAAGTTCAAACAACGAAAACAAGTGGCTCCCAATACATCTTGAGTACATATTGAATTAGGTTATTAGATTTTTATATTTTAAAAGGATAATTTGGTGTATTTGTTCAAGAACTTATTTTATGTGAAAGTATTATAAATTATATTTTTATTAGTATGTTTTTATTACTGTAGTACCGGCCTACCGACCCGTTCCGAACCGAATGATAGGTTAACCAATCCGAAGTCTACCGAAGTCTTTGGTTTGGTTAACGGAAGAGAAAATGATCTACTAAGTCTTTGGTTTGGTTAACGGAAGAGCCCTCTACCGTTCCAAACCGATCCGCGCCCAGGCCTACTGTCGACCATAAGAACACTACAGGTCTTCCAACACATCAAGTTCTGCAAAGAATCCAGTGGCAGAGCTTTTGGATTCCAGAAATCTTGTTCTGATAGATGACAATGGTTATAATGACCCTGATAATATTTTATGGCAGAGTTTTGATTACCCAGGTGATACATTAATACCAGGTATGAAGCTAGTTAGAAATAAAATCACAGGTTTTAATTGGCATCTTACACCCTGGAAAAACCCCCAGGATCCTTCTCAAGGACATTATGCATATCAACTTGGTCCTTATGGATACCATGAATTAATTCTGAGGGAGGGTTCTGTTATAAAATATCGGACTGCACCATGGAATGGAATCCAATTTAGTGGGATGCATAATTTAAATCCAACATATGATTTTGTGTTGGATGATGATGATGAAGTATATTATGGTTATAAGCTTCTCAACAGCTCAGCTCTTTTCAGGCTGGCGTCAACTCAAGATGGATTTGGGCTGAGCTACATCGGGAGTGATGGAAACCAAGGTTGGGTCGTTTATCTAATAGCAACAACTGATATCTGTGACAAATATGGAATATGTGGTCCAAATGGTGCAAGTAGTATTGACAAGTCCCCAGTACGTAGCTGCTTGAAAGGATTTATACCGACCTTTCAACAAGACTGGGACTTGGTGGATTGGTCATATAGCTGTGTGAGAAAGAGCCAACTGAATTGCAGTGGAGACATCTTTAAGAAGTACTCTGGGGTGAAATTGCCAAGTACAGAACAATCCTGGTATAACACAAGTATGAACCTCAAGGAATGTGAGATGATGTGCATGAACAACTGTTCCTGGACTGCTTTTTCAAATTTGGATATCCGAGATGGAGGAAGGGGGTGCTTGCTGTGGTTCAGCGATCTGATTGATATAAGATATTCCAATATAAATGGGCAAGATATTTACATAAGAATGGCTTCATCAGAACTAGGTATGGAATCATCTTGCTGTTTAAAACAAAGTTTTTGGAAGAAAAATAAAAGCCACCAAGGAAAAAAGAAGAAAGAAATCTTCCAACAGTGACATGATTAGAAACAAGATTGAGCCAGAAAACTTTTGATATCATTAGAAAAATATTTCTTTAGAATTGTCTCAGAAACCATTAATTGTTCGTTGGATGATAAAAAGTAAACATTCTTCTTTATGAATTTCTGACCCCTCAATCTTCTGCTTTCAAATACTTCATTCCTAGATTAAGGACACAATACAAAGATCATAGTAACCAGTACTGTGTTGTCTACTGGACTGCTGATCCTGGGCCTAACCCTGCTATTATATGTGAGGAAGAACCAGCAACAAAAATATGGTAAGCTGTTTGATTTTGTACTCTTCTGCCCCTCCATTTTCTAAGATAGGTAGGTTCAGTTCTATAGAAAATTTTTGTGTTCCTATGCAAGAGGAGGAAGAGACAAATCTTTTTTTTTTTTTCTCTGTCGGCAGACAAGAGGGCATGATCAAACGTCAAAATCTATAACAGAAATGCAATATCCAAAGAATGAAAAGCAGTCCAACCAAGAAGAACCATCAATGGATGAATATTGAATGAATAAAGATTTATCAAGTTTCAAGCAAGAAGAACCAAACCAATCAATCTATTGCTTAACCAAACCAGAAATAAATAGTCAGAATTTGAGATTGGGGCCTAAAAACCGAACCTTGTTTCAGTCAATCGCAGTGTTCCAAAAATCCGCCTAGGCGGCCGGCTAGGCGGCTAGGCGGGCGCTAGGCGGCTGGGCGGGCGCTAGGCGGCTGGGCGGGCCTCCTAAGCGGGTTGGGTCTTTTTTCGGTGCCGAACAAGGAGGACGAAGCAGCCGAAACGGAAGAAAACAAATCGAAGCTTGAGTTGATAGAGAAGCGAAATGGCTATATGACTGCGTCTGCAAGCACCGCCCTCTGCGAGTGCAAGCTTCGTGTTTATTTAAAGGGTATAGCCGTTCGGCTATACTCTTAAAATATTCGAATAGATTAATATTTCAAGATTATAGCCGAACGGCTATACTTGTAAAATATTCTAATATATTTGGTGAGTATAGCGCGGCGGCTCTTTAAATATAAAATTTTGTTATATCATTTTAGGGTTTGGGGTTAAAATACCATTTTAGTCCATTGGGCTAAAGTTATTTCTTAAATTCTTTTATTTGTATAAACGATATTGGGGAATGAGAATTTTAATTCTTTCCAATACCTACCATTCTAATGATTTCCAGCTATTAGCCCACTGGGCAAGAATAAAAAAAATGAATTTTACTTATAACAAATAACACGGGTTAAAACCATACATACAACAACAACAAAAAAGGGATCCGCCAACATTTTGGGGATCAAAGACTGTTGAATTTCATAATATAAAATTGCTTGTATAGGAATTTACTTTCTAAAATGTCCATCGTAATTATGAACTAAACCCAATTACTGCCTTTTTCTCATTGCACTTGACAACGCTGTTCTTCTGCTATGAGATATATTAGTCCTCGCCGTATTCTATGCAGATGGAAAATTGGATACAAAATAGTCTAACGAGACAATGAGAGAAGTTTGCATCTCTGTTTTGAAATAAATCGAAGGTATCAGAGGTCATATGGCATTGATATACGAAGTATTCTAAATGAGAATTCAAACAACATGTGCTAGATGAGAAGTAGCATCTCATTCTTACATAAATCATACCCATGTGCATATGAAATTCCAAATATGAAGTGGGGAGAAAAGTGCAATACCTTCCTTGTATCTCGCAAGCGTAGGAGATCCAACCTTTCATGAGGACGTCGGTTTCATAAAGAAGCAAGCTGCGTCAATCATACATTAATACCGGCAATCACAGCCCACAATATACTCAATTTTAATAAAGAGAAATATAAAGTTACCCATAAGCTGAAGTGCTCAGGATCTTGTGGTGAAGGCATCATTGCTTCCACACCGAGAAGTCTCTCAAGTCGTCTTCGATCTGTAAAGAGATACTATCATACGTCAAAAGGGCACATAGGGATACTTAACACAAGAATAGGGGAAGAAGCCATTCTTATGTACACTAGCATTACATGTAGGATAATCTCCCGAATCTCAAGTACCTCTATGTTAGATTTGATGGGGGAGATGGTGCCTCAATGGAGAAACTATTTTCTTAGTGGCCCGTACTTGAAGATTTGACTATACTCGTGAATTTTAGAGTTGATTCAAAATCTTTGCTCCTGAATTGAAAACAAGCATCACAAATACTAGAAATAATCGTACATTCCAACTCTTCATCAATTCCCCAAATCTTAAAAACCTGATTGTCGACGTCGTCAGTTAGGCTCATATGCCAGCTTATGTCTTCTAGAATCCACAGCCAAAATTCGTCCCTATAGGCTTCCAGTAGGTGAAAGTCTAGCTTGTGATTACCTTGTGCCTCCATTTACGATAGGAATTTCCAGTTGTTGACGCCAAAAAGTAGTTCTCTGACTTAGAGGGTCAACTTAGTAATTTAATGCCTTCGGTATCCTTGATGCCTCGGTAGGGAGAGCGATTTGCAATATGAGCAAACGCTCGGTAAGACCTAAGGTACTTGTGAGATCCCACATCGACCAACGAAGAGTGGGTGATGTGCCTTATATGTACACACCCGCATCCATATAGCACGAGGCCTTTTGGGAGCTTACTGGCTTCAGAGTAGTAGGAACTCCGAAGTTAAGCGAGTTGGGGGCCAGAGCAATCCCAGGATGGGTGACCCACTGGGAAGTTGGTAGTGAGCTCCCAGAAACAAAACCGTGAGAGCCAGAGAGGGGGGGCCCAAAGCGGACAATATCGTGCTACGGTGGAGCTGATCCGGGATGTGACAATTTGGTATCAGAGCCACTCTGCCGTGTGGTTCGAGTGTGCCGACGAGGACGTCGGGCCTTAAGGGGGGTGGATTGTGAGATCCCACATCGACCAACGAAGAGTGGGTGATGTGCCTTATATGTACACACCTGCATCCATATAGCACGAGGCCTTTTGGGAGCTTACTGGCTTCAGAGTAGTAGGAACTCCGAAGTTAAGCGAGTTGGGGGCCAGAGCAATCCCAGGATGGGTGACCCACTGGGAAGTTGGTAGTGAGCTCCCAAAAACAAAACCGTGAGAGCCAGAGAGGGGGGGCCCAAAGCGGACAATATCGTCCTACGGTGGAGCTGATCCGGGATGTGACAGCACCGGTGTGGTACCAACCGAAGGCTCTCCGATGCTTAAGTAAGTTCGGATTTAGAAAGTTCAACTGACAGATCAATAGGCTTGTATGCCGTAAGTTCTGATTACCTCTATTTTGGGGTAGGTGGCCTCCTTTATAGGCCTTGGGAGGTGTGCACTTTGTTGATAATTTCGATGTGGGACTGTGGACGTCGCTGGGGAGCATGCCACGTGTCCCATGAGAGGGTGTTGCCCTAAATGGTGCGATCGGTAGGTAGGGTGCCGAGGGCGCCTCTGACCAGGCTCGATTTGTTCCACGTGTCTTGCTCTTATTGGCTGTTTATTTTGGGTGTAAACACCAGTGTTAAATATCATTCTCTTCTAGGTTCTAGTTTGGATGGTTTATTTCTGCCTGCTATCTTTAAACATTTGAAACAGTTGGAGCTAGGACTCATTCATTCCGGTTACTGGACATTGCTCATAGAATATCTGAACCGATCACCTAATCTAGAATCTCTTATCCTAGACCTTGATCGTATGTTGAACATAGAAAACAACCCTTTCCATCCACCGGCGTTTGTGCCTACTTGTTTGTCTTCACACATTAGGATAATCTCCATGAAGGGATTCCAAGGAAAATGTGATGAGATGGATGCGACTAAGTATTTGTTGACGTTCGGTTTGGTTATGAAGAAAATGACTGTTTCTACTACTACTGCTGCTGGTGTTGTCATTCCTCCCCGCCCAAAAGAGGAGATATACAAGGAAATTTCAATGTTTGAATGTGGTTCAGAGAGTTGCCATGTTCAAGTTCTATGAGATGCAATGAAGGTCTCGGTTTCACATTAGTTAAAGGATTTCTCCAAGTTCGTTCCATACTTTCTGAGTTTGAAAATGTTAATTTCATTTGTTTCTTTCACTCATCTGTTAGATTAAAGTGGACATTATATTAGTAGTGATTTAGGTCCCGTTTGGGATTGCTTTTTTTAGCCAAAAACCTGCTTCACTTTAAAGTTAAGCAGTTTAAGGTGTTTGGTAAAAAGAAAATATCCCGATTATTTTAAAAGCAATGGCCTTTTGACAGCAGCTTTTAAAAGCAGACTCTGGGTTGCTTTTCAAAGCTGCTTTCAAAAGAAGCAGAGATGAACATTTAATGAATTTTTTTAATTCCCAAAATACCATCATTCATTTTAAAAAATGACACCACCTCCACTTTCACATCCAACTCCACCACTTGCACCACCACATTCACTACCTCCACAACCACTGCCACCACATCCTCTTCCTCCTCATCCTCCACCACCATCCACCACCACCACCACAACCACCACCTCCACCACCACCTCCTCTTTCACCTCCACCTCCACCTCCACAACGACCACCACCACCACCACCACCACAACCACCACATCCTCCTCCTCATCCTCCGCCACCACCACCTTATCCACCACCACCACCACCACTACAACCACCACATCCTCCTCCTCATCCTCCGCCACCACCACCTTATCCACCACCACCACCACCACCTCCTCCTCCACCAAAACCTTCAAATCCACCACCACCACCACCACCACCACCACCATGCTGCCACTGCCACCACCATCACCATCACCACCTCCACAATCGCCATCCCCACCACCACCAACTCCACCTTCATCACCACCACCACCACCACATGATTAATACATAACACTTTTAACATCATGTCTATTTTAGTCATTATTCACAGTTACAACAATTTTATACTAAAATTTACCAAACACTTTTACACTGCTTTTGTACTAACAGCACTTTAAAAATATTATTTACCAAACATGGAGCTGCTTTACTTTACAGCTAATTATTTTCAAAGCACAGCAGAAGCAACTTTTTTTAAAAGTGACAGCAATCCCAAACTAGGCCTTAATCCAGCTTATTTTGGAACTTTGAATTTTCTGTACAACTCCATGATCTTTTTTTGGTCATTGAATTGTTGGTTTCCTAGCTGTTGTGGAACTCCAACAATTTGACAGCTTTTACATGTTGGTATTTTATTTTTCAATTTGGGGTTTCAGACCTTCAGTCAATCGCAGTGTTAGAAAAATTGGCCTAGGCAGGCGCTAAGCGGCTAGGCGGGCACTAGGCGTCTAGGTGGGTTGGGTCTCCTTTCGGTGCCAAACCTGGATTACGAAGTCTCTGCCTTGGCAGACATTGAGAGAGCCCGGCCAATCCAATCGAATCAACGCAACAGCCGAAACCGAAAAAAAAAAAATCAATCAAAGCTTGAGTTAAGAGAGAGGCTCAAGACCGAGTCTTTGAAGCTTGGAAACGAAATGGCTGTGACTCCGATTGCATGCTTCGTGTTCGTTTCTCTGTCCCTAAACCCTGAATATTTTTAAAGAGTAGGCGTTCGGCAATAATTTTTTTTAATTTAATTTTTTTAAAGAGTATAGCCGCCCGGCTATACTCTTAGCGGCTATACTCTTAAAATGTTCAAATACATTTAAAGACCATGGCTATACTCTTTAAATATACAATTTTGTCATATGATTTTAGGGTTGAATTTCATAGCATAAATTGCTTGTATAGGAATTTACTTTCTAATTAAATTGTATCCATTGTAATTATGAACTAAACCCAATTACGGCCATTTTCTCATTGGACTTGACAACCCTACTCTTCTGCTATGAGATATATTAGTCCGCACGTCTATACTTTTAAAATATTGAATAATTTTTCTTGTAGCAATTCTGAATATACCTTGAAAACACCATTCACAGTATGGGAGCATACAATTGCCAGGTTCACCATTCGGATACTCTGTCAGAGCATCTCCAGGAGAGTCTCCAAATTTTACCCAAATTTTAGTTAAAATAGCTAACCACTAAAAAGGGGGTTCGTCCAGTAATGCTCTCTATTTTAGCTAACCTCAAATATTCTATTATTTTAAATTCATTAAAAAATTTAAAAGAAAGAACTCAAAATGAAAAGTAGCTCACCACCAAACCTTTCTTTTTCTTCTCTCTTTCTCTTTCTCTCTCTCTCTCTTGTGCAGCTTTCAGATTTGGCGAGCCTTGAATTTCTCTTTCCTCCTTGCTAGATGTAGGGAGCCAAAATGGCATTCTCCAAAATGGCAAGAGAGGTAGCGAAGATGCTGGAGCATTGTTTTTCCTTCCTTTTCGCTAAAATAGTTAGGGATGAGAGAGTAGAGAGTCTCCTGGAGATGCTCTCAAATCAAATGGTAATTAATGGTCAAATTGCTAAACATTTTCTCATCAAGAAGACCAAAGACTGTACTTTTGAAATGGCAAAAAAGAAGCCAAAAACTCATTTAAGTACAAAAGACTGCCTTGCAGATTTCCAAATGCCCCTTTTTTCTTTTGCTCATTTCAGAGAGGATTATGCACAGGAGACATATTATGATTGCAAGAATAAGCACAATGTTGTATGGATTAACTGTAGAGTTAACAAGATAATACCAAACGCCAACCACAATTAGAAGTCCAGAATTGTATATTTAAATAGTATAGTCGAGTGGCTATACTGTTAAAATATTCGAATATACTGTGGTTATTCTTTAAATATACAATTTTGTCATATAATTTTGGCTTTTTATTGCAAATAGTCCCTGAGGTTAGTGAAATTATCACATTTCCTTTTTATTTTTACTTTTTGGTGACATTAATGGTCCTTAAGGTTACTCTCCATACATCAAATTGGTCTCTACCGTTAGCTTTCGTCAAATTTTCTATTAAGAGGAATGCTAACAACCTTCTCTCTAACCTTCTTTTTTGGACCTTCTCCTTTCTCCTCATGACAAGTGTCACTTTCCTTACACTTAAAACAATGTCATTAATGTATCACACAAGTTAGTTTTTGTTTTCCAAGTTTACCCTTTTAAAATGTATTGGCTTTTATATTTCCTTCAATTTATCCAAATTTTGTTACAACTTCTTTAGCACATTGTTAAAAATTAATAATTAAAAAAAATCATATTTAAAAAATAAAAAATAAAGTTTGTTTCATGACATTGTTATCATCTTTATTTTTTTTTAAAACAAAACACACGTTCTCTTTGGGAAATTTTTTTTTTTAAAAAGTTCAGTTTTTATTTTCTTATTTAACTTTTTAATGAGATGGCAAGAAAGTTGTAAAAAAATTAGCTTGTTATTAAAAAAAAATTAATACATTTGATAAGGGTAAACTTTGAAAACAAAAACTAGTTTGTGTGATACATTAATGACATTGTTTTAAGTGTAAGGAAAGTGACACTTGTCATGAGAAGAAGGGAGAAGGTCCAAAAGAAAAAGTTAGAGAGAAGGTTCCTAGCATTCTCCTTCTATTAAAGTGCTGACATAGCACATATAAGGAGCCCACACATCCAATTATATAAAGCTAAGTGGATTTTGAATAAAAGATATCACAAAAATTAAAGAAGATTAAAACTTCAATAAGTAAAAAATAAAAAAAAATTGCAAGCCATCTCTCTCTCTTCCACGACCCAAACCAACCCCTAACCGCTACCCCACTCGCAACCCACCCCAAATCCCAAACCCCATACCCAAGTTTCTTAAATTGAAGTTTTAAATTAATTAATTTTTTTGGTTGGGAAACCATTGGCAATGTAAGAGCCCTGTCTTCTGCTCTCTCTCAAATCAATTCCCGTGACTAACTTTGTATTTGCTGCCATCTTCTTTTCTTGGTTCTTTCTTGGAAGAGAGAGAGAGAGAGAAAGGGGAGGGGGAGGGATGGGTTCAATTTTTTTATTTATTGAAGTTTTAGTCTCCTTTTTCTTAAATGTTTTAGCCAAATTTTTTATGGATTTTAATTTTTATGATATCTTTTATTAAAATCCACTTGGTTTTATATAATTGGATGTGTGGGCTCTACATATGTGTCAAGTCAGCACTCTAACAAAAAATTTGACGGAAACTAACTGTGGGGACCAATTTGATGCATAGAGAGTAACCTTAAGGATCATTAATGTCACAAAAAAACATTAAGGACGGAAGGTGATAGTTTCGTTAACCTCAACGACCATTTGCAATAAAAAAAAACCCATAATTTTAGGGTTTAGGGCTAAAATACCACTTTAGCCCATTGGGCTAGAGTTATTTCTTCAATTATTTTATTTATACAAGCGATATTGGGGAATGAGAATTTAAATTCTTTCCGACACCTTCCATTCAAATATGTAAAATGTTGCTACTAGGGTGTGGATGAGGGTAAGGGTGAGCTAGCCATCAGAAGGGAATTTGCGTGGTTCAATTCCCCACGTCTTCTCCGCATAGTCAAGGATTGTTCTGTCACTGCTAAATCTCCCCGACCCGGCTGTGCTAAGGATGCTCATCTGAGTCCACTTATTTGGATCCGCAAATGCTTTATCAGCTGCAGCCTGTAGTCATATAGATTCAAATCCCACGCACCGTAGTAAGTTATACAACACCAAACTCAAACTGCATATATATCCTTCGGGTTGGGACTGCCAAGTAAACAGAAATAATTACTTGAGCCTCTAAATAGCTCTCAAAATCAGAACCAAGCAAATAGAAGTCTTTACCACCGTCCACAGTATCACATAGAAATTCAAAATAGTCTTTAAAGCCGAAATAGCCATCTCGGACCATCCTGCACATAATAAATATCACAGCAGAATTCGAACCTGAGGAAACAGTTCACTCAGAACACGACACAGTGGTAAAAAATGACACTAAACATATGCCCTCTAAAGAATCTGAAAATTCTAGACTGGTCACACCAATCACTAACTGGCAAAGTGAGTACGATTGAAGTAACTGTAATTGCGTACCTTATCACACGTGCAACTTGCAGTGGCATTTTAGGAGATCCTTCCTTACGCAATTTGGGAACTTCATGAATCTTTGCCCCAAACAAAAACTGGAGAAAGCAAATTCTAAGAGAATTATCTCTGCTGTACTACAAACAAGTGTATACTATATACCAATCTAAAATCTTGAAATAGTCAATACACAGATTCCATCTTGCAGAAGTTACAGCAAAAGAAAATTTCAGTTGGTCGACAATACTTGACATCACAATCAGCTAAGCTGAATTCAACTACTTTAAGTTGGCTACATAAATCTCGCTCGGCCTTTCCATTTTCTACGGAACCTCATGTTATGTTCAGTCACACATCATCTATCTTTAGAAAAGGTCAAAGATCAATTCATATCACAGTGATTATACTAATTTTTTTATCCCGGCACGGCCCACTAATATTCGTGCTCATGCCACGTTGTGCCCCACTAGTTCAGCAAAACTTATGAATTTAGCAAATAAAGAACCTGAAGCCAGTTTCAAGCAGAAAAAACTTACTTGTGTAATATGAAGAGCCTGCTCAAGCCACTGAATTTGAATCCATTGTTCTGTAACAATGTCAGCCATCTGAAAGCAAAGAGAAAGACGCCAATGGCAAAATGAACCTCACACTAACAACATCACACACTCATAGCCATAGACCAAAGATGGATTGAGTACATCAGTGCATGACCTTTTGAGCCTGAGAGGCAACCGTTTTGAGTCTATCCTCAGCATCTTGTGCTTTAGACTCTAAAATATGAAGATTGAAGTTGTACTTTCTTGATGCAGCCCACAGAAGCCGTACCTAAAAAGCATTGCAAAGCCCATTTCTCAAATCCAACAAACCCTTTCTGCTACTTTTTCATTGAATTGAAAATTGCAAAAAATAAATTGAAAAAGATGTGAACCTCTTCTTCTAGAGCATTAAGCCGCCTCCCATCAGTAGCCAATGAGTCTCTCTGTGACATACAAATGCAACCAAATATTATATACTTGCTTTCAATTTGGCATATACGTGAAAGCTGAAGACTTGAAGCTGAAACGGGAAACAAACCTTAAGAGTGAACAAAACAGACTGCAAATGATGTAACTGGGTTTAACAGAAGTATGGAACTCAAGGAATGTGAGATGTTGTGCAAGAAGAACTGCTCCTGCACAGCTTTTGCAAACTTGGATACCAGGGATGGAGGAAGTGGGTGCCTGCTGTGGTTTAGTGAGCTGATTGATGTAAGAAATTTCACTGAACATGGGCAAGATATTTATTTTAGAATGGCGGCATCAGAACTTGGTATGGAGTCCTTTTTCATCTCAAAAGTCAGTGTGTTAATGCAAATTTTAAAGAAAACAAGAGAAAAAAAGAAACGTCTTTGGATATGGAACAGTCAATTGGGAGTTATCCATCTCTTCATGATCATGTACAAAAAGTAAAGTCAAAACATATCAAACCCAAAGGTTGTTACTCTACAATTTTGGATTTGGACACAATTATCAAACTCTACTTTCAAAATTCGTCTGTTAAGATCAATAGATGATAGACATTACAGAAGTTTTTTTTTTCTTTATCAATATCTAACTTCTCACATTTTTTGCTTTCAAATATATTTCCTGCCTAGATCATGAAGACTATACAACAATCAGTGCTAAACCCGCTAAACCCAATTTCTGCCTGGGGGGTTAGACCACTTGGGTTATATTTTATAGTCTCATTGAATGTGAAGAAAGTAAGAATCATAGTAGGCAGTATTGTGTCATCCCCTGTGCTCCTCCTGGGTGTAGCTCTGTTTTTTCTAATGTTTGGAAGAAGCAGCACCAGATAGATGGTAAGTTGTTTTCTAGTCTTCTACCCCTTCAGTTTCCAATAGGATATAGAGAGCAACTTGGTTATTTGAAAATTTAACTACAATGGCCTATTGCAATATAGATGACATGATGTTAGAATTGATAAAAATAAGAAATGTGTGTCAAATTATAGGATAGCACCTCCCAATTGGAGATGCTCTTATTGGTACTTCTCTTGGGCATTTGTCTATTAAAGTCAAATGTAGGGTTCATCTCTTCCACTCTCTTTTTTCCCCCATTTGTCAACTCACTTAAGTATTAACTTGAGGGAGAAAAAAAAATTGAAAGAGAGAAAAAGATGGGAAGAATTAAAAAAAGTATACAATTCAGAAAGTTGCAGCTTCCTTTGAGTTGATTTGGTATTTGATTCTGGAAGACTGACCAAGTGAGTGGATGACCACAAATGATTTAGACTTTTCTACTAGAGGAACGCTCCTAATTGTCAATTGTCAGGAAAGACACCATCATTCTTGAACTAAATTTGAAGTAAGCCCACTTTTGATTGAAGAGAATTTTCTCCATTTCACACTGGAGAGAGTGATGTTTATTTGCATTCAATTACGCATCTAAATTTGGTATGACGTGCATTGATATTGTCGATAATGCATCAGTAACGTGTTTACATTGATAATTGATATTGTGTCAAAACGAATTCTACTCCAAGCTACAGTGAAAGGGGATCCCTTATGAGAAATTCATCCTATTTATCTGTCCTTGAAACTTTAGTAATGTGTCTCCCCACTATTCAACTTTAGTATTGAAAGCTTACTAATTGTCTTCCCAGCTGCTCAACTTAACTATATACGGTAGGGTTTCTACTTTCTAATCAAGTATTGCCAATGCTGCTAATTGTGAATTTTTTTAAGGTGAGAGACAGTTACGGACAAAGCTTTACCAAATTAATACAATTATCTTCTAATACAGTTATAAAGTGCAGACTAAAAGAAACACACCCCTCACTGGTTCATCAGGTGTACTCAAGTTGAGCAGCCCTGGAATTCTTGTACCTGTCGACCATAAGAACACTACAGGTCTTCCAATACATCAAGTTCTGCAAAGAATCCAGTGGCAGAGCTTTTGGATTCCAGAAATCTTGTTCTGATAGATGACAATGGTTATAATGACCCTGATAATATTTTATGGCAGAGTTTTGATTACCCAGGTGATACATTAATACCAGGTTTGAAGCTTGTTAGGAATAAAATCACAGGTTTTAATTGGCATCTTACACCCTGGAAAAACCCCCAGGATCCTTCTCAAGGACATTATGCATATCAACTTGGTCCTTATGGATACCATGAATTAATTCTGAGGGAGGGTTCTGTTATAAAATATCGGACTGCACCATGGAATGGAATCCAATTTATTGGGATGCATAATTTAAATCCAACATATGATTTTGTGTTGGATGATGATGATGAAGTATATTATGGTTATAAGCTTCTCAACAGCTCAGCTCTTTTCAGGCTGGCGTCAACTCAAGATGGATTTGGGCTGAGCTACATCGGAAGTGATGGAAACCAAGATTGGGTCGTTTATCTAATAGCAACAACTGATATCTGTGACAAATATGGAATATGTGGTCCAAATGGGGCAAGTAGTATTGACAAGTCCCCAGTATGTAGCTGCTTGAAAGGATTTATACCGACCTTTCAACAAGACTGGGACTTGGTGGATTGGTCATATAGCTGTGTGAGAAAGAGCCAACTGAATTGCAGTGGAGACATCTTTAAGAAGTACTCTGGGGTGATATTGCCAAGTACAGAACAATCCTGGTATAACACAAGTATGAACCTCAAGGAATGTGAGATGATGTGCATGAACAACTGCTCCTGCACCGGTTTTTCAAATTTGGATATCCGAGATGGAGGAAGGGGGTGCTTGCTGTGGTTCAGCGATCTGATTGATATAAGATATTCCAATATAAATGGGCAAGATATTTACATAAGAATGGCTTCATCAGAACTAGGTATGGAATCATCTTGCTGTTTAAAACAAAGTTTGGAAGAAAAATAAAAGCCACCAAGGAAAAAAGAAGAAAGAAATCTTCCAACAGTGACATGATTAGAAACAAGATTGAGCCAGAAAACTTTTGATATCATTAGAAAAATATTTCGTTAGAATTGTCTCAGAAACCATTAATTGTTCGTTGGATGATAAAAAGTAAACATTCTTCTTTATGAATTTCTGACCCCTCAATCTTCTGCTTTCAAATACTTCATTCCTAGATCAAGGACACAATACAAAGATCATAGTAACCAGTACTGTGTTGTCTACTGGACTGCTGATCCTGGGCCTAACCCTGCTATTATATGTGAGGAAGAACCAGCAACAAAAATATGGTAAGCTGTATGATTTTGTACTCTTCTGCCCCTCCATTTTCTAAGATAGGTAGGTTCAGTTCTATAGAAAATTTTTGCTGTTGCCTCTCTGGTTTCTAAGCTTAGGTTCCATGCTACATTATTTACTTCACTACGTACTTCACAGGAGAACTGAAGCCCGGCCAAAAGGAAGATCTGGAATTACCATTATTTGACTTGGCCGCTGTTGTTTGTTTAAGGCTGAGTCGTTTTCATATCTTTTGTAATAGATATACTGACATGAGAATGAAATCACAATATGAGTGTGTGCATAATTACAATCATTGCATAATAGACTCTCTCTCTCTCTCTCTCTCTCTCTCTCTCTCTCTCTCTCATAATCTCTTTGTGACATTTCTTCATAAACTTCCTCTACAAGAAAAAGCGTCTACTCTGTAAAACTCCAACATGGTATCGAGAGCTCAGGTTTCAATATGAGATTGGGCGTTGTGAAATTGCAGTAATCCGGCTGAGAAAACCTCTATCTAGTCTCACATGGCTGGATCTGGAATGGGTGAGCTTCGTGCCCCCATCTTCAATGGAAGCAACTATGATTTCTGGAGAATAAAGATGTGCACGATCTTTAAATCTCACAAGCTGTAGGATATGGTTGAAAATGGGTATGAGCAACCTATGAAGAGGGAAGAAGGAGAAGCTCTGACTGTAGCTCAAAAGCTTGCTTTGGAAGAGAATGTTGCAAAGGATGCTAAGGCTTTGGGACTGATACAAAGTGCAGTTTCTGACGATATTTTTCCCAGAATTGCATTGAAGGAGTCAGCCAAGGAAGCATGGGAAATCCTACAGAAAGAATTCAGAGGAGACAAGAAGGTAAGATCTGTGAAACTTCAAGCTCTTAGAAGGGAATTTGAATACACTCGCATGCATGATGATGAATCTTTATCTGGATATGTCACTAAACTGCTTGAGTTAGTAAATCAAATGAAGGCATATGGTGAAGAGTTAACTGAGCAAAGAATTGTTCATAAGCTATTGATCAGTTTGTCCAGAGAATATGATTCTATTGCTGAAGTTATAGAGGAAACAAAGGATACAGAATCTATAGGGGTTCAGGAGGTTATAGGCTCCCTAAAATCTCATGAACAACAATTGCAAAGGCATAATGAGAGAATGGCTGAAAAGGCATTCTCTAGCATGAATGTGAGTTCTAGAGATCAATCAAACTCAGGGCAAGCAGGTGGTTCCAAATCTAAGAAAAATTGGAAATCCCAAAAATGGAAGAAGTGGGATACAAAGTCTGAAAACAATTCCAAGAAGGAAAATCAGACTGAAGGAGCAAAGGGTCCTTGCAAAACTTGTGACAAGTTGCACTATGGTGTTTGTTGGTTCAAAGGCAAACCTAAATGTTACAAAATGTGATAGGTTTAGACATATAGCCAAAGATTGCAAAGGAAAACCTAATCAAGCTGCTAACTATGCATCACATAAGGAGGAAGAAGGCACAATATTCTATGCTTGTCATGCTGCTACAATAGTGAAAAATAATGGTGTGTGGTATGTGGACAGTGCATGTAGCAACCACATGACCTCACATGCATCTCTTCTAGTCAATATTGATACCAAGGTCACTGCAAAAGTGAAAATGGGCACTGGAGACTTGGTGCAAGCAACTACTAAAGGAACTTTAGTGATTGACACTAAATCTGGGCCTAGATACATCAAAGAAGTTATGCTTGTACCAGGGTTGGATGAAAACTTGCTTAGTATGGGTCAGATGGTAGAGCATGGTTACTATCTGGTTTTTGGAAATTCAATGGTGGAGATATTTGATGACAGCTCAAAGGAAAATCTGGTAGCCAAAGTTTCCATGACAGGAAATAGATGCTTTCCACTCTCACTAAAGTATGTAAATTCTGTGGCTATGAAGGCAATTGTTGAAGAATCTACTTGGTGTTGGCATAGGAGGTTTGGTCATCTAAACATGCAGAGTTTGAAGTTGTTACAACAACAAGAGATGGTCTATGGACTGTCTGAAATTGGGAATGCAGAGAGAATTTGCCAAGGGTGTGCAATTGGAAACGCACACAGAGAAGCTTTTAATAAAGAGAAAGCTCGGAGAGCAAGTGTGCCGCTGGAACTGGTTCATTTAGATGTCTGTGGACCAATGCAGTCTACAACAATAGGTGGGAACAAATACTTCTTGACTTTCATTGATGATTGCACTACAATGTGTTGGGTGTGTTTCATGCAATTTAAGTCTGAGGTATTTAACATATTCAAGAAGTTTAAGGCTATGGTGGAATTGAAAAAACGGTTTTAAAATTAAGAAACTTAGAAGTGACAGAGGTGGAGAATATAATTCCACTAAATTTATGCAGTTTTGTGAAGAAATTGGCTTGGAATGACAACTAACTGTGGCCTACTCACCTCAGCAAAATAGAGTGGCTGAGAGAAAGAACAGGACTATTGTGGAGATGAGCAGGGCTATGATGAATGAGAAGAAGCTACCATACAAGTTCTGGGGAGAGGCAGTGAATACGGTTGTCTATATTCAAAATAGATGTCCCACAAAGGCCTTAAACAATTAAACTTCCTTTTGAAGCTTTTAGTGGGAGGAAGCCTGGGGTTAAGCATTTGAGAGTGTTGGTTCCATCTATTTTTGCCATGTGCCTAGTCAATTGAGGTCTAAACTGGAAGACTCTGTTGTCCAATGCATTTTTGTTGGCTATGACAAATGTGAAAAGGGCTACAAAGTGTACAATTTGCAGACAAATAAGATAACAGTCTCTAGAAGTGTAATTTTTTATGAAGGTTCATTATGGAATTGGGACAAACAGACTTTGAGTATGTCACAGTTCAAATGAGCTTTGAAGACAATTCTAAAAGCACTGAAGAGGGATATGAAGTCACAGCTTCATCTGCACCAGAAACATAGATTGACAATATCTCTAACTCAATTGAGATGATCACAGATGTTCCAAATGGTGATTCACCAGGTGGATCACTAAGTTCTACACCTGTGAAACTCAGAGATATCACTGAGATCTATGCTCGATGCAATATGAGCATCATTGAACTAGAAAGTTTTGCTGAAGCTTCAAGGGATAAAACTTGGAAAAAGGCAATGGAGATAGAAATGGAGATGATTGAGAAGAATGAGACTTGGGAGCTAGTTGATAGACCAAGTGACAAACCCGTGATTGGTGTTAAATGGGTTTATAAAAGTTGAACCTTGATGGCTCAATATAGAAGCATAAGGCTAGGTTGGTAGTCAAAGGCTATGCACAAAAGCCTAGGGTGACTTCAATGAGACTTTTGCTCCTGTGGCTAGACTAGACACCATCAGAACACTCATAGCTTTGGCAGCTAAAAATGGGTGGAAGCTACACCAATTAGATGTCGAGTCTGCATTTCTAAATGGTGTGCTTAAGGAGGAAGTTTATGTAGATCAACCTGATGGATTTGTGGTTCCACACTATGAGGATAAGGTGTACAAATTGAAGAAAGCTCTGTATGGTTTAAAACAGGCTCCAAGAGCCTATTATGAGGAAATTAATGCCTATCTAATTAGCTGTGGATATGTCAGAAGCACAAGTGAGGCCACATTGTACTGCAAGACTAAGGAAGATTCTAGAACTCTGATTGTCTCAATCTATGTTGATGACATTGTGTATATAGGAAGCAGTGGAGAATTGATTGCAGAGTTCAAGTCTGAAATGATAAGGAGGTATGAAATGACTGATTGAGGTCTTTTATATCATTTTCTTGGTATGGCAGTGATTCAAACTGAAACTTGCATTTTGCATAAACCAAAAGTATGCATTGACATTGTTGAGCAAGTTTGGTTTGAAACAATGTAAGCCAATCAATCCTCCTCTTGTGGCAAGTGAAAAACTGTGCAAGGATGATGGAAGTGATCTTGCAGATGAGAATGAATACAGGCAGATTGTGGGTAGTTTGTTGTACTTGACAGCTACAAGACCTGACATAATGTTTGCAGCCAGTTTATTAGCTAGGTTCATGCATTGTCCAACAAAGAAACACTATGGAAAGACTAAGAGGGTGTTGAGGTATATCCAAGGCACAATTGATTTTGGTATTGAATACCTTAAGGGAAAAGAAGCTATCCTAATTGGATATTGTGATAGTGATTGGAGTGGAAGCCAAGATGACATGAGAAGCACCTCTGGCTATGCTTTCTCTTTTGGCAGTGGTGCGTTTTCTTAGGCATTAGTCAAGCAACACAGTGTTCCTCTCTCCACAGCCGAAGCTAAGTATGTCAATGCAAGTGAAGCTACTACACAAGCTATATGGTTGAGGTTTGTGCTAGAGGATTTTGGAGAATTGCAAACTGATGCAACTCCATTAATGGTGGATAATACTTCTGCAATTGCAATGACAAGAAACCCTGTTTTTCATCAAAAGACCAAGCATATCAACCACATATATCATTTCATCCGGGATGCTTTAGAAGATGGTGTAGTGGATTTGAAGTACTGCAAGTCTGAAGAACAAGTGGCTGATATTTTCACTAAAGCTCTGCCTAAGGATCGATTCAACTATTTGAGAGGTTTGCTAGGGGTTAAACCAGTTAACAATTTAGAAGGGAATGTTGAAGTATAAATTGTTTCAGGTTTAAACCATTAGTTAGCCAGGTGTAAGGCTCATATGCCATCACATTCTATTGGACTTACATGTCCCAGATTCATGCCAAGTGTATAGCTCACAGGTTGATACAATTTTGTTTAAGGCTGAGTCGTTTTCATCTCTTTTGTAATAGATATACTGACATGAGAATGAAATCACAATATGCGTGTGTGCAAAATTACAATCATTGCATAACAGACTCTCCCTCTCTCACAATCTCTTTGCGACATTTCTTCATAAACTTCCTCTACAAGAAAAAGCGTCTACTCTGTAAAACTCCAACAATAGCAACGACTGATATCTGTGACAAATATGGAATATGTTGTGAAACCCCATATTTTTAATATTTCATAAAATTAAATATTTACAATTATTAATCTCCAAAAACTATATAATTAATAATATATATTAATTGTATAATAAGTTACGTAAAGATAGCTATTAACTAATAGCCTATCAAATGTTATTGCATGGTGTTATTCATTTCAGCATTATTTATCATTATTATTATTATATAAATATTTACTTTACAAAAACTATTAGAAAAACATATATGCTTACTAAGCATTGTTGAAAACTAACGTGTTGCATGATGGTGTCTTCAAAATCCATTAAAGCTTGAGGTGTAAGAATGATAGTCATTCATATATTTATAAACTTGATAGGAGAGTGCTTAGTGAGCACTCTACCAAGCCAACGCAAAAGCCTATTTGGGAGTCTAGGAACCTATAGACTAACTAAGTGGCACAATATTAAGTTTCTTCTAACCGACTCTAGCATACTATAAATAGGGCTACTCAATAGTTCTTTCATCATAGGTACTTCAAGTGCATTATAGTTTCCTAAAAATCCTAGATAGAAGAAAGAGAGAGTGAAGTAAGGTGAGATTTTGGAAAAGCTCAAAGTGTTTTGAACTTGCAACTGGGAGTTACGCAATAGCTTTGGATTTGAGGTAGGGGTTCTTTCTTGGGGAGGTTTTGCAAAAATTGATTTAATTAAATATTGTGAACACTACATTATGCTTGGTAATATTGTTTGATTATTATCCATGATATTGGGTGTTTACATAATTGTCAATTATCATTATAATTCGATTAATATTGACATGTTCATATGTTGTCGGTGGTGGTTGGAATTTTTGGGTTGATAAAGAAATTATGGAAAATGGGAATAGTCTTTTGTGTAGTTGAGTCTAACCATTGTAGGGACCAAGTTCAGGCGAGCCCGTGTGCACAGTAGATTAGGAAATCGGCGGTATAATTGTCGATTGGGTGATTTGGGCTTGGTAACCAATGGTATGGACAAGATGACTAGCAAAAGGGGAATTATGGGATGATTGAAATGGGTGTTAGTTTATATGATGGGGCATTCGGAATCACAATGGTAAAATGCATGGTATGGGACATGCAGATTTGTTTGCCCTATTATATAGATTAACGGGTTGGGTAGAATTGAAGTTCATTCATACATTGCATAAATTGTACATTAAAAATCTCACTAATCATATAGGGCCTCTACTGAGCATGTAATGCTCACCCCTTAATGAATTTATTGCAGGTTTTGAATATGAAGTTTAGTTGTGACAAGGAAACAAGAAGAATGAGTTGCAGATAGTTTTGGATGTTTTATTAAGAGTCTGTACTTTCCTGAAATTTTGCTTGTAAAATTACAATGTAAATTACTTTGGTTTAAATAGAAGTTTTATGTTTAATTCTCATGTTTCTTGCTATTTAAATTTTTAGTTTTAGTTTTTCTTTTACCTCACACTCTCAATAAATAAGTAAATAAATTGGGGTGTGACATATGTGGTCCAAATGGTGCAAGTAGTATTGACAAGTCCCCAGTATGTAGCTGCTTGAAAGGATTTATACCGACCTTTCAACAAGACTAGGACTTGGTGGATTGGTCATATAGCTGTGTGAGAAAGAGCCAACTGAATTGCAGTGGAGACATCTTTAAGAAGTACTCTGAGGTGAAATTTCCAAGTACAGAACAATCCGGGTATGACACAAGTATGAACCTCAAGGAATGTGAGATGATGTGCATGAACAACTGCTCCTGCACCGCTTTTTCAAATTTGGATATCCGAGATCGAGGAATGGGGTGCTTGCTGTGGTTCAGCGATCTGATTGATATAAGATATTCCAATATAAATGGGCAAGATATTTACATAAGAATGGCTTCATCAGAACAAGTTATGGAATCATCTTGCTATTTAAAACAAAGTTTGAAAGAAAAATAAAGGCCACCAAGGAAAAAAGAAGAAAGAAATCTTCCAACAGTGACATGATTAGAAACAAGATAGAGCCAGAAATTTTTTGATATTATTAGAAAAATATTTCTTTAGAATTGTCCCAGAAACTAGCACTAATTGTTCGTTGGATGATAAAAAGTAAACATTTTCTTCTCTATGAATTTCTGACTCCTCAATCTTCTGCTTTCAAATACTTCATTCCTAGATCAAGGACACAATACAAAGATCATAGTAAGTATTGTGTTGTCTACTGGACTGCTGATCCTGGGCCTAACCCTGCTATTATATGTGAGAAAGAACCAGCAACAAAAATATGGTAAGCTATTTGATTTCGTACTCTTTTGCCCCTCCATTTTCTAAGATAGGTAGGTTCAGTTCTATAGAAAATTTTTGCTGTTGCCTCTCTGGATTCTAAGCTAAGGGTCCATGCTACATTATTTACTTCACTACGTACTTCACAGGAGAACTGAAGCCCGGCCAAAAGGAAGATCTGGAATTACCATTATTTGACTTGGCCGCTGTTGTTTGTGCAACCAAAAACTTTTCAAACAACAATAAACTTGGAGAAGGTGGTTTCGGATCAGTCTTTAAGGTAAAATCAAATATAGTCCTCCCTACAATTAGCTTGACAGTTTCCACATGTCATTTGGGTCAGGACTAAGGTGGTGTAATATTTCATTTTATTTTTTTTTCTGTTCTTTCGTGGGTTGGTTTTGTGTTCCTATGCAAGAGGAGGAGGAGACAAATCTTTTTTTTTTTTTTTTTTCTATCAGCAAACATGAGGGCATGATCAAATGTCAAAATCTATAACAGAAATGCAATATCCAAAGAATGAAAAGCAGTCCAACAAAGAAGAACCATCAATGGATTAATATTGAATGCTTAAAGATTTATCAAGTTTCAAGCAAGAAGAACCAAACCAATCAATCTATTGCTTAACCAAACCAGAAATAAATAGTCAGAATTTGAGATTGGGGCCTAAAAACCGAACCTTGTTTCAGTCAATCGCAGTGTTCCAAAAATCCGCCTAGGCGGGTGGCTAGGCGGCTAGGCGGGAGCTAGGCGGCTGGGCGGGCGTCCTAGGCGGGCTGGGTCCTTTTTCGGTGCCGAACAAGGAGGACGAAGCAGCCCAAACCGAAGAAAACAAGTCGAAGCCTGAGTTGATAGAGAAGCGAAATGGCTGTGACTGCGTCTGCAAGCTCCGTCCTCTGTATTTGAAGAGTATAGCCGCGCGGCTATACGCTTACATTCGAATATATTAATATTTGAAGAGTATAGCCCAACGGCCACACTTTTAAAATCTCCGCGCGGCTATACTTTTAAAATATTCGAATAGATTAATATTTCAAGCTCATAGCCGAAGGGCTATACTTGTAAAATATTTTAATATATTTGGCGAGTATGGCCGGGCGGCTCTTTAAATATACAATTTTGTTATCTCATTTTAGGGTTTGGGGTTAACATACCACTTTAGTCCATTTGGCTAGAGCTATTTCTTCAATTCTTTTATTTGTATAAGCGATATTGGGGAATGAGAATTTTAATTTCTAATACCTCCCATTCTAATGATTTCCAACTATTAGCCTATTGGGCAAGAATAAAAAAATGGATTTTATTTATAACAAATAACACGGGTTAAACCCATAAATACAATACCAAAAAATAGGGATCCGCCAACATTTTGGGGATCAAAGACTATTGAATTTCATAGTATAAAATTGCTGGTGTAGGAATTTACTTTCTAAAATGTCCATCATAATTATGAACTAAACCCAATTACTGCCTTTTTCTTATTGCACTTGACAACCCTGCTCTTCCGTTATGAGATATATTAGTCCGTGCCGTATTCTATGCATATGAAAAATTGGATACGAAACAGTCTAACGAGACAACAAAGAGAAGTTTGCAGCTCTGTTTTGAAATAAATCGAAGGTATCAGAAGTCATATGGCATTGATATACGAAGTGTTCTAAATGAGAATTCAAACAACATGTGCTGGATGAGAAGTAGCATATCATTCTTACATATATCATACCCATGTGCATATGAAATTCCCAATATGAAGAGGGGAGAAAAGTGCAATACCTCCTTTGTATCTCGCAAGTGTAGGAGATCCAACCTTTCATGAGGACGTCAGTTTCATAAAGAAGCAAGCTACATCAATCACACATTAATATCAGCAATCACAGCCCAAAATATACTCCATTTTTATAAAGAGAAATATAAAGTTACCCATAAGCTGAAGCGCTCAGGATCTTGTGGTGAAGGCATCATCGCTTCCACACCGAGAAGTCTCTCAAGTCATCTTCGATCTGTAAAGAGATACTATCATACATCAAAAGGGCACATAGGGATACTTAACACAAGAATAGGGGAAGAAACCATTCTTATGTACACTGGCATTACATGTAGGATAATCTCCCGAATCTCAAGTACCTCTGTGTTAGATTTGATGGGGGAGATGGTGCCTCAATGGAGAAACATTTTTCTAAGTGCCCCGTACTTGAAGATTTGACTATACTCGTGAATTTTAGAGTTGATTCAAAATCTCTGCTCTTGAATTGAAGACAAGCATCACAAAAACTAGAAATAATCGTACGTTCCAACTCTTCATCAATTCCCCAAAGCTTGAAAACCTGATTGTCGACGTCGTCAGTTGGACTCATATGCCAGCTTATGTCTTCCAGAATCCGCAGCCAAAATTCGCCTAGGTGGGCACTAAGCGGTTAGGCGGGCACTAGGCGGCTAAGTGGGTTAGGTCTCTTTTCAGTGCCGAACCCGGAGTACGAAGTCTCTGCCTTGGCAGACATTGGGAGAGCCCAATCCAATCTAATCAACGCAACAGCCGAAACTAAAGAAAAAAAAAATTCAAAGCTTGAGTTGAGAGAGAGGCTCAAGATCGAGTCTTTGAAGCTTGGAAACGAAATGGCTGTGACTCCGACTGCATGTTTCGTGTTCGATTCTCTGTCCCTAAACCCTGAATATTTTTAAAGAGTAGCCGCCCGGCTATATTATTTTTTAATTTTTTTAATTTTTAAAGTGTATAGCCGCCCGGCTATACCTTTAAAATGTTCGAATATATTTAAAGACTATGGCTATACTCTTTAAATATACAATTTTGTCATATGATTTTAGGGTTGAATTTCATAGTATAAAATTGCTTGTATAGGAATTTACTTTCTAAATTGTATCCATTGTAATTATGAACTAAACCCAATTACAGCCTTTTTCTCATTGGACTTGACAACCCTACTCTTTGCTATGAGATATATCAATCCGCGCAGCTATACTTTTAAAATATTCTAATGTATTTAAAGGGGATAGCCGTTCGGCTATACTTTTAAAATATTGAATAATTTTGCTTTTAGCAATTCTGAATGTACCATGGAAACACCATTCACAGTATGGGAGCATACAATTGCCAGGTTTACCATTCGAATACTCTGTCAGAGCATTTCCAAGAGAGCCTCAAAATTTTACCCAAATTCTAGTTAAAATAGCTAACCACTTAAAAGGTGGTTCCTCCAGTAATGCTCTCTATTTTAGCTAACCTCAAATATTCTATTATTTTAAATTCATTAAAAAATTTAAAAGAAAGAACTCAAAATGAAAAGTAGCTCACCACCGAACCTTTCTTTTTCTTCTCTCTCTCTCTCTCTCTCTCTCTCTCTCTCTCGTGCAGCTTTCAGATTTGGCGAGCCTTGAATTTCTCTCTCCTCTTTGCTAGATGTAGCGAGCTAAAATGGCGAGAGAGGTAGCAAAGCTGCTGGAGCGTTGTTTTTCCTTCCTTTTCGCTAAAATAGTTAGGGATGAGAGAGTAGAGAGTCTCCTGGAGATGCTCTCAAATCAAATGGTAATTAACGGTCAAATTGCTAAACATTTTCTCATTAAGAAGACCAAAAACTGTACTTTTGAAATGGCAAAAAAGAAGCCAAAAACTCATTTAAGTACAAAAGAATGCCATGCAGATTTCCAAATGCCCCTTTTTCTTTTGTTGTGTCATCATTTCAAAGAGGATTATGCACAGGAGACATAATATAATTGCAAGAATAAGCATAATGGTGTATGGATTAACTATAGAGTTTACAAGATAATACCATACGCCAACCACAATTGGAAGTCCAAAATTATATATTTAAACAGTATAGTCACGTGGCTATACTGTTAAAATATTCGAATATACTGCAGTTATACTCTTTAAATATACAATTTTGTCATATAATTTTGGCTTTTTATCGCAAATAGTCCCTGAGGTTAGCGAAATTATCACCTTTCCTCTTTATTTTTATTTTTTGGTGACATTAATGGTCCTTAAGGTTACTCTCTATACATAAAATTGGTCCCTACCGTTAGCTTTCGTCAAATTTTCTGTTAAAGTGCTGACATGACACATATAAGGAGCCTACACATCCAATTATATAAAGCTAAGTGGATTTTGAATAAAAGATATCACAAAAATGAAAGAAGATTAAAACTTCAATAAGTAAAAAATAAAAAAATTTGCAGCCATCTCTCTCTCTTCCACGACCCAAACCAACCCCCAACCGCGACCCCACTCGCAACCCACCCCAAATCCCAAACCCCATACCCAAGTTTCTTAAATTGAAGTTTTAAATTATTAATTTTTTTGTTGTAGGGAAACCATTGGCAATGTAAGAGCCCTTTCTTCTGCTCTCACTCAAATCAATTCCCGTGACTAATTTTGTATTTGCTGCCATCTTCTTTTCTTGATTCTTTCTTGGAAGAGAGAGAGAGAGAGAGAGAGAGAGAGAGAGGGGAGGGGGAGGGATGGGTTCAATTTTATTTATTTATTGAAGTTTTAGTCTCCTTTTTCTTAAATGTTTTAGCCAAATTTTTTATGGATTCTAATTTTTATGATATTCTTTAATAAAATCCACTTGGTTTTATATAATTGGATACATGGACTCTACATACGTGTCAAGTCAGCACTCTAACATAAAATTTGACGGAAGCTAACTGTGGGGATCAATTTGATGTATAGAGAGTAACCTTAAGGATGGAAGGTGATAGTTTCGTTAACCTCAACGACCATTGCAGAAAAGAAAAGAAAAAAACCTATAATTTAAGGGTTTAGGGCTAAAATACCACTTTAGCCCATTGGGCTAGAGTTATTTCTTCAATTATTTTATTTATACAAGGATATTGGGGAATGAGAATTTAAATTCTTTCCGACACATTCCATTCAAATATGTAAAATGTTGCTACTGGGTTGTGGATGAGGGTAAGGGTGAGGGTGAGCTAGCCATCAGAAGGGAATTTGCATGGTTCAATTCCCCACGTCTTCTCCGCATAGTCAAGGATTGTTCTATCGCTGCTAAATCTCCCCTACTCGACTATGCTAAGGATGCTCATCTGAGTCCACTTATTTGGATCTGCAAATGCTTTATCAGCAGCAGCCTGTAGTCATATAGATTCAAATCCCAAGCACCATAGTAAGTTATACAACACCAAACTCAAACTGCATATATATCCTTCGGGTTGGGACTGCCAAGTAAACAGAAATAATTACTTGAGCCTCTAAATAGCTCTCAAAATCAGAACCAAGCAAATAGAAGTCTTTACCACCATCCACGGTATCACATAGAGATTCAAAATAGTCTTTAAAGCCGAAATAGCCATCTCGGACCATCCTACACATAATAAATATCACAGCAAAATTAGAACCTGAGGAAACAGTTCACTCAGAACACCACACAACGGTAAAAAACGACACTAAACACATGCCCTCTAAAGAATCTGAAAATTCTAGACTGGTCACACCAATCACTAACTGGCAAAGTGAGTATGATTGAAGTGACTGTTATTGCGTACCTTATAACATGTGCACCTTGCAGTGGCATTTTAGGAGATCCTTCCTCACGCAATTTGGGAACTTCATGAATCTTTGCCCCAAACAAAAACTGGAGAAAGCAAATTCTAAGAGAATTATCTCTGCTATACTACAAACAAGTGTATACTATATACCAATCTAAAATCTTGAAATAGTCAATACACAGATTCCATCTTGCAGAAGTTACAGCAAAAGAAAATTTCAGTTGGTCGACAATACTTGACATCACAATCAGCTAAGCTGAACTCAACTACTTTAAGTTGGCTACAAAAATCTCGCTTGGCCTTTCCATTCTCTACGGAACCTCATGTTATGTTCAGTCACACGTCATCTATCTTTAGAGAAGGTCAAAGATCAATTCATATCACAGTGATTATACTAATTTTTTTATCCCGGCACGGACCACTAATATTCGTGCTCATGCCACGTTGTGCCCCACTAATTCACCAAAACTTATGAAAGAACCTGAAGCCAGTTTCAAGCAGAAAAAACTTACTTGTGTAATACGAAGAGCCAGCTCAAGCCGCTGAATTTGAATCCATTGTTCTGTAACAATGTCAGCCATCTGTTTCGTCCAAAAAAGAAATGTCAGCCATCTGAAAGCAAAGAGAAAGACGCCAATGGCAAAATGAACCTCACACTAACAACATCACACACTCATAGCCATAGACCAAAGATGGATTGAGTACATCAGTGCATGACCTTTTGAGCCTGAGAGGCAACCGTTTCGAGTCTATCCTTAGCATCTTGTGCTTTAGACTCTAAAACATGAAGATCGAAGTTGTACTTTCTTGATGCAGCCCACAGAAGCCGTACCTAAAAAGCATTGCAAAGCCCATTTCTCAAATCCAACAAACCCTTTCTGCTACTTTTTCATTGAATTGAAAATTGCAAAAAATAAATTGAAAAAGATGTGAACCTCTTCTTCTAGAGCATTAAGCCGCCTCCCATCAGTAGCCAATGAGTCTCTCTGTGACATACAAATGCAACCATATATTATATACTTGCTTTCAATTTGGCATATACTTGAAAGCTGAAGACTTGAAGCTGAAACCGGAAACAAACCTTAAGAGTGAACAAAACAGACTACAAATGATGTATCTGGGTTTAACAGAAGTATGGAACTCAAGGAATGTGAGATGTTGTGCAAGAAGAACTGCTCCAGCACAGCTTTTGCAAACTTGGATACCAGGGAGGAGGAAGTGGGTGCCTGCTGTGGTTTAGTGAGCTGATTGATGTAAGAAATTTCACTGAAAATGGGCAAGATATTTATTTTAGAATGGCAGCATCAGAACTAGGTATTCTCAAAAGTCAGTGAGTTAATGCAAATTTTAAAGAAAACAAGAGAAAAAAAAAAGAAACGTCTTTCGATATGGAACAGTCAATTGGGAGTTATCCATCTCTTCATGATCATGTACAAAAAGTAAAGTCAAAACATATCAAACCCAAAGGTTGTTACTCTATAATTTTGGATTTGGACACAATTATCAAACTCTACTTTCAAAATTCGTCTGTTAAGATCAATGGATGATAGACATTACAGAAGTTTTTTTTTTCTTTATCAATATCTAACTTCTCACTTTTTTTGCTTTCAAATATATTTCCTGCCTAGATCATGAAGACTATACAACAATCAGTGCTAAACCCAATTTCCGCCCGGGGGGTTAGACCACTTGTGTTATATTTTAGTCTCATTGAATGTGAAGAAAATAAGAATCATAGTAGGCAGTATTGTGTCATCTCCTGGGCTCCTCCTGGGTGTAGCTCTGTTTTTTCTAATGTTTGGAAGAAGCAGCACCAGATAGATAGTAAGTCGTTTTCTAGTCTTCTACCCCTTCAGTTTCCAATAGGATATGGAGAGCAACTTGGTTATTTGAAAATTTAACTACAATGGACTATTGCAATATAGATGACATGATGTTAGAATTGGAAAAAATAAGAAATGTGTGTCAAATTATAGGATAGCACCTCCCAATTGGAGATGCTCTTATCGGTACTTCTCTTGGGCATTTGTCTATTAAAGTCAAATGTAGGGTTCATCTCTTCTACTCTTTTTTTTCCCCCCATTTGTCAACTCACTTAAGTATTAACTTGAGGGAGAAAAAAAAACTGAAAGAGAGAAAAAGATGGGAAGATTAAAACAAGTATACAATTCAGAAAATTGCAGCTTCCCTTGAGTTGATTTGGTATTTGATTCTGGAAGACTGACCAAGTGAGTGGATGACCACAAATGATTTAGATTTTTCTACTAGAGGAATGCTCCTATAATTGTCAATTGTCAGGCAACACCATCATTCTTGAACTAAATTTGAAGTAAGCCCACTTTTGATTGAAGAGAATTTGCATTCAATTACGCATCTAAATTTGGTATGACGTGCATCGATATTGTCGATAATGCATCAGTAACGTGTTTGCATTGATAATTGATATTGTGTCAAAACGAATTCTACTCCAAGCTACAGTGAAAGGGGATCTCGTATGAGAAATTCATCCTATGTATCTTGTGGGAACCGAATTAATTCATAACCCTAGGTCAAATAATTCCTTCCATTTGGGGATTATTTGACCTAATTGGGAATTATTCAATTTAATTGGGGGTTACCCAATTAAATAAAATGTTACCTAATTAGGTTGAGGATTGATTTGATTCCTACGAATATTCTCAATTAATGGAGGAGTTACCTAATTAAATTAGGTGTTGATTTGATTGCTATCCTGATTAGGGTTTTGATTTAAATCAAATAAATCAAATCCCTAATTAGTCAAATCTCGCCAAATTGGGGAGGAATAATTCCCTTCCATCTACGGAATTATTCCTCTGAAACCCTAGCTCTCCCGAGACTCCTATAAATACCTAGCTACACACAAGGGTGAAGGTACGTCTAAATTCCTACTGAAACTCTGCAGAAATCATCTCTCAGAAACCCTAGCCACCTCATTTCTCTCCTTCTTTTACATAAGGCTCCGGCCGCCCGGTTCATCCCAAAAACACATATAAACTTCGTACCCTATTTAGCTATTGGTTTTTTGCCCTAAATCAATTGAACTAATTTAGGCATCGGAGGGCCTTTAGCCAACACCCCCCGGGTGTGGTCCTCTTATTGCTATTCGTTTTGCAGGGAGAAAGAGAGGCGGAGAAGACAAAGGAATCTTTCAACCGAATATTCCCGTGGGAGGAAATTTGCTCCCACATATCTGTCCTTGAAACTTTAGTAATTTGTCTCCCCACTATTCAACTTTAGTATTGAAAGCTTACTAATTGTCTTCCCAGCTACTCAACTTAACTATATACTGTAGAGTTTCTACTTTCTAATCAGGTATTTCCAATGCTGCTAATTGTGAAATTTTTTAAGGTGAGAGACAGTTATGGACAAAGCTTTACCAAATTAATATAATTATCTTCTAATTAGAGTCAGACTCTCCATATATAGTGCAGACTAAAAGAAACACACCCCTCACTGGTTAATCAGTGTACTCAAGTTGAGAAGCCCTGGAATGCTTGTCCCTGTCGACCATAAGAACACTACAGGTCTTCCGACACATTAAGTTCTGCAAAGAATCCAGTGGCACAGGTTTTGGATTCCGGAAATCTTGTTGTGATAGATGGCAATGGTTATAATGACCCTGATAATATTTTATGGCAGAGTTTTGATTACCCAGGTGATACATTAATACCAGGTATGAAGCTTGTTAGGAATAAAATCACAGGTTTTAATTGGCATCTTACACCCTGGAAAAACCCCCAGGATCCTTCTCAAGGACATTATGCATATCAACTTGGTCCTTATGGATACCATGAATTAATTCTGAGGGAGGGTTCTATTTTAAAATATCGGAGTGCTAAAATGTGTGAATGATAATGTGATTTCAAAGTCACTGTATGGTTTGGACGAATGGTCATTATATAGAGGTCTGATACCTCTTCATCCAACAGTTATGTTAACTGTTTAACAAATTCGAATTTCAGATTTTGGTCTTATCTGAAATATCCGAATTTTCAATTAATAAAAATATATTATTAATTTAATCAGCAGAGCCCAAGGCCCATCTTTTGACCATTAAATATATATATATATTCCAAGCCTAATCCATGAGGAGGCCCAAAGTTGCCTCCACTAGGCCCATACTCTATTTAGTATTTCTAAAGGGTTGGTATATATAAACCATGGATGGAAACTACTCCCTTCCAATGTGGGACTAGATGCAAGTGTATTTTCCTATACAAACTCTAACAATTTATACCGACCTTTCAACCAGACTGGGACTTGGTGGATTGGTCATATAGCTGTGTGAGAAAGAGCCAACTGAATTGCAGTGGAGAAATCTTTAAGAAGTACTCTGGGGTGAAATTTCCAAGTACAGAACAATCCTGGTGTAACACAAGTATGAACCTCAAGGAATGTGAGATGATGTGCATGAACAACTGTTCCTGCACCGCTTTTTCAAATTTGGATATCCGAGATCGAGGAAAGGGGTACTTGCTGTGGTTCAGCAATCTGATTGATATAAGATATTCCAATATAAATGGGCAAGATATTTACATAAGAATGGCTTCATCAGAACAAGGTATGGATCTTGCTGTTTAAAACAAAGTTTGAAAGAAAAATAAAGGCCACCAAGGAAAGAAGAAGAAAGAAATCTTCCAACAGTGATATGATTAGTAACAAGATAAAGCCAGAAAACTTTTGATATTATTAGAAAAATATTTCTTTAGAATTGTCTCAGAAACTAGCATTAATTGTTCGTTGGATGATAAAAAGTAAACATTTTCTTCTCTATGAATTTCTGACTCCTCAATCTTCTGCTTTCAAATACTTCATTCCTAGATCAAGGACACAATACAAAGATCATAGTAAGTACTGTGTTGTCTACTAGACTGCTGATCCTGGGCCTAACCCTGCTAATATTATATGTGAGAAAGCACCAGCAACAAAAATATGGTAAGCTATTTGATTTCGTACTCTTTTGCCCCTCCATTTTCTAACATAGGTAGGTTCAGTTCTATAGAAAATTTTTGAATTGTTTAGTTTCAACCCTTTGGTGATTACTCTTGCAGAAGATACTAGAGATGATTTGAGCCCATTAATACTCAAGGGCTGTCCTTCAAGCTTAAGTACTTCATCATGCATTTGATTCATAATGAAGCTAAGGAACTCCTGAGCACCATCTTGTCTGAAAAACAAAATAGTTTCACTAGGCAACTTAAAATAGAAAGTAGAATATAGACATGCCGACATAAATATTTACACTAGACAGAGAAGAAACTAAACAATGCAAATTTAACCCTTTGGTGATTACTCTTGAGGTGTTCTAGGTTTCTTCTTTCCTTGGTCCATGAAAATATTGGTGAACTCAGAATAGTACAAAAGATTGTTAACCTATTTGTTACAACATTTTACCGATCACAAGTTAACTTTTAAAATATCTCAGTCTAACCCATTATTTCACATTAAATGGGTTGCAACAGGTGTAATAAACCACAAACAAATAAATAAATTGGAAAAAAGTGTAACATATTTTCAGAAAATAAACAATTTAAGTGGATCAAGCCATCAGACAAATTGTAAAGCATGAGAATTATCAATCAAGCCTAATAATACTGAAGGAAAACCATTACCTATCAATACAAGATTTATGAAAATCACAAAGTAACAAAATTGCACTACATGTCTGACCTTTCTTGTTTATTTGGAAATAGTGAAAAGATATTAATATAAGGAAAGAAAGGAAACAGTGCATAAGGGATTTAAAAGAAAAAAAGTGGCAGGGAAGGACAACTTGTGTGACTACAAATTGATGCCTGTGTCTAAATCTTTTTGCAATGATTGTGCCTTACAAAAACAGAGTTCTTTTTCTCTAAACAAAAATATCTTAAAACAAAGGAAAGAAGGAAATGGAGTAACAATTTCACAGCAATCTTTTAAAGAAACAATGAGATTGACAATGATTATGGTTCCAAAATACGAAGAGCAGAGAGAGAGAGAGATCGTAAATAATACTTCAGCCAAGAATAATCTCAACTCCTACACAAATCACAAGCAGATAAAGAAAAATGATATCAACATATATTTCCTATTTAATTACAGTAACATATCAATAAAACAAAAAAAAAATCAATATAACAGCAATACCATAGCAATACCACTACAATACAACCGCAATAAAATCACAATACGATTGCAAATAGCAAATAAACAATGCTACCTCACTACCCAATACCAATTGCAAGAATCAATCGACAAAGAACAAACACATTTGTTGTTTCAGACAAACAAAATCAATCCCAATACTTCACTTTCTACACAAAATACAGACGAAATCAATCACAATTCCAATTTCAGTAATCAAATTCAATTTAACATCAAAACTTACATATTCCCAACAATTCATTTTCTGCAGAAGCTGTTCTTGAAGAGGGCATGTAAACCCTGACTTCAAAATCTCCCAAAATTGGACCAAAATGCTCAAACAATGGCCACCTAATGCCAAGACATGCTCTCATATTCAAAAAAGATGGTTTTGTTTGGGTTTGTTTAGGTTGCAGAAGGGATTCGAAGAGAGATGAAGTTGGGGTTTGGATTTGGGTAGAGAAGAAAACAGAGAGTAAGAGGATGAACTGGGTTTTGAGGGCAAAGCTGTGGGTTTTGTAGGTTGTTCTTGATCTTCTTCTTCGTGAGAAGAGGCTTAGTTAGCTAGAGAGAGAGAGAGAGAGAGAGAGAGAGAGCTGAAATAGAAACCAAAAATTGACCAAAAGTGTTATATGGGAGATAAGTGGGCAATAAGTATGTATTTATAAGTGGTAGTTGCAAAAATTTTGGGAAGGGATAGTATTTCCACTTGAAACTAAAAAATTGGTGGCATTAAAGGCTATTTCCCTATATTTAAAGCGTATAGCCATGCGGCTATACTGTTACAATATTCGAATGTATTAATATTTCAAGCGTATAGCCAAACGGCTATTCTTTTAAAATATTCGATTGTATTTAGAAGGTATAGCCGATCGGCTATACTTTTAAAATATTCTAATATATTTGACGAGTATAGCAGCGCGGCCCTACTCTTTAAATATACAATTTTGTCATATCATTTTAGGCTTTGGGGCTAAAATACCACTTCAATTTATTGGGCTAGAGTTATTTCTTCAATTATTTTATTTATACAAGCAATATTGGGGAAGGAGAATTTAAATTCTTTCCAATACCTCCCATTCTAATGATTTCCAGCTATTAGCCCATTGGGCAAGAATAAAAAACGAATTTTATTTATAACAAATAATACGGGTTAAACCCATAAATACAACAACAAAAAATAGGGATCCGCCAACATTTTGTAGATCAAAGAATGTTGAATTTCATAGCATAAAATTGCTTTGCATATAGTGATTGTGCATTTACCCGCATTTCATAAAATCTGGACCATTCAACTAATCTAATGCTTGTGAGTATGCCACATCGGGCTACAATAAGTTTGTTTCCTTTTTTTTTTTTTCTAAAACTAACGTTGTTACCTTAAAATAAAAACGATGACGTGTGAAAAAACCTCTAATAGACAGAATATACTGCATCAATTTCTTGAAGGAAAACCTTAATACGAGAAACTAAAATTCTTATAAGAAAGTTGGGTTTAAAAGTCATGATAAAAGGCACAAATGTATTGCAAGTTGCAAATCTACTCATCTGGATAGCTTTTCAATTCCAAATCCAGTACTACAATTGATTTTTATTGAAAGCTGTAAACATCAGCTGCAATTGATTAGGAACATATTCCAATTGATTGCTATTCGGATACATAGCGAGGGCTTGGTCGTTTAATTGGGGTTAGACTACCCAGAAGCCAAAAGAGAAAAATAAAGAAGAGAAAAAAGAAAGACAAATTATAAAGAGGGGAAAGCAAGGAGTAGGTGCGACTGCAGACGAAGATGGAGGGATTGTTAGCCGTTTTTATTTTGTTTCTTTCGGTCAAAGGGACTGTTAACGTCAATTTTAAAAAAAATTGCAAACTTATTAAGTTGCTGATGTGGCATGTTCTCACGCATTGGATTATTTGGATGGTCCATATTTTATGAAATGCGGGTGAATGCAAAGGCTCAGGATTAGGGTCGGGATCCATCTTCCCCCCAAATCTTACCTCTTATATCAAGCTAACCTGTCCCCAAAACCTTTGTAATGATGTCTTCTCTTTCGCCTGTATATATATTTTTTTTAAATTTCTCTTTCCTATGTCAATTGAGATGATGGGTGGGTTCAGGAAATGATTCCTTTGCCGTCCATGTCAACTTCCTGGCAGGGGCAGCCCTGGGGTGGTGCAAGTGGTGCCACCGCACAGGGCCTTCGATTCTTGAAGGCCCAAAAAAAAAAAAAAAATCTTTATATTTGTTATAAATAGTGGAAGTGGAGCCCACAATCAATTAAGGAGTTTGAAAATGAGGCAAAAATTTCACTGTGCACTCACGGATGAAAGTGATAGTTTGAAATTGAGGCAGAAGTTTGCACTGTACGCTCACTGTACGCTCACGAGAAAATTTCAGAAGCGCCTATAAATAGGCTTGTTCGTTCATCTGTAAGATATACCATCAGAAGAGAGAAGAAAGAAAAGGAGAGAGAAATTTGAGTACCTGTGAGTGAGTTTCTATTTGAGAGGAAATTCAACTGTGCAAACGCCACAAGAAAAGATTTAATTCCACTATCAATTTTCAGTGGTAATTTCGTACTCTAATTATTTTATTTTATAACACGTTATCAGCACGATAGTCTCTCCACTGTTAAATTTTCTCAGCTCAACACTATGTGGTTATTTCTCTTTCTCCTCTCCGTCATATGTCTCCTCTCACTTTACTACTACGACGACATGCAAACTTTCTTTTTTGTGTTCTCACAATTTTTGTGTTGTTTCATCCATGTTTGCTTAATTTATTTCTTTGTAATATAATTTGGAATGGCACGGTTTTATACCCCATTCTGTTGTTTTATGGTGGTGTAATTTTTAATTACCCATCGCGTTGTAACACAAATTATCATAATAAAATGATGGTGTGATCTTAAAACCCATCTATTATATAGTGGTGCAGTTATATTGCCCACAAAATATAATATGTACTTCCTGTATTTTTAGTGGTGGTTCTATCCCCACACTTATGTTATTTACTGTATGGTGTAGGTTTATTACCCATACGGCAGTATTTATTTAAAGTGTGGAGCGGGTTTATCGTCCACACAACTGCCTTTTATTTCTTTTATTTAAATGTATGGAGCAGGATTAGTGCCCATACTAGCACGTTTACTTTACCGCACATTTACTTTCATTTAAAGTATGGTGCGGGATTAACGTCCATACAGCAAGCAATTTACTTTATGAATTTATTTTATCGCACATTTACTTTCATTTAAAGTATGGTGCGGGTTTATCGTCCATACCAGTAAATTTATAGCACTTTATTTTTATAACCAACTAAAATGAGGGCCTGGAGTTCCTCAAACAATTATAGGGCCTGAAGTTCCTATTAATGGCTTAATGTCCCAGATCCCGAATCTGAAATTTTGTGTAAAATATTTTTGGCCTGAAGTTCAAAAATATATTAAGCCTGAAGATTATTGCGAATTCTAATGCATCTCATTCTTCTTTTGAAGATGGCAAATCTGGCTAAATTGGAATTCGCTACCCTAGATCTTTCTGGGGACAATTACCTATCATGGGTCCTGGATGCCAAGATCCATCTGCGTGCTAATGGCCTTGGCAAAGCAATTGAAGATGGAAGTGATGCATCACCTCAGGAAAATGCGAAGGCTATGATTTTCCTTCGCCGCCACATTCATGAAGCGCTGAAGAGCGAATATGTGGTGATTGATGAACCATTGGTCCTGTGGAAAGCTTTATGTGAGAGATACAATCATCAGAAGACGGTGACTCTCCCAAAAGCTAGATATGAATGGACACACTTGAGGTTTCAAGATTTCAAGACAGTGTCTGAATACAACTCAGCTATGCACAGGATCACCTCCCTTATGAAATTATGTGGTGAGAATATCTCTGAGGAAGATATGCTCGAAAAAACTCTGAGTACATTCCATGCCTCAAATGTGCTTCTGCAACAGCAATATAGGCATAGTGGTTTCACGAAGTACTCAGAACTTGTATCTTGCCTCTTGCTAGCTGAGCAGAACAACGAGCTTTTGTTGAAAAATCACCAATCTCGCCCAACAGGCTCAGCACCACTTCCTGAAATAAATGTTGCATCTCGGGAAGTGAATGCCACCTCATCTCGTGGCAGTATCCACAAACGTTGGCGAGGAGGCAAACGTAGCCGATGGCAAGGGAGTAGAAAAGATCGTGGTGCTCACTCATACAGCTTGGGGCCAAGGAACAATCCATCTATGAATGGCAAAAATGCACCCAGAAATAAGGGAAAAACACAAACAAGCTATGTGCCTAGAAATAATGAAAAAGCTTGTTACAGATGTGGTGCAAAGGGACATTGGATGCGTACCTGTCGTACGCCGAGGCACTTGGCAGATCTTTATCAAACTTCACTTAAAAACAGAAAAGTGGAGACAAATTATGTTGCACCAGATCCGCCAGCCATAGACGGCTCATCGGAAATATCGCGTCGTTTAGACAAGACGCATCTAGATGTTTCCGATTTTGTTAATGAAATGGGGAATGAAATTTATGGGTCCGAACTGGATTAAATTCCTTCATGTACCATTTGTATTGTCTGAAGCACTGTTTATTTTTCTTTTCTGCCTTCACTTCAATAAAGGTGGCAATGTTTTGAATGATTGTTGATTCAACTTATTTTATTTGAAGGCATGAATGTAAATTATGGATGCCCCCAAAACAAGAGCTCTAGCAAAGATATTTGTCTTGCAGACAGTGCAACTACTCATACAATCCTTCGAGATCGAAAGTATTTCTCAAAATTGATGCTTACAAAAGTAAAGGTAACAACCATATCAGGACCTACAGACCTGATTGAAGGCTCAGGCATAGCCCAAGTTATGTTACCAAATGGGACAACACTGTCCATTCAAGATGCCTTGTATTCATCTAACTCCAGAAGAAATCTGTTGAGTTTCAAAGATATTCGTTTGAATGGTTACCATGTTGAAACAAAGAATGAGAAAAACATGGAATATCTTTGTATTATTTCCAATGATACCCAGAAGCGTATATTGGAAAAGCTTTGTGCGCTCTCATCAGGGTTGTACTATACAACCATACGGACAATTGAGGCACATAGTATCATGGACCAGAAGTCCATTGACTCAAATACTTTCAAGCTTTGGCATGACCGATTGGGTCATCCTGGATCCACTATGATGCGTAGGATCATTACCAACTCTAAAGGACATCCCTTATTGACAAAACATATTATGGTATCGAATGACAGCTTTTGTCAAGCTTGTTCACAAGGGAAGTTGGTAATCAGACCATCACAACAAAAGGTTGATGTTGAATCCCCATCATTTTTACAGAGAATTCAAGGGGATATTTGTGGGCCTATTCATCCTCCCTGTGGACCATTTCGGTACTTTATGGTCTTGGTGGACGCATCTACCCGATGGTCACATGTTTGCCTTTTGTCCACTCGGAATATGGCATTTGCTAGGCTCTTGGCTCAGATAATTAAATTACGAGCCCAATTCCCAGATTATCCCATTAAGTCAATCAGACTCGATAATGCTGGTGAATTTACATCTCAGACTTTTGATGATTACTGCATGACGTTAGGCATTGATATTGAACATCCTGTTCCCCATGTTCATACTCAAAATGGCTTGGCAGAAGCTTTGATTAAGCGTCTTCAATTGATAGCACGCACATTGCTAATGAGAACAAAGTTGCCAGTTTCTGCTTGGGGATATGCCATTTTACATGCAGCATCTCTGGTGCGATTGAGGCCCGTCGCCAACAATCAATATTCTCCAATTCAGCTTGTGTTGGGCATTCAACCAAATGTTTCACATTTAAGAGTTTTTGGTTGTGCGGTTTATGTGCCTATTGCACCACCGCAACGTACTAAGATGGGCCCTCAACGCAGATTGGGAATTTATGTTGGCTTTGATTCACCATCTATCATAAGATATCTGGAGCCCCTGACTGGTGATATCTTTAGGGCACGATTCGCGGATTGTCATTTTGATGAGACTATTTTCCCACTATTAGGGGGAGAAAAATCTGTTCCTAAAGAACAAGGCAAACTCGTTCATGAAGAACGACGTGAATTATCATGGGATGTACCCACTTTATTTCATCTCGATCCTCGTACCGCTCAATGCGAAAATGAAGTAAGAAGGATCGTTCACCTCCAAGGCATTGCAAATCAGATGCCAGATGCATTTAATGATGCAACGAAGGTGATGAAATCACATATCCCAGCTGCAAATGCACCTGCAAGGATTGATGTTCATAATGGACAAAGCAATGCACCAGCAAACGGCTCATCTGTTGCACGCCTGAAACGTGGCAGACCACTAGGCTCAAAGGACTCAGCTCCTCGAAAGAGGAAGTTGATGGCCAAAATGAATGCAAATGAAATAAATGGAGAGCCCATAATTCATGATTCAAATTCCCCCCAAGAGGGACGGGTACTTCCTGAGAAGGAAAATGTCCTTGATGAGACACGTGCTCCTGAAGTGGTAGCTGTACCCGAAAGCCAAGAAATCTCCATAAATTATACGTCCACTAATGAATTGTGGAACAGAAATGAGATAATCATCGATAATATATTTGCATTCTTAGTGGCTACTGAGATCATAAAAGTTGATGATGTTGAGCCTTGCTCAATTGATGAATGCACACAGAGACAGGATTGGCCTAAGTGGAAAGATGCAATCCAGGCAGAATTAGACTCTTTGAAAAAAAGGAGTGTTTTTGGACCTATTGTTCCAACCCCACTCAATGTGAACCCTGTAGGTTACAAGTGGGTATTTACAAGAAAGCGCAATGAGAAAAATGAGATTGCAAGGTATAAAGCACGACTTGTTGCGCAAGGTTTTTCACAAAGGCATGGAATTGATTATGTGGAAACATACTCTCCAGTAATGGACGCAATTACGTTCCGTTACTTGATAAGCTTAGCGGTTTCAGAAAAACTTGAAATGAGACTTATGGATGTCATTACCGCATATCTGTATGGAGAGTTAGATACAGACATATACATGAAAGTCCCAGAAGGACTTAAGCTGCCCGATGCAGCCAGTAATAAACCACGGGCCATGTTCTCAATCAAATTGAGAAGATCATTATATGGGTTAAAACAATCTGGGCGAATGTGGTATAATCGTCTCAGCAAGTATTTACTGAAAGAAGGATACACAAATGATCCTGTCTGCCCATGTGTGTTTATTAAGAAATCAGAGTCTGGATTTGCGATAGTGGCAGTCTATGTTGATGATATGAATCTAATTGGAACTACTGAAGAGCTCCAAAAGACTGCTGATTATCTCAAACGTGAGTTTGAGATGAAAGATCTTGGAAAGACCAAATATTGCCTTAGCCTACAGATTGAGCACAGTGCTGATGGAATTTTGGTGCATCAATCAAATTATACTGAAAAAGTATTAAAGCGGTTTGGCATGGATAAAGCTCATCCACTTAGCACACCAATGGTTGTTCGATCTCTCGATACTAAGAAAGATCCATATCGTCCGAAAGGGGATGATGAAATGGTCCTTGGTCCAGAAGTACCATATCTTAGCGCAATTGGTGCTTTAATGTATTTAGCACAATGTACCAGACCTGACATAGCATTTTCAGTAAATTTGTTAGCAAGATATAGCTCTGCTCCAACAAACCGTCATTGGACCGGTGTTAAACATATTCTACGATATCTTCGTGGAACGACAGACATGGGCTTATTCTATTCCAGTGAGTTGACCAATGCCCCGAGTATTGTTGGATATGCTGATGCAGGATATCTCTCTGATCCACATCAAGGACGCTCACAAACTGGGTATGTGTTTACATGTGGAGGAACTGCAATCTCATGGCGATCAACAAAGCAAACGTTGGTAGCCACATCTTCCAATCACTCAGAAATACTTGCCCTCCATGAAGCCAGTCGTGAATGCGTTTGGTTAAGGTCAATGATTCATTACATTCGAAACACCTGTGCTTTGCCCTCAACAACAGACACTCCAACCATCCTAAACGAAGACAATGCAGCTTGTATTGCTCAGATCACAGGAGGGTACATCAAGGGTGACCGGACCAAGCACATATCACCAAAGTTTTTCTACACACATGAGCTTCAGAAGAATCAAGAAATCAAAGTCAGACAAATCCGTTCAAGCGATAACTTGGCAGATCTCTTCACCAAGTCTTTACCCAAGTGCACATTCCAGAAGCTTGTACATGGCATCGGATTACGACAACTCTGCAAGCAATCAAGTTGGAGCATGCAAAATCAGGGGGAGCATTCAAGAGTCCTCTAACACAGGACATAAGCGCGTTGTACTCTTTTTCCTTCGACTAGGGTTTTTCCCACTGGGTTTTTCCTAGCAAGGTTTTAACGAGGCAACATGTGCGCACTTCACATTACTCTAATGTCCCAAGTAAGGTTGTACTCTTTTTCCTTCGCTTCGGTTTTTTCCCACTGGGTTTTTCCAGGCAAGGTTTTAATGAGGCAACTAATTTAGGGATATGTGGTCTCCAAGGGGGAGTGTTATAAATAGTGGAAGTGGAGCCCACAATCAATTAAGGAGTTTGAAAATGAGGCAAAAATTTCACTGTGCACTCACGGATGAAAGTGATAGTTTGAAATTGAGGCAGAAGTTTGCACTGTACGCTCACTGTACGCTCACGAGAAAATTTCAGAAGCGCCTATAAATAGGCTTGTTCGTTCATCTGTAAGATATACCATCAGAAGAGAGAAGAAAGAAAAGGAGAGAGAAATTTGAGTACCTGTGAGTGAGTTTCTATTTGAGAGGAAATTCAACTGTGCAAACGCCACAAGAAAAGATTTAATTCCACTATCAATTTTCAGTGGTAATTTCGTACTCTAATTATTTTATTTTATAACAATATTGTATATATTAATATTATAGGCATTGTATATATAGTATAGTGTGCAACATATTAGCAGAATAGCGTGTCTGGTGGAGTTGGCTCCAACGCATGTTCACTTATTGGAAGTGCAAGAGTTCGATTCTCGCTGAAGACAGTCCAATTGGCATTTTTATATTATTTTTGCTTTATAACCACAAATTTTACATAATTATTATAAATATAAATATAAAAAACAGAAAGTCTTTTTCAAAAAAAAAGGAAACATAGAAGCTAACAACAAGAAGAGTATATATATTCCCCAAACACTTTTTACTTCAAAACCAAAAAAACTTCATGGTTTTTTCTTTCTCTTAAACTATGATTTTCTAATAAGTAATCATCGTCATTCATCAATCTTTCTTTGGGTTTTTTTTCAATCATTTGACAATTTTTGTTATTCTTTCAATTTCAGAAATTTTAACACCAAAAAGAGAAATTCCTAATTCCTAAATTCATAAAGACCACTCAAAATCAAATAGTCAGACTACTCTTTCATTTGTGATTGCCAAATTTTTTTTCCCTATTAACCAAAGATTGCTTATTGGAGTTAGCAAGGGACCTTAATAGGGGCACAAGGAGCTTATTTTTGTACCAAACATTTAAATTTTTATGAATTTGATTTCTGATTGTCATTACATATTTATTGATGGTGACTTTTAGTTATAAAAAAATTGTTTATAACATTAAGTCATGGCAAATTTTTTTTTTTTATAGCATTTTTGTATTAGATTATGTGAGACCCCAATTTAAGTTTCGCACAGGGCCCTCAAAATCTCAGGGACGGCCCTGCTTCCTGGTTGTTCCTTGCGTCTTTGATTATAATACCAAGCAATATTGCTAGGGAAGACAATTTACAATCTAAATGGTACCCTCTAAGCAACAGCCACACCAAACTAGTAAACTCAGAGAATGGTGTTTGCATTGTCTCTATTGTTAGAGGAGACAATTTACAGTCCAAATAATCAACTTAAGGGACAATTACAAATAAATAGGTACTATGAATTTTTGTAGTAGTGAATCTGGAAAATAAAAATCTAGCAACACTCGTGCATATATGCTTAGGATAGGGGCTTTTTGCTCTAAGTTCTGTTAGGAGGAGATGTTGCATAAAGGAAGAAGAAGAAGAAAAAAAATTATGCAGATGATCCTGATGACTTTCAAATGAATTGTGTATTTCCCTTGTTTCTCGCTACATCTTCTCTCTCACCCAAACTTTCTCCCTTCTCTTTTTCTTTTTATTTTTTAACTACTAATATCACTCAGACCTTTTGTGATATAAAACACTACACTTGCTGGACTTTGTAGGTGGTTAAGTTGGGGACAATATTGGTGTTGCGAATAGTGGGCTGCTAACATGTACTCTCTCTGAAACTTAACATGATATCAGAGTGAGTTGATTTATTGGCTCTTTACCCTTACCCCTTATCCAATATGTGTTGTTCACATGTTGGGTTTGAATGTTTTACCCTTACTCCTTACCCAATATGTGATATTCAAGTGTCGAGCTTGAATGTTTGACTTTGATGTAGACTTGGCTCCACGTATAGCTCACTATGTGATGGTCCCACATGAGAGGGTGTTTTAAAGAACACATCAAAAACTTGACTAAATAAAAATTCAACACATAATGAATGGTTCCATTACTAATATCATTGAGGCCTTTTGTGATAAAACCTCACATCTACTAAGCTTTGTAGGTGGTTAAGTTGGAGACAATACTGCTATTGCTAGTAGTGACCTGCTTACCCGTCTCTCTGAAACTTAACATGCATGGTTAGGTATGGTTTAACTGGCTGAATGAACCAACCTTTTTATTTATTTATTATTATTTTAAATTTTCTAATTTTAAATTCTAAAACTAAAATTAATTAGAATTAAAGTGTGAAAGTCAGGAAATTGTTCATAACTCTAGAGTTGTTTAATATTTCTGGGTTCAAATGTAGTACCCAGAATTCGAAACCCATACATTGCCTTTGAATGTTTTGACAATGAAAAAATGAATATGATGGCGCACAACAACAATCAAACTGATCTACCAAAAAACAGAACAATCAAACTCTTAATCAATCTTTATTCCTCATATATAGAAACTGGTACGTAATTTCATCTTTCATTTCGCCTAACAACTGAACCAGGCAGAATCAAATCACCGATTAATCAATACATTATTTCAAGCGATCTCAGAGGGGTTCCACCCGAAGCACTTTCCATACATGCATGGGCCAATTGGTAGTATATCCCAGTAACACAGCCTACACCATTCTCGATCTCTCTTGTCTATATAGACATCAAAATAGTGAAATGTACCTGACCACTCAAAACTGCAGTAGAATCGTGTAGTGCCAAACGGTTTAGGCCGAAAACTAAATTCAAAGGCTGCATGAGGGGCGAGGACTTTCACACCAAGATCATCGTCCCCTGATTTGCAGTGAACTGTAAGAGTCACTTCTCCAACCAGCTCATTTTTCACTCTAACATGTTTTCTCTTTGGAAAATAGCTTTTCCCACACGTACACATGGTTGATGTGAAGAACACGAGCAACATTAGCAGAGTTGCATTGCCAATGAACGAAGCCATGCTTGCAGATTTTTAAGAAGTTTCGATCTTGGTCGAAACACACTTGGATTTGTCATGGTTTTTTATAGTTACTAGTTGTGCCATTTGGTCTCACACTTGATAGTGCATGAGCTGTAAATTCATGGTAAATTGTGAGGTTCATGGAACCTGGTAACAATTTTCTAGGAAGATATGGGAAAACAAGTTAAAAAAGGAAGAATAGTAAAATTTGAAATCATATACAAAATTTAAAAGGAGATTCACTATTATACCCAATCTTGGAGCCCAAATTATAAAATAAAAAAACTCTATATGAAATGGACTTTAGAAACACATCCAAACTCATTTACAATATAATAAAGAGGTTTCGAACTTCCTATCAATTACAAAACTACCATCAATTAGTACTAAATGGTGTAGAGTTTATTTATATAAGTAATAATAAAAATGGGTATATAACTAAATAACTAAAAATGGGCTACGTTGAATTGGATGATTGATTTTTCAATAGAAGAAGAAAATATATTGAAACATAACAAAAATGTAATGAAATCAAAACTCATTACTGAAAATAGACGTGGCAAACGTTTAATCTTAAAAGAACAGTGGTTCGGTTAAACGAACTTCCGAAGACCAAAGCATAACTCTATCAAAGTTTCAGATTTTTCACAATCATATTTAGATGCAAAAGCTTGTTCGCTAAAAGAACATATATATAATTTACCAACACTTCAAATTTGCACATCGCACCCAAAAACAATTTTAATTTTTAGTTCTTCTTGTTCATTTTATTTTTTTAAGATAAAATTGGTATTTTTATTCCATATATAAATCACATATATAATCAAATCATCTCTTGGAGTGACCAACTATATATAAACCATAGTAAATGTAAAAGATAAAAGTAAATAATATAATAATGGTGTATACACTTGCATTGCCTAATCCCTTACCGTGACCACCTTTTTTCATAAAGCAAATGGACGTGCCACCTAGGTTCTTATTATAGTAAAATTTTGCATGCTTCATTTGCATACTCTTGTGGAGATGCTCTGAGTTCAAGACATGTCAATAGGGTCTAGCCCAATGGAAAAGGGAGGTGACATGCAGACCAGTAGTCTCAAATTTCAATTCCCATGACACATTGATAATGTATGTGAACCCTCCTTCCCTTATAGTTTAGATTATCACTTGTATTATATAAAAAATAAAATTACATACATTATTTCGACCCATGTACATTTTTTTTGGTTGGGAAAGATCAACCCAACCCACGTACGTACTTAGGGTTCCACCCAAAGTACTTCCCATGCATGCATGGACCATTTTTTAGTATATCCCAGTAACACTTCTTACACCTATCTCGGTCTCTGGTCTACATGGACATCCAAATAGTGAGATACACCTGGGCAATCAAAACTGCAACAGAATTGTGTATAGCCAATCACGTTAGTCCAAAAACTAAATTCAAATGACGCACGAGGTGGAGCAGTTTCACACCTCATCCTTGGATTTGCAGTGAACTGTGAGGGTCAAATCTCCACCCAACTCATATTTGTGACTCTAACATATTTTTTCCTTGGAAAAAATCTCGACTACATGCACACACACATGGTTGTTGTGAACGAGCCAAATTAGCAGAATTGCATTTGCAATGAAAGAAGCCATGCTTAATTTTAAGAAGTTTTATCTTGGTCGAAAAACCTTTAGTTGCGTCATGTTTTTGTTTTTTGTTTTTTGTTTTTGTAATAGTAGTTGTTCCATATGGTCTCACACCCCATGGTAATTTGTGTGGTTCATCGCATTGGTGGACCCAATGAAGGACTACTATGGGCACTTGCCCACACTTACCAAAAAGTTGCAGCTGTATAATCCCACCCAAACTCATATTTTTTTAATTTTTTTAGATCCTTCTTAAGTAGAGCCTCCACATGGCCCATCCAATACATACACTTTAAGCCCAAAGCTTATATTAAAAAAGAAAAACCCTATGTTATAAAAGAAGAATAGAGATCCCACCAAGTGCGCTCATTTTATAATTTTGTGGAGAACTCAGCCACCAAGTTCACTTTAAGCCCAAATATTTTTTGTTTGGTTACATATCAATTGAAATTTTTTTTTAAGCCTCCAAATGAACGAAAGTCTGAGTCCACCACTGATTCATCGAACCTGGTAACAATTTTCTAGGAAGATATAGCAAAACAAGTTAGGAAGGAAGAATGGACAGTAAAATTTTGCTTGCTCAGCTTTCCATTGTAAAACTACCTACTTGGCATAATGTCATTGCATATGTGATATGCGTCACATTTCTTGACAGAAACTGACTGTAGGGACTACTTGTGAGAACCTTAGGAACACTTTGCGTTAAAAGACCTTTTTTTTATGTTTTTTTTGGGTAAAAAAAAGACCATATTTTTAAAGTCCATTCAATCCGTGCTTTGCTCAATTGCCACCATCAAACTCACTTACCCCAACAACAACAAAAACTAATTATTTATTCAGATATAAATTAATCAATGGAGTTATGGTCAGCTCATATTCTCCATTTTGCACATAACAACCAACCCAGAGGTAATCAATTTACTGAGAATCCAATACAAGACTCCAGATGACATAGTACGTTAGTTATAATAGGGAAAGCAAGGGGGCTTCTCCAATGCGAACTCTAAGATGCGGATTGGTTGCGAACTTTTGTTTTTAACCGTTGGATGGCTTGTGTGGCTTTATTTTCTTTCTTTTCGCTCTTCATCCAACGGTTAAAAATAAAAGTTCGCAACCAATCCGCATCTTAGAGTTCGCATTGGAGAAGGCCCCGGGAAAGCAATCGTCATAAGCGCCGGTAATATCTGTGAACCTGCATATCAAGTTTGGTAAAATATTATAGAAACAATCAATACATTGGTCTTCGTCTCTACGGAGTCTGAAGACATCAAAATCATGAGATTCATTTGGCCACTGAAAATTGCAGGAGACCTCTGTGTCCTCCACCCAGAAGTTTGGCTTAAAATTGAACTGCGAGGAGGCATGAGGGCAGGGGCGGAGCCACACTGGAACCAGTGTGGTCATGGGCCCCCACTCAATATTTTAATATTTTAAAAGTAATATACTGTTATGTATTTGTATATGTATATTATTTCAAATATTTTTTATGTTTTGATATGTACCCACATGTGTTATGGCGGACCTATTAAGGCACAAAGAGGTGCTTCAAATTGCCCATTTGCTCAGTTGGTAGTGATGCACTCCAGGTGTACAGATTACCTTATTTCCATTTTCAACATTTAAGTAAATGTCTTTGTCATTTTACTTTCATTTATTTTTATATTACTCCATTTACTTAAGTTTACAATGTAAATAAGGAAGTACCCCCTATTTGGATTCAAATAAAAATACTAGAAAATCAAATTCCCACCAAATCAAAATATGAAAAATCGGTTTTAGTACAAAATACGATTTAGGCTAAAAATGATGGCTTATTAAGTAAATATATACTTCATACTAAAATCTCATAAAATCAAGTTTTCTTATTTGATGTGTAAGGAATAAAAGCCGCCAAAAATTATCTTGAGAAAATGATTATTCCGAAAAACTATTTTTCATACTTAGTCAATATTTTTACATAAAACATTTTTTCATGTATGATATGAATGTATGAAGGGACCTAAGGTTTTTTTTAGTTTGTGAAATTTTGATTTTTTCTTTCTATTGGGTTTAATGGGGGGAAAAGCTTTAAAGATATTTGCTAAATCACTACGATTTGTCTATCTCTTGCAATTTTTCTTGCTCAGAATGTATTTTTCTATCCCTTTGTTGAGGACAATTATGATTGCAACCAATAAGCAATATAATTACTATTTTTCGTATATTGTGAGTTTGAATTTTTGATTCTTTATAATTTGTAAGAGGCCCCAACACACATGAAATCTTGGCTTCGCCACTGCATGAGGGCCAAGTACTTGAACACCATAATCTATCCCCGGGGATTTGCAGTGAAAGTTAAGGGCCAAGTCTCCACCCAACTCATTTGTGTCTCATCTTTGGAGAAGCAAGCTACCCTACAGCACACATGGTTACTATGAACCACAAAAGCAGCATGGGCTGTAACATCCCGGTCCGAAAAAGAATTAAATTAATTAAATTAAGAGAAAATAAATTTGGATGAGAAAATAAATTGAAATAAACAATAAAAATAAAATGATTTGAATTAATTAAAGGTTTTGGAAAATAATAAATATTTACTTAATTTTTAAAAGGGGCAAAAATGTCATTTTAAGTTCGGGAAGGAATTTGGGATTTCCGGTTATACCATTGCTTAGAGCACGTCGAAACGAGTCCGTAGACACGTAACGGACTCGAATCCGAGTTATAACGAGAGAGATACGAGAAAAATGGAAGGAGGGGCAAAATTGGAAATTTGGAAAACTGGTTTTAAAAACCAGAATTTCTCTCTCTCTCTCCCTGTCGCGAGCCCCCCTCCCTGTCTGGTATAGCAGCGACGGTGAAACCGTCGCCACCCCATCTCCGGCAGCCACCGGCCACGGGACCGGACCGGATCGCACCCCAGCCACTCCCTCTTCCTTTCCCGGCCAGCCCTCGCCCTTGGAGACGCCGGAATCTCGCCGGAAAACAGCCAAAACGCGCTGATTTTGACAGAACTTCCAGCTGCTCGTTCTCCCTCATTTCTCCACCAAATTGGGCGTGTAAGGTATGGATTTCCACCTATTTTTCCTGATCTAGCTGGTGGTTGGGTAGGATTGCATCAATTTTGAGCGTAGGTAGTTCGATTTTCGAATTTAGGTTTGGCCGGACTTCGGGTTGAATTTCCGGCCACTTCCGGCCACTTCTTGGGGTGTGTCCAAGAACAAAAGTGACTCCAAATTAGGGGTATTACCTAGGATAGGAGTCTTGGCCCGAGATTCTAAGATTTTTCAGCGATGCAATATCGCTTTAGACACCCACGCGCTGCCAGTGCGTGCAGCGGCACGTGGGCACTGTAGCAGAGGGGCTTTCTGTCCTAAAATGATCTCCTAGTTGCCACGAGCGCGTAGGAATTTGCGGATCTCAATTCGGATAACGTTTGAACCCCGAACGAATGTTACATATTGTGTGATTTTCGGGTTGGATAGGTTAGAACCGTTGGATCGCTTCCAATTTACTATATGTTGATCTAGGTATTCTTCGGATCGTGTAGGAATTCGCGGATCGGGAATCGGAGCCCCGGATGTTCCGATTTTTTTAAGTTAAAGTTTGCGTTTTTCGATAATCGTCCGATCGTGCGATCATGAGCGATCCGACCGTCTGATTTGAATCAAACTTGTAGGACGTGTATCCTAGACTTGGTGGAACCTATAGGAACTTTCGGTTTGTAAAACGAAGGTCGTGGGGCCCACGGGCCCGGTTGACCAATTATGGATAGTTTATTTCATATTGTTTTAAATGGTTTATTTGAATGATATTATATTCTTAATTTAACGGATTTAATATGTTATGAAGTATGTGTAGATTTATATATTTGAGAAATGTTATCTATGTTGATAATGTGTGGGGTACTTGGGTTGATGATGTGAGATGCTAGAGAGACAAGAGTTAGAATGTCAGTTTTAAAGTGCTATAAGCACTACTTTAGGTACCTCACTGGTTATGAGTTTTATGATTGAGAATTTGTTGTCTATACTATTTATAGAGGTTTGGAACAATTGAATTAAGGAAGGGAATATTATTTTATAATATTTGTATAAGGATTACGAACTCCACCATCATATGTACCTCCCGCTGGATTTGAAATTGGATTATGGAAATGGAAATGTGAGATATTTGGAAATGTCGGAATGTGGAAATGGATATACTATTTACACACGTGCCGTTTTTCGGGCATGTGGGCTTTCTTGGTCACGGATCCTGAAATTGTTGGATGCCGGGAAAATGGTGATATGGTATGGATATAACGGAACCCGGGGCATACCTTAACGGGGTGCTGCTGTAGACCCTTAACGGGGTAGTCCGCGCGCGTAGGACGGTTCCAGGCGTACGGGTCTTGAGGATTCGTCCGTATGTGCTGGGTTAGAGTGTCAGTCCCCCAGTTGGACGACTCATCCCTAGCCACATGGACATTTGAGGGCCGGATAAGTGTGAGCTAGTCAACAATCCCCTGTTGGATTGTTTCCCCCAGTACATGATGTGCATCATCATATGTACCTCCCCTTGGATATTGACATATGGAAATTATGGATATGGTCTGGATATGACGGAAACCCGGGGCATACCTTAACGGGGTGTCGCTGTAGACCCTTAATTGGGTAGTCTGCGCGCGTAGGACTGTTTCAGACGTACGGGTCTTGATTCTTCGTCCGTACGGGCTAGTTGAGTTTAGTCCCCCAGTTGGACGGCTCGTCCCTAGCCACATGGACATTTGAGGGCCGGATAAGTGTGAGCTAGTCAACAATCCCCAGTTGGATTGTTTTTCCCCTGGTACATGATGATGGTGAGAGGTGGGTGTTATTATATATATATACCCATTTATAGGCGTACATGTTACACGTGGGTATTATGTGGTTTTGAATTCTGGATTGAGGTTTGTGAGATTGTACTTTATGAGTACCCTGTACATGTATGAATGTTTGAGCCCTGGATTTGGGCAGTGTTGTTTGGCACCATACGCCTTGGATAGGGTATGGTTGCGGGATTGAACTGTTATAAATGGAATAATTTGATAATGTGTTCATTGTACATACGCCTTGGATAGGGTATGGTCGTGGGGTTTGAATTGATATAAAGAAAGAGATTGAGAATGTGTTCATTGTATTTTTGTCGGAATTGGAGTTGTGTTAAATATGAAATGTATCGTTGGTTTTGTTTTAAGTAATTGTACATTATCAGAGTTGTGACTGTTGATTATGAGAACTACGTGTGGCTTGATCCCTTATCCAAGGGTACGTAGGCAGCCTGGGGTCTCACCAGGTGCAGCCGCGGAAATTTTATTGCGTTTAAAAGGTTTGATCGATTCTGAATGAGTGATCGGATTTTTGATATGGTTAATGGATTTGAATCCGGTTTAATGATTATTGGGAGTAATTGTATATTTGTTTGAGATCATGAATGGTTTGGTTTTGAATTATCTGAAGGCCGGAGGCCTATTATGTGATTGCATGTTGTTAACTTGTGCATGCTGCCAGTTGGTGTTTTAAAATGTGTTTTATGCAGGTTGAAATTTTTGGGGAATGTTCAATTTACAGGGGAGACTCTGCCGAATTTTCGGCAGAAAGTCTCGGTTTTTAGTAAGTGGGCCCATAACCCACAGGATTCGTCGCGGGTTCCGAGGAATTCGGGGCGGGTCTTGTCATGGGCAACACTACCTTTCTATTGAACGAAGTGCTAAAATATGAATATGGGTTTGAATGTATTAGGTTCTTTTTTATTCTTCTCCATAAGGAGGTATATATAATAGTTTACATGAGTACTTTACAAAGAATTAGATATAGTAAAGGATTAGGAAAGTATCTCCTAATTATACAATGATTTGACAACTATATAAAAATAGGAAAGTAAATCCCTTAATTAATTAAGGAAATAAATCTATAAAATAGGAAAGTAAATCCCTTAATTAATCAAGGAAATAAATCTCCTTGATTAATTAGGAGACTCACTTCAACACTACTCCTCAAGTTGGTGCATATACGTCACAAATGCCCAACTTGGTAAGTGAGTCATGAAATACTCTGCCACAAACAGTTTTGGTTAAAATATCTGTCAGTTGATCTTCTGATTTTATGAATGGTAGGCGGATGATCTTCTTCTCTAGGTTACCTCCCATGAATGTAAAGTAACCAGAAGTAGAGCGTCTATCTGTAATGGACCTAGCCCAATCAGCATATGTATATCTGAAAACTTCAAGATCTTCATGTTTTGAGAACATTAAAACCTTTCAAAGGGCTGACTTTAAGTATCTTAAGGTTTGTTCAACAGCATTCATATGAGAAACACTGGGTGAATGCATAAACTGACTAACCATACTCACAGCATATGCAATATCTGGTCTTGTGTGGGCTAAATATATCAACCTTCCAACAATGCGTTTGATACTGTTCCTTATTGGTTGATTTTTGGTCCATGTCTTCACACAACTTGTGAATCATCTCAATAAGTGGTGAGGTATTGGAGCTGAAGCGGGCAAAATCTCATAAGACGGTTCAATTTCCTCCTCCTAATTTTGACAGTGTGGAGAAAACTGATGGTTTTCCTTTGGTGACCGGTTGCTGGATTTTGGCGACCGGTCGGTTTGAAACAGCTTCTCTAACTACCAGTCACTTTCCACTGGCGACTGGTAGTTTTGAAGCAGATTCTCCGAGTTCGAAGAACTAAAGGGAGGCTGGTCGTTTTCCACTGGCGACCGACCGTTTGATTTAGGAATTTGATTTGAGGAATTTGATGTGAATACGTTTAGGGTATGCTGAAGGATTTAAGAATAAGAGAAAAAAGATGTATTTAGGGTTTCAGGATAAGAGGATACGAGGATTTAGATATGGAAATATGAGGAATACGAGATAAGGGATTTGATTCAGGGTTTGTGGTTCAAGAAAATCCAATACGAGGATTTAGATCTAGAAATATGAGGAATTTGATTCAGGGTTTGTTGTTCAAGAAAATTCGATACAAGGATTTAGATCTGGAAATATGAGGAATACGAGATGAGAAATTTGATTCAAGGTTTGTGATTTAAGAAAATTCGATACGATGATTTAGATTGAGGGATTTGGATTTGGGAAAAAATATGAGAAATTTGATATGAAGAGTTTAAAGAACACAGAAAACCTGTGAACACGGCTAAGAACACAGAAAACCTGTGAACACGGCTAAGAACACAGAAACCCTGTGAACACGGCTAAGAATACAGAAACCCTGTGAACACGGCTAAGGACACAGAAACCCTGTGAACACAGCTAAGGACACAGAAACCCTGTGAACACGGCTTAAGAACATAGAAACTTCTCTTCAATCCTCTTCTCCCCCTGAAGAGAAGGGTATGTTGGAGTCAAGAAAGAGGCAAAATCTCTATGAGAAAGAGAAACAGATCCTTTTTCACTCCTCCTCCCCTCCGGAGGGGAGGAGAAATTTTGATATGAGAATTTGGAGACAACCGAGGATCGATTGCTCTGATACCATGCTAAAATATGAATATGAGTTTGAATATGTTAGGTTCTTTTTTATTCTTCTCCATAAGGAGGTATATATAATAGTTTACATGAGTGCTTTACAAGGAATTAGATATATTAAAGGATTAGGAAAGTATCTCCTAATTATACAATGATTTGACAACTATATAAAAATAGGAAAGTAAATCCCTTAATTAATCAAGGAAATAAATCTATAAAATAGGAAACTAAATCCCTTAATTAATCAAGGAAATAAATCTTCTTGATTAATTAGGAGACTCACTTCAACACAAAGCCATGGCTGTTTGTTTTGACGAAGTTTTTTTTTTTTTTTATCTGTGGCAAAACACAAAGGATATAAGTCGGTTTTTTTCAGTAGCTAGTCAGGTTCTATATGGCCTCACATTTTTATAGAAATAAGGCGGTAGTTAATGAGGTTCATAGAACGTAGAGACAATTTTCTGAGAATAAATGGAAAGCCAACAGGAAATTACAAATAGTTATATTTTTTTAGAAAATTTGGCATAAGTCCAATTATGAGGAGAGATATTGGGTGCAATCCACATAGAAATTGTTGTTGATCCAAGTCCTTTGACTTTTGTGCCACATAAGATTACATGCCTTTTTCAATTTATTGATATTTACTTTTTTTTTGGTTTTTTTTTGTTTTTGTTCCAGTTATGCACCTAAAACATAAATAAGGTAAATTATGAATTCGTAAAACTAGTAAGTTATTGATTTGTAGGACATGAATTATCATATTTGATTTGAATTTAATTGCAAATCTATTTATTGAATTCTAAAATTTTCTCAAGGTATACCGACATCAAAATTTGTAATAAGAGTTCATAAAAACTTCATACCTTAACAATAGGTAAGGTACCTATGCATACACCTCGTATGCAGTATGCAGGTAATTAAACCCATAAATTACCTCTGGTCCAAGTAATTAAATCTATAAATTACCTCTACTCTAGGTACTTATACCCTCTAGCCGAGGTAATTGAACTCATATAATATCTTGGTATGGATCCTTAAACTCAACTGAGATAAAAATCCATACAAAATTTCTTTGGAAAAAAAAAAAACACTATTACATGGAAGACAGTTACGTATGTATATAAATATGAAGCTCTAGAAAAAACTGCTTAAGAAAACTCAAGAAAAAAACACTTACTTGTAACGAAGGTACATATATATATACAAGGAAAACGCATTATATATATAAGGAAATGCATACACATACACAAATATATATATATATATATATATATATAAGGAAACACTGAATTTTAGGAAAGTGTTTTCATATAATTCCATTTATGATAGTGGCATATCCTGTAAATTTTTAAAAAATTATGGACATACTAATTGCTTAATTGGTGAGACTGGACTGCAATTGAAAAGAGAGAACATGTGGACTGCATCCATTATATCTTGATGAAAATGGACCTATATCTAAGAAGCCCTTTATTTTTCTAGCTGGTACACGTAGTGCCTGGTTTGCAGCACTATGGTAATTGATGAGGTTCATATAACGGGTATAACCTAGAAGCCATTTAATTAATTTGAAAAAGTGGAAAAATATATTGGCATAAATTTTGTAATTCTTCCAAGTCAAAAACCTCACACAATGTATTTTGTTTACTTATTGCAATTATGCCAAGAATGGAGATTTAATGTGTTGAAATTTTAATTTCAATTTTAATATTTAAAAATACAATTATGTTGAGAGAATGGACCAATAATGTCAGAAAAAAAAAAGGACCAAAGGTGATAATTTCACAGACCTCATGGATCATTTGTGATAAAACCCAAAATGTTTAAACCATTGTTTAATCCACGTGGCGTCCACGTCAACAATCTAACGGAAAATTTTGACGAAACCTGACGGCAGGACCAAATTGATGTGTGAGGTGTAACATAAGGGACCAATAATGGCAAAAAAAAAACATAAAGGACCAAAGGTGATAATTTTGCAAACCTCAGGGACTATTTGTGATAAAAAAAAACCTTATCGCAATTATGTCGAGAATGGAGATTTAATGTGTTGAAATTTTAATTTTAATATTTCAAAATACAAGTGCGTTGAGAATGGAGATTTGTTTTCCTACTAAGGTAGGTTATTGTTTGGTCCTCTCTTTTTTAAAAAAAAAAAAAAAAAATTTCTTTTTAATGAAAGCAATAGTCTCAAGTACAAGGAAGAGAAGGGTTTCTCACACACACACACTACAAAAGTGTCATGAGGGTTCGAACCTAAGATTACTAGTGTGCACCCATTTTTTGAGTTGATTTTCAGTGCCTCAATTTTTGTATGCTGCTCAGGTTCAAATCCCAATCATTTCATTCAATAATTGTACTTTTACATTTTTATTATTTTCTATTACTTTTTATTATTATTTTTATTTTAAGTTTTTGTTAGGTTTTGTTTTGCTAATGTTTTAGCTTTCCTTGACAAATTGTAATCTCATATATATGTATGCAATCAAGCTCATATATATGCATGCATTATAGTGTTCTCCGACTAGTCAAATATGCATCCCTAGTCATCTATTGGTTAGCACGTGTTATTGTCACATCATTCCTCTTAACTTATCTTTAGAAATTATAACTTGGGCATTTTCTAGAAAGTTGAAGTACATTGAAGAGCTTGAAGCTACAAAACCAAGATGATTTGTGCATTCATTTGTAATTAGAATCATTAATAAAATCAACATCTGCTTCAAAATATTTTGTCTAGATGTAGTCAATATAGGCAAAATGTTTCTAGCACTGGATTTTTAATCAAGTGACATTTTCTGACTTCTCAATTTTTAAAAATCATGTGAGCTTATCTTCTAATCCAACTGTGGATTGTCACCTAATGTTTTGTCCTATTCCTGCACAAATCTTTGGCTACCAAGTGTCCCCTTGGCTTGCCCAATATAAAAAACATCAGGGCTGAATTGTTGAGGCCAACACTTTCATTTGGGATTGTTATTGAGAGGCATTTTTTTGTCTCTGCCATTTTCAGTGAGAGGGTTCATGGTTTCTTGAGATATGGGGTTTTCAATGAAAAAATTATTTCTAGATTTTTTTTTCAATACTCTGGAATCTTAAGCACTCATGCATTATTGTGGAAAGTTTTGAGAGTAATCCTTCTATGCATTCTTTCTCTATGTGAGATTTGGGTTTTTCATTATGAGATTTTTTATATGGCTTTTAAAATCTGCTTTGCTCTTTGAAGTCTGCATCTAGCATTGCAAACACCACATCATTCTAGTCTAGGTCAGATTCATGATTGATTTCTTCAAGAATATGATTTCTTGAAGGAATTGATCCTTGTTAGTTTTTTCAATTTATATTCCATTGTTCTTGTTCGAACATGAGCTGAATCACCGGTGCCATGAAGTGAAGGAGCTGATGGGCTAGCTACTACTTACATGAAAGACTAGTTTCTAGCTCAACTAAGTTGGAAAAGAAGGTTACACATGCAGGTAGTGCTCATTTCCTAAATAGATCTAGAATATCTTAAGCTTGTGTCGCTTCTTCTGTAAGAACCTTCTTTGCTTAGTGGGTTGCTTAGCCAGATTGATGACTCCTAGTTTTTCTCAAGGTTTCTAGGCCACCACGTTTTCTGAGTTGATGCTTGTTGAATGTTGGGTTTCTGAGTGAAGAATTTCTGGTGTGTGTTCTTATCTATTTGACTAGGTCATACTCTGTTTGATACTCTTGTGATTTATGAATGGATGCAGACACATTGTTCACAATAGTTGTTGCTAGAACTATGGATGCCTAGATTGACAAACCCTGTTGAGTGCCTAGGTTGTCACATAGATCTCTTCTATATTTGCAGGTTTGATACTTGATATGTGGTAAATTTGTATCTTGTTTGCTTTCTCATAGGTCTATGACTAGTTGTTGACTAGCCATACTGCTACTAGGAACACTTGATCATTGTTGTTATAGGTCTACTAGATTAGAGTTTAAATATACCTCTTGCACCTCAGTAGCAATTTCAGTTTTCCTCAATAAAAAAAAGCAAGTATTCTAGCTATACCAAGTGGCCCTACTCCAGTACTCTATGCAACCTTGTTTTTTAAATTAATATTTTATTGGCAGACATTTTTGTTAATGTATGAATTTTGATTAATTCTTTTGGCTTCCCTTGACATTTTTGTAATAGGACTTTTATATGTATTTATCAAGCTCAAGGATAGATTAAGATTAGCATCTCTAAGTGTTCTTAAATCTCATCTATCCTATTGAGGTTCATGCTATTTGACAAAGGTAAAATCATGCATTGCATATCATGCATTAAAACTGTTTTCATAAAAGTTGACTAGTCATCTTTGTTCAGTACGATTTCCAGCTGATTAAATATCTGTTTTGTCCTATTCACTTTTCTCTCCCAGCTGCCATGTGTCAGTCTGACCTAAGGGAATCTTTTGTCTGTAATAGCAAGGAATTCCCTCATTTGGGAGCCGTCTCTTTTGTATGGTTTTTTTTTGGAAAGATTGGGTTTCCATCTTTCTCTTCTTCTTCCTCAAGAGTGAACAAGATATTTCATCTATGAGTTTTTCTAATTGATTTCTTTTTGAAAAACTGCTTTTGAAATATGAATCTGCATCTAGCTATTTAAATCATTCTCTCATATAGATCTAGATCGGATTCGTGACTGATTTCTTCAAGAGTATGGTTTCTTGAAGAAATTGGTCTTTCTCCCTTGAATCCAAAGTTTGGTTTCGGTTTGAGTTGGAGCTTGCAAGCTAGTGCCATGGGATGAACGAGCTGGAGAAGGAGCTGCCATTGCCATGAAGAACTAAGCTTGAAGCTTTGCTAAGTTGGAGAAGAAGATTGCACAAAGGAGGTATAGCTCATCTTCCTAAATAGATCTAGGTTTTGCTTGAGCTTGCTTGTATGCCTTTGTAAGAATCTTTTTCTACTTAGTGGATGCCTGGTCGGTTGATGACCTCCAGTTTTTCCCAATGGTGGGTTTCTGGGTGAACAAAATCTGGTTTGCATATCTGTAATTTTTCTGGGTTTCTGTTCTTGGTGGTTGACTAGTCATCTATATCTGCTGTTTGCTGTTTGCTGTTTGCTGTTTGCTGTTTGCTGTTTACTTGATAATGATGACTTCACACACTTTCACCATAGTTGTTGCTAGCACAGGGGATGCCTAGATTGATGGGTCCTTCTGAGTGCCTAGGTTGTCACTAGTAATCTTCTAGGGCTGCAGGTACTTTGTGGCATGCTCTGTGTGTTCTCTTGATTGTTGAGTTGTTGTGTCTTGTTTGTTTAGTTAAATTTACCCCTCGTCACCTAAGTACCATTTTCAATTTTCATCATTTATAACCTAATATATTGCTAGCTAATTCAATTCATTTATTTCATAATTGAGAGTCAAGTCTAGGAGCCTTTTTTTTTTTTTTTTTTTTTTGAAAGGAGGTTAGGGTTAGAGTGTTTTTTTGTAACTCAAAGTGAAAATGGTACTAGAGTGTTTTTTTGGGAGAGAGGGGGTTATGGCTTTTCTCCCAGTTACTGACTTCTTTGGGCTTTGTATACTGTGAATTAGTTCATGGGTTTAACATGTCAGAAATAATAATTAATTAAGATTCAATGTGTTTGATAAAGCTTGAAGGTGCTTTTTTTTTTTTTTTTTTTTTTTGTTGAGAAAAGATGGTATTTCATTAAATTGAGAGGAATATTACATGGTAAAAACTAGCATGTTAACGGCGGCCTCATTAAAACCTTCCCGGAGAAACAAAATCTCAGGATAGGAAAGAGTACCACCCATGTTATTGACTAAATAGAAGAGTCAAACAACTTATACGAAACAAACCAACCTAAACCCCAATCACAAAACCCTTAAAACAACATCCCATCACTACGTAGGTAGCATAAACTAGGAATACAAACAAATCCTCCTATCTTTATAAACCACTGCATCTCACGATTATTACTAAAATACCAAGAAGCAACCAAAACAAGTTGAAGCACAGACAGAACTCCATGCAAGTGTCACGAAGATGCCAACAAGAATTCCCTCATCTGCTTATACAAAACCACTAATTTATCATGATCAGGAAGGCTTTCTTTGATTGCAGGCACTTGTTTGAAGTTCTCAGTCCATGCATGCAAGCAGGGAAATACTTGGGCTTCAAACAACTTCACACCAACCACGTCTTCCATGACTCCAAACCAATGAGCAATCCCTCCGAAGGCTATGTCCACTATTCCAATGTTGTCTCCTCCAAAAAACTTCTTCTTTCCCAGAGTACCCGCGTGCTCCTCAATGGTTTTCAGCATCTCTAAGCTCTCTTTCTTGAACTTCTCTAGCTCTTCGCCGGTGGTTCTGAGGAGCATCCAAAGTGCAGGACCCTGTCCAGAATTAGAGACATTCAAATATCTATAGATTAAAAGAAATGAACTTTTTCTGTTCAAGACGGTCTTGCATATAGCGTTTTCCATAGATTGTCAATTTAAACTATATTGACGTACACAGAACATATGGCTGAATTACTGTTCATACAGTATATATAGTTGTTGAATGTACCTTATCGTCAGCAAATTTAACCCAGAACCTAGCTATGGCTCTGTCATAAGGGTCAGCGGGCAGCAAGGGTTTTTCTGGCCATGTTTCTTCTATGTATTCGACGATGATCATGGACTCACAGATTGGCTTCTCTCCATGAACGAGCACCGGGATTTTCTTGTGAACTGGGTTGTATTTGAGGAGCTCGGGACTTTTGTTCCGAAGATCTTCTTCTATGAAATCATATGGGATGCCTTTCAGCTTCAAGGCCCATATCACCCTGCAACTAAATCCACTAGCCCATACTCCATGTAGCTTGATCACCTCAGCCATGTCCGAGACTGAGAGAGAACAATGTGTGTTAGAGCTTGTGTAATTTGGCACACTAAATCATTTTATATATAAGCAGGTGTTTTAGCAAATTTAAAAAGAAAGTATATTTGAAAATTACGAGTGGTCCAATTTCTTGGTCTGCAAGCTTTACAATTTCTATTTAACTATAAAGAGGTTGAATTCAAATAGCTTGTCATCCATATACGTACTCTTTTTATAAAAAAATATTATTGTTTGTGTGCAAATTTCAAATTGCTGTTTCGATGAACCCAACAATTGCACAAAACTCAAAGTCAACTACAATGGTGGTGATTATTTTATAGCACTTAGATACTGATCATTCATCTTTCCCCAAAGGTATTACGTTTTCAGTTAAATAAAATACGCTTTCAAATCAGATAACTAAAAAAATAAAAAACTTTGACCATATGTATGAGCTTTTGAAGCCTTCTGTTAGGGCTGGAATTTTTTTTTCTGAGAAACCGATTAACTGATGGTTCGAATTTTTCTTAATTTTTTCGATTTTGATAGGCAAATCGAACCCAACAAACATATAGTGGTTTGGCTCACGATTTCATTCTTCCAGACTATCAGTTCAACCAAACCAAACCAAACCGACATATCAAAAAGAACTAAATATTTGAAAAGTTTGAGTCATGAGCAGGGACGGATCCAGGAATCTTAGTTTGTAGGGTCATAGTGTAAAAGTTCAAATTTTTTTTGGAGGCGGCGGCGATGATGGCAGCAGCGGCAATGGAGGAGCTGGGGATTAAAGTTTAGTGGGGGAGAGAGTTAAAGGTTTGGGGGGGGGGGGGGGTGGGAGATTGGGGATTTAGGTTTGAGGGTTTAGGAATGGTTGTTTTGGAGGCTGAAGTCGGGAGGGGTATTTGCAATCTGTTATAATTTTTTTTATTAAAAGACCTGGCCAAAACGACGTCGTTTTGGCCAGGTCTTTTAAAAAAAAAATTTCGCTGGGGCTATGCCAAAACGACGCCGTTTTGGCCAGCGTGTTTTAAAAAAAAATTATATGCTGGGCCAAAACGACGCCGTTTTGACCAGCATGTTTTAAAAAAAAGACAGAAGCGCTGGGCGTCTTCTTCTTCCTTAGACCAGAAACCTTCTCCTTCTTCATCCATTCATGGGGTCACACAGCCATTAAAGAGGACCTTCTACCTTACTTTCATGGAGTCCATAGGGTCGTTTGACCCCATTGACCCCATTGTGGGTCCGTCCCTGGTCATGAGGTTTCAAACTTGTAACATACATAGCTATTTACCACTATTTTTCCCCTCTAAATAATGTACCTATACACATTTATAGGTATATTGTAAAATAATTTACCTATGGATAAATAATGTACCTATATTTTCTATAAATTATTGTGTACCTAGTTTTAATTTATGAAAAATGTATGAAAATTTCAATTACAAAGTAACTGACTTAGTTTTTTCTTAAAAAAATTTGTTAAATAATATACCTATATTTTATTTAAATAATATATTTATATTTATATTTTTCATAGGTACATTATTGGATATGTAATTTATACACATTTTTTTCGGTTTGCAATTTTAGGGGCCGGTATGTGGGAGGGAATGTCAACCAAAAGAAATGGGGTGATTGATATGCTATTAATAGGGAGTGTTAATCTATATATATAAAGCAAAAGGCAGAGAATGGTGAAACATTCAAAATACCAAAGAATGCCCTTGGTTAATGCAAACATTAAGAATTGAAATTATTAATTAAATGAGGATAATATGGTAAATTCATACTTTTTCATATTAAAAAAATTTTAAATGAAAAGAAAAAAAAACTACCCATTATCTTTTTTAATCCAAAAAAAAAAAAAACTACCCATTATCTTTTTTAATTCTAAAATAAGTTTAATTTTTTGAAAAAAAAGCCTCTCGCAAGTGCGATAGCGCGTGTGGAGAGGCTAGTTACAATTATGACAGTTAATAAAATGCTTGAAATAAATTATAAATAAAATATGAAGTTTGGTGGCAAATATGTAAAAACATAGGAATACTATGACCTCTTATATCATACTAGTCATTTAAATTTGAAATTGTGTTTTACACATAGATTTATAGAGTGATGGGTATATGTCTAGGAAATAGAAAATGTAGGGATCTATATTGGATAAGCCCTAAATTTAAAAACAAAATAGATTATGATTCTTTTATTCATACTAGAAACCCAGAAATAGGAAATTAAACAAGGACTGCCGACCCTTTCTTGTCCCCGAGTTGAAGATAATATGAACCTTCATAAAACACAAGGAACCAAAACAAGTTGGAACACACAGAAATCTTTTGCAAGTCTCACTGAGACGCCAGCAATTTTTCCCTGCCACGCTTAAAGAGGACCAGCATTTTATCACGATCAGGAAGATTTTCTTTGATTGCAGGCACTTCTTTGAAGTTCTGAGTCCAAGCATGCAAGTAAGGGAATGCATGGGCTTCAAATAGCTTCACCCCAGCCACGTCTTCAATGACTTCAGTCCAATGAGCAATGCATCCTAAGGCTATGTCCAACATTCCAATGTTGTCTCTGTTTGTGCAAATAATCTCACGGGAGAATATTCGCTTCTAGATCCTTGAACCTTCAATCTTCCTTCTCTCTCTTCCTCGATTCCTGTAAAACAAATTGGAGTAAATAGACCACACCCGGGGGGTGTTGGCCAAAGGCCCTCCGATGCCTAAGTTAGTTCGAGTGTTTGTAGGAAAACAATAGCTAAGCAAAGGGTACGGAGTTTGTATGGTGTAAACCGGGCGGCCGGAGCCGTGTGTGGTGGCCGAAGCCGTGTGGAGAAAATATGGAGAGTGGAGAGTGGAGAGGGAGAGAGAGAGCTTCGGGTATTTTCTCGGGTTTTGGAGCTAGGTTTAGAAGTAGGGTTTTTGAAGTGGGTTTAGATGTACCTTGAATAATGACTGAGGTCATCTATTTATAGGAGCCTCGGGGCTAGGGTTTCGTAGAGATCGAGTCGGATAATATCTGAATTATCTCGTTAAATTATAAGATAATACCCGATAATTAGGATATTATCCCTTTGATAAGATAATAACCAAATTATTGATATTATGTCATTAATTATAAGATAATATCCCTTTATTACGATAATATCCCAATTAATGGTATTATCTTTATTAATTATGAGATAATACCATATAATTAAGATATTATCCTAATTAATCAATTATCCCAATAAATGGTTTAATTAATTAATTTAAGGGATAATCTTCTTTTCCACGTGGCGTGCTCTGATTGGAGACGAAAATATTTGCTCCCACAGTCTCCTCCAAAAAATTTCTTCTCTCCAAGAGTACCAGCATGGTCGTCGATGGTTCGCAGAATCTCCAAGCTCTCTTTCTTGAACTTCACCTGCTCGTCGCCAGTGGTTTGGGAGACCATCCAAATTGCAGGACCCTGCCAGAATTAATTGAGGCAGTTATTATATATATTTGATCAAAAACTTAATGTCGCTTATTATTGTCAATCTGAAACATTGATTATGTGCGAGGGCGGAGCCACACTTTAACCCTCAAACTCCAACATTTCATATTAAATTTACAATAAACTTATGCAATTGCTGGGGAAAATATGGAAAAAATGTATATTATCGCCTTGAAAGCTAATTCCGCCACTGATTATATGGAATCACGTCTAGAACGTGCAATAATTATCCACAATTTGACGAATATAAACATGTAAAAGAAGTTACCTATAATCCATGAGCTTATATATAAACCAATTACTTCACTTAGCCAAAGAGATACATTTTTTGGTTTAATTGAAGGGTCAAAAGGGGAATCGATATAGATATTCAATGTGAATATATATAGGTACCTTTTCTTCGAAATATTTAACCCAGAACCGAGCCATGGCTCTCTCATACGGGTCAGTGGGCAGCAAGGGGTACTTCTGTGGCCATGTTTCTTCTATGTATTCGACGATGATCATGGACTCACGGATTGGCCTCCCTCCATGGACGAGCACCGGGATTTTCTTGTGAACTGGGTTGTATTTGAGGAGCTCAGGACTTTTTTTGTTGTGAAGATCTTCTTCTATGTAATCATATGGGATTCCTTTCAGCTTCAAAGCCCATATCACCCTGCAACTAAACGGACTGTTCCATACTCCATGTAGCTTCACCTCAGCCATGTCTGAGAAGAGAGAAAACAATGTGTGAGATCAACTTCTTTGACTCACCAAAGCATTTTATATATGGATCTGTTTTAGAAAAAAGAAAAATATAAAGAGCATTAAAAAAAGTACAAGTAGGTTCAATGGCTTGGGCAGTACGCTTTACAAATTGGATTAATCAAACTATAAAGGATTTGTTTGACTTTTAAAAAAAAAAAATTACTATAAAGGGGTTGAATTCAATAGCTATTTTCAAATCAAGGTTTATCTAACTAATTTTAACCATTTTCCTTTTCTTAAAGTCTCTGTCATTAGTGTATGACTTCTGAGTTTGAACATATATAGTGGCCTCATGGATATAGAAATTTAATTTTTATTAGCTGAAGTACAATGACTCAAATCTTATTATAACAAAACTGACCTATAGGATTTAGTTATGGATAGGTTGCTTTCAGTGATTAGGAGGAAATTGGATTAGTAGATAGATAAGGATCCAAATCCAATTCCCAAAGGGTGTTTTAACACCTAATTAAGTCAAATATCTGTGTGAGAACATGTGGGTTAAGTGCTCGTACACGTTTAGATGCTCCAGAGTAACAATCAACCAAAAGTAAGCAATCGATAGGCGACAAGGCAGTGGAAAGTTAAATAAGACTAGATATGGCAGACTAATGAATTTTCATAGGGGTAGGCTAATTTTATTTATTTTTTTTATAGAGGAAATATATTATAAGCCTTTTATCTCTTCAAACAAAAATGTAAATAAAATTTTATAAATCAAACAAAGCCACATTACGAGCAAATATAACACAAAAAAGTGCAAAATATAAATAAATACCAAACAATCTCAAAGAAATCTTTTGCAAGGAAAAGAACCAAAACAAGTTGAAGCACTCAGAAATCTTTTGCAAGTCTCACTAAGACGCCAACAAATTTTCCCTGGCACGCTTAAAGAGGACCAACATTTCATCACGATCAGGAAGATTTTCTTTGATCACAGGCACTTGTTTGAAGTTTTGAGTCCATGCGTGCAAGCAAGGAAATGCATGGGCTTCAAATAGCTTCACCCCAACCACGTCTTCAACAACTTCAAACCACTGAGCAATCCACCCAAAGGCTATGTCCACTATTCCAATCTCGTCTCCTCCGAAAAATTTGTTCTTTCCCACAGTGCCCGCGTGCTCTTCGATGGTTCTCAGTATCTCCAAGCTCTCTTTCTTGAACTTCTCTTGCTCTTTGCCGGTGGTTCTGAAGACCATCCAAATTGCAATACTCTGCCAGAATTAATTGATCAGACTGTTATTATTATATATTTGTGATCGACAAATTAATCCTAATGTTTATTATGAACTGATTATGTGCAGGAGCGGAGCCACGCTTCAGCTCCAAGTAACTCCAGCATTTCATAAAAACTTTACACTAAACTTATGGAATTGCTGGAAAAATATGGTAAAATCTACATTATTGGCCCTACAAAAAATGATGTGGAATCACGTCTAGAACATGTAAATGAAATTACCCGTAATCCACGACCTTATATAAACCAGTTCTTTCACTTGGCCAAAGAGATGCATTTTTGGTTTAATTTGAGGGTTAAAAAATCAAAATAGAATAGTGGGTTATAGTTATTCAATGTGAATATATATATGTACCTTTTCTTCGAAATATTTAACCCAGAACCGAGCCATGGCTCTCTCATAAGGATCAGTGGGCAGCAAGGGGTACTTCTGTGGCCATGTTTCTTCTATGTATTCGACGATGATCATGGACTCGCAGATTGGCCTTTCTCCATGAACGAGCACCGGGATTTTCTTGTGAACTGGGTTGTATTTGAGGAGCTCAGGACTTTTGTTTTGAAGATCTTCTTCTATGTAATCATATGGGATGCCTTTCAGCTTCAAAACCCATATCACCCTGCAACTAAATGGACTGTTCCATACTCCAAGGAGTTTCACCTCATCAGCCATGTCTGAGAAGAGAGAAAGATTCAACTTCTTTGAATCCCCAAAGCACATTTTATATATGGATCTGTTTTAACAAAAGAAAAATGTAAAAAGCATTTAAAAAAAATTACAAGTAGGTTCAATGGCTTGGGCAGTACGCTTTACAAATTGGATTAAACGAATTATAAATGGGTTGAATTCCAATAGCTTGCTTGCACCTTTTCTTTTGATACCATTATCTTAGTGTTATTTTTCAAATTTCTACTTGGATATATAAAGCAAAATGTTGCACAGAAGTCTAAAATGTAAATTTAGTAGCGGTCATTGCCTTGCATTATATATATTTTTAATTAAATCAAGGTTGATCTAGCTATTTTTCATAATTTTCTTTTTTCTAATAAAGTCTCTGTCGGTATTGTATGACTTTTGAACTAAGGCAATAAAGAAAGAACCGAAGAAGATCCTCCTTGCCTCATGGTGTTGAAATTTAATAATCTCTATAAGCTGAAGTACAATGACTCTCAAATCTTATTATAAAACTAACCTGATTTTGTTTTGGATAGGTTGCTTTCAGCTAGATAATAAGGATCCAAATCCGACTCCCAAAGGGTCTTTTAACACCCAAGTCAAATGTCTGTGTGACAAGTGTAAGTAGACCTGTCAATGGATCAAATTATCGGATTGAAAAGTCCAATCCATCCTTTATTAATTATACCAAATTCGGATCAAAATCTGATCCATTGACAGGTCTATGTGTAGGTGCTGCAGCGCTATTTTAAAAATAGTAGCTTTGAGGTGGACCAAGAAAAAAAAAAATTGGTTTTCAGCATAGAGATGTGTGTTAAACTGTTATTAATAGGCAAATAATGAAAAAAAAATTGAGGAAGGCAACAAGAACCTTATCCAACGCTATTTTAAAAGTAGTAGTTATGAGGTGGACCAAGAAAAAAAAAATAGTGGTTTTCAGCATAGATGTGTGTTCAACTGTTATTGGTAGGCAAATAGTAATAAAAATTGAGGAAGGCAACAAGAACTTTATTAAGAGCAACTATATAAGAAATTTAACTAACAAATATATAAAAGTAATTTATTTAGCAAATCCAGGACATGCTCTTCATCATCTATGTATTTGGTTTAGTCACTTTCCTTATCCTGTTTTACATCAATTACAGTTTGATCGTTTTGATTTTAAAATCTGTCGAGGATTTTCTTTGTAAGTTCTTTTGTATTTTCAAAAAAAATTAACTAACAAATTTATGCTCCAGAAGTACTTATCTAAATTAGAAAAGGTTGGCCGATATAGTAGCTAGAATTGTACATAGAAAATTTCTTGCTCTAGAAGTACTTATTGTATATGTAAACTAATCCATGGAGCTATGATCTTATTTCATATTCTCCATTTACATAGAATGCTGCTATTTTCACCTTCATGTCCTATTTCCTCCAATCCATAGAGCTCTAAAATTATTCACCATTTTCCTTTTTTTAAAGTCTCTCTCGTTAATGTATGACTTTTGAGTTTGAACATAGTGGCCTCAAGGATCCCGGCCCTTTCTCACCCCGAATTGAAACCTTCATACACCACAGGAAAAGGAACACAGAAATCTTTTGCAAGTCTCACTGAGACGCCAACAAATTTTCCCTGACATGCTTGAAGAGGACCACCATTTTTTCGCGACCAGGAAGATTTTCTTTGATCACAGGCACTTCTTTGAAGTTTTGAGTCCATGCGTGCAAGCAAGGAAATGCATGGGCTTCAAATAGCTTCGCCCCAACCACGTCTTCAGTGACTTCAGTCCAATGAGCAATCCATCCAAGGGCTATGTCTACAATTCCAATGTTGTCTCCCCAGAAAAATTTCTTCTTTACCAGAGTGCCCATGTGCTCGTCGATGGTTATTAGCATCTCCAAACTTTCTTTCTTGAACTTCTCTTGTTCGTCGCCGGTGGCTGTGAAGACCATCCAAATTGCGGGATCCTAGTAGAATTAATTAAGACAGCTATTATTATATATGATGAACAAATTAATAATAATGCTTATACTGTCAATACCGGTAATTATGTGAAATCATGTAACCTATACTCTTTAAATAGAATTTAAAAAATTTTAACCGTATAGCCGAACGGCTATACTCTTTAAATAGAATTTCATATAATTTAAACGTATCGCCGCACGGCTATACTCTATAAATAGAATTTCAAAAGTATAGTTATGCGGCTGTACTCTATAAAAAGAATATTTTAAAAGTATATAAACTATAAATAAAATATTTAAAACGTCTAGCCGCGCGGCTATACTTTATAAATAGAATTTCAAATGTATAATCACACGACTATACTCTATAAAAAGAATATTTAAAATTATGTACTCTATAAATAAAATATTTAAAATGTATAGCAGCGCGGGAATAGTCTATAAATAGAATTTCAAAGGTATAGCCGCACGGCTATACCAAATTAATATCTGTAAAGTACGAACACAAACTAATTCAACTAGGAGGGTCCTCTCTTCATAATTTTTTTTGAAGTATAAATGGTATGGCCGTGCCGCTATACTACGGTTTTTTATAAATAAATAAAAATAGTATATCCGAGGGGCTATACGCCTCTTTTTTTATTTTTTTTTATTTAAAGAAATAGTATAATATCTCATTTTTATAATATAAAAATAAAATACGTGATAATATTTTAACATAATTTATTTAAATTTTTTAATATAGATTATTTGTATTCAATAATATGTGATAATTATGTGTATATTACGTGAATTGTGTGTGTATTATTGAAAATTTTGTAAAAAATACATATGTTCTTGTTCAGTACAAGTATTGTACGTTTTCTTTTAAAAAACGTGAATTTTACTGAGTCTTTAAGACGTGTACAAAACACGGATGTATTATTGAAATATAGGTACGTACATGTATAATACAGTATTGGACGTGAAATTGCTAAATTCTTTATATGGGTTATAACTCTGGAAAAGTAAAAAATCAAAATGGGGCAATAAAGACTTGGGTAATGGCCTAATAGTCAGTGGCGGATCTAGAAACTTTTTTAGGGAAGGGGCGATAAAAATAAGATTAAAAGCTCAAAAATAATAAAATAATTAGACAACCAAATACCTTTAGAATCTAATGAAGATTAATCTAAAAAAAATCAATTTCAATCGGTCTAATTGAAATGCATATCAAATTATCAATTATACAAATAAATCATAATTGATCATCTATTCATGTGCTATTGTATTGATCATACAAAATACAGGGAGAGCCAAATCAGTAATAACAATAACAATTATTATTATTGTAATAATAAACATATTATAAATAAATAACAAGCGAAAAACTTAACAAAATTAAAAAAGGAAAAAAGAAGAAACACTGACATTGGTGGTGAAGAAGGAAAAAAAATACCAGACCTTAAGAAAATATAAAACAACTAAAAATGACTTTTTTTTTAATACAATATATATATTTTGTGGTCATAAATTGTGATTTTATTAAATGACCTCAGTAGTGGAAAGGTTCCAAACATTAAAATACAGGCTAAGTGTAGTGATTCTATTGGGTGAATGAAAATGATAGAGATTATATGGAATTAAATCAAAAGGCAGACTTTTGGTAAAATAGGGATTTTACAAATCAAACGGTGGTGTCTTTATTGTATGAAATCAGACTACACGAAACACATCGTTTCATTAAAAAAAAAACCGACACATCTCAATCCGACGTCGTTCACTTAAAACCTAGAGGAAAACAAAAGTTACCTATAATCCATGAGCTTATATATAAACCAATTACTTCACTTAGCCAAAGAGATACATTTTTTGGTTTAATTGAAGGGTCAAAAAGGGAATCGATATAGATATTCAATGTGAATATATATAGGTACCTTTTCTTCGAAATATTTAACCTAGAACCGAGCCATGGCTCTCTCATACGGGTTAGTGGGCAGCAAGGGGTACTTCTGTGGCCATGTTTCTTCTATGTATTCGACGATGATCATGGACTCACAGATTGGCCTCCCTCCATGGACGAGCACCGGGATTTCTTGTGAACTGGGTTGTATTTGAGGAGCTCAGGACTTTTTTTGTTGTGAAGATCTTCTTCTATGTAATCATATGGGATTCCTTTCAGCTTCAAAGCCCATATATCACCCTGCAACTAAACGGACTGTTCCATACTCCATGTAGCTTCACCTCAGCCATGTCTGAGAAGAGAGAAAACAATGTGTGAGATCAACTTCTTTGACTCACCAAAGCATTTTATATATGGATCTGTTTTAGCAAAAGAAAAATACAAAGAGCATTAAAACAAGTACAAGTAGGTTCAATGGCTTGGGCAGTACGCTTTACAAATTGGATTAATCAAACTATAAAGGATTTGTTTGACTTTAAAAATAAATAAATAAAACTATAAAGGGGTTGAATTCAATAGCTATTTTCAAATCTAGGTTTATCTAACTAATTTTAACCATTTTCCTTTTCTTAAAGTCTCTGTCATTAGTGTATGACTTCTGAGTTTGAACATATATAGTGGCCTCATGGATATAGAAATTTAATTTTTATTAGCTGAAGTACAATGACTCAAATCTTATTATAACAAAACTGACCTATAGGATTTAGTTATGGATAGGTTGCTTTCAGTGATTAGGAGGAAATTGGATTAGTAGATAGATAAGGATCCAAATCCAATTCCCAAAGGGTGTTTTAACACCTAATTAAGTCAAATATCTGTGTGAGAACACGTGGGTGTAACTGCTCGTACCTGTGTATAGGTGCTCCAGAGTAACAATCAACCAAAAGTAAGCAATCGATAGGCGACAAGGCAGTGGAAAGTTAAATAAAGACTAGATATTCCTAGAACCTATATGTCAATTCAGTGAAGACTACAACGTTGGGCAAGTATTTTTGTTCTAAACAAGTAAAGGAAGGTCATAAATGACGGATTTTGGCTGTTGTCTAATTGAAAATTTACCGTCGTCTATGCGACCGACAACTATTAATGAGAAAGAGAGTCCCCTATTCTAGGACCTCTTTTTTGTTTTTTGTTTTTTTTGAAAATAATAAATAGATATTTATAAAAATACCCAATCCTAGACATGTATTTATAAAAATACCCAAGCACTATTTAAACATAGAAACATACCCAAAATCAACCCCATAATCAACAATTGTATATTTTTTGGGTGTGTTTATAAATGGGTTTTGAGTGTGTGTAATGATGGATTTTGGGTATGGTTATAAAGTGTTTTGGGTGTTGGGTATTTTTATAATTTCAGCCCCCATTTTGGGTATTTTAGTGAAACTCCCAATAATAAAAGGGAAAAACCATTTTTTATAGGGGGTTTCACTAAAACACCCAAAATGGGGGCTGAAATTATAAAAAAACCCAACACCCAAAACACTTTATAAACACACCCAAAACCCATCATTACACACACTCAAAATCCATTTATAAACACACCCAAAAAATATATAATTGTTTATTTTAGAATTGATTTTGGGTGTGTTTCTATATTTAAATAGTGTGTGGGTTTTTTTATAAATACATGCCTAGAATTGGGTTTATTTATAATAATCTATTTTTTATATTCATCTCGTGAAAGGTAAGTAAGAGTTTCCCCGATTAGACCCCATTTTTCTTGGGGATGGGAAATCAATTGTTTTCTCATGTTTGGTAAGTACAGGCACATTTTTCATGACCATTTTTTCCTCATTAACAATTAGAATTATAATATATCATTAAATGCATTCTTTTTTTTATTTGATTTAATATGGGTATAATTGAAAAATTATACAAACTTTGTTTTCCAATCATACTCAAAACAAACATGAAAAAGGAAATAAAGTGATATCTCCTGGTTATTTTCCGAGCGTGACCAAATATGGGAAATGAATCTTCTATTTCCCCTCACTTATGACATAGGAAGTGATTTCCTCTCAAATCCGTTCCGCGAACCAAAGGTTAAGTAAAGTAATCTTGTTTCTTAATTTCATAGTTGTGGTCCCTACAATTCTATGAGCACTTGTTCAAACGGAAAAGGATTTCGGGTCAATGTTTTGGTCCCCATAAAAATGGCATGGTTCATGGTTCATGGTTTTGATTTTCAGAATCTCACACTCATAGGGGGGACCTCTAATTCTATTGACATGTGCAATACACTGTTTTTTTTTCTATATACGTGTTCGATTCATTCTATTTGGCTTGCCTATCACCATCAATAATTACAACTATTAATATCATTGAATAATGTATTACAACTCCATATATACTCTGATGTATTTGAAAATTCTCATATATATATATGAGAAACTTTTTAAACTTTTAATTCATTATCAAAATGTTAAATAATTAACAATAATAATGAGAATTGAATTGGTGTATATATATATATAGTATACAGACGATCAAAATGAAGAGATGGAAACAAGTTAAAACCACACATTTTAATTGACAGATTCTCAGTCTCACATCACATCTGCAAGCAGCAGAATAAAAAGGTGGATGTAGACATGGAAACGATAGGATGCATGACTAAGCAAAAGCATGGCCAAAAAATATGCATCTCCTTTTTCTTTTTGTTTTTTTCCTTATTTGTTTGCGCTCCATCGAGGTCGACTTTTACAAGTGAAGATATTGTCATATTGTAATTAGAGCTCGCGTGAGGAAGGTTAATTAGCACTTAATAACTTTTTTAAAAACTATTTTGCTTCAACTTTTGGGTACGACAAAAGTTTGGAGGTGGATAGCGGTCCTTCACGTGATAGTAGCCCTATTTTTCTTTTTGTTTTTTTTGTTTTTTGTTTTTTTGTTTTTTTGTTTTTTTGTTTTTTTGTTTTTTTTTGTTTCGGCTATAAGTTGGATAGAAGTATATACTACAAGATGGACTAAGACCTTATTATATAAAAGCTACTTTTGTATCTTTGTTAATAAATAAGATATCCTACGTTATCCTTTTTTTTTTCTTTTTAAAAATGTCGTAAATGGATGCTCTTGTTTTATACGTATTAATGTATTATCTGCTAAATGGCCAGGACCTTATATGTTACGTACAATGTACGTTTATTTATATTATGTAGAGAGTTATCCTGCTTTGGAATACTAGATGGACCTCCATGCTTTGTTTTACTGATTAATCTAAGCTGCTTTGTTAGATAATTTAAAGTATGTACCTAATACACTCAAAACTAGCTTACATGTTGCATTTGTTTGTTCCATGTATTTAGAGAAAATGTTAGTGTCAGTCATACATACGTGGGTGCGTGACTGATTTTCTACCATAACGAGTGCAAAATATTGTTTATGAATAATGATAGAATCATCAATGATTAATTTTCACTCGTACTCTCTATGGTTTCTGGTTATTCTTCCTACAACTCACAATCTCGTCACATTGTCTCACACCTAACACGTTTTCGAATAATAACAAAATTCAATAATGCATTGGAAGGATAAACCTACCTAAGTAGCAACCAAACACAAAAAATCATAAGCGTCCAATTCAATCCTAGTATATATACGTATACCTCCGCTGGTTTGTTATCCATTTCTTTCTCATCTATTTGCTGAATGCCTTATACCTTATAGATTGTTATTACCATACCGGTCAATAATTATGTTCGCAAGCGTAAAATAATGAATTTTAGAAAAAGAAACCTATAACAGACAAATGCCACAAATTCATATCAAATTATAAAAGAAAAAGAAAGATTAATTGAGGATAAGAAACGCTCCCTTATCATCTATCTGCGGTATACAACCACCTAAGATATCCAGGAGTTATTATATAAACAGGAGCATCGAAGCAGTTAGCAAAAACCAATTAAGCAATGGCTTCTCCTCTGCTACCATCTGTAACCACCTCCATTGCTTCTTTCCGCCCAGCCTTGTTCCCTAGCAAGTCCCAAACCAATTGTTTCGTTGGCAGTGGAAGGCATTCGTTTGCAGTAGGTGGATCTAGACTACTCCTACTGCCATGCAAAGCAAAGCATGGTGATCACAACAACCCTAGCAGCAAGAACCAAGACGAGGTCACTAGTAGTCGTGAGGGAAAATTTGACAGGAGAGATGTGCTGTTTGGTCTAGGAGCTGGAGGGCTTTACGGAGCGGCTGGTCTTGACTTGAACCGGTTCGCCTTGGCCGACCCAATTCCAGCGCCAGACATAAACGACTGCACCCCGACCACCGAGGACAAAAAAGGACTCAAATGTTGCCCCAAACCAAGCGATAAAATCCGCGATTTCCGGCTACCCAAATCGCCACCCGCAGTGCTACGCACCAGACCTGCAGCTCATAATGCCGCAAAAGACCCAAAGTATGTAGCCAAATACAGACAGGCCGTTGCGCTCATGAAGGGCCTTGGCAAGGACGACCCACGTAACTTCTGGAACCAAGCTAATGTGCATTGTGCCTACTGTGAGGGCTCATATCACTACACTGTGCCTATAAAATATTGCTTTATACACGGGATTCAAAAAGAATTACAAGTTCACTCCTCGTGGCTATTCTATCCCTTCCACCGCTGGTACTTATATTTTCATGAGAGAATCCTTGCCCACCTTATTGATGACCCAACTTTCGCTTTGCCCTTCTGGAACTGGGACGCTCCTGAGGGCATGTACATGCCAGCCATTTTCGAGGACGACCACTTATTAAACCCTCTCTACGACGCCAACCGGAACGCCAAGCACTGCGTGCCGGGGACGGTTTTGGATCTCAACTATGGCAAGGACGATAACCCCGACGACAACGACACAATAATCCGGAAGAATCTCTTCACCATGCACTCGCAAATGCTGTCTATTTCAAGCACAGACTGGTGCTCATTCTTCGGTGATCCTTACCGCGCTGGATGCGAACCAATGCCCGGTTCTGGCAAGATTGAGAACATCCCTCACGGTACCGTCCACAATTGGACTGGTACGGACTCAACCTTGCCACCATGCACTGGCGAGGACATGGGAGTCTTCTACTCTGCGGGTCGAGATCCCATCTTCTACGCACACCATGGCAACGTCGACCGCATGTGGTACTTGTGGAAGAAGAACTTTGGGGGACAGGACATCACAGACACTGATTGGCTGGACAGCTCGTTTCTGTTCTACGACGAGAAACAGCGCCTCGTCCGTGTAACGGTCCGGGACTCCCTGGACACGGCCTTGCTTGGGTACGACTACCAGTCCGTTGATATTCCATGGATAGCCCCCAAATACAAGCCCACCCCTCGCTTTCCAGCCAAGACAAAACCGCAAATTTCCTCTGCGGAGCTTTCCACCAAGTTCCCAGCCACCTTGGACTCCACCATCAGTGTTGAAGTGGCCAGGCCGGAGGAGGTCAGAAACCGGAGCGACGCGGAGAAGGCAAAACAAGAGGAGGTGCTGGTGATCCGAGGGATTGAGTTCCCAGCTAATGTGCTCGTCAAGTTTGATGTGTATGTGAATGATGATGCGAGCTCGCCCAGCGGGCCGGACAATTCCGAGTTTGTCGGTAGCTTTGTGCACGTGCGGCACAGGAACGACCATATTATAAAGACCAAGCTGACGTTAGGGATCACGCAGTTGTTGGAGGACTTGAGAGCCGCAAAGGAAGGCAGTGTGGTGGTGACCTTGGTGCCAAGGAACGGGGAAGGGAAAATCACCATTGGTGGACTCTCCATCGAGCTTTCTTCTTGCAAGTCTGACTGCTGATATCATGCTTGCAATCTTTGGATGTGATGGGCTCTGCATGCAATAAGTCTGCTGGGATTAATTTCCAACATTTCTTTTACTTTGTTTGCTTTCGTTTCTGCTTGTGATTTAGTTTCCGTTTCGCCTATGAATTGACCATGCATCTCTTATAAAAATTATAGTTTTCTTCTTGAAGGGTTTGCTATCATTCAGAAGAAAATTCAGCATTATGAGCGCAAAATTCAATACCTGAAGGGTTTGCTTCATAATGATCCCCCAGTTGTCTCTCCCCCCTGCAGACTCAACTAGGGCTCATCATTTGGCCCGCGGGCTCATGGGCCTACGGGGGCCCGCCCGGCCCATTGAAAAAAAGCCCGGCCCGGCCCGTTATGGGCTTTGAGAGGGTCCGGCCCGCTTGGGCTTGGGCCGGGCTTGGGCTTGGGTGTTTGAAGCCCGGCCCGGCCCATAGACCCGGCCCGATTAAGCCCATGAAAGCCCGGCCGGGCCCGCCCACAAAAGTCCGGCCCGTTAGGCCCGCATAGGCCGGGCGGGCCGGGCTTTTTTTCAATGGGCCGGGCGGGCCCCCATAGGCCCATGAGCCTGCGGGCCAAATGATGAGCCCTATCTTTTCTCATGCTTTCTCTTTTTGGCTACCTATTGTAAAAAATGTGGGAGATTTTGTTTAACTCAGCCTATGAACTATCTGCGCTTGATGTTTGTCGAAATTGTGTTTGTCTTGTAGGTTATTGTGGTGTTTTGCCTTAACGGTTGGGTTAGTCTCTCATTAAAATAATTATTAGTCAAGGAAAGCAAAAAAGGGGGAGTTTGTAAGGTTTTACTATTACTTAGTTTTTCACCTTTCCTTGACACCATTAGCATCTTGTAATAAAGCTGATCAAAGAGGAGTAGGATTAGATTAAAGTTGTTAGCTCAAAGTGGTCCCCACATAAAGTGATTGTCTGCTCACACAAAGCGTGTGCCTGCTCCTCAACAATCAGCTTTTGGCATTACTCAACAAAGGTAAAATCATGCATTGCATTTCATTATGTGCTGCTGGACCTTTCTGAATAACCTGTCATAAGAATGGTACAATCTTACCATTTTCTACTAGCCTTTACACCTCTGTCCAGAAATATTCTCTTTGTCTTATTTGATAGCCATTACACTGTTGACATATGTAGGTTTCGTCTTAGGGCAGCCATATCATGGTCATATCAAAAACCCTTTTGTCACCTTGGTTCTAGCAAATTTGACATTAAGATTTGCAGCAGAAGCATCAACATCATCAACTCTAGAAGATAAAAATGATATTTTACGATTCAGATACGAGGTTCACATCATAAATGGCTTCACTTGCAACGATAAGCCATTGATTATTCCCTGAAGATCGAAGGATGATGATCTTGGTCCAGGACTTCAACCAACTGTTCATTCTGTCTTTACCCGCCAGGGCCCCCTCCCATTGCTCTAGCCATAAGCTATGGCAGCTCCAGCTCGCAACCACGGGTGCGAGGCCAGGGTGGGCTCAGCGGTCAGGCTAGCCCTCATTCGAATTACGTTAGGGAGTCTTTCGTGGCATTTCAAAGTTAGCTTTTGGGTTACCACACTCTCTTCTTCAGCAACAAACCATTACGTGCTCTCCAACTGGGAAGTGCTTTTGGTTGGTCTCAGAGTCTGGCGTCCATCTCAGTGATGATAATGTAAATTGGGTTAAACAATACAGCTGGCATGACTAATCAAATTGTGTTTTGTTTGATAAGCACTAATCAATTATATTGCAATAAAATGTTGGTGTTTGTTTTGCAGATGTCAATCATGTCATGGAATTTTTATTATTTGAATCAAGAGCCAGGGCAAATTATTTTTACTTTTTTTTTCATTTTTATTTTATTATTGTTTCACACGTACAAGTTGTAATAGTTTTATGTCCAAGACTCCAAAGCCTTGCATGTTTGCGAGCCTGCTACTTTTGCAAGTTCCTCTGCAGATTTTTTGTGATAATATCTTCAATTTTATTTACCGAAAAGAGAAGATTATATCTTCAATTTAACTGGCAAATTTTCTTTTATGTTTAAATTTCATAAACAACTCCTACATAAAATGTTGAACTAAAATCAACGCTTATAAAATTTGTAACATATGATCAAACATAGTACCATAGGTGTGGCTTTTTCCAAAGAAAAAACATTCCATCTCAATCCCACAACAGTCTTCCTTTTTTCTAACCCTCAATCATAGGTAATGAGGAAGAAGATAATGATATTAAGGGGAAAAAAAAAAGTCAATTACTGTTTGTAGTATTAGAAAACATGTAAAAGAGGTTTTCTGCGGCAATTTTATTTCACAATAACAGGGCTATGACATTGCACCAAAGACAATATGCATAAGTAAACAAACCAAATAGAGCGAACTACAGGCATAACTGCAGTTGAAAAGTATCACCAAACTTCGGGGCGCAACTCGCCAGTTGCTGGGGGCATCCATTTCCCAGAGTTGTAGACACTCGCACCAACTTTCCAATTAGGCACGTCCTTCATCACTTCAGCCTCATAATCAAGGTACTTTTTCCACTCTTTGACAAATCTAAGGAAGCAGTACAGACAATCATGAAGATCTTTTTACTTCGAATTCAGCGAGATGAATATTACAGGCATGAGACATATGAACGAAAGGGGACAAACCAACAGTAAAATCTTTTTACCTTTCATCTTCTTCAGCTTGAAGCACCGGGAGTATTGCTCTGCGAGCAGCATACTTTTCAGCCTTAATGACCCTACATAAAGCAAATTTTTTAAGCAAATAATATACCATATAAAGAAAATCCTCAATGAGAACAAATAGTAGTGTCCCCTTACCAAAATAATTAATTACGTTTCACATGCACTGGCAAAAACCAAGCAAAAATCAAATGAAATTGCAGGAAATCTCGCTAATATTTGCTTCTACTGTCTACCCAATCCCATTCCCACTCAACAATCGAAGTCAAAGGCATGTAAGAAAACATGTTCAAATAAACATAAAGCAGTAAGTTAGTAACTACAACTGTCCAAATAGTCACGAAGGATAATCATACGATCTTATGAGTATACAGAGCTCCTGCCCCTTTATTACTACAAAGTCAGTCAAATGTTTTTACCAATCCAGATGACATAGAAGCTCATTCTATCGTGATCATCCCGAAGAACCATGATCACCATCTCATGACCCCCACGGTAATAATAAATCATACGAGGCACATATCCTCGGCTTACTTTCTCACTGTTACCCTATAACAGCACCCAATTTGACCAGTGAAGGAAGAGACAAATAATGTGCTTTATACTAGCTTTAAACATTACTCGTGGAGAAAGTTTCAGGTTTCCTTCTTCAAAAATAGATCACATGTCCTAACCTAGAGAAATAACCTAGCCAAAGGTTTGACTTGAGGGAAGCTTCCAATAAGCAAGGTTATAGATGCTGCGGAAGCTATTTGGCAAGGAAAGCGGGTGGAAGAACTAACCCAGAACACATGCCCTTTGGCTCCAAAGCTCAAAACTGAGTCCTCAAACGAAATGGTTGCATGGAACACAAAGTAAGCAACAAGACGAAATGAGGGCATAACGATTTCCACCTGGATTACTTAAGGCATGAGCCACTAAGCAATTTCAGGGAAATGCAAGTAGTATATCTGGTATGGAACTCAGGCCAAGTTGGCTCAGTTTTGAAATATAAAAACAAAACATCCTTATTCGGGTTAAAAAATAAAACCAAGACTGAACTGCATAGTATAGCACAAACTCAACGACCTTGAAACTAATCTTTCATAGTAGGTTTGGTTCTTGGGTCAATAAGAAGTAATAAGAAAAAAGGCTTAGAACTTTCGACCACCTTCCATCTCATTCTTTAGCACTAAACAAGAGGAGGGAAAATCATCATCTCCCCTTCTTTTATCATTCGAAATCCATGTTTTCTTTCCATATCCATCATTCTATGAAACCTTAATATTAGGATATGCCTTTGTTAAGGAAAAAGTAAAACTAATTTTATACTACCCACCACATGAAAATCTCCCTCTCTCAAAGAAACAAGGGAAAAACTCCAACTCCTATTCTTCATCTCTATTCAAACACTTGTCATGCAGACATTTTCAACAAGGCCTCCAAGTTTATTCCCTTGGGGTTCATATGACACGGGATCAATCTGTGTTACGATTGAGCTTAGTTAGCACAGCGGTCAGCGTTGCACCAATATGTGTAGATTGGGGAAAGGATAGTCACAGGAGGTGGGATGCTTGTTATGGCACCAATCTGGTGAGTGGTGGGTGAAAGGATGAGGGAGGAGGAAAAGGAGCAGACGTCACAAATATATGTGCAGTCGAGGAGAGGGAGAGGAAGATGCAGAAGGAGCATATCCAGCCATTACCCATGTCCCCCTGACTCTACTAATAGAGTGCATACTTTACCACGTGGCGTGGCATCTGAATAAAATAGAGCATGCTAAGAAAACTATGGCAAATATGAGATTTGAACTATTTGATACGATATGGAGCACTGGCCCATGTAAAACAGGCTGCAAACTGAGCCCTTCACTAAATATGAATGTCTTCACATCTATTGTTAGCAAGTATCCAACTTTACCATAATAATTGGGCATAACAACCCAAGCTCTCCAAGCATCTGCTTATCTATACCTGATTTCTTTCCTTTGCCCCATCATTAACAATGCTCTTTTCAATTAACAATATGAGCATCCCGCATATCATTCATTAACTCATATTTTTTTTCTAAACAATGCAGAAAGTAATAGTTTGCAAGAACTAATGAACCTTTTTTTTATTTTATAAAATCCAAAAATTCATAACAAAGACCATAAAAAATTTTACAAGAATTATTACCCCAGAAATTATAATATAAATATGAAAATTATATTAATTTATTAAAAATACACGAACTTTGGTAACCATTGTAGATAATCTGCATTTCTGTAGCTCACTTCAAAGAAATACCAAGAGAACCCTAAAATAGATCACTACCTCTCACTCCCCTACTCACCCACTCACAGGACCCATCAAATTTTCAACCCTCAATTCACAAAACAATAAAAACCCATACAAACAAATATCAAATAAAAAGCTCTGACCTTCGGATCTTGTTGCCCTTGCCGACCTCGTACATGCCCCAAGAGAAGGCACCAAAGGCAGCCAAGAAAATAGCCACTGCGCTGGGACCCTTGTTGGGGATCCGACGAGCGTATCGGACCGGAGCGAACCCACCCGGCGGCGGACCGTCCTGGAGAACCGGCATGTCCTTGACGCTCGCCATCCCTGGCTTGTTTCTTATCACTGCCTCTGTCATTTTTGAGAGCTTCTTTGAGCTTCTGTGAATCAGAGCCTCAGCTGAGTCTTGTTGGTACAGTTTGGGGAAAGCTTTCAGGATTGCAGGGGTGGAAACCAAGTGAGGTATCGAGGCTAATTTAGCGGTGAGGGTAAATCTGGAAGACTGAACTTTTGGAGATCAATGAGGATGCGGCACGTGGTGCTCGTGAGTTGATTTTGGTTTGGGTTAGGTCACCTTCAAGTGATTCAAGAGAAGCCCTCTTAAATTTTATTCTACTTTCCCTAATCCCGAGCTGGGCATCTTAAACCGTAAACCGTAAACCGGCCAAATCAACCGAACTAGACTGATCGATTCAATTTAGTCCGTTTTCTTCTCTTTCTCATCCAACATGAAAAACTATCGAACTAAATTGTAAATACGTGGATTTGTTTGATTTTATTATGTTACAAGTTTAACATTAAATTGAACAAATTTAAATTGTGATCTATATTAATTCTGTATAAAATTATAAATCTAAACTGAACCAAACCGAATCGCATACATTTTTATTTTGTGTGCAAGTGATAGTTTAAACTACAAAAAAAAAAAGATTTCTCACACATACATAAAACTAAGATACCATGGGGTTCAAACCGGAAGCAAGTGCCACACACTTCTAATTTCACCACTACGATCATATTTTACTATTTACTGCATCTAGCTGGGTGGATTATATGGGCTTTTACTTGAACCTTAGCGGGCTTTCACAGCTCCAAGTCCAAGTCCAATCAATTTCCTTTCGAAAATATAATTGCGATAGTTCGACTTGTGACTAGTGAAGACCGTAAAACCCTAAAACCCTACTTCTAGACTCTTCCTTACGCTTAACAAGCACTCTCTCCCAACCATCTCCCTCAGTTCGTGCACTCTCTCTCTCTTTCTATCACTCTCTCTGCCTCTGTCACTCTGCAATCTCAGTATGTATCGTTTTGCTTCAAGCCTCGCATCCAAAGCTCGGTACTTTCCACTATTTTCTGCTATCTTTTCCCTTTTATCTTATCCGGGTTCTCTTTATTTTCTGACTTGTCTCGTTTGTTCATCACGAAACGTAAAGGAAATGAAAAGGATGTTGATTTTCATTTTTAATGTACAATTCCAAACTTGTGGAATCCAGTAAGACAAGTCAGCATGAAAACACAAAATTCAAAATTTACACTTTATTTTTCTCCAGTGAGAATCTTTTTCCTTTTGGTTTTTACTAATTTCGATTTTATATTTTTGGGTTTGCAGAGTTGCTAGGAACTGCTCCAAGCAGGTTCGTCTGGATGTGTGCTTTAAAGGGTCTATTGGTTGAAGCAATGCGAAGCTTTCTCTGTTTAAAAGAATTATTTTTATTGTGTTTTTTGTGTTTTTGGTTTTCGTTCAGGTTGGTGGTACGTTGACTTGGAGTAGAAATTATGCAGCCAAAGACATAAAATTTGGGGTGGAGGCCCGAGCCCTCATGCTCAATGGTGTCGAAGATCTTGCCGATGCTGTCAAAGTCACCATGGGCCCTAAGGTTCTACCACATCCCACTGTTTTGTGCTACGCTGCTATTCGTATTATATTTCTGCTGTTTACCTATCACATTGACTTTTTGCATTTATTAGTGCAATCTTTTGATCTTACATAGGATTGATAATTTAAGTTATTAGTGTGCTCAGTTTGCATTAGGTGCAATCCAATGATTTTATGAATGTATGATGTCCAACTTGGCAATACAGTGTATTGGTTGACATGTGTATGTTGTGGTGTTTTACTCATATTGGGTAATGTGAATGAATCTACTGGTTCCTAAACTCCTGTAGTATTTTTAATAAATTTGGCAATGGAAGTAGGTGAAGCTTTTCAAAATGTTTTGGTCTTCGTAGATGTGAAGGTAAAGACCAATTGGAGGCTTGAGAAATTTTTATTGCTTGTATTTGAGGGAGCTATTTCACAGCACTCATGGAAAGAAGCTTGATTGCCATATGTTTCTCTCAAATTCTACTTTTTTTTATTATATACAATCAAACGGTTGGAAAAAAACATTGAGAATCAAAGAGCTCAAAGGCCTTTAATAGTTCCCTGTATCTGTTTTCCTTGTCAATAGAATATAGATTTAGCCATTTGCTTCTATTTAATTGTCTGGCTCATTTCCATACTTTTCATAGTTTAAATCAATTGATATGTTGTGTTCTTGTATTTTCCTTTTCTTATATATTATTAAAAAAAAAAAAAACTGACATGGTTGTCTTTTTTCTATGAAAGGGGCGTCATGTGGTTATTGAACAAAGCTTTGGTGCACCCAAAGTAACAAAAGATGGTGTAACTGTTGCAAAAAGTATAGAGTTCAAGGATAAAATCAAGAATGTTGGTGCTAGCCTGGTGAAACAGGTTGCTAATGCCACCAATGATGTAGCGGGTGACGGTAAGTCTTATGCTCGTATATGTTGTTTCCCTCATCAGTATGTAACAATATTTTTCATTTGTAATTGGATTGATTTGCATAACTGAAAAGCAGGGTAGAACGTTCAGTTTTTTTAAGTGGAATTGAAGCTTATGTAGTAATGCATCGATATTGCTCAATATCTCTCTACCTGAGCAATTACAAATTTCCATTGTTCTTGCAGGCACTACTTGTGCTACAATCCTGACCAGAGCCATTTACACTGAAGGATGCAAGTCAGTTGCTGCCGGGATGAATGCAATGGACTTGCGACGCGGTATTACTATGGCAGTTGATTCTGTGGTAACAAACTTGAAGAGCAGAGCAAGAATGATCAGCACTTCTGAAGAGATAGCACAGGTATGTTTATTATTTTCTGGTCTTTCTTGTAAAGCCTTGGTTATCTTCAATATAATTCTTTTTGTTCCTAGGATTTGAAAGTAATGTAATCCAACTCTGATAGGTTGGAACAATATCTGCAAATGGAGAGAGAGAAATTGGTGAGTTGATTGCAAAGGCCATGGAGAAGGTTGGCAAAGAGGGTGTAATCACAATCTCGGTATGTTAACTTTTGTTGGTGCTGTTTATATGGTCTAAGTCATGCTTAGCTTGAGTTGTATGCAGAAGTGGGTGATGCTTGCATCTTATGTTATTCATGTCTAGATTTGAGTCATAATAGTAAAATAATCATAGGGAAATGGAAGTAGGACTACTTCAAATAATTTTATTTTAGTTTTTTTATTCTCAAATGATACCCAAGACATGTAAGCGTAACACTATGTTAATTTTTGTAGGATGGGAAAACATTGGACAATGAGTTGGAGGTTGTTGAGGGAATGAAGCTAGACAGGGGCTACATATCCCCTTATTTCATCACCAACCAGAAAAATCAGAAATGTGTAAGTTTAAGTTTGACTCAGCAATGACTATGTCTTGAAACTGTTAGAGGGCTGCTTGTTAAAGTTAGCAGCACCTCATTTCCCTTTTTGCTTGATGCTGATTATCTTCAACCTTGTGTATGTGCTGATAGGAATTGGAAAATCCTCTAATCGTAATCCATGAGAAGAAAATCTCAAGTATTAATGCTGTGGTGAAAATATTGGAGTTGGCTTTGCAGGTTAGCATTTGTCTGGTTAGGTTCACTAGTTTATTTTTACTATGAATTGGTTGACAAACTTTTGCTCCTCCTTTTCAGAAGCAAAGGCCTTTGCTGATTGTCTCCGAAGATGTGGAGAGCGAAGCACTGGCAACCCTTATTCTAAATAAGCTTCGTGCTGGAATCAAGGTTTGCTTTCAATCGTTTTTATGCTCCTGTTTGAGGTTCTTTTTTCTTTCCTATGTAATCGTTTGGTTCTTTGTGTAGGGAAGTCAGCATTTGCTAATCTAATGTGATTTGCTACAGGTCTGTGCAATCAAAGCCCCTGGTTTTGGTGAAAATAGGAAATCCAGTCTCCAGGATCTTGCCGTCCTCACTGGGGGTTCTGTAAGTTTATTTAGCTTTGTATTATTATTGCCTGACCTAATCAATTGCATCTCTTTTGGATTTTTCTTGACCTGAAAATGACATCTCTTTTGTATTTTAGCTTATTACTGAGGAGCTTGGTCTGAATCTTGACAAAGTGGAATTGGATATGCTCGGCACTTGCAAAAAGGTGAGCTTTGGTATACTTGAGTTTTTGTTTGCGTTGTCAGCCTAACCACGACATGTAGTTCTTTGATGAGGAGAACTTTCACTTTGTGTTGAAATATCTGTTGACACACAAGTCGCCTGTGGATTTGGATTAATGGAGTTTCCCATTCAATTTAATGCTATTTTTCCATATCTAGTTTTTCCTCCACTCTCCTAACGAATGGGGTAATGCTACAGGTCACAATTTCAAAAGATGACACTGTAATTCTTGATGGTGCTGGTGACAAGAAGGCTATTGATGAAAGATCTGAACAGGTTACTGTTGCTTCCTTGTGAAATAGTGTTAGTCCAATTTGTAACTGCTGTCATCAATGGTTTGCATTTTGTTACATATTTCAAAACAGAAAGTATAAAAGAAAATGGTTTTCCTCTTTGTTAATTGAGAATCATCTGCAGCTATGATTTCAGATCTGTACATAACCTTTATCTCCTATTTCGTTACAGATTAGATCGGCCATTGAATTAAGTACTTCTGATTATGACAAGGAAAAGTTACAGGAGAGACTGGCAAAGCTTTCTGGTGGTGTTGCTGTTTTGAAGGTCTGTTTGCTGTCATATATATTAAGGCTCACATTCTATGTCTAGTAAACTATTTATTTCTTCTGTATTTCGTCATCACAGCTCTAGTAATCAGTCTTGATACGGTCTTATGATTTCCTCCTCATTTTACCCCTTGGAAAATAAAAATAATAATAAAAATAAAAGTAAAGCCAAAAATAGTTTGAGCTTCCTTATCCTGTATTTATTGCACATGTCGCCACTTGCAGATAAAACAGTCTGAGATTTGCTTATGTTGCAGATTGGAGGAGCTAGCGAAACTGAAGTTGGTGAGAAGAAGGATAGGGTTACTGATGCCTTAAATGCCACCAAGGCAGCCGTTGAAGAGGGTATACTACCAGGTAATCTATTTTGTCATTTTGCCCACTTTTGCGTGTCAATTTGATTTACAGACCTAAGAGACTTAGATGCAATTGCATCCAGAGTGATGAAGATATGCCAGTTGGCACAAAGTCTGTTGCCTGTTTGTGTACTCAATTTGTCCTGATTTATCTGGTTGGATCAAGTTCGATAGACAATCTTAAAACTGTCTTCCATTTTCAGGTGGTGGCGTTGCTCTTCTTTATGCATCGAAAGAGTTGGAAAAGCTCCCGACTGCTAACTTTGACCAGAAGATTGGAGTTCAGATTATTCAGAATGCTCTGAAGGTTGGTATCTTCTACTGGTGTCTTAAGTTTGACTTCTATGATTCATTGCATTTGAAGTAATGTATTTTTTAGTTTTACTTGCATCCTTTTGCTCTATTTTGCTCCATGTTCTAAGTCATGTATTGACCATGCAGGCACCTGTCCATACAATTGCTTCTAATGCTGGAGTGGAGGGAGCTGTTGTTGTCGGTAAGCTATTGGAGCAAGATAACCCTGATCTTGGCTACGATGCAGCTAAAGGTAGGAGATGCTTCCACAATAGTCCTTTTATTTGCCCCTAACAATTCGGAAAACTATATATCTACCCTCTTTACTCATTTTGGTTGGTTTTTCTTTTCCTTTGGCCTAACCAGGTGAATATGTTGATATGGTCAAGTCCGGAATAATAGATCCATTGAAAGTAATTAGAACTGCTTTAGTCGATGCTGCAAGGTACGCCTGAGACATCCTCTATGTTTACTATTAACTTAAGGATTAGCTTCAGCTCCGATTCCCTCATCCATTGATTTTTGTTGCCTTTTGTGTGCAGTGTGTCGTCTTTGCTGACAACTACTGAAGCTGTTGTAGTTGAACTTCCCAGTGATAAGGAGACTCCAGCAATGGGTGGTGGCATGGGTGGAATGGATTATTGAGGCTCCTCCCAATTTTACACTCATTTGACAACCCACCCCTGATTGAGTCCACAAAATCCGCATGTAAAATAAAAAAACAGGGTGTAATTTTATCTTGGGTTAGTTTTGGTTGCAAGGCATCGTGTAGTCATAGCGCTAGAGAGAGAGATCAGCGTGTAGGTAGCTCCTGTAATTCAGGATAAAACTTGTTATTGCAGAGGAGAATTCGAATGTACCAATTATTCTTTTCAAATAAAAACTATTTTCTTGCCATAGTAGTTTGGTCATGTTGAGTTGTTTTTTCCTCCTTTTTTTATCTCGCAGCGAAGGTATAGAGGGTTTGATAAGGTTAATCTTACATTTTTGGCCATATCTCATCTTGCTTCTCTTGCCTTCAACATTTGAAACATCTTGTAGGGTTGTAGGAGTTTGAAGCTTAATTGAAGGGGACTTAAATTGTAATACTGCCAATTAATCAAAACATAAAATGACATTATTACTTTCATCAGTCACTTGCAAAACCTGTGCCTGCAGATGGCAAAATCGAATACAGAAAAAAAAAATGATGCTAATAAGACTCATTTCTTTATTTAACTCTTGAAAATTCAATATAAATCTGTGGAAAGCAACAATGGCTCTTTTGTCAGGGACTGGTCCCGACTTGAGTTCCATAATACAAAATGGTACGCATCCTCATGTGCTGAAAGCAATAAAAATGAGCGACTCAGTAATCCTAAAGTATTTTAATACAGAATTTGTCAAGTCAATAAAAATAAAATGTTACAAACTAAACAAGGTACTAGGGTTTAGATCATGACTACAAGAAGGTTCCTGGAACAAGTTCTTAGAATCATCTGCCCTTGCGGCGATTTTTCAATGCCGCACAATCTGGACAGTACCACTTCCCTTTTGGTTTGTCTTTCAGACCAACACACCCAAAATGGAACCATTCTACCTTGCACTGTCGGAAGCAAAGACTAAATTAGATAATCAAGTTTAAAGGATGTGTCTTAAACAAGATAAATGTAAACAAGGAGAAAATTATATACATTGGGGTTCTCACACGCAACCATCTCTCCATAGCTAACTTGGTTACATAAACAGTATGTGGGTTCATTTGGATCCACTGGTATATCTAAATCCATAGCAGTAGGATTGACAGCTGCAGTTGCTGTTGCTGCTGTTGCTGTTGCCAGTCTTGTTCTGGAGAGAAAAAAAAAAGCATCACTAGGTTCCAGAGAAAACAAAATGAGAATAATTCTCGCATCTCCCACCAACCAAGCATGATCAAACCTTAATTTGGAAACATTCTCAACTCATGAATGTAGGAAATGCGTTTTATAACCCCATAGATTCAGTAAAAATAACAGTAATATAAAGAACTATCATTTATCACTCAATCATGAATTCTCTCTGGGATGGTTAATGATAACTCAATTGAAAAGGGAAAATCTGGTAGAAGCATGAAATCAGAAACTCGACTGAAAAGAATATAAATAAAACATCAAGAATAGGTAGATACTTCTTACGCCCTCCTCTACCACCTTCACTACTCCTTCCGGGTTTTGCACCTGTATCGGCACTTGGAGCAGGCAATGCGCTTGCAGCAACAGTATCTCTTTCTGGCATGAACCATTTCACCAAACAAAATTAGGGAACACACATAACCAAGGCGGAAATTATTATGTCCTCAAGATAACGAAACCTCTCAGTGTTGTCTTGACTAAAAATAAAGGACTCCAAAAGTGTAGTCTAAAATGTGTAAAAATCAAAGACTCAACAAGGTGGAAAAAGAATAAAAGTAGAGTACCACGCAGCTCTTCCTCAAAAGTTTTTAAATATTGATCAAGTTGTTGTATGTGTGTATCCACCTGAACATCATTACAAAATTTCAAATAAATATTCAGAGATCACAAAATCTCTAAAACCTGGCAAAATAACCAATCAATTCGGTGATCATCTTTTTTTTGGGTCAATATTCGGTAATCATATGTATAGGGCAAGATGGAGCATCCACGTACCAAATCATATGCCCGAACAGCCAACATAACCTTTTCATCTGCAATGCCAATGCTGTGCTTTTGCTCATCAAGAGCCTCATCCGAGAATCTAATAAGGGATGTATCAGGTGTAATATTTCCAGACTTAATTTCACGCTTAATGTCCTCTATTTCTTGTTCACAGCGTTGTTCATTTTGCCTCTGAATATCTGTTTATAGAAAAACAAATAGTTTACTTGATAACCCCAAGAAAGAGATGCGACAAAATTTGAGTAACTACATGCACACAACTTTTACAGATTTTAATATATTTTCTTAATGCAAAGAGTGCATAATACAAGAAGAAAAAAAGTTGGAAAGTGTCGGGAGACAATTCTACAAGAAGACATGTCCCACTCCCCATCCCCAACCAGAATAAATATAAATAGCATTCCTTCAATGTTAGAGCGGGTTCACAGTACAAAGAAAAATGGTGAAAACGTACGTTTCAAAGGAACACTTAAACCACAAACATAACTATAACCAACTCCAATAAGCCCTTTTGTGGTACACATAGAATTTTTTGTTCAATCACATATCTGGCGTGCCATGTCTTCACAACTATCTAAGGGAAGAACATAACTGTGACTAATGTATCCACAACTGACTGAATATGTACATTAGTTATGCTTGCATTTTCTTTGCTGTCTTCCCATCCACAGCTTCGATAGATGAGCCACTGGCCATATATGGGTTCTCAATTTGAATCTGTCACTTTCTTATGTTTCCTCGTTCCTACTTTTTGTACTTCAGGGGATCCAAAGTCGTGGTGAATGTAAAATGAAAAAAAAATGACAATAGCACTAAACAGCTAAAGTAGGCAGAATCATACCTTGTAAACTCTTATCTAGATTACGCAGCACTGCATAATGCCTTGCCAAAATATTAGGTAGAGATTCCAGATCTGCGAAACGGGAAATACAGTAACAATTTGAAGAAAGTGAAAACAGAATGAAAAAGCGGTATCTATGAAGAGTTTCTCTCCTATACAGTAATTTGCATTTACTCATATTGTTAGCATGTATTTTGGAGGTTTTGGGAAGACAAAGACGGTAGAATTTTATGGAGGTGTGCAGTGAGAGCATTACTTTGGATTCGTTGGAATGGAAGAAGTAGTAGAGGTTTGAAGAAAAAGAAGTAGAGTCTGAAGCTCTGTGGAGAAGATTCCTGTTTTTCGATTCATTATGGGCTTTGGTTTTACATCTATTTTTACGAAATCAAGAGTGTCGTTAAGACTGTTATTCATATTCATATGATGTGTTGCTTTGTTTTCTTTAGTTTGTTCCTCTGTACATTTCTTCAAATTAAGTTCTTCTTTCCATTTGATCAAATCCTCAATTCACAAAAGATTCAAACTTTGAAACCCAACATAACACCTTTATATCACACAAAGCTTCAAGCCCAATTTTCTTAATCAATTTACTCGAACACAAAATTTTGATACAAAAGGAAAGGTTTGCACATAATCAAAATTGCAGCTGAAATTTAAGAGAAAAGTCTTTCGACTGATGAATTGTTATGACCGTAAAATTGGGGAAAGAGTGAGAGAGAGAGAGAGAGAGAGAGAGAGAGAGAGAGAGAGAGAGATTACTGGCGTTAAATTCTTCGAGGAATGACATTACTATGAATTGAGGCAAATGGCCAACAGCGCCTCCGAAAGGTCTGGTTATGGCTCCAAAGCCCTAACCCTAATAGTCCGATTGCGGTTGCTCTCTCTCTCTCTCTCTCTCTCTCTGTGAACCCTAATAATTGTAAGCTACGGAAGAAGATGGCGATGACGCGTACGGAGAAAATAATTTGCGAAGTTGACACTATCCGACAACAAAAATAATTTGACCAAAAAAAGAAAGAGACAACAAAAGCTAATGGATGCTTTGTCAGCCCAAAAAAAGAGATGATTTAAGGATAAAAGTCTATCACTGTTGAAACCCAAAACCATGTAATTGTAGCATTTTTGTCAATTTTTTTGATGATGCAAGGGGCAATTTTGTCAATGCAAAACCCTTGAGCGTAAAAGCTCGTCTAAAACACTCCCCATTTCATATTATGGCTCAAAATTCAACCATTAATCCCGATTTTTAAAGAACCCTAAATTCAAATGGCCAATTTCGAGCCCTAACATGAAATGGGGAGAGTTTCAAACAAACTTTTACGCTCAGGGGTTTTGAGTTGACGAAATTGCCCCGATACTGTCAAAAAAGTTATTGAAGAATCAAACATTGCTATATACAGATAGATGTTCTCTTATCTGAATGTTTTATATATGATTATTGTTCGGATGCCCTAGTCTATTGACTAGAAGTGTAATTTTTCTTTTTCTTTTATTGGTCAATTGGTATATATTTCTCAGTTAGATTTTAAGTTTTCTCGACTTTTGAACCCAAAAGTCCGAACTTGTAGAACAATTCCACATCCTAAAGTTGAAGTAATCAACTGTCACAAACGAGATTAAAAATATTGAAATTTTTTTTTTGAAAGAATTTGAGAACTTAAACTCTAATTAAGCTAATTACGCTTGGAGTTAGGGTTGATTCTTTTAGGATGCATTTGATTTATGCTAAAAGGGGCTTGATCATTAAAGTTAGAACATGTGTTAATACGAGGGCTAACGTTTCTAAACTTTAAGACGTGAAATTGGTCTATTTATGTAGAGTTCAAGACCACACGTTTTTGGATCCACACGCAAATTAAAGTTAGAGTGAACGTTATGAAAAATTAAAAATTAAATGGTACTCAAGCATAAATATCATTCAAAGTACCCTGGGTAAGTGGTTGTGTATGTTATTTTTGAGGTGGGAAGTTTCATCCCGCTAATGTCACTTAGTCGTGTCTTTTTGAGGGCGAGTAGAGGAACGCCAGTCAGTGGAGTCGGACGGAAAATGTCTCCGAGGATGGTCGGCAGGAGATCTTTGCTGGAGAAATTGTCATTGCCTAAGTGGCAAATCATGTAATAAAAATCTAAACTAAAAAGCTAATATTGAATCTTAAAGTCACGTAGAATTTGGTATTGCTCAAAGCTCCCAGTCCAATCACACAGTAGAATGCGACCCCAATAAACAAATCAAAAACAGAAGTAGAAGCTCCAACATTTGTAGAACCAACCTGTTTATACATTTCTCTTTCTCCCACCATAACTTACAAGGATTATCAGAAGAGCCAACAATTCTTACAATCTTTTTCACATGTCTGGTTCTCATAGTACATCAATAAAATGAAAAGCAAAATATCAGAGAGGAGAAAAGAAGTGGGTTGGAGCAACTTAAATACAATAATAAGCTTTGTATTTATTAGCAGTATTGTCTACTAAGAATGTCAATGGCAATTTAACAAACCTCTATCATACCAAAACTCAGCTCTGCTTACTCTTCACATAAATATAACCGGTGGGATGATCCCAGAGTGCATGTGTATAGCTAGCAAGCACCTAATTTTTCTTCTATCCTTTGAATCCATGTGTACTCTAGCAAGAAGTTGCTCAAAACTTGTAATTCAAAATGACAAACTATAAGCAGTCATGACGCCATTTTTATCTGTATTTGCCGGTGGACATGTACGAGAAACTCAACATAGGAGGGGCCATTGGGGCTCTGGTCTTCGACCATATAAGAGAAAAATAATGTTCCTACAGGGAAAGAGAATACAATACTTAATCAAACCATTTAATAAGATTTCTTTATCTTAATGCCTTCTACTGAATAACAATGTTAACTACGTTAAATAGTTCACTTAAGTAATAGTATCTCAGCCCAAATATCAGATATTCTGTTGGATTCTTTTTCATAGACAAGTTTCGTCTTAGTCATCCACAACTTATCTTCTGAAGGTTGAAAGGATGCTATTACTATAATTAACTAGTTACTTATATATATGTAGTGTAAAAATTATCTACTTCGCAACAGAAAAGCTGTAGGGATAGTAGTTGTCTCATTCAGTTTGCTTTATATATGGTGGTTCTAATGCACTCACCTGATGGATCTCCTTTCTTACACAATTTTAAGCTGCAGAAAAACAAGACAAATTACAAATCATTACTTTACATGAAAATATCAAAAACTGAATTCAAATGCTTTAATCCTTTTCTTCCTTGTGGATAAGAAATCACTAACGGAAACAGTATCAATCATACCGAAGGTAGGAACATCTCTGTCGCCGTATTTCATTTACCACTTCATTCAGCTTCTTCGATAATGGATTATCATACTGCTGCAGCACATACTGGGCAAGAGAACTTACAAGTTAAAAAATGATAATTTACACAGAAAATAGAATAAATTCAACTGACACACACAGATTACAAAATCCACGTTTATCAAAATCTAAACAATCATAACGTATAATCAAGACTATTAATGGAACAATACAAAAAAATAAAGAATAATGAAATAAGCAGCCAGGCTCCCTCATTCTAGTGAACCAAAACAGGTCCCAGGGAATCAAGTTCAAACTCAACACCTGAGGCATGCGGCTAAGATTGTAATTTACAATTATGTCAAGCAGAATATAAGTAACCAAAAAGATAAATCATAAGGTTACCTGAGTAGGAAGTTCATCAGCAGAGGTGATGCCAAAAAGTTGTTGCAAAATGCTAGAATCCACCAAGTTCCCAACAAATATAAAACAGTCCTCACCATTCTCAAGAAGATAAATTCCTTCATCACTCACGTGTTCGCTAGAAAGCGGAATCACCGGAGGAATAGGAGATTCGTCACCCTCCTGTAAATTAACGGGAAGCTACCAGTGATGTAAAATTCATATTTTAAAGCATCATACAAGAAGTTAAATGACACACCTTTTTCGAGTCAAGGTCATGAATGGCCACCATTCTGGGGTAAACCAGTGGCACTGCCAAAGGAACAGAAAGGGAAGAAACATGGTTGATCCAGAAGGACCGTTCATCTATTTTTCCTTCAGTTCGTAGCCCAGTACTTTTGATTAATGCTGACAAAGGAACATGAGCATGACAATCATCAATATATTGTACAAACTTTCTTTAAGAAGCTGACTGATAATTCTGCGAAATATGTTTGTGCAATGGAGAGGTATGCTTTTCTTTAAAAACATTTTATCAACCAGAACAGAAACGCTTTCAGTGTGATAAGTACTCCCTTGCTGTGTTCCAGCCAGATAAAATGATTCAGAAGTCCAGTATTACTCCGAAGGGACATTTTTTGGGGTCTGATTGGATCATAGCTCATGGAAAAACAAACACTTTGTGATTTGGTTCAAAGAAAAAGATCCAACTGTCTTCTCACTGGTGCATTTTGTGCAAAAAGGAGGAAGAAGCTGGAACTCACTTGTTCTTACATTCATATAAGTTGGTATAAGTATATATGCCAAAAAGAATATACCGAGGGTGTATAGAGGCAGGAGCTTCAGTGCCTCTGGAAGAATAAGCTGTCCAGAAGATGATACAGTAGCACAGAATTTACGATATGAAAGCAGACTACTGATGCACAGATTTGTCACTTGTTCCCGTACACGCAAGAGGGCACTTAAAGGAATTTCATTTGCCGCTGTACACAATATACAAAAAGGACTTATTGTCAGAAATCTTCCAAATGAAATTAGACGAATGTCACAACAAACTCCAACCCTTAAAATAATATATTGGCAGGATGTAGCAAGCAATTGAAAGGAACATAGAGAAATATAATTCTACATGCGCATTCAAATCAGTCAGATGGGAATGATGAAAGACAAATGTTAAAGATAATGATTTTCATATATAAATTCACAAATTTAAGCTCTGGGTTTAACTGAGGAAAACAATAGTTATAAATTATGAAAGGATCATAACAAGAATAACCGCATACAATCGTATACCTTGCTTCATGAAACATGCAAATTGAGTGTCCAAGTCAGCAGCACGAAACAGATTACTTAGCATACTTGTGCATGGCAGAGACAACGTTGTAACTCGAATTCTCCGTTGGCCATACACAGTCGTGTATAAAAGGGCACACTGGACATTGAGATACACAAATATGATTAAACAATGAAATAGACATACAGCTGCAGAGGTAGGTGATGTCAACTCAGTTGTATGATAACAGATATAAGCAAAAGGTCAAAAAGTACTATATTATATTACTGCATTGGAAGCCTTAGGCAGAGCCGCAGAGAGCAGAAAAATAGGAATTTACCTGGAAAGCACATTCTGAGCCATCCTGTAACTTATCATCGTGTTTTAAGGTCACCATAATAGCTTTGTCACAGTCAATCTGCACGATAGAAAGGATTGATCATGATTTCAACAAACAGTATTAGAGCCACTCTCACTCTTTCCAAGGAAAAGGAAAAAAGGATAAGGAGAGAGAGAGCGGCGAATGAGAATGAAAACCAAAAAACAATAATTAAATAAATGAGCAATAGTCAACATAATCAGGGGTTGAGGGGCATTCTGCTTCCATGGAAGATTAATGATAAGTAAGAGACATAATGTGTTTGCAATCAGGGATTTTGTAGAATAAGTACGAACCCCAGGTAGGTCAACATCCGTAGGAATACGTTTACAAAAGCTTCCATGGTACTCTTGAACTTGAATGCCCTACAAATGATGAAAACAAAATTAGCTTACTAGAATAATCAATTTGTAAGAACACAAGCAATCATAATATAATACTGGAGAAAGAGGTTGTTCAATAAAATTACCTGGCTGCATCTTACACGCATCACCGCCTCAAAACCCTGGGGCCTTGTGACATTCCATCTAAGATCATTGTAGAGCTTTGCAGGATCAGAGACAGCTGAGAAGGGATAATAGTAATAAACCTGGAAGATGAGGAAAACAAAGCATTGAAGTTAAATCCTCAAAAGTAAAAGGTCAAAGGAAAAGAAGGAAATGCAAGCAGTTAGACTTCCGTGTAAATGATCTTTAGTTACAATTCTCAAATGCTTCTCAAATCTGATTTTACAGATTTATGCTTGAGGCGGATGTGTAGTTCAAGAAAAACAAAAATATGAAGAAACTAGAAAAATCATAAGACAAAACCCTTAACAAGATCAGAACAGGTAGAAATTGTGATGTTAGATGTATGGCAGTGATAAAAGAAAATTCAGTAGTACCTGCCCTCCAGTTGTTCTTGGGATGACAGCGATAGAAGCGATGTCTATGTATGACTGGGTAGTGATAAATAAGTCAACACAAACCTGGAGCAATTCATGAAAAAAAAATCCAAACAAATTATGCACAACAATTTGCTAATTACCAATAAAAGTCTCAGTCAGCAAATAACTCACTTCAATATATTAACTGATTATCAAGTGAAAAGAAATTAGTCAAACATTCACCTGATATTCAGCAAACTCAATTGCCATAGTTTTTAAAGTTTTGTCTGCTGGCTGGAGTAATTTATGGGCCTCCTGAAACATAGTTAAATAAAGAAAACAAAATTACAAGATCATTCATTTGAACAGACAGCTCAACAGAAAGTAAAATGATCGGATGATAATTATCACCACTTAGCATATTCAAATCAACAAAGACCTGACATGTAAATTTCTTTGGAAATAATCAGTCCAACCCCATCTATGTGGCCACCTAATTCACCAAATCCTCTCGAGGGGTTCAGAAATTGGAGAAATCTTTTAAAATGTATGTAATTCCTATTAACTGGATATATGTAATTAAAACGCAGGATAGGCTGCAACATGGTACAAAGAAAAGTGAGGCCAAAGGCAAAAGTTACACACAAGGGCTTCCCAATTTGATATGTCAACATAAATTACAAAATAAGATTTTATTTATTTATTTATTTATAATTTGTTCCCTTTTGAGATACATAATTATTAATTAAATTTTTGTAACGTTTATTTTCCAAATGAGTAATGGAGCAAGAATTTTGGTTTTCTTTGTCCGAAATTAAACAAAAAGAGCAAAAGACCATTCTATTTTGTCACATGCAAAAGGCCTTTCATTTTTTGGTATCCTTTAATCTTGTCATTGTTTTCTTCTCTTTGAATGGGCTGTCCAACAACCATAAAGTAGCTTTTCAGATTTCCCTATGGAAGTAATTCAGGCATAAAAGAAAACACAAGCATGGTCTTTGGTATGAGATGGGTCATTGGGCTATGGGGGACTCCCGAAAAGAGGTAGAAGATCGGTCATCAGGTCATATGGCTATTGGGGATTTCATAACCATAAGTTCTTCTATAATTCCATTTTGGAGTCTCAAATAAGGATGCAATGCGCTGGTTTCTTAATAGTAACTGGAATAAAGGAGAAACCATACCATGTGATATACTCTAAAACACAAAGACAGAGGATGAAAACACATAAAAGGTATTCATACCTTCTCAGCTGAAGATATATTAGCTCTTCCTTCAGCTTCTCTAGCAGAAAGGGCTCCAATTCCAGTTGATGGCAACACTGCAGACACCATAAATCATTAGTATGCATGACAAGAAACCAGGTATCCTGTGAAAGATAAAGAATATGCTAAATGTGAAAACGGATATGCATACACATCTTCAACTAGATGTTACAAAAATTGGTCTATAAAACGTATACATGGCAAATAGATATAAGAGGCAACATCACTAAATCATTTGGCTTTAATTCAACTGATAGTATGAATATTGGATCATTTAGATACGACAAGACATGGTGAGAATTCATAAATTACAACTGAAGAAAAGAACTTCTTTGATAACTGGGACCATGGAAAACTTTGACATATATGTTCTAGGTTGGTTTTTTTCCCGAGTAAGATAGGTTGTTCATCTTTAAGGAATAAGAAAAAGGTAATTTTAGTGACTCAAACTCCATGCAACAAATATGCATTTTCCAACAATTCTTATGACTAGTAATGTTTATGCAACATTCCACCATCTCTTGAGATCCTTAACAGATCAGAGCCATTTGTTTTGTATCCAAACAAGAAAGCAACTGCAACCCCGAACATGTAGTTGTTCATTCTTGGAATGAAATCATATATAAACTTGTTTATAAAGAAACACGGGTACGAGCTTGCCTGACTGAAACACCAAAAGTTTCCCTCCAGTACTCTTTATTGCCAAGAAAGCAGCCTGCGCAAGGAAGAAAACAAGATAAAAATTGAATATAAGCTATGAATTTACACATCAATCAATCTATCCCAGAAAAAAAATGCAAATCATAGGGTATTAATTATTCCTGTAGCTAGGCCACAAAGCCCATAACAGCAACAAATGAGCAGAGAAATATGTCAATTAATTGTTCTCAGTGAGATTAGACACGGTGCTCCTCATAATAAAAGAGATATTTATTCAAAACCCCATTTTAGCAAGACGTATTATACAAAAATTCATATCGAGCCTATTTGGAGGGAAAAACCCAAAACTAGCCACTAGTCATCTTCTAATTGGTTCTTAGTGTGTTAAAATTGTATAAGAACCAATTAGAAAATAACAAGTGGCTGATTTTGGGTTTTTCACTCCAAATAGGCTCTCTAAGGGCTTTTGTATATTATGTCATGCTAAAATGGGTTTATTAGTGAAATCCTCATAATAAAAACACTCCAAATGCATTTTGGTTGTCAAACAATACTCGAAGCATGTTTTCATATCCATTTGCAATTTTAATGTTCTGCATTTCCAAATGAAATAGCATACCACAAGCACCATAAAAAGTTCAGGACATACAACAGTGTCACACTACAACATACCTTGATTGCTGCACCAAAGGCCGATTCAGCAATTTTACTGTTTTGAAACATGTTCGGAATACTGTCCAACAATTGCTCCAAATGTTGACGGCACTAAGAATCCATAAAACAAAAATCTAAATTTAATAAGAGGCATATAGAAATTCAATAAATTGGATGACAAACTGACTTATGGATGATTGTTGTAAAATTTTAATTCATTAACATTGAATAACTACTCAGTACATTTCACAAAAGAGAAAAAATAACAGCCACTGACCTCGGAAAGTTGAACAACTACATCAGTCTCCAAAGGAGTGTAAACATCTTGTACATCAGCAACAATAAGCATCAAAGGCTGCAAACATGTTGGACCTCACTATCAGTGTTAAACCTTTTCAAAATAATTGTTCACCAAAAGTAGAAGCCAAATCCATCAAAAGTTACTCTTTATATAACCAAACCTATAAACCAAATAGAATAGACTTTAAGACAATAATAGGATGGAAAATTTCTATTGACCTGCTGCAGCGCGCGTTTCAAATTGTAAAAATGGACTGTGGAGTCAAAAGTCGCAATTCCCACCATTGTCCAAGGACCTTCCTGCAATAATAAATAATTCAACACTTGAGTCAAATGTTGTTTCATTTAAATGTATCACTAATGACTATACAGTTTTGGGAAAATGAACCAAGCAAATATGCATACATAAAAAGATACATAGATACATGCACACAGAGGCACAAAGACACACATACATAGTCAGAGACATATATATGGTTACCAACGGCCTCAGGTCATAAGGAATACAATATAAAGAAAGAAAATGTGTATGCAATTCAGTGCATAAGCAAATGACTCTAGCTAATTGACAGCACAATCACAAGCTGTTTAAGAAAAGTAGAAAGGAACATTATGCATATAGACAAGATAACTCACTGGTAGATCAGCAATAACTTGATTGATTGCACTGCAAGCTGCAGCAGTTGCACCAGTTTGTATGGCATTCATGGATACATCGATGAGGAAGAAGTACACAGCTGGCATAGGATCACGCACCTGAATTATCAAAGCCGAATCATAAATGAGATGATCAAGAGAAACAGATAAAAGAATATAAGTCTAGTGCAAAAGCAATTCAGTTGTTCAGTAGTCTTTGAAAAAAACAGACAATGGGAACAGCCCTTCTACTTGGGGCTCAAAAGGCCAATTCAAATTAGTCGATAAGAGTCAATAGAGAACACTTATGTTATGCAAAACTCTATAAAAAAGAAATGAAAATAACATGTTGCAATGGTTGCTCCATCTTCAAACGATTTACATTCATTCCTTCTGTTCCCTTGATAAGTTAGGCATGCAAAATAAAAATGGAATACAGTATTAGGGCATGAAATTACTCCATGTCACAATGATTTGATAGACACTCAATCTGGGCCTGCAAGAATCTCCAGAGTTGACCCAGAGAGAGAGAGAGAGAGAGAGGAGGTGGAAGCAAGGCTTTTTTGGACTTAACAATAAGTCCAAAGGTAATAGAAGGCTTACATAAGAGTCCGTCAGATGCACTGCAAATGTAGGTAACCATTATTGGCAGGTTACCAACATGCCAAGGATAATTTGCATTCATTTGTCTCAAAAGGAAAAAAAGGAAAAAATATACTGGATAACAAAACATGGTAATCTGACTGCAGTTATAATTGCAGATAAACTAACCATGTATTCTTTTGAAGCAACAAATTCAACTGTTCCTCTACATAGTTCAGGCCTATCATCAGCATCTCTGCGCCTACCATCTGGACCCAGATTGCAGTGGTAGTCACGGGGAGTCTCATCAGTAAATCCTGCAGAAGAATGGCATACATTGTAGGATCACCACTTTTGCATAAATATACATAGTGCAGAGTACACCTTAATCCACATCCAAAGAAGAGACCTTCAAGATTCCAAGAGCTAAAACAGGAATGATAAATTACATGCTCTCAAGAAGGTATGACTTTTGGCAAACGGCCTTCTTTTGAACATTTAAAATGATTGTTTGAAAAACTGAAACGTTTTTTCACCATGTTTATGTTACAGATAAAAGTTCAAAAACATTTCCAAGCCAAATAAACAGTGAAAACCTACAAACAAACAAGAAAAACAAAACCAAAAACGAAAATAAAAAACAAGTAAAGAACATAAACACTTCTTTGATGAAGTTTCAATACCACCATATTTATCCTGCTACATAAACATAATACCGACAGAAATCTCCCTCACCACACAAGTTACAGATGAATCGCCTGCCTTGGTCAATGAACTTCATGAAAGGATTTATGTAGCCTTTGCAACGAGAACATCGAACAGGACCACTTTCACCAAAATCCACAACCTATAACAAAAAGGTTCAGTACTAAAATTTTGGCTCGAAACAACTTTTGGTTGTTTAATTGATTAAAATTTGGTGATTTTGGTTTCTTGTGTATCATTATTTATGGACAGATATTGTGCCTTTAGTGGCAGAAATAAGGCAAAAGCATAGTGGAAGTGTTTTGTATTAGCTTTTTTAAGGTGTCTTGATAGAAAGGACTGCTAGAATTTACAAAAGAAAGCTGGAGAGGAGGCAAATTTTTGTCAGAAAGAGTGCGATTTTGGGTTTCTTTGGGGGTTCTCAATATCTACAGCATTTCTTTTTCTTTTTGTCTTCTTGGTGGACTACTTGTCTAATTCTGGACAATGATATTGTACCTTATTAACTGTGTTCTAATAAAGTCTCCTTTTCTTATAATAAAATGAACTCATGAATCACATGTTGATCAACAAATGATCTTGCCGTTAGAAGAAACGACTAAAGTTTCCTTTTTTTAACCAGTTATCTATAATGATAAGTAATGTTGTATATGGAGGAAAAAAGAAATGATGAAGTACTTGGATTGGTTCCTCAGATGGATGAGGAAGGGCAAAAGGCTCAACCAACAAAGATAACGGCATCCCTGATGTTGTCAAAAGATCAGCAGTGCATGGTATCTGGTAAATTGACAAAACATAATAACATTACATTTTTATTTTAAAAAAAATGAAATTGCTGCATTGAAATTGAGATCCAAAAGTATTTTAAGTATATAACAGACAGCCAACCCATGAAAGTTTGACCCCAACCTGATTGATGGTGCACCTCATGTAACGAGGACTGCAATTCCCATTGTCTCTAACAATATAATCACTTGTAGCAGGCTTCAAAGTAATAAAAACAATCAGAAGGAAGTAAATAATAGACAATATCCAGTCTTTCACCTGTCTTAAATTTAATTTGTAGCAGGAATTTGTGCAATGACAATTAAAGTAAAAATACATAATTTGAAAAGGGAGAGAGTAGAGAAGTCATAAAGTATCAGGAAATACAGCTAAAGAAAATATTGAAATCAAATATTTTTTTTCTTCAAGTTTTTATGGATGAATAAATACCGGAGGTGGATTTGCCTGATTGCTCTGACGAGTTTCATGAATGAGCACCGACGAACTTGGTACAGGCCGAGGAATTTGATTGGGATCGATCTTTGATGATCCAGCCAAAGGTGCTCCAGTTTGACCAACAGCAGGTGAGATGGTAGTCATGGACTGATTTGGTAGTGGCGGGGGCGGCATTCCAAACATTCTAGGTGGTTGAGCAGAACCAGGAAATTGTGAAGGTGGAGCCACCTAATGCAATTCAGTATATTTGAGGAACCAAATCAAAGTAAGAAGAAATGAATCCATGTATTCATCCTTGTTTCCCCCTATCAGAACAACTATTGTATTCCACTTTGAAAAAGCATTGGTGGAAGGAAAAAAAGAAATTGAAAATAGTGTTCAAAATGAATAAGAAAAGAACAAGAGAAGAAAGCCATAGTGTTCAAGTTTATAAGTTGCAAGATTATGCTTGAACATGTGAAATCATAATGTTTTAGATAAAGAATTATAGGAAATAACTAATAATGATGCTACATGTATCAGTTTAGACAGATTGTGATGATACTTTAGCATTATAGTGTGAATAAAACTTGAAAGCACCAGTGGTAAGAATTTTCTTCACTTGAAAAGAGACATGAGTGTCCACAATGGTGCACACTGGTGTGTGCTACTAAACTCACACTCATCAGCCACTAAGTTCACTTCTTTTTCTTTGGGTCTACTACTAAGAGATAATTTAAATCATGTGTCATCTTAGTCGGTCCCTTAAACTAATCTTATGGAGTAAATTGATCTATCTAGTTTCAGTTAAGTTATATTGGAGTAAGTTGGTCTTGCATAGAATAAGCCGCAATCACTATATCAAATAATAAATAAATAATTGCCAGTATACCATACCACTTGTTCTATATGAAATATACCTTAGAATTATATGGCCATTCATTTGGATTTTATCAATTAACTTAACTATGAAATTTGATATCTCCATAATAATTCAAAAACAATACAAGTCACTCACCTGCCCTTGTTGCATTGGCCATGGCTGTGAGCCATAGGGAGAACCTGGAGGTGGACGCATGGGCTGAGGTGCTGCCGAAAATGGTGGCGCTGCCGAAAATAGTGGCGCCTGCTGAACAGTAGGACCTTGAGGAGCACCAACTGCTGGGCCACCCAGCATAGAGTGCATGGTTGGAGTTCGAGGAGGACCTGCTGTTGTTGCCATTGCTGGTGGATGTCCAACAGGTGGTTGAGGTGCATTTCCAGGCGGAGGAAAACGGGGCCCACCTGGCAAAGCCCCGGAAGCAAACATTGGTGGCCCATTACTCATTATTCTACCTGGTCCACTTGAAAGGGGCATGCTCTGACCCAACGGCAAAGACCCAGGCCCTGAGCGAGGACCTGATGCTGGTAGCGGTGTTGAAACTGGACCACTCTGTAAACCTGATGTCTGGAAAGGACTAGGAGGTGGCCCAGAAGCAGGAGCTAACCCACCCACAGGGGGCAAAGACCCAGGAGGCGGTCTAGACACAAAAGATGAAGGCTGGCCAACAGGCGGCCCAGTGGGTCTTACTGGGGCGGTGGCAGGGGGTAATATTGGTTGTGGTGGTCCTGATCGAGGTCCTGCAGGTCGTGCAAGTGCAGCGGGGGGAGGGCCAGGCCGAGAAAACGGGGGCGGAGCGCCAGGAGCCCCAGCAGGAGGGGCTGATGAATGGAAAGGTGGTGCTTGGCCTAAAGGGGATGGTCTAGGGGCAGAATTAGGCATGTTAGGCTGCCTATTAAGATTCAAATTCTGCATATTATCTGCTAATGAATCAGGGTTTCTCTGAGCATTGTTAGGGTTGTAATTAGGGGGTGGTGGGGTGTTACTGTTATTGGGCCTGGGTGCCCCTGGGGGAGGCACAAGAGCTGCCATTGATCACAGAAATCAAAGACCAAGATCCCCTTTTTTCTTCACAAAAATCTTCAATTTATCAAATCAACAACCCACAATCCAAATCTACAACCACAAAACAAAAACAAAGATACCCAAAATTCAGAAACTCATAATTCAAATACAAAATCAACAGATTGAAATGTTCGCATCATGCATAGATCAATCGCCTCCTCTCTCTCACATAACCTCAATTCAACTCAAAGGCTAATCACAATTAATGTACTTCGATATAAAAATATTAAAACATGTACATATATCCTACAGCACTCTCCTGATCATCGAATTTAACAACATTCTTCCAACATATCACAACAAAATTCCAAGATCTAAGATTTTCTTATTGAAATAAGTTATGGGTATTGATCATAGACATGAAAGGAAAAGGCACCTGGTGGTGGTGGTGGTGGGTTGTTGCTGCTTCTGCTTCGTTTCTCTGCGGGAAGAGTCCTCTGCAACTACAGGCAAGTTGGTATGACGGACCAAAGTGAAAGCAGTGTTATAAGAAGGTAAAAATAAAACCTCCTTAATTAATAATCATCCCTGCGCATAGGACCCCCGGTTTTTCTTTTTCTTTTTTACTTTTCCTTTTGTTTTTGTTGGCTGAGTAGAATTTAGAAGCTTTCTAAAAACCAAAAAAAATGAAAATGAAAATCGACTTTTAAATGAAAAATAAAAAAACTAGAATGACAATAATAACGTAAGAATAGAAACAATGTGTTTTTTTTTTTTGGGTTTCCTTTTTCTCCAAAAAAAACATTTGGGAGGAGGAGTCCTAGCTCGTATTTGACAAAATACTACAATCCTTGACCTTGACCATTGACAACTCTTCATAAAATAATAATAACTAATTAAAAATTATTTCTCATAAAAACAGGAATATGTATTTTAATATTTATAAATAAAAAAATAATCCATATTTAATTACAAAAAAAAAAAGATAATGAAAATTTGGTAAAATATTTAATTACAAAAAGAAAATAGTTTAAATAGTAGAGGATAAAATAGTAAAAACGTAGGTATTAAATTAGGTAAATGATTTTCTCACTCTCCTTTTATTCACATATACTCTTTTTTATTTAGAAAAATAGAGTGTAAGTGGATAAAAAAGGAGTGGGAAAATCAGTCCCCTTAAATTAAAGCAAAACAAAATGGTAGCTACCAAGTTTCATCAATATTATTCTTTAGCTGGCTGTATTTTCTTTTTTTCATTACAAGCAATAATATAAAGGCTTATTTACTATAGTGCCCCTAAAATTATAGTCAAATCTCACTTTATTCTCAGAAAGTTAAAGTGACCTATTTTCCCCCTTGATCGATGTTTTGCGTCTCACTTTACCCCATTCTGTCAAGTCCATCAAAAAAATATGTAAAAAATGCGAATGTGGTATAAGTGGAACCCGTTATTATTTATCTATCTATATATATAAAGCAAAAGGCAGAGAATTGTGAAACATTCAAAATACTAGAATATGTCCTTGGTTAATGCAAGGATTAAGAATTAAAATTATTAATTAAATAAGGATAATATGGTAAATTTACAACTTTTCATATTAAAAAAAATTAAAATTAAAAGAAAAATCAAATAATTGATCATATTTTTATAGAACACAACTACCCATTATCTTTTTTAATTCTAAAATAAATTTATAAAAAAAAGCATCTCGTAGGCGCGGAAGCGCGTGCGAAAAGGCTAGTATTCAATTATATGTCATGTGTGCAAAAAAATACTTTGAAAAAAACATAAACAAAACATAAAAAAATTATCAATTCCCCCTTCGCCTCTCCCATTCCCAGCGCACTTACCCCACCGCCTACCTCCCACCTCCACAACCCCTCCCTTTCCCTATCACTCCCGCCTCCGGTGAAGGCACGACTCATACTTTTTTTGGGTGAGAAAAGGGGGGAAGAACCCCAAGAACAACCAAGAAGACTACACAACATTAATCAAGCGGACCTTATGAGCCCCCAAGTAATCATCAATCAGTAGAGAAGCAAGCCTTAAGCCTAGCAGGACTCTCCTCAATCAACCCACTATTAGGATGACACTTGATTAACTCAGTGGACATGACTCAGACTTTCACAAACTAAAAAGTAATCAAAATTTAAATTTAAAAAATTTATAAAAAAAAAACTAGAAATTTTCCTAAAAAACAGAAGTTTTCCAACCTGAAAATTACATAAAATAAAATTTGTAAAGCCATGTCAGAGCCACCTAAAGCTCAAATTTATTTTCAAGTAGTAATTTGACACAAATAAATTCAGGTTATGAAGTCAATACGGATTTCTTTCTGTCGAAATGAAGTGAAACGCAGATGGAGAGCTTAGAGGTATAGCTCAAAATTTCCGGACGAAAATAGTGGTTTTTGTATTCTTCTCAGAAAAAAAAAAACAAAAAAAGCAAAGCTGCTCCGCCGCTTCAGAGGCAACGGTAACTAAAACCCAACGGGTGAGGCGCGTACTAGATTTGGGCCCGCACCCTCTAGAAACCAGGCGAAATAAAAGAGTACGAAACTGGGCAATGAAATGGCCAACCAACCTTGTGTCTTGACGTTGTTTGTTTCTTTACCAACACCTTCAATCTTTTTCAATCAAAAGACCATCTTCCTCTTCACTCTTTCTTCCATTTTACTTTACATGATTTTTAATCATCAAAATTCACATCCACAAACCCAAAAACATTTATTAATTTATCTATATTGGAAAGCAAGTTTTGTACACATAAATGATAATTTCTGATAACCCAGTTGTTTGTATCTCATTGGCACAATGGCAACTTTTTTGTGGGCTTGGGAGGATTTTTTTTACCATCAATATTTCGGTTCTGGGTTTTCTGTCTAATTGAACATTGTTGCATGCAAGGTGTGGACGTAAGCTGTATAGGCCATGCCTGTTAACTGATTTTCAATGCATGCTTCATACCAATTGTCAAAAAGGGAGAAGACAAAAGGGCTCTCAGTCTCTCAAAATATATTATATGTTGAGATTTTTTTATGATTATTCAAGGGGTTTCTTCGTTTCTAAGATATCTGGAGAAGGCATCTTGACATCACATAAAAGGACATTAGAAAAGGGTTCATGGGATCAGCGGCTATGAGTGCTGCAACAATTTAATATGTTACAGCTGTCTGCTTCTGATGACCCTTTTGCCAAAACCATACTCATATTACTTGTGCATAATTGGGAAGTCTACTTAGTCCTTATATAGAAGTGATGAATGACCTTGACACTTCATTCTTGCTGAGCACTGAACAGTATCAATTTCAAAGCCTTCTACTGCACTTCAAATATATGGTGAAAGGTTAGTCTTTTGCTCTCTACAAGTTAACTGTTTTCTTCTTTGGATATCATTAACTAATTGTAACAATCTTTTGTTATCATGAAGGAATTGCTTCTATTTATTGCTTGGTTTTGTTCCCATTGGTACTGGCTACTTTCCAGTCCATTCTTCTGCTTATAATTTGATTTCCTGATAAGGGTACCACTTCAAAAGGTAATTCTTCTGCCTTAACATACTGAAATTTTCAATGTTTCCTTCATTGTTCTCAGATAATAGTATTAATTTGAAGTTTTTGTTCTCAGTTTTGCTTGATAGTTTGAATTATTTTGAGTTCTGCACTGTCAGGTTTTCTGATTTTTACTATTGTGATGTAAAATGGGAGTTTGGTTAAGTTTTTCTTCATCTTCGTCTACTTTTTCTTATGGCTTCCTCTCTTTCCACATTGAAGTTGTATGCTTAAAAAGACATTCAGAGTTAGGTAAGGAAAAGAGTGCAATAGTAAAATAAACTATGCGATACAATAATGTATATTCAGCAACTTCGATTTGATCTATGGTTTTCAATTTACCTAAGTGGAAGTACTCTTTTACTTTGGATGGATGAAGTTTTCCGAAGTAAAGAGAAAATCTGCATTTTCATTTATCATAGCACATTGACGAATTTTTTACCATTTTCTTTTCAATTACATAAATTTTTCTATGCTACGCATCCAGTTTGAGAACAATGTGTAAACTTGTTAACAGTGAAGTTACATCTTAGGGCTTTCAATTGCAGAATGATTGCATCTGCTGAAGCAGTTGAAGCTATGGTAGAGGTTATTCCTTGGGAAGTAGTTCCTGAGTCATTGGAGCAAAAGAGAATTGATTACTTGGCCGAAAGGAAAAAGCCGCTGCGGGCACGTTATGCATATGGTGTAATCTTCTTAATCACAAATCTTTGGGCTTGGTTTGTTCGTGACTATGCGCAAAGGGTTTTACCTGAGCTCCAGTGTATGTAACTGTTCTACCCTTCTCAAAAGATCTGGATTTTTTTCTTACTTAAGTTTGGTCCATACCATTTTCAAATTTTATACAAATCACAAGCTCCTAATTCAAATACTGTGAGTAACTGACTTCTGCAAAGCCAATATCCCTATGTAGCTTCTAAAGTAGTTTCACTTTACAGATTCTGCTAGACTTGTTGTGATCTTTATCTTATGTTAAATTCCACAGTCATGTTCCTTTGCACATGAACAACATTTAGAAACTGAAATTCTAATCCTGTCATACATTATTGGAAGTGATTCATTTACACATAATTGGAGCCTAGAAAAGGTATATATAATGATGCTTTCTGTGTTGTGCTTCTAAAATTTCTTTTGCAGATATGAAATCTTGTGGAACTGGCGGAAATGATTGTTTTCATACACTGGGAGTTCTTCGTGTGAGTTTAGGAAGCTTTGTATCTTTTTTCTGGTTGAGTCATAAGATTAAGTTTAACTGCAACCCCTTATAAATTGGTTAACCAATACCGCTGTACCCTTAAGCATAAAGCTCAGTTGGAAACTAAGGATGATGGAGAAATAATGTAGTCAAAATCTTGTGTTTGCAGGATAAATGTGTTATCATAGGATGGATAACGAAATAACTTAGGCCTATAACTTGTATTATCCTAGTTTTACTATATAAGTTAATATTTATTTTCAGCTACAGATTTGTTTCTGTCCCCTCAAAGAGTGAACACCTTAACATCAAAATTAGATATTTTTCTTTCTAATGTTCCTCACTACATCTAAAACAAGAAAACTATGTGAAGCTCGCAATGCATGGCATTCTGGATGGTGGGGATTGAAGTTTTTCATATTACTAATATCGATGGTGGTTCCACTCTTCGTTCCTTCAGATTCTGTTCAATTATATGGTACGTTAATTTGACAGTCAATCACGAAACACTTCATATTTAATACCATATTCTTTTGTCTTTCTTCATACTGGTCCTTTATGCATCAATTGAGAAAGAAGCATCACTTACTTGGTCCATCTGATGTTAGAACATGTGAGAATAATCTCTTTCAATGCATTATTCTTTTCAATCATATTTACAAGTATATACAATGGTCAATTAAGAAAAACCAGGGAAAACAAAAATACAAAGTCTAGGCCTAAGAACATAATCTACTATATCTGGGGTTCTGTTACCATGGATACTAGTAGTTTCCTTCAAATAAACCACTCATGACCTATCTATTCCTCCTTGTTTGATGCATCTTGAAAAAGAATTTTCAAATTAACAAGTTTTTTCCTATTTTCTTACAGGCGAATTTGCTCGTGTTGGTGCAGGGTAATCTTTCAAATTCTTTGTTTAAATGCCTTGAAAGCCATTTACATTTTCTACACTTGCTTGAACTGGTTGCTAGCCTGGATAAGGCCATCTTTAGTGCTTTGTTCTAACCTGCTCCACCGTTGCATAAAACATTAGATCATGATTTGTCCAAGAGCAATTCTTTTATCATTACACGAAACAATAATCTCAAACTCATAGTACAATTTTTTTTTCTTTACCTCACTTCTAAATCAGTTGCCTTCTTCTAGAGAGAATTATTTCTAAGATTTGAATAGGACTAAAGAAAAGCAACCCCAATGTGGAAACTATCAACTCAATATGGGACAGCTTAATCAACACAATTTCAGAGAGTGGTGTGAGAGTTCTGGAGTACCCTGTAATCAATGTTTAGACAAAAAAAAGAAGAAGGAAAACAAACTAATGAACATACCTATGGGTTGTCGCGTCTGGAAATAGAATCTTGTTTTTAAACCTCCATTTTACTGAAATCAAGGTGTAGCATGTATAGTAGAATATATTCTTTAGTTCATGAACTTGCACGTTTATTTGCTTTGAGTGTTCGGCTCATATCATTACTAACATTGGTTTGTGCTAGCTTCTCATGGCAGGATTTTTCTCCTTCTCCAACTTATAAGTGTGATCCAGTTTATTAATTGGTGGAATAAGTACTGGATGCCTGATGAGCAAAAGAAGCAGAGGTATGACTTTTTATTAACAGGAAAAGTAGACATTAGCTCAGATTTTTGGATGGCTACCATATTACTAGTCATCCCAAAATGAAAAAATGGTCAGCATATTACCTAATACAAAATAGAAACAAAGACTTCGTAAAGATCACAATAAAGAAATAGACCATTGTAACTATTGCTTTAGCCTTCATTTCTTCTCTTGGTGATAAATGCACTTAATAGATCTTCTTTTATATTCTACAGCTGCTCCCTTGGATTATTCATGTCTACACTGTTTTACATTGCTTCGATGAGTGGAATTGCATTTATGTACTCATCACATGCGATGAAATCCTCATGCGCTCTCAACATATTTTTTATCACATGGGCTACAATTCTACTTATCGTAATGATGGTTATATCGCTACATTCGAAGGTATACAGTGCTGTTCAAAACACTTCCATTTGATGTAAATTAATTACTTATCAACTTCGATTCGTGTTCCTTTTTAGTTTTTTGGTTACTCAAATATTGCATTATCAGTCGAGTTAAGAATAGATTCTCGTTTTCCTTCTTAATACAGGTAAACAGAGGTCTTTTATCTTCAGGAATTATGGCTTCATACATTGTTTTCCTATGCTGGTCTGCTATCAGAAGGTTGGGACTTCATCCATACATCAAGTATAACTTGCTAATTCAGATTCAGCCGAACTTTCTATCAAAATGTTTTTTTTATTATTCTTACATCCTCTTTGTTGTCCATTGAGCAACAATTATAGGTAAAATTTTGGTGTAAATCCAGATAGTTTCATGGTTCATTCAACATATTAGCAAGTGACTGCTCATAAAATTATGCTCTGTATGTATAAAGGTCTCTAAGTAGGTTTAATTTAAACTGAGTAGTATATCAAATTTTGGTTGTATTTGTTTTAGCTAACACTGAAGGCAAATGAAACATCAAAAATCTTTGAAATGAGAAACGCACTAGCATCTGTTTCTTTATAGGCTTTCATCATCTACCATGCGTGGTCCTTTGCAACTTAAAAAATTTGATCAAGATGTGTAATGTTACTTTTCTGGTTTTAATACATGGATTTTCAGTGAACCTGCCAATGAGGAATGCAACAGACAAAAACAAGGGAATGGAAATGGTGATTGGAGTACCATGCTAGTAAGAGTTGACTTTTTTCTTCTTTTTGGTTGCCTCTATAAGTTTCCTTTATTGAATGATATTTTATAGACGCATTTTTGTCACACAAGCATATGCAAAACATATTAAAAGAATCCAGCACCGAAAAAACTAGCATAGAAGCATCAGTTAATGATGGTCGGTTTTGGGTTGAACATGCTCTCATACTGGTAGTCTGCTACAGTGTGCAAAAACAACTGCTACATATAGATAAAGTAAACTGGGAAAAAAATTCCAGCACTATTTAGTCTTTGAGCACTAGAAAAGTTTCTGGTTCCTTCATTATCCTTCTAAGTTGAAGAAAAGTATCCTCATTTTCTAATCAGAACTCATTTTCCAGACACTGATGAAATGACTGTTAGCAATAGCCCCACATCATCTAGGTACCTTTGGGATGTGCAGTGTAAAAATATATTGGCATTCTTTCCATGTAAGCCAGTTTGGATAATTTCTACAGATGAGTTTAGCCATGAAATGCACCAAATTTATTCAATATTAATCTCCATAGTGGTAATATGTTGTGTTACACTGTACTACCTGCAGGGCTTCCTGATTGCAATATGTTCTATAGTTATGGCAACCTTTTCAACTGGGATAGATTCACAGTCATTTCAGGTGAATAACTTCTCTGTATATGTTAAAAGAATGAAATATACCAACCTTATTTGGTTGCTAAGAAAATAAAATCTAGGCTTAACAGTTTCATTAATTGATTTGAGCCACTGGAAAACAAAAATTGTTTGTAACTGAGTTTAATACAAGATGGCTTCGCCGACACAATTCTTAAATAATTCAGACACATAGATTCTATTCATTGACAAAAGAGGGAGTAAGTGTGAAATATGCAGGGATGTTTCTTGCTGACTGCTAAAAGCAGCCAGGATCTTAATTCCAGTTATTTAGCCAAAAACTAAAAAGTACTTCTCATGCTATTTAGTTTCAAAAAGATGAAGTTCAAGAGGATGATGACATCCCTTACAAGTATGGATTTTTCCACCTAACATTTTCCTTGGGGGCCATGTATTTTGCAATGCTATTCATCAGTTGGAACCTCAATAACTCAGCTAAGAAGTAAGAAACCAAACTATCTGGTCCCCTGTCATTTAGATATCTCTGTTTGAAAATATTCATTTCATATAATTTCAATCGTTGTACGTAACATTCTGAAACAATCAGGTGGAGCATTGATGTTGGGTGGACTAGTACATGGGTAAAAATTGTCAACGAATGGTTTGCAGCCTCAATATTTCGTAAGTAAATCGGTGTATATGAGTTCCTATTTGGATTGCTTCTGAACAAGGATTGTTTTTCATGTGTTGAGTTTTATTTCTCTACATGCAAAATCTGATAATACACTTTAGTCTGCCATAATCAACTTCCGTCATAACACTCAATATTTGGCATGAGTAACATCACAATATAGCCAATTTGATTTTCTTCTAAAGGTGCACTAGCAACCCTACTCAAAACTTGGCTGAACTACAAGTTACCATGCCGAAATTGTTAAACAACTTTTTTCAGATAACTTGAAAAACTGTGAAATATTGGTTTGTATCTTGGTTCAATTGAATTTGTGTTCTCTTGGAATGATACGGAAATCAGAACAACTTTTTATCTGTTCTATCTTTGATTTTCTTCCAATTTTTTTATGCAGTATGGACGTTGATTTCCCCAGTTCTGAGGCAGTCCAAAGTCATGGATCATGAAGAGCCTGTGCAGGAGATTGATAACTCAGCTGTGCCATGATTGATTATGGAAAATGTTGCAGATCTTCCTTGCTACCTGTTACATGGTCATTATTCTTTCTATATCAATTATTCTTCAAGCCAGTCACCAAAGGAGCAGAGAAAAATAAGTCTTTAATACTCCATTGTTGGAAAATCAAGAAGAAGATGCCTGCAATTGAGTATTCACATATTTTGCACCTTGAAACATCAGAAGATGAAGAAAATACAATGGTTTTATGAAAAGGATTTATCATGTGAAGTGAACCACATGATGACTTATCTAATGTGTTTGGCATATTGTGAGAAGTCAAATTGTGAAATTTTTCCACATAATTTGTTAGCATTTCTCATAAGGTTATATAATTAATCAGTTCTGCCACATTGACTTGCATGAATACAATTGTATGTCATCATCAGGTCAATTTTCTTTCATTAGTCTGTGATAATTGCTGGTTTGGTTGCACCCAATGCACTATTGGCACATTCTCCCACTGCTATCCAGTCAAACCCATATGTGGATCAAAAGTTTCATTTCTCTTTTTTCCTTCTAATTATAATCCAGTCAAACCCATATACATCACCTCTCAACCACTAGTAGCAACCTTCTTAGCTTAATTTATAAGAGTTAATTGCTGTCTAGACCTTTTCTACTTTCTATATAAAAGCAGGAGCCATTACCCAATTGAACACTCACCAAAACACCTTCTACAAATCAAATCCTTAGAACTCATCAAGAGACAGAGATACTTTCAAGATGTTGAAGCAATCACCAGTTTGTTCCATTTTCCTCACTATGCTAATTGCCTCAGTGCATCTAGTGCTGGTCAAGGCAGCAGTTGACCCAGTCAAAGCCAGTGGGCATGAGCCAATTCTTGAGATGTACATGCATGATATTCTTGGGGGCAGCAGCCCTGCAGCTAGGCCAATCACTGGCCTACTTGGCAACATCTATGGAGGGCAAGTGCCCTTTGCAAAGCCAATAGGGTTCCTTCCCCCACAAGGTGGGGTGGCCATCCCCAATGCCAATGGTGCCCTCCCAACTGTCAATGGCCTCAATGGCATTCCACTTGGCACTGGCTTAGCTGGCACAACATTTTCAGGAAAACCAAGTGGCCAGGCCCAAACCCAGTTGGGCCCTGATGGGCTGGGCCTGGGCTTTGGAACCATCACAGTCATTGATGATATTTTGACCACAGCACCTGAGTTGGGCTCACAGACAATTGGGAAGGCTCAAGGAGTTTATGTGGCAAGTTCAGCTGATGGGTCCTCACAGATGATGGCTTTCACAGCCATGATTGAAGGTGGTGAATATGGTGACACCTTAAACTTCTATGGCATATTCAAAATTGGAAGCCCAATGTCACATTTGTCAGTCACAGGAGGCACTGGAAAATTCAAGGGTGCAAGTGGGTTTGCTGAGGTTAGGTCCCTTATACCTCCTGGTCAACATGTCACTGATGGTGCTGAGACATTGCTGAGGATCATTGTGCATCTAAGCTACTGAATCAGATATGGTGTGGAAAATTTAACTGCAAGTTTGATTTGTTTGCTTGATCTACAGAGAATCTGGATGCAGTTTTCTTGTCAATGATTGAAGTTTTTCAAATTTGAATTTGTCTAATTTTGTCATAATAGTATTCTAAATTTTTCTGTTGGATTTTGTATTGGCAGAAGAATGCAATTTAAATGTTTGGTTCATTTTCTGTCGCTTTCCTGTGCAAGTTACATACAATGAATTCATTGATAAGTAAAAGTTGTTGCTTGCTTTCAATCTTTTGATTTTAAATCCTGATGACTTGAAACTCTTCATGGCTTGATGACTTCATTTAGTTTTGACTACACACTCTCACTGCAGTGACCAAAGTTTCGAATAGGACATTCAACATAGGAGTACAGACCTTAACATTGCATCTTTGATTTTTTTCTGACAAAACCAACCACTCTAAGCCAAATTGAAATGAAACTAATAATTCAAATCCAAATTCTCAAACCTCTTGCAGAAAAATTTGGACCTGATTCAAATCCAAGCTCTGCAGCATATCTGTAGAAGAAGAACAAATAAAAAGGTCTTCAAAGAATTGCTCCATTTTCTTCCAATCGAAGAAACAGATGCAAGTACAACATTTAGTTCTTCTGCAATTGCACAAACTGTCATGGTAGTCTAAAAGAGGCAATGAATTATACACGAAAAGAGAGAAAAACCTACAACAGAAACAATGGTTTTTTTTGTTCAAGTAATATAATTTATGAAGTTAATTAAAATATTTATTACTAATTATTCACTAAAGAAATAATAATTAAAACATAATTATTAATGAAAATAATTAAATAAGGCTAAGATATTATTTAATTACTAAATAAAATTTTATTGGCTTAAAGATACTAAGTTAAAATTTATTTTTAAAAAAATCCTCTCCCGACGAAATGCAGTCGGCACAAATATTTCCCAGCGAAACTTTGTTGGATAGACCTCTCCCGACGATAATTCATCGGCACAGGTGAATTTCGTCGAGAGAGATCTAATCCGGCATAGACCTTTGCCGACTAAATTTCGTCGGGACAGGTTTTATCTCTTTTTTTATATTTTAAAAGTATAGCCGCACGGCTATAATCTATAAATAGAAATTTAAAACGTATAGCCTCGCGGCGATACTCTATAAATAGAAATTATAACATTATAGCCGATCGGCTATACCCTTTAAATAGAATATTTTAACAGTATAGCCGCACGGCGATACTCTACAAATAGAAATTTTAAAATATACTCTATAAATGCGTAAAGCATAGCTCTCCAATTCTCCATTAGTGAACCCACACATATCTATCTGACTTTACAACTACGATTGATTTATGACTTTGAAATCAATCTTCATCTGAGTTTGTGGTCTCGTGTTTTGCAAGTGCATATTGATTTCTCTTCCATCCAGTTTGGTTGTATTTGGCATGATATGGAAATCAATGCACCCCGGTGTGCTTCATATCTTGTTGATAGCTTTTCTGGGATTCTACTCACTTGGTATTCCGGTGCCCTCCAGTGCTTATGTATCCTTCCTAGTGCTTTACTGATAACCCGGGTCTTATATGTTTTCTGCTGTTTCTGAGAATCATCCCTTGTAATTTTGCAATAATTTCTCTCTTTTAATGCGGTGTCGGTGAATTTTTCTTTTAGTCGTGACTTAAGGCTTGAATTTATGTTCCTCCATTGATTTTATTTTGGCGGATCTCATGTCAGAGTATGCAATAGTTTACTAGGTTCTGTTCTGTGTTGGTTCTCTGAAAGTCAGTCTTAGCTTTTGATCTGCGGGGTGAGTAGGAATCTGGTTACATGCTTATGTGGGTTTGAAATCTTACTCTCTTGTGAAAGTGATGAAGAGATTTGGTAGTACATGGTTTTATTGCTTCTGGTTGTTGATACAATTTTAAACGAGGCTCTGTTGTCATTTGCAGGTTCTTGGCAGGATTTAATCGATTAAGATGATTCAAAATGGATTGTTGCCAAAGTTAAGAAGTACTTCCTTTTTGCATAATATTTTTGTAAAAGCTCAAGCAAAAGAACCATTTTATGTAATATTTATAGACATAACTGGATTAAGTTAGGTACTAGTATTAAAAAATTGGTAAATTGATCATCGGAGAAACGGATATCTTTTCGAACAACAGAAAGTCCTAAAATTACGTTGTAGGACGAATATCATTATCTAAACTGCCCAAGGGAGTGAAATTTTTGTAAGTGTTCATTATATTAACATTACCTCAATAATCCTTGTAATGGCAATGGAGTTGGCACAGTTTTGTTTACAATTATACACAACATCCGAAGGAGTTAACTTGCATTTAATCATGCATATTGCAAAGGCATATTGGGCTCAACATGCATTTTCTCGCACATCGTAAACCACAAGGAATAAGATGACCATTTGGAACCACATGATTTGTATTGGAAGGATCAGAGACATCGTCAACTTGACCAAGAGTGTTGTCATTTGGAACCGCATTGGTATGAGAGGGATTAATATCAGCTTGAGCTATTGCAAGCACAAGCATGCTCATCAAAACAGCGGCCCGGAACACACCAGCATCCATTGCTCCTCACTTTTCTTTGTTTTTTTTAATTCAACTCTGTTTGATTCTCGAAGTTTGTTGGTGGTGGAAGTGGAAGCTAAAGCCACAATTTATAGGGAGACTACTGTTAATTATTGTGGTTTGCCTTTTTGTTTTGATGTTCTTGGTGATTCATTGTTGTGTTGCAGGGGTGGAGTGGGCTAATGAAGCTCTTCAAGTTCTTGGAAAGGGTGCTCCCTTTTCACTCTACTTGACACAAAAGTATTTCTCCAGAGTTGCATCTGTACTTAGGAAAAAATGACAAGATTCGTTAATATGCTCAAGATTCCTTCCTATAAATTGGCAGAAGAATGTAGTTTCAGGAAATCAATGATGACAAGAGAGCAATTTGGCTTGAAAAATCGTGTCCTTCGTATGATGTTTGCAACATGCATCACAGGGATCAACTTGAAGCTCTCCACCTCTCCATCTGTTCAATAGGGGGAAAATTGCAGATGGTTTAGGATGAAATGAAAGGTGAAAAATGACGAAGATGAAGGCAAAGTTCACAACTAATATAGGTAAAAGCTAAGCTCCAAGGGTCTTACCTTGATTCTTAGGCGTGAAACTCTCAGGAAGTTTTAAATCATAGCAAAACAAAACATCCCTGCCAATTGCATTTGTCATGCTTAAAGTAGACCACTAAATATCAGGCAAGGAAGGACCCCTTGCTCTTCCAGTTGCCTCAGATTACAACCGTAAAATCCAGCCAGTTCTTGGGTCAAGTAGTTTCGCCAATTACATTGACATTAAAGTGCACCAGAGCCGTCTAGTTTCTACACGATTTCTTTTTAAAAAAAATTGGAAATATCCGAGTATAGCCGAGCGGCTAACTATTTATTAAGAAAACAATTTAAAACAGGTATGGCCGGGCGGCTATACTATTTCTTTTATAAAAAAAATTAGAAGCAGGGGTATAGCCGACCTATTAAAAAAAATTAAAAAGGAGCCGAGTTAAGCCGCACGGCTATACTATTTTTTAAAAAAAATAAAAAACCGAGTATAGCCGTGCGGCTATACGATTTTTAAACAAATTAAAAAAGTAGTATAGCCGCGCGTCTATACAGTTACTTTTTTGAAAAATTAGGAAAGCCGAGTATAGCCGGACGGCTATACTATTTCTTTTAGAAAAAATTTAAAACCCGAGTGTAGCCGCTCGGCTATACTATTTTTAATAAAATAAAATAAAAAGGCCGAGTACAGCCGCCCGGCTATACTGTATCTTTTTGAAAATTTATAAAAAAAAACCGGTTAAAGCCGCTCGGTTACTCTTGTCACAGGAAGAGATGGAAATGGTCAAAGAGGCTGATGGGGATGGGGAAGGAGAGAGCGGAAAATCTAATACTTGCCAAGAATGTGGTGCTATTCCCTTGAGGTATTGTTTGCTACCAATTGAAGATAATTTTTTTGCAGGATTCAACATTTATAACAACTATCCTTTGGATATCGTGAAGCATTGGATCCCACACAAAGAACTCCAAAATGCGAGAGGTTTCTGACTTTAATGGACCAGTATCAGGTGGGAGACCTCCTGTGAAGCTCCATCAAGTGAACCTGCATCACGTACTGCTCGGTTTGAGGTTTGAATGCTTGATAGCTTATTTTTTACTTTTTGGATGAGGTTTCTGTAGTATTTGCATCAATTGAAGTTATAACTTTTGCAGGAATCGACATTTTAAAGAAGTATCTGTTGGACAATGTGGAGCATTGGATCCCACACAAAGAACTCCAAAACGCGCGAGGGTGGACCAGTACCAGGTGGGAGACCTCCTGGGAAGCTCCATCAAGCAAGCCTCAATCACGTACTGCAGTTAGAATTGAATGCATGTTCACTTCTATTTTGAAACTATGGTTATTGGTTCCTGAATTCATTTAGCTTATTCTTTACAGAGGCCATACGTTTGTTCGGTGGATGACTGTTCTTCCAGCTTCAGAAGAAAGGACCACTTAAATCGTCATCTTCTTCAGCACCAAGGGAAACTATTTAAGTGTCCGATTGAAAACTATAATCTTGGGTTTGTTTTTCCTTTCACGTGTGATTACACGTGAGGGGGAGTGTTGGAATCCCACATCGGTGGGGTGAAAGAAAACAAATGGGTTTAAATAGAATTACCACACTCTAATTAATATCGAGGCATTTTGTGGTAAAACCCCATACCTGATGGATTGGGCAGGTGGTAAAGTGGGGACAGTATCGATATTGTTAGAGTGGGACCCATCGGGCAGATCCAAAAAAAACTTCAACATGGTATCAGAGCCAGGTTCGTACAAGCTAACGAAGCTTGTCACCGAGAAGGAGAAACAAGTCGGACTCTTAAAAAAAAAAAATAATAATAAAATAATAAAATAAAATAAAATAAAATAAAAAAAGGCCAACGAAGCTTGAAAAGAGCCGACCTCTGAGTTTCAATTGCCGATGTGTGGATCTTCACGTGTGATTACACGTGAGGGGGAGTGTTGGAATCCCACATCGGTTGGGTGAAAGAAAACATAGAATTACCCCACTCTAACTAATATCGAGGCCTTTTGTGGTAAAACCCAGATCCAAAAAAAACTTCAACAGGTAACATGAGGAGGTATGTGAAAGAACTCCACAATGAGGATGATCCTTCGGCTAATGTTGGAGGTCAGAAGCAGCATGTATGCCAGGATTGTAGAAAGGTGTTCAAATTTGCTTCAAAGCTGCGGAATGGTAGCTTTCATTTCTGAATTCGATCTCCCTTTTGTATTCTGCCTTGTGTGTGTGCGTCAGTGGTGAATAATGTTGTAAGATACAATTTTTTCTGAAAATGGGGGGATGTGCTGTTGTTGAAGTTTTTGGCGGTATGCTTAATGCAAACTCTGAATATATCCTTTTATTTGTGTAGTTAAGCAGGATTCAGTGGAGGCATTCTGCTCTGAACCAGGCTGTGTGAAATATTTTTCTAATGAGAAATGCCTTAAGGCCCATATTCAGTCCTGCCACCAACATATCACCTGTGAGATATGTGGGACCAAGAAGCTGAGAAGAAACATTGAACGACATCTCCGCACGCATGAAGGGGGAGGTGCTTCAGTGGAGAGAATTAAATGCAGTTATAAGGGTTGTCTTCAGACTCTTCACACATTTTCAACTGTGAGTTACTGACTTGACTTTTAATGGGTTGTATGTACACACATAAAGAACAAACAGATTTCATTATTTTGGAAAGAAAAAAAAAAAGCTTTTCATTCTTTGCATTGCCATTGTTAGTTTTTTTATTGTTTCCTTTTCTGATTTTGCTTATACGTTTGCAGAAATCAAATCTCCATCAACATGTCAAGGCAGTACACCTTGAACTTAAACCTTTTGTCTGTAGCTTTTCAGGTTGTGGCATGAGAGCATGAGAAGACTGGACGTCATGTGTTTGCATATGTGAGTATTATTCTTAGATCATTCAATACCCTCATATGTTGGATTTTGGGATAAGCATCTTTCCAGGCAATGCCACATTATGAGTTCATATGTGGGACACTATTGCTTTGAATTGCATGGGGATTTTGAAGAGGCTGATGAGAAATTCCGGTCAAGGCCAAGGGGCAGCCGTAAGAGGAAGTACCCCACTACAAAAATGCTCGTAAGAAAAAGGGTGCCTCCACCAGACCAATTGGGCCAGGAGTCTGAGTACCTCTCCTGGTTGCTCTCACAAGAAGCTGAAGACGAGAATTGAGCCATGCCCTTGAAGTAAGTGATTAGACATCTCCACTACGTACGCTAACCTACTTAGAAGTTTGGGTGTCATGAATCTCAACACTACATATGGAAATTGGGTGATGCTGTGAATCTGAACACTAAATATGTATAGCATTTCTGTATTTTTGGAGATAAGCATTCTTCTGTTTAGTTGAATGGTATTTATTAATACAATAGTTGAACCACAGCCTCTATCTGAACTCTGAAGAACAAATTTGTGCACTACTTGCCAAACCTCCCATAACTTTGATGGGCTGGAACAGTCATTTTGCATTGGCTCAAAGTTTTGGAATGAGTGCTCTCTCTTCTTTTTGCTCTTTGTTCTGCTTGTTCAAACCTTGTGAATATATAGTTTTGGATTGTTTTGATAATTAAGAATGACTTTGAAAACTCATCCTTTTCAATAGAACTTTCAATTACTGTAAGTAGAAAAAAGAAATTGACTTAAATTTGGGTGGAATATTTGGTGCGTGGTATATAAATTCCAATAAATGGATGCATTTTTCATGGACTGGTTTTCTTTCAGTATTTTGATTTGTGTTGTCAGCAAATGCACAGGCCACAGACTATTGTTCTGCTTGCATCTGAACATGCACAGGCCAAACCAAACTAGGTCTTATGAAAATTTGTTATTGATTTTGAACAGGGGAAAGGGATTGGATAGAATGTATGTGACATGCATAAACCTCTGGATAGTACTTCCTTTAGGAGATTATATTGAGCATGAAATTCTTTGTAGCTCTAAGATAATTGTATGAATATATATTTCCAGTATGGAGTTTGTGATGCAATTGGAGTTCTCTGGCAAACTAGCCATAATAATTTGCGTGTTTTCTGGTGGTTAAACAAATAGGATTGTCCTTGCTTGCTATTTTTTTTATCACCTACTGACCTCTATTTTAGTTTACTGTCTTATGCTGTCAGATTGAGATAACGAAGTTAGATGAATTCGCTCAGGCTGGTTTTCGTGGATATAAGTCTCTGAACCGTATTCAGAGCCGCATATTTCATACTGTTTATTACACCAACGAAAATATACTAGTAAGTTATTGATTCTGTTGATTATGTGAATACCAAACCATTGCAGTGAAAGTGCTGATATGATATGTGATTTTCATTTACTTGCAGGTTTGTGCTCCAACAGGAGCTGGCAAAACAAACAAAGCTATGATTTCTATTCTACATGAGGTATGCAAATGATTGGCTATTCCTGGGTCTCTATTCTCATTTTTGGTAATCATACTTTTTCTCTTGCTACTTTGGCTTGATCTCAGATTCACACATTTGTTTTTGTATTCTGTAAGAGTTAATCTGGGTTAATTGCATAGTTAAAATGGCATGGGAAAGGGAGGGTTAGTGTGTTAAAGATATCAGCTTGGAAAATAAAGCAAGGAAACTAAGCTTTTGGCTGCCTTATGAGCTGGTATTGTATATATTGATGCAGTAATCATTGGAAGTTTGATTTCACACATCTAACATAGTAACAGTGGCTTTCTCAGAAAGAAATAATAATAATAATAGAAGGGATGCAATTCCATCCATCAATGGGTTAAGCAGAAGAATTTACACTTCTATGAATTTCGAAAAACTAATGAAACCTGGAGGGTCCCTTTTCTTTTTTAAAATTATATAATAAATAGTATAGATAGACCTCTTATAATAGTATAGCCGGGCGGCTATACGACGATTTTTTTTCAAAAATAGTATAGTGACACATGGCGTCTAATCGCTGGAGGGTCCTTTTTAAAAAAATAAAAAAAATTAGTACAGCCGTGCTGCTGTACGCTGTGTTTTTAATTTTTTTTAAAAAGTAGCATTGTCTTGACACGTGGCGCCTAATGACCAGGGTCCTCTTTTTTTTATATATAAAAAAAGTACAGCCGCACGGCTGTACTCAGTTTTTTATTATTTTTTTAAACAGTATCGCCGCACGGCTATACTATTTTACAAACCCTTTAAGTAGCATAATACGTATTTCTCATTTTTAATTACTTTGATTAGTAATTATGTTTTAGTTATTATTTACTAAGTGAATATTAAAGGAAAAAAAGAAAAAGAAAAATTGAATTACTATTTATTAAGAAATATAATTCATGAAGTTAATTAAAATATTTAATACTAATTTTCACTAAATTAATAATAATTAAAATATAATTACTAATTCAACTACAAATAAAATTATAAAAAATTAATTAACCTAAACATCCTAAGTTTATATTTATTTTATTTGAAAAGCACCTCTCCGGACGAAATTTCTTCGGCAAAGGTTCTTTTGTCAGGAAAAACCTAATCCGACAAATATTTGCTGGCATAGACCTATGCCGACGAAATTTCGTCGGGAGAAGTGTTTATGTTACTTTTTTTCAAAAAATATAAAATTAGTTTCCTTACTTTTAGTTTCTAATGAAACTAGCAAATTAATACCCTCCAGCAAATTAATATAATTTACATATTAAAAACTATAGATAGACCTTTTAGAATAGACGTGGCATCTAATCGCTGGAGGGTGGTTTTAAAAAAATAAACAAAATTAGTACCGCCGCGCGGCTATACTCGGTGTTTTTAATTTTTTTTAAATAAAAAGTAGAATTGTCTTGACACGTGGCGCCTAATGACCGGGGTCCTCTATTTTTTTATGTATAAAATAGTACAGCCGACCGGCTGTACTCTGTTTTTTATTATTATTTTTCAACAGTAATTTACAAACCCTTTAAGTAGCATAATACTTATTTCTCATTTTTAATTACTTTGATTAGTAATTATGTTTTAGTTATTATTTACTTAGTGAATATTAAAGGAAAAAAAGAAAAAGAAAATTTGAATTACTATTTATTAAGAAATACAATTCATGAAGTTAATTAAAATATTTAATACTAATTATTCACCAAATAAATAATAATTAAAATAAAATTACTCATTCAACTAATTAAATCAGTAAAATATATTATTTGATTACTACAAATAAAATTATAAAAAATTAATTAACCTAAACATCCTAAGTTTACATTTATTTTATTTGAAAAACACCTCTCCCGACGAAATTTCGTCGGCAAAGGTTCTTTTGTCAGGAGAAACCTAATCCGACAAATATTTGCCGTCATAGACCTATGCCGACGAAATTACGTCAGGAGAAGTGTTTATGTTATTTTTTTTCAAAAAATATAAAATTAGTTTCTTTACTTTTGTTTTTTTGCCAACTTCTTTCATTTAATTAATATCTTATCCTTTTTAATTTAAATTCTTCAGTGCGAAAACAAAAAAAAAAATTACTTATTTTCGTTTGGGTATATTAATTAAACTTCCCGAGAGCCCAAGAGCGGCTATAGTCTTTTATATATATATATATATACGTACGTACGTATTTTCAAATAATACATTCATATTCTGTACACGTCTATTGTTTTCTCACATATTATTGAATACGAATAATATATGTTATGAAAATTATACTAAAATATTATATAGTGGCTTATTAATACCTACTTTGGATATCTTGAAACTAGCAAATTAATATCTATAAAGTACAAGCTAATGAAACTTGGAGGGTCCTCTTTTCTTTTTTTAATGGGTCCTCTTTTCTTTTTTTAATTTACATATTAAAAAGTACAGATAGACCTTTTAGAATAGTATAGCCGTGCGGCTATACTACCAAATTTTTATTTTTTTTCTCAAAAATAGCTGGAGGGTCCCTTTTATAAATAAATAAAAAAATTAGTACAGCCGGGCGGCTATACTCTGTGTTTTTAATTTTTTTAAAAAGTAGAATTGTCTTGACACGTGGCGCCTAATGACTGGGGTCCTCCATTTTTTATGTATAAAAGAGTACAGCCGCACGGCTATACTCAGTTTTATTACTTTTTTTCTTAAATCGTATAGCCGCGCGGCTATACTATTTCACGAACCCTTTAAATAGCATAATATGTATTTCTCTTTTTTTTAATTACTTTGATTAGTAATTATGTTTTAGTTATTATTTACTTAGTGAATATTAAAGGAAAAAAAGACAAAGAAAAATTGAATTACTATTTATTAAGTAATATAATTCATGAAGTTAATTAAAATATTCAATACTAATTATTCACTAAATAAATAATAATTAAAAGGTAATTACTAATTTAACTAAATAAATCAGTCAAATATATTATTTAATTTCCAAAAATAAAATTTTAAAAAATTAATTAACCTAAACATCCTAATTTTATATTTAATTTTTTTTAAAAGACCTCTCCCGACGAAATTTCGTCGGCATAGGTCATTTTGTCGCGAGAAACCTTATCCGACAAGTATTTGCCGGCATAGACCTATGCCGACGAAATTTCGTCAGGAGAAGTGTTTATGTTATTTTTTAAAAAAATTTAATAAAAAAGAATATAAAATTAGTTTCTTTAAAATATAGTCTTATATATACATATGTATGTACGTATTTTTCAATAATACATTCGTATTCTATACACTTCTACTATTTTTTTAAAAGCAAACATACAATAGTCGTATTGTACATGTACATATGTATTTCTAATGCTTAATGCACATATTTTTTTTTACAAAATTTTCAGTAATTCTCACAAACTTCATGTATTATACAAATAATTCTCACATATCATTAAATACGAATAATATATGTTATAAAAATTATACTCAAATATTATATAGTGACTTATTAATATCTACTTTGGATATGTTGAAACTAGCAAATTAATATCTATAAAGTACAAGCTAATGAAACTTGGAGGGTCCTCTTTTCTTTTTCTAATTTATATATTAAACAGTATAGATAGACCTTTTAGAATAGTATAGCCGAGCGGCAACACGACGATTTTTTTTTCTTCCAAAAATAGTATAGTGACACGTGGCGTCTAATCACTGGAGGGTCCCTTTTATAAATAAATAAAAAAATTAGTACCGCCGGGCAGCTATACTCTGTGTTTTTAATTGTTTTTAAAAAGTAGAATTGTCTTGACACGTGGCGCCTAATGACTGGGGTCCTCTTTTTTTATGTATAAAAAGAGTACAGCCGCGCGGCTATACTCAGTTTTATAACTTTTTTTCTTAAATAGTATAGCCGCGTGGCTATACTATTTCACGAACCCTTTAAATAGCATAATATGTATTTCTCTTTTTTTAATTACTTTGATTAGTAATTATGTTTTAGTTATTATTTACTTAGTGAATATTAAAGGAAAAAAAGACAAAGAAAAATTGAATTACTATTTATTAAGTAATATAATTCATGAAGTTAATTAAAATATTCAATACTAATTATTCACTAAATAAATAATAATTAAAATGTAATTACTAATTTAACTAAATAAATCAGTCAAATATATTATTTAATTTCCAAAAATAAAATTTTAAAAAATTAATTAACCTAAACATCCTAATTTTATATTTAATTTTTTTTAAAAGACCTCTCCCGACGAAATTTTGTCGGCACAAGTCCACTAGACCTGTCCCGACGAAATTTCGTCGGCATAGGTTATTTTGTCGGGAAAAACCAAATCCGACAAGTATTTGCCGGCATAGACCTATGCCGACGAAATTTCGTCGGGAGAAGTGTTTATGTTTTTTTAAAAAAAAATTTAATAAAAAAGAATATAAAATTAGTTTCTTTAAAATATAGTCTTATATATACATATGTATGTACGTAGTTTTTCAATAATACATTCGTATTCTATACACTTCTACTATTTTTTAAAAAGCAAACATACAATAGTCGTATTGTACATGTACATACGTATTTCTAATGCTTAATGCACATATTTTTTTTTACAAAATTTTCAGTAATTCTCACAAACTTCATGTATTATACAAATAATTCTCACATATCATTAAATACGAATAATATATGTTATAAAAATTATACTCAAATATTATATAGTGACTTATTAATATCTACTTTGGATATGTTGAAACTAGCAAATTAATATCTATAAAGTACAAGCTAATGAAACTTGGAGGGTCCTCTTTTCTTTTTCTAATTTATATATTAAACAGTATAGATAGACCTTTTAGAGTAGTATAGCCGGGCGGCAACACGACGATTTTTTTTTCTTCCAAAAATAGTATAGTGACACGTGGCGTCTAATCGCTGGAGGGTCCCTTTTATAAATAAATAAAAAAATTAGTACCGCCGGGCGGCTATACTCTGTGTTTTTAATTGTTTTTAAAAAGTAGAATTGTCTTGACACGTGGCGCCTAATGACTGGGGTTCTCTTTTTTTTTATGTATAAAAAGCGTACAGCCGCGCGGCTATACTCAGTTTTATAACTTTTTTTCTTTAATCGTATAGCCGCGTGGCTATACTATTTCACGAACCCTTTAAATAGCATAATATGTATTTCTCTTTTTTTTAATTACTTTGATTAGTAATTATGTTTTAGTTATTATTTACTTAGTGAATATTAAAGGAAAAAAAGACAAAGAAAAATTGAATTACTATTTATTAAGTAATATAATTCATGAAGTTAATTAAAATATTCAATACTAATTATTCACTAAATAAATAATAATTAAAATGTAATTACTAATTTAACTAATTAAATCAGTCAAATATATTATTGAATTTCCAAAAATAAAATTTTAAAAAATTAATTAACCTAAACATCCTAATTTTATATTTAATTTTTTTTACAAGACCTCTCCCGACGAAATTTTGTCGGCACAAGTCTACTAGACCTCTCCCGACGAAATTTCGTCGGCATAGGTTATTTTGTCGGGAGAAACCTAATCCGACAAGTATTTGCCGGCATAGACCTATGCCGACGAAATTTCGTCGGGAGAAGTGTTTATGTTATTTTTTAAAAAATTTAATAAAAAAGAATATAAAATTAGTTTCTTTAAAATATAGTCTTATATATACATATGTATGTACGTATTTTTCAATAATACATTCGTATTCTATACACTTCTACTATTGTTTTAAAAGCAAACGTACAATAGTCGTATTGTACATGTACATACGTATTTCTAATGCTTAATACACATATTTTTTTTACAAAATTTTCAGTAATTCTCACAAAGTTCACGTATTATACAAATAATTCTCACATATCATTAAATACGAATAATATATGTTATAAAAATTATACTCAAATATTATATAGTGACTTATTAATATCTACTTTGGATATGTTGAAACTAGCAAATTAATATCTATAAAGTACAAGCTAATGAAACTTGGAGGGTCCTCTTTTCTTTTTCTAATTTATATATTAAACTAGTATAGATAGACCTTTTAGAATAGTATAGCCGAGCGGCAACACGACGAATTTTTTTTTTCTTCCAAAAATAGTATAGTGACACGTGGCGTCTAATCGCTGGAGGGTCCCTTTTATAAATAAATAAAAAAATTCGTACAGCCGGGCGGCTATACTCTGTGTTTTTAATTGTTTTTAAAAAGTAGAATTGTCTTGACACGTGGCGCTTAATGACTGGGGTCCTCTTTTTTTATGTATAAAAAGAGTACAGCCGCACGGCTATACGCAGTTTTATAACTTTTTTTCTTAAATCGTATAGCCGCGCGGCTATACTATTTCACGAACCGTTTAAATAGCATAATATGTATTTCTCTTTTTTTAATTACTTTGATTAGTAATTATGTTTTAGTTATTATTTACTTAGTGAATATTAAAGGAAAAAAAGACAAATAAAAATTGAATTACTATTTATTAAGTAATATAATTCCTGAAGTTAATTAAAATATTCAATACTAATTATTCACTAAATAAATAATAATTAAAATTTAATTACTAATTCAACTAATTAAATCTCTCAAATATATTATTTGATTACTACAAATAAAATTATAAAAAGTTAATTAACCTAAACATCCTAAGTTTATATTTATTTTATTTGAAAAACACCTCTCCCGACGAAATTTCGTAGGCAAAGGTTCTTTTGTCGGGGGAAACCTAATCCGAAAAATATTTGCTGGCATAGACCTATTATTTAATTTAACTAATTAAATCAGTCAAATATATTATTTAATTTCCAAAAATAAAATTTTAAAAAATTAATTAACCTAAACATCCTAATTTTATATTTAATTTTTTTTTAAAAGATCTCTCCCGATGAAATTTTGTCGGCACAAGTCTACTAGACCTCTCCCGACGAAATTTTGTCGGCATAGGTTATTTTGTCGGGAGAAACCTAATCCGACAAGTATTTGCCGGCATAGACCTATGCCGACGAAATTTCGTCGGGAGAAGTGTTTATGTTATTTTTTAAAAAAATTTATAAAAAAGAATTTAAAATTAGTTTCTTTAAAATATAGTCTTATATATACATATGTATGTACGTATTTTTCAATAATACATTCGTATTCTATACACTTCTATTATTTTTTAAAAAGCAAACGTACAATAGTCGTATTGTACATGTACATACGTATTTCTAATGCTTAATACACATATTTCTTTTACAAAATTTTAAGTAATTCTCACAAAGTTTCCGTATTATACAAATAATTCTCATATATCATTAATTACGAATAATATATGTTATAAAAATTATACTCAAATATTATATAGTGACTTACTAATATCTACTTTGGATATGTTGAAACTAGCAAATTAATATCTATAAAGTACAAGCTAATGAAACTTGGAGGGTCCTCTTTTCTTTTTTTAATTTATATATTAAATAGTACAGATAGACCTTTTAGAATAGTGTAGCTGGGCGGCAACACTACGAAATTTTTTTTTCTTCTCAAAAATAGTATAGTGACACGTGGCGTCTAATCGCTGGAGGGTCCTTTAAAAAAAAATTAAACAAAATTAGTACAGCCGCGCGGCTATACTCGGTGTTTTTAATTTTTAAAAATAAAAGTAGAATTGTCTTGACACGTGGCACCTAATGACCGGGGTCCTCTTTTTTTATGTATAAAAATAGTATAGCGGAACGGCTGTACTCGGTTTTTTATTTTTTTTTAAAAACAGTATAGCCGCACGGCCATACTATTTTACAAACCCTTTAAGTAGCATAGTACGTATTTCTCATTTTTAATTACTTTGATTAGTAATTATGTTTTAGTTATTATTTACTTAGTGAATATTAAAGGAAAAAAAGAAAAAGAAAAATTGAATTACTATTTATTAAGTAATATAATTCATGAAGTTAATTAAAATATTTAATACTAATTATTCACCAAATAAATAATAATTAAAATTTAATTACTAATTCAACTAATTAAATCTCTCAAATATATTATTTGATTACTACAAATAAAATTATAAAAAGTTAATTAACCTAAACATCCTAAGTTTATATTTATTTTATTTGAAAAACACCTCTCCCGACGAAATTTCGTCAGCAAAGGTTCTTTTGTCGGGGGAAACCTAATCCGAAAAATATTTGTTGGCATAGACCTATGCCGACAAAATTTCGTCGGGAGAAGTGTTTATGTTATTTGTTTTCAAAAAATTTAAAATTAGTTTCTTTACTTTTGTTTTTTTGCCAACTTCTTTAATTTAATTAATATCTTATCCTTTTTAATTTAAATTCTTCAGTGCGAAAACAAAAAAAATAAATTACTTATTTTCGTTTGGGTGTTGTCTTGAGATGTGATGATGCATGAAAGAATGATGTCATACCAGTTTAGCCGTAAATTGAATAGTAGACTTATTTTAGGTATTGCTCCTTCTAGAGTATATTCTTTTCCTCTATTATTATTATTGATGATGTTGGTGATGGCGGTAGTCGTGAAGAAGTTGTGTTTGTAACATATTAAGATGGGGTGTTATCCAAGAAAGAAATAAGGTCCACAAAGCAATATAAATAGTAATTGGAACAATCTTATTATTATTTAAAATTAAAATTATTACATATGCCAGACCTAATTGTCATTTATTTTTCTGGAGCGCAAGACATTCATGCTGCATGCAGCTAGCTAGGCAACAATTGCCAATCCCTTAATTAATATGATTATTCTTGGAGCAGCTCTCATAGCATGAATCCACGTAGCCTTTCACATAGAGCTTGTCTACAATATCAAGCAAATAAAACCAAAATACAAAGCATATCAATGACCGAAATATAATTCAAAACGAACATGATAAAGGGAGAGAGAGAGAGAGAGAGAGAGAGAGAGAGAGAGAGAGGTAGATCAATAATCCCATATGGAAATATGCATATTACCAGAATTGGAAGTGCTTGTGGTGGCAATAGAGTTGGCACAGTTATGTGTACAATTGTACACAACATCTGAAGGCCTATGTTTGCATCTGATCATGCACATGCCAAGGCATATTGGGTTCATCAGGCACTTTGTCGCACATTTGAAACCACAAAAAATAAGATAACCATTTGGAACCACATGATTTGTATTGGAAGGATCAGAGACATCATCAACTTGACCAAGAGTGTTGCCATCATTTGGAACCGCATTGGTATAGGAAGGATTAATATCAGCTTGAGCTATTGCAAGCACAAGCATGCTCATCAAAAGCACAGCCCTCAAGACACTAGCATCCATACCTCCTCTTTCTTTGTTTCAACTTTTTATTTTATTTTATTGAACTCTGTTTGATTGCCGGAGTTTGTTGGTGGAGCAAGTGGAAGCTATGAAGCCACAATTTATAGGGAGACCCTTTAGCCATCTATGGTTCTAAGCATGATTGTAGCTAATTACATGAGCTGATGCAGCATATATTGAAGCGATACATGCAGGACTATCATTTTGAGCATAATTGAAGGTGTCTCTCTTTTAATTTCATTTGATTAAGTCCGAAATATTTATCTGGTGAGCATCAAATTATTATTAATTGGTGGATGTAATTTAGGCGGTTTGGTAGTATTCATATTGGTGGATGTATTGGTGGATGTAATTTAGGCGGTTTGGTAGTATTCATATTTTTTTTTTCTCATTGTACGGAAATGACATAATTATTGTTGATTTTCTAGATCAATTGCAGGCATGCTTTGATTTAGTTGATCTTGACTGTAATGGAGCCTTTTTCTTTGAAGATGAATTGCATCGAGTCCCTTTTGATTAAGTCATTTTGTCGGGACAATTATGTGCCTGGTGAAGTTGGTTTTCCATGCTTTTATTTTGCTAACGGGGTCTAACCCTAGTGGAAAAGTGTTTTGACTTACAGATAAGAGGTCTCAGGTTCGAACTCCCACGTCATTTTGTGTGTGTGTGTGTGATAATGGATCCTCCTTTTAAGGAACACAACTACCCATTATCTTTTTTTAATTCTAAAATAAATAAATTTATTTTAAAAAAAAAGCCTTTCGCGCCTACAGAGAGGCTAGTATATATAATTCTAGAGAAAAATAACATCATATTGGGTGCCTAAATATCGATGATTAATCTTTGACGAATTTGCAATTGTTGGGCAAATTATTATTATTTTCACTCTTTTATGATTTACATAAGAACCAAGTGGCGCCTCTATGTTTCTGAGTAAGAAGTATAGATTCACAACTTTTCCAATATATATATACTAGCCTCTCTACACGCGCTTCAGCGCTTGCGAGAGGTTTTTTTTTAAAAAATTTAAATTTATTTTAGAAGTAAAAAAGATAATGAGTAGTTGTGTTCTATAAAAATAGGATCCATTATCTGATTTTTCTTTTAATTTTAATTTTTTTTAATATGAAAAAGTATGAATTTACCATATTATCCTTATTTAATTAATAATTTCAATTCTTAATGTTTGCATTAACTAAGGGCATTTTCTGGTATTTTGAATATTTCACCATTCTCTGCCTTTTGCTTTATATATATAGATGTATAAATCTTGTTCTTTCCTTTTCTTTTTCTTTTTAAATAAAAGCTAAGTTTCATTAATTCTATATGAACATCACAATCTAACATTTTGTCATGCCTCTTTAAAAACAACAAGTCCAGCTACTCCATTCTGTAGTTTAACTTAGCGTAATATATAAAATTTCAAATTGTTAGTTTCTTTGTTTTCCAGTCCTTAGAGAAAATTCAATCCACAAAAACCGATTTCCAAATTCTTTTATATGTTCATCCCCAAGTTTGTCTATACACCTTTTTAATTTATTAATTTGTTTTTATATGATGTTCATGTTCGAACGATATACTATTTGATAAGGTTGTTGCTATTTAGACTACATTGCTAACCACCTCTCTAATACAGGTGGGTCCCTCCCACATACACTAGCTGGGCTCATCTCTTTAATAGAGGTGGTCAGCAATGTGATTAGTAAATGTGATCCAAATAACATTATTGATTTTATTTAAAAAGTAATTTTGTAGATAAAGCAATATAAGTAGTAATTTTGTAAATCTTATTCTTGTTTTTTAATAAGAAGTTTACATATGAAAGACATAATTCGTCATTTATTTTCTACAGCAAGACATCTGCGTTGAACTAGGGAACAATAACCGACCAATTAATTTATCTGGTTATTCTTGGAGCAATTCTCATAGCATGAATCCATGAAACTTTTCACAAAGTGCTAATCTGAATGGCCAATTAAGAAAAGAATGAAACTTTACCTGAATGGCCAACTCTCTGGTGGGGCAGATACAAAGCGCCTGAGGAGCTTTCACATTGGGATCGACCCGGTTGAGCATCCCAAGCACGAAACAAGTCGTTTTGCCCGAACCATTGTGGGCCTGAGCAATAAGATCTTTGTAGGGAGGGGTTAAAATCATGGGCAAAGTGATTGCCTGGACTTTACTGGCCTTCTTGAACCCCATCTCTACATACAAGCCCTTCAGCACCTCCTGCGATAGATTCAGATCGTCGAAGCTACTCGCCGACGTGTACGGCGTGTGGCCAGTCGTAAACTACATCGAATTTTTCAAACAAGCGAGTATAGCCGCGCGGCTATACTATTGATTAGGTTGTTAATAAAAATAAGAGCCGGGACAAGCCGAGCGGCCATACCATTTATTTAAAAAGGGGTATAGCCGCGCGGCTATACTATTTTTATTGAAAAAATTTGGAACAAATTAAAAAGGGGTATAGCCGCGCGCCTATAATATTTTTTTTAAAGAAGCCGATCGGCTATACCATTTCTTTTCAAAAAAAAAAAAAAACCGAGTATAGCCGGGCGACTATACTATTGTTTATAAAAAAATAATAAACAATACAAGCCCTTCAGCACCTCCGGCGATAGATTCAGATCGTCAAAGCTACTCGCCGACGTGTACGGTGTGTGGCCAGTTGTAAACTACATCGAATTTTTTAAAGGGCTTGTCCAATATAGGTCCCCACATTTTCTATTTCCTAGACATATACCCATCACTCTATAAATCTATGTGTAAAACCCAATTTCAAATTTAAATGACCAGTAGGATATAAAAGGTCATAGTATTTCTATGTTTTTACATCGTTGCCACCAGACTTCATATTTTATTTATAATTTATTTCAAGCATTTCATTAACTGCCATAATTGTAATTAATACTTCCTATTAATAGCATATCATTCACCCCATTTATTTTAGTTGCTATTCCCTTAACATATCACCCCTAAAATTGCAAACCAAAAAAAAAAAATGTAAATTACATATCCAATAATGTACCTAGGAAAAATATAAATATAAATATATATGTATAAAAATATAGGTATATTATCTACCAAAAATATTTACAGAAAAATAGGTACACAATAATTTATAAAAAATAATAGGTAGATTTTTACAGAAAATAGGTACACAATAATTTATAGAAAATATAGATACACAAAAATTTTAAAAAAATAAAAATAGGTAGATTATTATCCACCAAAAAACTAGGTACAATAAATGAAATCCAAGTTCTAAAATAGGTAGATTATTATCCAGGAAAGATGAAACAAAATTTCAAAAAGGCAATAAGGAAAACTGCCTTTTTCGGCCAACACATTGTTGACTGTATTGATGAATTTTAATAATAAAAAGGATCATTAATTGTAGACTATTTTGGCAATCAAAAAATTATAATAAATCAAAAATTGAGCTTAATAAGGTAACTTGATGAGTTGGATCCTAGTCATGAGTTTTTACTTAAAAAAATTGGGTATTATTTATAGGAACAAAAAGTGAAGGGTTGCAGTTAAGGTAAGTTGAATTTGAAGGGTGTGAGCCAAATTTACTATATTTTAAACAATCGAGTATAGCCGCGCGGCTATACTATTGATTAATTTTTTTTTAAAACGAGCTGAGTTAAGCCGCGCGGCTATAATATATTTTTTCCAAAGAAGCCGACAGGCTATACCATTTCTTTTAAAACAATCAGGAAACAGAGTAGCGGCTACTCTATTTCTTTCCCAAAAAAATTAAAAAACCGAGTATAGCCGGGCGGCGATACTATTGTTTATAAAAATAAAAAAAAGGACCCTTTAATTTGGTATAGCCGCGCGGCTATACGTGGATCCCTCTTTTTTAATAATTGTTTTTTCCTGACTTTAAAAGGAAATGGCTTATTAGCCGAAAATATCTTTGGGCCACAGGAAAACCCAATTCCTCTCTTTTACCATTCTTGGAAGTGTAAACGACGACGTTTGGATGTTGTAACCTGGAAAGGGCTGAGATTGTGGCTGAACCGGTTCAGAGTTGAGACGAATCAGAACGACGGCTCTGTTGTACCTTACGGTGAAGGGTAGGAGCTCCGTCGGTTCTGGGTTTGAAAAATCCTGGTTAATTTTGAGGTAATTCTTAATAGTCATATTTTGTAACCCTAATTTTCAACAATTTCTGGGGCGTGAGGTTTTCTCTGCTCCGGTTGTGTAGACGCTAATAGGGTTTGGCTTAAACTTTCATTGTATTGTCAATCTTTTTTGTAATTTAATGAAGTTAAAAATTGAAAATTAGAATTGGAGGTCAATGAATGTTGTTCATATATTCCACTGACGTTGCCGAAGAAGACATAGTCATCTTTCTCGGCGTCTGTCAATTTTGTCAATTTAAGCTATGTTGCTTCAATTTAATTCTAGACACCTCCTTTAAATTTTGGATCACCATTCTCAATTTCATTCACCATTTTCAAAGTGTTTAATGAAACCAAGAAGTTGGGATAGTTTTCAGAGGATCCTTTGAGCTCTGCTAGTTTGAAGACTGGCATCCATTTGTTTGTTTGGTTGATAATTGGTATCCATTTATTATGTTATTGGATTTACAAGTACCTGTCATCTGAAATGATCTCTTTCTTGAGACTAATCTGAAGTGAAGTATTTGGCATCACTTTATCAGCATGAATGCTGTACACAGGCACTCGTATTGCTTCTAGGAAAATCTAAATTTTACTATGTTCTGATGACCTGTATTTGGCATCTGTAAGTTTTAAACTTGTGCAGATGTTTAAGCCTAGGATTTTCCTTCTGGGGTTGGTTGGTTCTTATGGGGCAAATGGGATGTCATACATGGACATTTTGTTTAGGACTTCAATATCAATATTTGTCTGAGTTTGTCATCTCTTGTTTTGCAAGTGCGTATTCAGTTGGGTTGTGTTTGGAATGATATAAATATCACTAGATCATGGTGTGCTTCACATCTTATTGATAGTTTTCGGGGTTCTATTCACTTGGTGTTCTGGTGCCCTCTGATGCTCATGTGTTCTTAGTGCTTTGTGTGGATGAAGATAAGTGAGTTCCATTGACCTGGCTCTACTCTGATTCTTGCTGTTCCTGAAATTCATCCCTCTTAATTGTGCAATCATTTCTCTTGTTTAATGCACTGTCGGTGAATTTTATTTTTAATCGTGAGTTAAGGCTTGAATTTATGTTCCTTCTTTGATTTTATTTTGGCTTGGCTTTTGGTCTGGTCTACTTTCTGCGAAGCGAGTTAGGATCTGGTTACATGCTTATGTTGGTTGGAAGCTTTGAAATCTTACTATTTTGTGAAATTGATGGACTGCAAACCTGAATATAAATTCTAACTGGTTTTGATGGGAGATATTTCGTAGTACATGGGTTTTTTGCTTTCTCCTCTGGTTGTTGATTTCTGCAGTGATGCAGTGTGTAATGTTATTGGGATTTGGCTTTTAAATTAGTTTTCCTATGTACTGTTATTGTATCAATATTAAAGAATTATTTGTTGTCATCTCCAGGTTCTTGACAGGATTTAATTGATTCAGATGATTAACGATGTGCTGTTATGCCTGGACCATTGTGATTTATATAGCCTTGACGTTGACCTGCGTCGGTGATATATTTTGTGACTTGAGGTTTGATGACACCAATTTGGTCGGTTATAGTTGGAGTGTATTAGGTTGCATCCTTGGATTATTGATGCTTTCGGGTCATCAATCAGCTGGAAGAAAGTATTTTATCTTCTAGTTGTGTAGGATCATTGATCCAGATATACTATCTGTGATGATTATTTTGCCACAGTTGAAAAGTACTTCAATCTGCCTAATATTTTGTAAAAGGTCAAAAAGAAATACTAGAGTGAAAAGTTTAATAATATTGTCATAGAATTAAGTTGTAGGAATAGGATCATTATCCGGTGGAATTTTTATTTCGTTCAATGTTTAGCGACGATTTTCCTTTTGCCGCAAAAATATCTATTCGCAACGGTTAGCGACGGTTTTTACAGTCGAAAAAGAAGATTTTGCAAATTAGACACCAAAAGGTCGTCACGAAAGGTTTAAATTACGTTACTAAAGAACGAAAACCGTCGAAAAAGCGACAAACTCGTCATTTTAAACAAGACTCTGCTTTTGCTTCTGTTTCTCGAAATAAAGAGATCTTCTTTCGCTTAAAATACAACAGGCAATGTAGCAAACCATGAAAGAAGCTTTTATTTCTCATTTGTCTGTTGCTATATATGTAATCAACATGGGGTCTGATGTTTTTAATGTAACTCTATAATCAACTCTAAGAACAATTGTGAACCAAGTGGAGTTCTTTTATAAAGAACAAAATAAATAAATAAAAGAAAGAAATAAGGTCCACAAAGCGATAGAAATATAATCGGGGGAAATCTTATTAAAATAGTGGTTACAAACAATTGAGAAATATGTGGGTCATATTCTTTTACCTTTGAAAGAAAATTCCTTAATTAGCAGCTTATTTAGGTCTCAACTCAAAAGTGAAGTTGTGATACTGAATTTAGCAGTTGGTGTCTATCTCTATCGAACCATAGTCTTCAATCAATCAAAGGGCTTCGACTTGAAAGAATATAAGAATATTACAAAAGTCAACTGGGATTTTTCATTATGTTTTAATTACCAATTTACCATGAATGCGAAGTTACCTCTGCTTTTATACAGAATGATCTATGCATGGCTCACGCTCTAAGTTAAATAGGAATGTAATGACAATAGAAGTCATATATATGCATGGCTCATGCTCTTAATTTTGTAAGCATCCTGCTATATATAAAGGCAAATAGATGTTGTTGCGGGAACCAACATTTTATCTTTGTGGTTGTAATTACAATAACAAAGTAAATTTCTTAATTGAGTTGTTCCTTAGAATAGTTTGCAGAGGGACCTGAGCCCTGTTCGCTTGAAGATTGCTATCTAATTTGTCTTGATATTGGTTTTCTTGACTGCTCTGAGGTGAAGTATTTGGCATCACTGTATCATTATGAATGCTGTAAAAGAAGAATATCAAAAAATAATACAAGCACTGGTATTGCAGTTAGGATAACATAAATTTAACAATTTCCCGATGACCCGTATTTGGAATCTGTTTAAACTTTTGCAGAGGTTTAAGCCTTTACATTTTTCAGGCTTTTCTTCCTGTGTTTGGTTGATAATTATGAGGCAAATTAGCTGTCATACATGGACCATTGATTTAGGACTTTGATATCAATCTTCGTCTGAGTTTCCATTCTGTTTGGTTGTATTTGGCATGATATTCCGGTGAGATCCTCATGTATCCTTCTTAGTGCTTTGTGTGAGTGAAGATGATTGATTTCTTGATGACCCAAGTCTTCTATGTTTCCTGCTGTTCCTGAAATTCATCCCTTGTAATTGTTGAATAATTTCTCTCTTTTATTACGGCGTCGGTGAATTTTCTTTCTAATCGTGAGTTAAGGCTTGAATTTATGCTCCTCATTGGGGTTTGGCTTTTAAATTAGTTTCTTATGTACGTGTTATTATATCAATCTAAACAATGCCGAGTAAAGCCGTGCGGCTATACTAGTGTCTAAAAACATTTACAAATATGGTATGGCCGGGCGGCTATACTATTTCCTTTTGAAAATTAGAAAAAAGAAGTATAGCCGCTATTTTTTAAGAAAAATTAAAAGAAAAAAAAGAGCCGAGTAAAGCCGAGGAATGCCCAAGGGCAGACCTAAGCTTAGCTGGAGTGGGCTTCAACCTAGGGGAAGATTTATAAAGTATTGAACATGATTTAAATGTTATAAGCTTTATTTCTACTCTAATAAATATTAGCCCACTCCTAAAGCATATAGGAAATAATAATATCAATCCAAACCTATATAAATTCACCAGAAAAATCATTGTAAGTGCTTCAAATTGCCCCTTTGGGTAACTGGTGTGCAGATTACCTTATTTCCATTTTCAACATTTAAGTAAATGTCTTTGTCCTTTTAGTTTCATTTATTTTTATATTACTCCATTTACTTAAGTTTACAATGTAAATAAGGAAGTACCCCCCATTTGGATTCAAATAAAAAAACTAGAAAATCAAATTCTCACGAAATCAAAATATGAAAAATCGATTTTAGTGCAAAATACGATTTAGGTTAAAAATGATGGCTCATTAAGTCAATATATACTTCATATTAAAATCCCATAAAATCAAGTTTTCTTATTTGATGTGTAAGGAATAAAAGCTGCCAAAAATTATCTTGAGAAAATGAGTATTCCGAAAAACCATTTTTCATACGTAGTCAATATTGCACCTCCGCTAAAAAATTTCTGGGTCCGCTAAAGGCTACACCCACAGAGAGCAAACATAAAAAAATTTCTTCTAGCCACCCAAAACGCCATATTTGAATCTTGAGAGCCAAGAGGAAATAGCTCTCCTCCTCTAAAAAATTTACCAACATATCTTCAGTAGGTTCTTCAATCTTGGTAAGTTTTTTTATTTTATATATATTCGATTTCCAATTTTAATTGTTATTGTTAAGTTTTTATGATTTAGGGTTAGGGTGAAAACTTTTGGAGATTGTTGATATATATTTTATTTTTGCAACTTGAATTATTAATTAGCATATATGATTTTTTTTTTTTTTGGTCTGAACCACGAGGTGGTCCTAGATGGGCCCCAACTATGGATGACACCTTTAAGCCTTAACCACAACCCAAACTAATCCCCGTTCACACTGGGTCGGCCCGTAAGGGGTAAAGTGCTGGCCAAAGTGGTGACTCCATACGAGAGCAGGGATCGAGCCCCTGACCTCTCTTAAGGAATAAGAGTGCCGAACCACTCACACCAACCACCTTGGTTTGCATGTATGATTTTTTTAAGTTGGACAATGTTTTTGATTTGGTATTTATTTATATTTTGTACTTCTTTATGTTATATTTGCTTGTAATGTAACCATGTTTGATTTATAAAATTTTATTTACATTTTTGTTTCAAGAGAAAAAAAAAGGCTTATAATATATCTCCTCTATAAATATATATATATATTTAGCCTACCCCTATAAAAATACCTGGGTCCGCCATTGGGAATGCCCATGTTATTTCATCAAGGCTGGAGGCTCTAGATACCAAAAGCAAACTATTCAAGCAAGCTCCCACTGAGCACTGACAGCCTAAATACTGATAGAACAGAAACTAAAATGCCTTAAAGCAAGATGAAAGCTCGTTACAAACCAGTCCACCAGCAACTAGATGATCAAGCATCCCTGGATATATATATATATATAATATAAGTGGGTATCTGTTACTTCTCTTCGCTATCCATAGAAACTTCTTCCCATTCTTCCCAACATAGCCATCATGCATGTGCACTCCATAAGCCTATTCCAACAAGTACATAAAAAATGTTTAAAATGGAAAGTTGCCAGAAAATCAAATGAACAACAATAAAAGAGTTAGCTGGCTTCCTTCGTACGTGACCATTGAAAAAGCAACCAGACTCAATGCTACCACTGAAATTTCTAACCCTACAAAAAATCTTATATTCCTCTCTAGCTAACACTATAGCGCACACAGTGTCACCTCCAAAACCTCATCATCAAGCCCTTTCACAGAACCTCCATGTCGATCTAATAACAAACTACGTACAGGCATTGCTAGATACATATATAGCACCAATTAATCCAATGAGCCAGTTGCCATTCATCCTACAGATTAATATAGCCAAAATCACTTCCTAGAGATGCACAAAAATTGATTATAATTCACTGTTTAATCACCCAGACCAAGGTTAAAAAAAGGTGGCGCGCAAATCGCAGAAACAAACCGTAGCTCATTCCTTATACCTGGACTATGTTCTTCCCCTAGGCTTTTGATTACATCTCCCACAGCTCTCGTCCTGTGCTCAGCGATGAATGCAACCGCCATTAGAGTTTGAATTTTCTGGTGGGAAAGTAAACACGTCCTTGAAACTATGTAAATTCTCAGCAAAACTAGAGATTTGGGAAAATTATTCAGTGCTATATCTGAGCAAGAAACAGGTATTTGAATTCACGAAATTTGAGCTAACTCTTTGTGAATGGTCCTCAATTACAAAGGGAAGGAACTCAGAGTGCGATTCCTGTAAGCAGTTTCAATAAAATGTGGAGTGGACTGTGGAGAGACAAACGAACAATTGGTCTGTTTTTATTTGGCAGCTGAGAAAATGTATTGTATAACTTACCAAGGAAAGCGCGATTGCATATTTTGATCTTTTCTGAGTAGCCCTTGAGATCTGAACCGGTTTGGATATCCTAACGACGTTGTCCCAAGCAGGGGTGGTCCTACCCTAAGGGCAGGGTAGGCAGCCGCTTACTCCATTTTTGGCCAAATCAAATATTACCCAATACTTAATACAATTATATCTCTTCTGCCTATTCAACCCCAACCCACTCAAATGTTTTCCCTTAACAAAAACAATAGCCCAGCCCACTCAAACTTTCTCATTTAACAAAAACAAGGGTAAACTGCTGAAATGCCCCTTGAACTTGTACCTAATTATCAATTTACCCCCTGACCTTTTTTTTTAGCGAATTAAGGGCTCGAATTAAATTTTATTATCAATGTTCCCCCTGCCGTCTAAATCATCAACATTTCATCCAATAATCCATTAAATCATTAAAAAATATATATATTTTTTAAAATAAATAATAAATAAATAAATTTTTTGAAAAAATTAAAGAAAAAAAAGGAAAAAAAAATCTTATGGACCTACCCACCCACCCCACCCCCTGCGTCTTCTTCTCCAACCTATCCCCCCTTACTCTCTCTCTCTCTCTCTCTCTCTCTCTCTCTCTCTCTCTCTCTCTCTCTCTCTCTCTTTTTGCAGGCTCGAGTGGGGATGGAGGTGGTTGTATGGTGGCGTTGGGTGGTGGTCTAGGGATGGATCTCACGTGTCTCTCTCTCTTTTTGCAGGCTCGAGTGGGGATGGAGGTTGTTGTCTGGTGGCGTTGGGTGGTGGTCTAGGGATGGATCTCGCGTGGGGATGGGGCTGGGGGATGGGTCCCGGTTGGGGGTGCAAGGCTGGGGAATGGGATGGGTCTGGATCTTGGGGGCAAGGGATGGGGATGGGAGAGAGAGTGTTTCAATTTTCTTAGGGTTTAGGGAAAAGAAATAAAAGGCATGGTGGCCTAATGTCCAGCCGCAAGGCAAAAGGTTTAGTCAGCTCCAGATCAATTTCAAGAGCCACCATTCTCTACTCTTACTTGTTGGTCAAATCAATTTCAAGAGCCACCATTCTCTACTCTTACTATTATTAGCACAAGCTTTCAAAAACATACATATCAGGTGAGGTTAAATGGGGTTAAATGCTGGGCCAAGAGCTGGGGGTTTTAGGGTTGATGGGTTGATGTGCTGGAGGAGATAGAGCTGGGGTAGGGGGCGATAGGGTTGCTGGTTCTTTTTTTTTTTTTCCTTTTTGGGTCAATTTTCTTCTTTTTCTTTAATCTTCTTCTAAAAAAATAATTTTTAAAAATGATTTAATTGAAAATTGGATGAATCGTAGGGAGAGAGGGAAGAAAGAGTTTGGTTGCAGAGAGAGAGGGAGTCGTAGGGAGAGAGGGAAGAAAGGGTTTGGTTTGCACAGAGAGAGAGAGGGAGTCGTAGGGAGAGAGGGAAGAAAGGGCTTGGTTGCAGAGAGAGAAGAAAGGATGGGAGTTTATTAAAATGATTTTTTTTTTCATTTTATATGTCATACTATTGCATTTTACAGTATTTAATTATTTTTAACATATGAAATTACCAATTTGCCCTCATATTTAACGGCAAATTGGATGAAATGTTGATGATTTAGACGGCAGGGGGAACATTGATAATAAAATTTAATTTGAGTCCTTAATTCGCTAAAAAAAAAGGTCAGGGGGTAAATTGATAGTTATGTACAAGTTTAGGGGGTAATTCAGCAGTTTACCCCAAAAACAATAAAAGCAATATCAACTCAAATGCTCCAGCCCAGCCGACATTCTCCACTCCAACCCTATGGGCCATGCCCACTTATATTATACTTCAAAAAAACAAAAAGAGTAAAAAATGCTTGACTGGATCTCAGAACTAGAAGATTATCTTAACTCAGGTACACATTTTTTTTTTTTAATTAATAGGAAAAATAACAAATCAGAATCAGCTTAAGTTTTTCAATATATTTGATCCTTGGAGTTAGCTTTTGTTATGCTGAAACAAAAACAAAAACTATAGAGCAGCTCTAGTTTCATTTTAAGACTTTAGTCTTGGTCTTGCAAAATGAGTCTCCAGAGATGGGGAACCTTTAATAATTGTGCAACACAATCTGGCCATTCACATTCCCCATGTTTCCAGCAGGAAACTGTGCCAAGCAAAGAGAGGAACATGATCTAACAAAATAATTATAATTTAAATTAAAAATATTTATTCCTTTTCATTGCCCAATAATTTATTAGATAGAAATCTTGTAATGTTATAATTTGATGATAATTTACACATATTGAGAGGATCAAACCTCCAAAATATTCAGAGGCATGTGCGCTTAGTCGTTGAAGTTTTCATGATTTGTTTCGTAATCTCAGTTTTCTTTGGATCACATCTTGAGAATTTGTTTGATTTCTGGTTGTGATGTTTGATTAAATAGGTTATCTTTTATTATGTCGGATCACAATCGGAACCCTAAAAAAACAAAGAATTTGTTCTCTTTTTTTAAGAAAAAGAATGATGGGTCATCATCTAGTACACAATGCTTTTATTAAGCTTTTATTTATGTATAGATATGCATATTTGAGAGTAAGGCTCATTACGTCCCCCTTTAGTAGGTGTATTTTTTTATTTTTATGATAAAATTCACTCGTACCATTGAGTTTTTAAGGTAAGTTTCGCCTACTTGGCTTTTGAATCCTGGATCCGCCATTGGTCCCAAGTGAAGACATCATCGGAGGCTAAGACTGATGCAGTACGACAAGTGACAAATTTGTGAAAAGCTGGCTAGTTGGAACGAACTGGGAACGACGTCGTAAGCGCCTTGGGGAAAGCGCGAAAAGCTTTGGGGGTAAAACAGAAGGCCAGAGCAGAGAGTCGACTAGTCTGGTAGAGCTGAGGAATGCCGCTGCTGCTGCTGCCCATGAGAGCGGGTTCGAAAAAGAAAAAAAAAAATCAAAAAATCGGCTATACTATTTATGAAAAAATTTATAAAAACCTACAGTATAGCCGCCCGGCTATACTATTTCATTATGATGTTTAAAGCGTATAACCGGTCGGCTATACTATTTATTTAAGAAACATTTTGAAAACTGCAGTATAGCCGCGCGGCTATAATATTTATTGAAAAACTTTTAAAAACTCAAGTATAGCCGCTCGGCTAAACTATTAAGTTATATTATATTTAAAGTGTATATCCATGCGGCTATAGTATTTATTAAAAAAAATTAAAAAATGCAGTATAGCCGCTAATTATAATAGTATTTTATACATAGAGGGATGCATTCATCTGTTAAAGACATGTAGAGAAGCATTTTGAATTTGATATGGCACATAGGATTTTAGGACATGGCATGTTTTTGCTTATGCTTCACTTTTCAAACAACACTTTACATAAAGATTACTACCTTATCTCTTACCTACTATACCCCTAAATCTTTGTTTTTAATTGAAAATTTTGTTAAAAAAACACATGTATTAGACATGAAACATACGTACGTATATGTATTGTACATTTGCTTTTTTAAAAACGTGAATTTTCTAAACCACTCTTATAGATAAACAAAATTCAAGGAAATTTATAAATAAAATTTTTTTTTTTTAAACCCCAGTATAGCCGCACGGCTCTACTATTTATTTAAAAAAACTGAAATATAGCCGCGCGACTATTATATTTAAAGAGAATAGCCCGCGGATATACTATTTATTTATAAGGGTTTGTTCAATATAGGTCCCTACATTTTCTATTTCCTAGACATATACCCATCACTTTATAAATCTATGTCTAAAACCCAATTTCAAACTTAAATGACTAGTTGGATATAAGAGGTCATAGTATTCCTATGATTTTACATTGTTGCCACAAGACTTCATATTTTATTTATAATTTATTTCAAGCATTTCATTAACTGCCATAATTGTAATTAATATTTTATCCAATAGGTACATTATTTACCCATATTTACCCATAGAAAATATAGGTACATTATTTACCCATAGGTAAATTATTTTACAATATACCTATAAATGCGTATAGGTAAATGTAGAGGCATAGGTTGCTAAGAAAAAATGTAGGTAAATTCATGTACCTAAACACATAGGGGTCAAATAGAGAGCAACATGTTATTTCCCTTTGAACAAATTAATTTCAAACCATAACAATTATTAAATTTGGAAATTGGTATAAATAAAAGGAAATAAATAAGCTATCAATTTGAAAATTAAAATACGAAATGATCAAGTAGTCAGTTTTTTATTTTTTTATAAACGAGTATATGCTTAGTTTTTTTATAGGAGCAATGAGTATATTCAAACCATACGGCAGTAATTACACCAAGCTTTAATTACTTTTTTTTAAATAAGGAAAAAACTGACCCATTAAATCCATGGAATCTATACAAAATTGAAACACAATTAATAGGCATTGAATTGCGGCTAATTTCTTAAACAAATCACATTAAAAATGTAATCAAGGGTATTATAGGAATTTTTAAAATATAACATTTAACACATTAAACTTGATTCGGAAACTTGATGAGTTGGATCCTAGTCATCGGGTTTTTCTTATAAAAATTGGGTTTTATTTATAGAAAAATAAAACGATGGGTTGTAGATTAGAAAATATTAATTTGAAGGGGAAGAGTCAAATTTACTATATTTATAATTAAAAAAATTTAAAAACTGAAGTATAGCCGTGCGGCTATACTATTTAATTATAATAGTATTTTATACGTAGATGGATGCATTCATCTCTTAAAGACATGTAGAGAAGCATTTTTTATTTGATACAGCACATAAGATTTTAGGACATGATGCTTTTGCTTATGCTTCACTTTTCAAACAACACTTTAATTACATGAAGAATATTACCTTCTTTCTTACTACTATACCCATAAATCTTTGTTTGAAATTGAAAATTATGTATAAAAAACATGTGTATTAGACATGTAACATACATATGTACATGTATTTACATTTGCTTTTTTAAAGACATGTATTTTCTAAACTACTCTTATCGCGATAAATGAGATTCAATGAAATTTTTAAATAAATAAATAAACTAAAGAACCCAGTGTAGCCGCACGGCTATACAATTTATTGAGAAAGGTTTTTAAAAACCCCGGTATAGCCGCGCGGCTACACAATTTATTTTATAAAAACTGAAATATAACCGCGCGGCGATACTACTTAATTTTATCATATTTAAGGAGTACAGCCGCTCGGCTATACTATTTATTAGGGAAAAAAACACCCTTTTATAAACACTTAAGTATTGCCGCGTTGTCTGATTTTCGGGGTTGTCTCATAAGGTTGCTCACAAAATAATTCCTCCTTTTCCAGCCCTTTTCAAGCAACCAAAATAAATGAATAAATAAACGGGGCAGTTTGGGAATGATTATTATTATTATTGCAAAGAATAACCAAAAAGGGCCAGATTGTGAAAAGATAAAATTCTGAACTGTTACTAAACAAGTCATAGCACAAGATTGGAGATTATTGCTGGTGCATACATCTTTGATATACGCAAGGCTTAAAACTTTGACCAATTGCAAAAACAACATTATACCATGAAAGCAGAGCGGAAATTAACCAATAAGTAAATAAGCTGCGACATTTGAAAAAAAAAAGAAGAAGAAGAAGAAAAAAGAAAGGTAAATCAGATGATCATCTCATCTGTTCATTTAATTAAAGAAAATTGTCTTGTGGAACCAATGATACAATACAACAAACCCACTTCTGTATGCCATCTGTGATCAATAACTAATTCACCTAGAACAAAATTCAAATGATTCCTACAAATAAGATAATCCAACAACTTCACCTCCTGAGTTTGGAGTAGCCTCAACCACTCCATGTGCCTATTTCCTCTATATTAAGAGCAATATCTGTTACCCATCAGAGTACTTCAGCAAGAAATCTTCAGCATTCAATTCTACATCTTTAGATACCGAATTTCAGGATGTTCAAGCATACATTTTCATCTGTTTTCATCATAATGCTGATTGCAAATATGCACAATGCAATTGTACTTGTGTCTGCAGTTGATCCTGCACCAGTTAGCAATGAACCGGTTCTTGAAATATACATGCATGACATTCTTGGTGGCAGTAGCCCTACAGCTAGGCCAATCACTGGCTTGCTAGGCAACATCTACAGCAGCCTAGTGCCCTTTGCAAAGCCGATAGGGTTCCTTCCTCCAGATGGTGCGGTGGCTATCCCTAATGCCAATGGTGCCAATCCAACTGTAAATGGTGCCAACGGTCTCCCACTAGGAACCGGCTTATCTGGTACAGCTTTTGCAGGAAATCCTAATGCTCAACAGAATGGCAATCCTGCTACCCAACTAGCACCGGATGGGTTGGGACTAGGCTTTGGGACAATCACTGTCATTGATGACATACTGACCTCTAGTCCCGACTTGGGGTCACAAACGATTGGAAAAGCGCAAGGAGTTTATGTGGCAAGCTCTGCAGATGGAACAAGACAGCTGATGGCATTTACGGCTATGATAGAAGGAGGGGAGTATAATGACAACCTCAACTTCTTCGGAGTGTACAAGATTGGGAGTACCAAGTCACAGTTGTCAGTGACTGGCGGGACGGGCAAGTTTAAGAATGCCAATGGGATTGCAGAGCTGCAACCACTGATTCCTCCAGGTCAACATGCAACAGATGGTGCAGAAACATTGCTGAGGATTACTGTCCACTTAAAGTACTGAGACAAAGTGGTTTGTTTGTGTCGAAGTCAATGTCAATGTGAGTGTCTGTGATTGTATTAGCTACATGTGTGGAGTATCTTTCAATTGTAACTGTTCTGCTTAAGTATGGTAATGCCTAATGAAGAATATCTTGTCAACTGATCTTCTCACCACTAAAAGGGTAAGGAACAAGATCAAACAAAAACTCCAAATCAACATCATACTAAATGTCATAGTACACCATTACCATATCATGCAAGATGCATTACTGCAGATCACAGCCACCAAATTTTTGCTTTTAAACTATCTTTGTATATTTGGAGACTGTTTCTTTATATTACAAAGGAAAAGTTTAAAATTCAGGGGAAAAAAATCATAAGTGAAACAAAGTTCAGTTTACAACAGAATGCTTCCAATTACTATTGTACTTGCCCGTAAATGACTCAGGAACTTTACTTCCAAGAATAAAGTATATGTTATTCGTCATTCATGTAATTGATCAACATATGGCAAATCTACAAAAAAGAAAAACACAACAAAACAGGTCTAATGGTAAGTAACATACCACACATACAGCTCCTCATCGTTCACGACAAGCTGGTGATTTTAGCATGAGAAAGTACACACGCTTCATCCATCCCGTAGAGTGAATCTATCAAATGCATCCGCAATGACGCTGGACCATTTGCCATTTTCATTCCCATCTCACCAGCAATCCCAAATACCGATAACGCCGAAGCTGTAGCTTCCAATACATGTGATTGATCAACCGAAACAAAAGCAGCAATGAGGGCAGTGACTGAACACCCTGTTGCTGTTATCTTTGTCATCATGGCAACCCCATTGTGAGCACCAACAACCCTATTCCCATCTGTAACAATATCAACAGCTCCAGAAACTGCCACTATGGCACCACTGGCTTGAGCCAGTGACTTTGCTGACTCTATTGCATCTGTTGACTTATGGGAACTGTCTACACCCTAAAAACAACAAAATTCAATTAAAATTGATTTATAACAACTTTAGTATGCACAAAGAAAAAAACAAAAAATAGCAAAAAATTTATCTTTGATATTGAATGAACTGAATCATCATCTATACTAATAACATGAAGCCAAAAACTTTGACTCAACAATTTAAACACCTAAGTTCTCAACCAAAAAAAAAAACAAATTAACAAATTTCAACGGAGTTGTTTTGGTATCAGAAATCCGATTCAAAGCACAGGACATAACACCTCATGAAAACATTGATCAGACTATTTTTGTGATAAAGCAAGAAAATTTACCTTGGTTGGTTCCACAGAAGCCTTGGCGAGGGCGATAATCTCCGACCCATTTCCCCTGATAACAGTAGGCTTAAGCTCCACAAGCTCCAAGCAAGCCTTTAACCGGAAACCGGAGGCACCGGCGGCAACTGGGTCTAGAACCCAAGGCTTACCGGACTTATGTGCCAGTTCAGCGGCGAGTTTCATGGCCGGTAGCCAGCCGGCGGAGAGTGTGCCCACGTTGACGCAGAGCGCGTGGACCTGAGGCGTGAAGTCCGTGAGCTCTTCTAAGGTGTGGAGCATGGCGGGTGATGCACCCGCGGATAAGAGAGTGTTGGCCATCAGATCCATTGACACGAAGTTTGTGATGCACTGGATGAGCGGCGATTGGGATCGAACTGTGGATAGTAGGGCCCATGCTTTCTGGGACCACCTGGTTGCCTCTGGTTCTTCTTCCTTGTAGTTGGACTTGCTTTCCATGCTTTCTCTCTTTTGCTTGTCTAGAGCTCTGTTTCTGGTGAAGACTCGTTCTAGTAGCAGAAAGAAATCAACTTTATAATTTTTCCTCCAAATAATTTTTTCGATAAATGAAGGACAAACTATATGACGTTGGACAATTTGGGACTCGCAATTAATTTTTTGGATATTCATATCCTAAACATACAAAAAGTGTTAGGGCTATTTTAAATTTCTCCTCTTGTGGTTGGTTTACACAGATTTTTTACTTTTAAAATGCTTTTGTAATTATGGTGTAAAAATATTTTTCATATTAGACATCTATCTATCAAATAATAAAAATATAAAATTCAAAAAATTCCCTTGATTAACTAAAGTGTTAAAAGTTCATAACTTAATATCATGAGAATAAAATGGTCAAATAATTATCATTTAAATTTCAAATTCAAAAAATTCCCTTGATTAAATAAAGTGTTAAAAGTTCATAACTTAATATTATGAGAATAAAATGGTCAAATAATTATCATTTAAATAGAAAATATAACTCTTTAAATAAATTTCAATATTCTATACTTTATACTGTTTAAAATATTCGTATATATTTAGAAAGTATAGCCGCCTGTTATACTGTTAAAAAAATTCGAATATATTAAAAGAGTATAGCCGCGCGGCTAGACTTTGTAAAATATTCGTATATATTTAGAGAGTATAGCCGCGCGGCTAGACCCTGTTGACAGTAATTGGACCTTTTATTCGTATATAATTAGACTTGGGTAAATTACTTAAATGATCCCCAAATTTGTACCCGATTTACATTTTGGTTCATAAACTAAATTATTCGTTTAAATGATCCACCAACTCTTTATTAATCGGCGCTTTGGTTCTACTGTTACATTTTCTGTTAAATTTAGTCATGTGAGTAGCACATGCTACATTTGTTGGGGTAGATAACACTTTTGACCTATGTAACACCTATGTATCACCACTTTATCACCTATGTGGGGAACATATGACGGTTATGGACTGTTTTACCCTTACATTTGACTGCAAAATTAACATAATGTAACAGTAGGATCAATGGAGCGATTAATATAGAGTTGATGGACTATTTGAACGAATAATTTAATTGAGGGACCAAAATGTAAATCGGGTATAAGTTTGAGAACCATTTGAGTAATTTACCCATTGGACTTTTTTAAGGTGTACAAACAGCACACACATGCCTTTCGCGTAATTAGTAAATTTCGGGAATCAAATTGAAACTAGAGACACCAAAATTGAATTTCACAAAACTACAGGATCATAATCATACTTTGTCCTCCGAAATATTTGTATGGAGAATTGACATTTTTGGTCATGTTGTTTGATCTGGATATCAATTTGGTCCATTTAGTTTCAATTAATTGTTTCAATCCAATCAATTCTCGTCATTTGTTATTCGTTTTAATCAGGTCCTAACTTTATAATTTTGTTAAGTATTTTGGTAACATAGTCTGTTTGTAATTGTATGGGTAAGGTTAAAATTATCATTTACTCTATATTAAATTTTCTTCACCAACATGAAAGGAAAACTTTTACCAGAAACCACAAGTTTGCAGAAACAATATCAATATGGCTTTGCTCATCAGAAATGCATTGTTGCTGCTAATGGTGTTGGTGTTGTTCCAAACTACTTGCGGTTGGAGTCTTCGTAAGCATAGACTAAGTGTTACTGCCACTAATGATTTGGGCGCGGAGATGACCATTCATTGTAAATCCAAGCAGGACGATCTTGGTTCCCATCTTATCCCCATCAAAGGCAAGCATGAGTTTTCATTTCGGCCCAACTTTTGGGGACAACACAATTCTTTTGCAGTTTTCAGTGGGGAACTGAATTTCACTCTTTCGACATATACATGGGAGATAGGGACCACGAGAATTGTGATAGTTATAAGTGCATAATACCAAAGGGTCCCTGCATGTGGAACTATTTAACTGGTCATTACGACATTTGCAAAGACTGGAACGACAGTACGTAGTCTGAAATTATACGCTCCTTAATCAGTTGTAATTTCTTTGTTGTTATGTGAGATGGAAAATGTAACTCACATTATGCTCTTCTTCATATAATTATCAATAGTTTCGGGTTGCTGAATCAAGGGTTTGAATATTTGTTAGTTTAGGCGTAATTCTCTTCATATCAATTCATTTGGTCAATGGAGATGTTGTAACCATTTCTGCACTTTTGTAGTTTTATACTATGTTCTATTTCGTCAATAAATACTATCGCTTTGTTTCAAAAATAATAATAATAATAATAATAAGAGCTTGATTGTATTGGTATGGTATGGGCATATAGGGGGTTTTTCTTTTTTCAATAATGCGCGGCATATATAGGAACTGCTTGTCTCCGATTGTTGCAATTAACAAGTTTGTAATTTGTTAGTTTAAATGTTATCAAATGCTTCTCAATTTCTTTGTTGTATGAAAAAGGGAAATTTACCTTTGGTTGCTGTTTTTTTTTTTTTTAAATCTCGAATAAAAAGCTTGAAAGATTATCACCTCATTCTCATCCTATTTCTTTCTCTATATTCTCTCACATAAATTTTAAAAACAAGATCATATTTTTCATTTTGTATTCATGGTCATCATATATGTTCATATTTAATTTTCTTAAGAGGATTTGTATCATTAGTTTCTACCGTTTTAAGGTTTTATATTAACGCCATTTTTTTCACCAAAAAAAAAAAGGATAAAAACCGATTCCTTTTTGTCTATATTTGCTAAAATATGAATACGGGTTTTCAATATGTTCAGATATCTTATTCTTCTCCATAAGGAGGTATATATATGAGTTTACAGAGTGCTTTACAAGGAATAATATTCTATCAGTAATTAGGAAAGTAAATCCTAATTATACACAGGTTTGTCAACTAAATAGAATGGGAAAGTAAATCCCTTAATTAATCAAGGAAATAAATCTCATTGATTAATTAGGAGACTCACGTCAACACTCCTCCTCAAGTTGGTGCATATACATCACCAATGCCCAACTTGGTAAGTGAGTCATAAAACACTCTGCTACAAACAGCTTTGGTTAAGATATCAGCTAATTAATCTTCTGATTTTACAAATGGTAGGCGGATGATTTTCTTCTCAATTTTTTCTTTGATAAAATGTTTATCCACCTCAACATGTTTGGTGCGATCATGTTGAACTGGATTATGGGCAATATCAATAGCTGACTTGTTGTCACAATGCAACTCCATTGGCTTTTCTGGCTTGAAACCCAATTCTGTCAAGAGTCTTCTGATCCATAGCAATTCACACACTCCATGAGCCATTCCTCGATACTCTGCTTCTGCACTAGACCGAGAAACCACATTTTGTTTTTTACTCCTCCAAGTGACTAGATTACCTCCCACGAAGGTGAAGTAGCCTGAAGTAGAGCGTCTGTCAGTAATGGATCCAGCCCAATCAGCATCTGTATATCCCACTACTTCAAGATCTCTATTTTTTGAGAACATTAATCCTTTTCCCGGGGCTAACTTTAAATACCTTAAGATTCGATCAACTGCATTCCTATGAGACACATTGGGTGAATGCATAAACTGGCTAACCACACTCACAGCATATGCAATAACTGGTCTTGTGTGGGCCAAGTATATTAACCTTCCAACAAGGCGTTGGTACTGTTCCTTATTGGTTGGTTCTTGATCCATACCTTCGCACAATTTGTGATTCATCTCGAATGGTGTGTCAGCAGGCTTACATCCAAGCAATCCTGTTTCAGCAAGTAGATTTAATACATGCTTTATTTGTGACAGAAATATACCATTTGTGGACCTTGCTACTTCGATTCCAAGGAAGTACTTCAGATCACCTAAATCCTTCATCTCAAATTCCTGAGACAAATACTTCTGCAGTTTCAATTGCTCTCCTATGTCGTTCCCAGTCACAACTATGTCATCTACATAGACAATCAGTGCAGTGATCTTCTTTCCATCACGCTTCAAGAACAAAGTGTGATCCGAATGACTCTGTGTATATCCAAAAAACTTCATGGATTTAGTGAATCTACCAAACCAAGCTCTGGGAGACTGCTTTAATCCATACAATGATTTTTTGAGCTTGCAAACTTGATTCTCCTTGTCACAAGTGAAGTTACATCCTGGTGGTAAATCCATATATACTTCTTCTTCTAGATCTCCATGTAAGAATGCATTCTTTACATCAAACTGATGTAATGGCCAATCGAGATTTGCTGCTAGAGACAGGAGGACCCTGATAGTTTTGATCTTGGCTACTGGAGCAAAGGTTTCTTGGTAGTCTATCCCATATCTCTGTGTGTATCCCTTTGCCACCAATCTGGCTTTATATCTTTCAATAGATCCATCTGCCTTGAGTTTTACAGTATAGATCCACCTGCATCCCACTGTCTTCTTTCCATGAGGTAATGGCACAAGTTCCCATGTGCCGTTCTTCTGGAGAGCTCGCATTTCTTCATTCATGGCTTCTTTCCATTTTTTGTCTTCTAGTGCTTCAATTACACTATTAGGAACAGGTATGTCGGCTAGCTACTTCACAAAGTGTACCCGTGACTCAGATAATCTGGTGAGGGATACATAATTGTTGATGAGATATTTCCCCTTTGCATGAAGATCTGCTTCGTAGTGAACCGGGGGTTTACCACGGTTCCTTCTTTTTAGAATTTGATATGTAGGCTCTGTGCCTTCTGAAATGCAATCAGTTATTTCATTAATGTTATCAGTTTCAGGTAGAGAAGTTACCTGAATGACGTCCTCAGCAGATGATTGGTGTGGTACTGGAGCTGAAGAATTCTCCGGGGCAGGCACAAACTCTTCAATTCTCTCCTCCTGAGTGTGATGGCTGGATCGGACTGAAGCGGAAGTATTTCAAGAAAAACTGGGGTGAGCGACCGGTCGGTAGAGTCAGGCGACCGGTCGCTTTCAGGTAGAGATTCGGGACGTTGCGACGTGCGTGGAGACCGGTCGCTAGAGTCATGCGACCGGTCTCTTTCAGGCAGAATCGTTGGCGTGCATGGGGACCGGTCGCTAGAGACATGCGACCGGTCGTTTTCGTCGGGCGACCGGTCGTTATAAGTCCGAACCGAATCTGGAAAAAGTGCTGAAGTAAAAATTTCAGAATTGTGAGATGAATCCTCCTGTGCATCCGAAAAATAGCTCTCTTGTTCCCGAAACGAAACATCCATAGAAGTATATACTTTCCGACTTGGAGGATGATAACACCGGTAACCTTTCTGATGAGGTGCATACCCAATGAACACACACTTGTCAGCACGGGGATCTAATTTGCTACGTTGGTGATCATGTAAGTTGACAAAGACCACACAACCAAATATGCGGGGTTCCAGGTTTTTGGTGGGAGGTATTTGGCTATGGTGTTGGAGTGTTTGAAGGGTGGTTCGGAATTGGAGGATACTAGAGGGAATTCGATTGATAAGATACGCCGCAGAGAGTACGGCTTCGCCCCAAAAAGACCGAGGCATATTTGCACCAAAGAGGGATGCACGAACGACTTCCAGTAAGTGTCTATTCTTCCGTTCAGCCACACCATTCTGTTGAGGAGTGGAAGGGCATGAGCGTTGATGGATGATACCGTGAGCTTGGAAGAACTCAGTAAGATCATGGTTAAGAAATTCCCCACCATTGTCAGATCGAAGAACCTGAATTCGGGTATGAAATTGTGTCTCCACCATGTGATAAAACTGTTGAAACTTGGAACTGACTTCCCCTTTAGTTTTGAGAAGGGAAACCCAGGTCATGCGTGTGCAATCATCAATAAACGTGATAAACCATCGAGCTCCCCCATGAGTGGTAACTTTAGAAGGGCCCCAAACATCAGAATGAACAAGGGAAAAATGATTTAAACTTTTATTGGAACTTAAGGGAAAAGGAACACGATGGCTCTTGGCCAGTTCACAAATGTCACACTTAAAACTAGAACTTTCTAAATCTGAAAATAATCAAGGAAATAGCTTCTGTAAATATCCAAACGAAGCATGTCCAAGACGGCGATGCCATAACCATACTTCGGAAGTTTTCTTCTCAACACTCGTCCCCCCAATTTTGAAAGCTTGACTGAGGCTGGCTTCACTGTCAGATGCCAGGTCCAAATAATAGAGTTTGCCCCTCCTAGTACCACAACCAATCGTCTTGCTGCTGAGAATGTCCTGAAAAACACAATGAGTATGCCAAAAAGTTACGGTGCAATTCAAAGCCGTAGTAATTTGGGCAACAGACAAGAGATTATGATGTAAGGATGGAACAATTAACACAGAATCCAAAGTGAGGGAGTCAGAGAGAGAGAGGGAACCCTCCCCAATCACTGGGGAGGGGGTACCATTGGCATTAGACACCACCGATTGAGAAGGCGGTGTATGAGAGAAAATTTGTCCCGGATCAAAGGTCATGTGATCAGTGGCTCCGGTGTCAATGACCCATGTGTGTTTCTTTGAGGAACTATGCAAAACATAACCTTGGGTACCTGATGTAGCTACAGAGGCGGAAGGGGAGTCGGTGGTTTTGGAAACAATATCCATGGCAGCGGAAGGGTACGAGATTCGTGTTTAGGGTTTCAGATTCGTGTTTAGATTCGTGTTTAGGGATTCGGATATGTGTTTAGGGTTTCAGATTCGTGTTTAGGGATTCGGATATGTGTTTAGGGTTTCGGGATTCAGGATACGAGATTCAATACGAGGGATTCGGGTTTCAAGGAATTCGATACGAGGATTTAGAGACAACCTAGGATCGATTGCTCTGATACCATGCTAAAATATGAATACGGGTTTTCAATATGTTCAGATATCTTATTCTTCTCCATAAGGAGGTATATATATGAGTTTACAGAGTGCTTTACAAGGAATAATATTCTATCAGTAATTAGGAAAGTAAATCCTAATTATACACAGGTTTGTCAACTAAATAGAATGAGAAAGTAAATCCCTTAATTAATCAAGGAAATAAATCTCCTTAATTAATTAGGAGACTCACGTCAACAATATTTTCATCAATCAAAAAGGAGAAAGCGGACCCATGTTTTCATACAACATGTTTGATGTAGTATGTCGGATTCAATCAAATTATATTTTCCCTATATTAGATTGAGTTCAACCTACACTTTCAAGTTACAACACTAGTAATAATACATGTGTAAAGGAGGATTCGATCCGTGACACGTGCCGTATTGTGTTTCTTTTGAAAAAAAATTCACAACAAGAAATAACTAAGAGTTATTTACACTAACACTCCCTAAGGTTTTGGCTTTTTCATAAAATCTCCTGAGATTTTAGAAATTACACAAACATCCCCTGTGGCTTTAAATTGTTTTCACAAAACCCCTTTTCATTAATTTTTTGTCCAAAGATTGATGATTTTATACAAAACAATCTCCAAATGACAAAATTGGCCCTTGAGATTAGATTGCATACTTCATCGAGGTTAATTTTGTCATTTGTATAAGTTTTTTTTATTATAATAAAATCATCAATTTTTGGACGAACAATCAACAAAAAGGAGTTTTGTGAAAACAAACTGAAACCTCAAGGAGTATTTGTGTAATTTTTGAGACCTAAAGGGGTTTTGTGAAAACATAAAAAAACCTCAGGAATTATTAATGTAAATAAATATCTTCCAACCTTCTTATTAGTTTGTACCTTCCTAGTTTATATAATATTAGACTGTAGTTATCGTTTCCTAAAAGAACTTAATTTAGGAAGTGAATAGAACTTAATTTTTTTTTGTGAAAAGTTCTATTCACTTCCTATTAAAAAAAATTAAAAAAAAATTTAGGACTTTTCTTATTAAGAGGGACCATAGTATACTAAACTTACATACATTACACGATGCTAGGACTCGATTTAGAACTCTGAAGATGATTATTAAGTGGATCTCCAAGAGTGGGTCCTTTGCAAATCAGACAAATTAAAAATATAGCAAAATAGAGAAAGAAGACAACTTGATTGAAAAAAATAGAAAAAGAAAGGAGGAGACGAGAAAGTAAAAGACAGAGTAGGCAGAGAGCGTGAAACAGTGAAACCGAAAGCAAAATTATAACTCAAACAAAACGCAAGCAACACTCGCAGAGACACTCACGATCCCAAAGCAGCAATGCAAAACTCAAGCCCATCGCCACCGCCATTATCACCACCTTCATTTCTCTCCACACCCACCTTCCTCTCAATCAAAGACCCCAAAGCCCTCCTCTCAATCATCCTAGTCTCTTCCCTTTTTGCCCTCCTCCTCTTCCTCTCTTCCTCTTCTTCATCCTCATTCTCATCCTCCTCTTCTCCGCATTCTATACCCGACCCGTATCTCTTCCCGACCCGACAAGCCCACCGCATCGTTTACCACGACAACAACTCCTCAGATCCCATCCCTCCCTCCATAGCCTACCTCTTGTCCGGGTCAAAAGGCGACTTGGGTCAGATCCTCAGACTCCTTTACGCCACTTACCACCCCAGAAACCAATATCTTCTCCACCTTGACCGCTCTGCTTCTGATTCTGAGCGTGAAAAGTTGGCTCTCAAAGTCCAGTCACTCCCCATTTTCAGAGCTGCCCAGAATGTCCATGTCATTGGAAAGGCTGATTTTGTGTACCCAACAGGATCTTCTGGTATCTCCTTTACGCTTCACGGTGCGTCGATTCTGCTTCGCTTGTCGCCCATTTGGGATTGGTTTATCAGCCTCAGTGTTGGTGATTATCCACTTGTTACACAAGACGGTACGGATTTTGTGGCATTTTTGTTGGATTTGAATTACTGTTTCTGATTTTTTGTGTGTATTTTTTGGTTTTATGTCGGATTTTTTATATGGGGTTTTCTGGGTTGTGTAGATCTTCTTCACATTATGTCATTCCTGCCCAAAGATCTAAACTTTGTGAACCATTCAAGTTATATTGGTTGGAGAGAGTACGATCGTATGCCTTTCAGATTTATTGATTTCACATTATTGTTGGTATTCAAGTTTTGTGTGGATGCTGTAAATGAAATGTAAGGTTTGAATGTGTTTGCTGTTTACAGGTCTAGGAGATTGAAACCGATAATTGTTGATCCGGGGCTTTATCTTTCTCAGAAAACTGAGATGTTCTATGCTGCACAGAAAAGGGTGTTGCCTAATGCTTACCGGTTGTTCACAGGTGCATTTTCTTTGTAAACTAGTTATGCTTAAATTAAGTTCTTTATTTCAATTATCAAAGAGGAAATTGTACTAGGAAAAATGTGATTGCCTGTGTGTTAGTTTGAGCTTCATTTGCACACAGTATGAGTTGTTTATAGAGCGAATGAACATCAATAGTCTATCTAGGTTATCCTCGCAAAATTTTAGTTGAGATTTAGTTATCCATTGTACTTCCATCAATTAGTAGTATAATTTGGTCAATTTGTAAAGTGTTTAAATTTGAAATTCGAATGATATTACCAAAGAATAACCTATAAAGTGGTGTGAGCTTGTAGATTGTGTGATTAGGCTAGGTGAGTCCCACTGCTGGATACATAAGGATCCATCAAGCAGTTATCAGATTGAAGCAATCACCTACCCTTGAGCATCTAATGGGTTATCACTTTCTGCTTGCATTGCTAGAGCTGGAGAAAAAGCTGAAAGGTAACAGCCTTCCAGTTTGTTTTTCACTGTCATTGGTGCCAAGAATTTTTTGGGCAAGTGTTATGGTTTTGGTGGTTTAGGATCAAAACCAATTTTGGTTAGAAAAGAACCCAATTCTGGAACACTACTCAAGTGGTCTTTTCTATGGTGGTGGAGAACCTGGAGATGCATAGCCTAGGTTGCTTTGTATGAAGCCTTGCAATTTCCATTCGAACAAAGTGAGTTTGAGTTCTTAACTCAAAATTTATCTACTGGTTCCTTTAACTTTGTGTTCAGAACTAAAATTATAATTACTGGTTACTACTTTCCCATCCATAGTGTCAATTGCAGAAAGATATTAGGAATGAGTCAATTTGACCTTTTAGTTGCCAACAAACTTAGAGATGGAATTAGTGATTCTTCTTTTTCCTTCCCCATAAATACTATGTAATATGTGATATTCTTAAGTTTTGCACACTGATGATGTAAAATATGTTTTCTTCTTAAATTTAACCTTTGAGTTCTGTCACAAAGAGGCAGTCTAGATGAGTTAATATCAGCTTTTTACCTGGTTTAAACTGAATAGATTCAAGATTACTTGCCTATACAGCAATGACCACAATGTTTTCCAATTACCATATAAAAAAAGGAATAGGCATTGAAGAGAGTCAGCATAGAAAGACAATCAGAAAGAAAAGCATTTGGCATACACTTTTAGCAAAGAAATGTAACATCCACCCGGTAACCTTTGTCACTGAACTCTCTTGATAGCTTCAATAGTTCACTGAAAGGCTTGAGAAATGGGAAATAGCGTTGGTAAGGTTATTAAAGTGGGCAGAGAAGCAAAGTAGGGTGATCCAGTTATGGGACTATCTGATTGAAGATCTCGTAACTCTGGTGGTCTTTGGGACTGAGACCATGGACCAATTGATATGTGCCAGTTATGCCTACCGTGATGCCCTTAAGCTATCCAGAAATTTGCACTACTACTTTGTAGATATGAACTGTGCTTAACTGTTCGCTGATCGTTGTTATGTAAAACTTACCTTTTTTGCTTTCTCTCTTTTTTCCAATTGAGATAGGGATCATTTTGGAAACTTAGTAGTAGCAGTTTATTAAAAAAAAAATTCCAGACTAACTCTTATGATCATTTTTCTCCGCAGGTTCTTCTTTTGCGATTCTAAGTCGTAATTTTATTGAGTTTTGTGTTTTTGGTACTGATAACCTGCCAAGGACTGTATTGATGTATTTTTCTAACACACCTTCAGCCCTTTCCAACTACTTCCCTACCATTCTTTGCAACTCCTATCAGTTCAATAAAACTGTCATAAACCACAACTTGCTATATGCTAATTTCGACACACCCTCCCGAAAGAAGCCCCAGCCAATCAGTTCCGATGATTATGATGTTATGATTCATCATGGGGCTGCCTTTGCCACAGGATTCCGGTTAGATGATCCAATGCTTGACCGTATAGATAGAGATGTATTAAAGCGTGGTCGAGGAAAAGTTGTGCCTGGTGGCTGGTGTTTAGGTGGGTTTGGAAATGACACGTGCTCAGTCTGGGGAGATGCTGATATTTTGCGGCCTGGTCCAGGTGCAAGAGGACTTGAGAAACTTATGGTTGGATTGCTCTCAAATGGCTCATTTCGATCTCATCAATGTATATATGAGTGATCTGGATCCTCTGTCCCACGAGAGATTGAATGAAAACGATAATGTAAGTTGCCCTTTCAGCATTTGAAAATTTGGGAGAAGAGTATCTGATAGGGACTGATTTTAGTGAAACTAGGCTTAGTTAAATTGAAATTGTTGTAAAATGTATTACAAATCATTGTGCTTGGAGTTGACCAAGGTGTCCTGTTGTACAAGTGATGTATTACAATGCAGATAACTTGAAATGAATGTCATATATCTCCTTTTGCTATCAAGGTTGAGCTCTAAGCATACAGGTTTGTTGGTGAAAATGTGCCCTGCGTTCTGAACTATTATTTTGTTTTTCTTAAAATATGTATTCTGAGTCATTATTTTTCCAGAGTGTTCCAATAATATATTTGCATGATAATATTAGTTTGTAATTTTTTATTTATGAAATTGACTCGTTTTACTATTGAAAGCCTAACTCCGCCAAGCTAAAGTAGTATATAACGTTGACAATTAAGGTTATGAAATAAAACTGATTTTTGAAAAGCAAACGGCAAGGGGAGCTTTGGATGGCTGGATCATTAGGGTTTTTCATTTTGTAATTCTTTAAACACAATGTGACACTGCTAGCATCCATAACATTAACACCACTAACATTGGGACAGCAGCTGCAATCACAAGTGCCGACGATACTTTGTTTTTTTTTCCAAATCCGACGATACATAAAGACTATATTTATTGTCATTCCTTTTCTAACAATGGCGTTCCCTGGAATTTGAGGAACATCATAGTACAAAGCATCTAGGGAAGCCAATATGGAGATGAGTGAACATCTGCCTCGGCCCTTTGTCGAATCTTTGACACGCTTCACTACAAACCTGTGCAATATGAATAAGTTCTAGCACATCCTCAGGTCTTCTCTATCTCTACAATAAACATTCCTCGGCCGTCTCCATGAGCAGCATGTTTTCTCATTATTGCACTCAAATCTATCTCTCCCTCTCCCTCTCTTGGGCTTGCAAGAATTTTAGAAAAATCCAAAAAATGTGGCTACTGCAAAAACTAGAAACAAACCACCGCCCACGTAGCCAACCTGATTGAAGATACCGTGAGTTTAATGTTGTAATATTATAACATCAAGCTACAAGTTTCTAATATTAATAATATCAAGGGAAGGTTAAGGATCTTACCAGTTTTTCAGAAATGTAGCTGGCAAGAAATGCACCTCCTAGAACAGCGATAGATGTTGCAAGTACATGCCCTGCAATGGCTCCACTTGCTACACCCCATGGAGACTGTATTCAGGAATTATTTTAGACAAAAACCATTACCAAAATATAGTAAAACATGGAAGAAAAGATATGCTCTGACTTAAACTAAACATGGTTGCACCTGTGCAGCACCAAGAGCAATCGTGGCAAGCATTGAGCGATCTCCCCATTCCTAGAAGCAAAAACAATATAGTAAAGTTGACATCTGTCCTTCAGGCCATATTAATACGCATGTTAAATGATTCTGCAAATTAGGCAATATGCTTACAGCAACAAATACAAGGCTGAATGATTTCCAGACAATTTCAAGCGGATTAGAGAGCCTCTTTGACACCTGAGAAAGTGTAAATGTTAAGAATGGCTCAGAACAGAATCTGCTAAATGGATTTGGGAAAATATACCACACATGGACACAGACGCACATGCGCCAACACACAGCCAAATCATTGAGAAAAACAAAAATTTGAATTGTGCCCCTGCAATAAAAAATTGCAAAAGGCAGAACTTTGTATATGCACAAAGCCCGAGTATTATAACCTCATGAACTACTAGACTACCTTCTCTTTCACAAGCTCCTCAGCTTCAACATATTCATCAAGCTCAGGGCTGCTCTTATCACCACTCTTAGCAACATTTGATGGAAGGTCCCATGCATCTTTTATTGATTTGAGACCGAAGAATAGTAGAAGAGTTACAGCTGCATATTCTCCAATTGGCAAGGCTGTTGATATGGCCACAGAACAACAAAAGGATGAGGAGATTTAATGTCAAATATGGTTTTACATAATTTCATCAGGCCATTAAAAATGCATCTCAAAATTGATATAAGTTTGTGACGTCATTAAAATATCAAGCAAGAATTTTATCTCAAAATTCAAATTCTTCATACAAAATCTATAGGCATCCATGATGGTTTAACATTGGCTTCGATGCACCATGCACAGGTAATTTGGAACTTGGGTTTCTCTGATTCAGTGATTTTCTGGTAGATTTTTGGTGGAGAATTAGGATTGATAGAGAGCAATGATGAAGAATATGATGTCCATTTGGTTTCTTTACAACCCATTCTCATGAAATTGTAGTACTCATCATCATGTGCTACATGCTTCATTTCTGTTGAAATTGATGATTTTGCATAAGAGAGAACCACGAGAAGTACATGTTAGAGTATTACAGAGCATTTGAGCACATGCAGTCCTCCTGTCCGACACACACCAATAAATACTGGGACGAATCCCACTAGGGGAGGCCCCAAGAGGTTGGGGTGGTCGAAATCAAGACCATCTTGGAGTAAATCAAAATTGAGTCAAGGCTAACATATCCAGGAACATAATGTTTCTTTGTTTAACATCAATTTGGGCACTATCTAGTAGACACAATCAACTAAGATGCGTGAATAGAGAACAAGACAGGTTGCATGTGGCATGGAAAAAAAAAACCCAGCTAGGATTGTATTTCAAAAGAATCATCAAGATGATAAAAGTCATTAATGACATTGATTAGGGACCTTTGGATTTGGGGGGGAGAGAGGGGGGAGACTAACCCTTTTTCTTTATAAAAAGCTTAGTTGACTGGCAAGCTGATTAGCATTGGAAGACTATTTACTATTATCTAACTGATCTGCCGGATAGCAGCGCATTAATATTCGCCAACCTGTTTCCTGAATACACCTGCAACTATGTTCAAGATGAGAAATGCCAAGAATTACAACTTACTTGTCTGGAATTGAGCAGGCACCGAGTTAAATATTCGCCCAATAATGACAGACAGGATTGTCATAAGTGAAAGAGCACCAGTTGACCCCAACAGAACCTGTTAAATTAAAGCAAGTAACCCAAGTATTCGTCAATTAATACTGAATCTGTTTTAATATGGCTGTCCGAAATAGCATTTGCAATTTCATCAACACCATTTAACTAAGTTGTTCTCAGAATGACATTTCCATTGTTTTGTATTAAGGGAGCGTGAAGATCCTAAACACAGATTTAGTTCACCAACGGCACTCCAAACTCATGTATTAAGAAAAGGATTTTGCATTAAGTTTTCAAGTTTTTTTTGTCTCCTAAATATCAAGATTATAGGGAGGGTAACATTATGCTTGAACCATTTTGGTTATCAACGTAAGAGGTTCTTGGAATTAATTTCATCTCACTAGTTTTATCAAATTACATGCTGTTGTCTCTTTTGTAATATATGTATTGGGGTTGGTACTTCAATTACTTCAGAATAGTTCAGGCTTTTTGAGATCCTAAGCTATGTATAAGCACAATAGAGAGCAAAATTACGATTAGCTCGACTAGAACAAACTAAGGACAACAAAGCATTTTTAGTTGTTGTTTCCTTTTGGGGTTTTATCCCCCCTATCTCAAAAAAAAATAAAAATAAAAAGGACAACAAAGCATTCCTCCATGAATCTTTTGAAATTCAGGACTGAGGAACTCCAATTCCTAATTAGGAATCTACAAAAACAAACTAATCAGTATATTGTTTCTTAATTCAAGAGTAATTCCATATCTTCAAATGGTTTACTAAAGATAACTCTTCCAATAAGGGTTCAACTGCCTTTAGGTTTTAATTATGTCCCGCTTTATATCCAATTACAGTTTTCCCTCTCTGTTGCACGTTAAGGGAAGATAAGCAGAAAACAATATATTTTCTGTTGCAAGGAGAAACCACAGTTTGTTTCCTTTTCCATAGTAGAAATCAAGGGTCTATCCATATATAAGTATAAATTTGTCAGTTACTAGGTATAAACACTCATCCAACAAAAATATACATGTATATATATGTGTGCCTATACAGATCGGCGAAATAACTGAAGAAATAACATAATCAACCTTAGTGTAGTCAAAATTTAGAGAAGTTAGAAAAAATCATACCAGTGCTTTGTCATATTGCATGGCCAGGAGTGCAGCAATGAAGAATGTCTAGTCAATAAACAGAAAGTATAACTTAGATCCACTTTCAACTCTAGTAGCACACATAATAGAAAGATTACGGAGAGTTTCACGTCTTGGAAACTAGCTTTATGACAACATTTTCAGGTTCAATAGATTAAATTCCTTAATTCATGATGATAGTATATCCAATCTCAGCCAATTCAATAATCAAATGTTATTGACAGTCAACAAGTAGCTAGATCTAAAGTACACTTAAAAATTTCTAAAAGTGAAATCTTCATAATAACAAAATAGAAACTATTATTTTCTTAACCCCAGTACTCAACTTTACCAAAAATTGTCATCTCTCTAGGTTTAGCTACATGAATCTTTTGTGCCATACCACATTACTTAAGGTCACTATTCTGCTCTACTTAGGATTATATCTTGGAAATGCAGACGCATCTTTTACATGTAAAATTCACAACATCCTTGTCACCAATTGACATGAATATGGAAATAAAAGAGATGACAGAGCTAAAAAAGTTGAGTTACCTTGTCACCAATTTCAGAAACAAATATTAAAGAAAATGCAGCTGTGAAGCCTGATTTTGCGACTGCTGCTAAAAGTGTTGAAGGTCCTCCTTTCACAAAGGCAATCAGAGAAAAAACTAAGGCACACCCAAGTAGCACAAGACCCACAGAGAGAGGATAAGGGATTTGAATTGGAGGCTTCTCACTGCCAAATCATGAAATATGAGAATGGTTCAGGTAGCTCATTATGGACTGATAGCAGTTTAATATGCAACAATTCAAAGGAATCAAGTCAGATGATATATAATATACACACCCACACACACTACTATATCATCAATTCAACAGGAAATCAAATCAATTCAATATAGCTCACATTTCAGATGAACTGTCAGTGGGTGCATCATTGGGAACGATTTTCTGGTTCTTGTTTTCCTCCCTGCCATCATAGCCTCCAGATCCAATACTAACGTTAGATGCTTGAACTCGTACTTTGCTGCCTGTGGGCCTTGATATCTCTCTATAACTTACTATAAATAAGTTAGGCTGTGTATTACTCAGAACATGCTATAAACACACAAAATATATGACCTTATAGATCAAAGAAGAAAGGAAAACAGTATGGCCTTCACAAGTATTACAAGAATTAGCACCTTTGAAACTAGACAGAGTGATTTGTTCAAGAAAAGTCAATAATGTATTACTTCAAACATTTGTAACTAATCACAAGAAGTAAATATACAATGCACTGTTATTGGGTATGCCGTATGCATCCGGATCAACTAATATGCACCTGCCATCTGAACTGAAACAATTCACGTCCACTACCACCACTAACTGAAGCAACCAGCCTCCTAAACCGAATTCTCACACACTTAACTATACATAAAATGGTTAGATTTACTATGATTCTCCCAACACAGATGGCACAATTTTCACAAGAATCAATCTACAAGGTCAACCCAGATAGCCAATGAATCTTGTAATTGGTGTCTTATTGGGTAACTGAGTCTAAATTATCAAAAACTTGATAGCTCAACTTCCACCAAAAATCTTCCAGCACTCAAATTGTATAGGAAGTCATAAAACAAATGTAAATCCAAAAAAACTAACCAATATGCAAGAAGTCCCTCTTTGAATTCCAGTTAGACAGTAAAGATTCCAACTTGAAATATAGAAGTGTTTCAGAGAGAAATAATTGGATGAGAACTTACACGAGGGTGAGATGGGCTTTCTAGAAACAGTGGGACAGCTTGGTAGAGTGTCCACCCAAGCTGACAAAGGAAGCTTCTTTCCTGGAATGAATGGTGTACGAAGAAGCCCCAATCCCTGCATTCTTTCTTTCCTGTAAGACTTCTCTTTTTATAGTTTTTTCATCTCCTTTCTCTGCAGCAAAACCCAAAAGACTCTTCTTTTTCTTTTTTTCTTTTTTTTTTTGTATGTTGGGTTTTGAGTTTTCGCAAAGCAGAACTTGGGATTGAGCTGAGAAACCGTTGCCCAGTTGAGCAAGCTCTGTTTTTAAAGCTTTCAAGATGGTTCCAAGTTCCGAGTGTGGGGATTTTCTAGGCTGCCACGTGTGTTATGGGAGGGATAAAATGGAAGCTTGGTAACGTGCCTACCGAACGACGATGGATGGCTATGTGTACTGGGGCCCGTAGGCTACAAATTGAAGCAAAGAAAACTTGGATTATGCTAGCAATCATGATTCGCGATTGGGTGACTGTGTGTGAACCGTTAATTAATTAGAAAACTCACATGTATCAATGGCTCACAATCACTTAAGCGCGTGATTGATTGCAACATTTGTTTTAAAAAAATTATCTCCATTTGGTTCATTTATCACTCCCCATGTAATGCTTGACAAGATTTGCTAGCTCTCAATTTCAAACAGGAACAACTTGATTTTGATGCAACAAACTAGTATCGCCATCATTACAAACTTCTTTGTTCTTTTTCAACAATTTCTAAAGAGCCAAGGAGCTGTTTTGGCATGTTGTTTATACACTCTCCCTCTATATATGATTCTTCACTGCCCTTTTTGACCTTTATTGGGGCCTTCTTGTTGCTTCTCTTTTTGTTGTAAAGTTAGGCCTTGTCTTTGGGTGTTTTGTCAGTCATTCTATGTGTGTTTTTGGTTTGTTGTGTTGGGCTGGTGTAGACTTGTGAGTTTGGACTAGACTTTTGTGCAATTTATGTTCTTATCAATGAAGTTCAGATAGGATGGCCCAAAAATGAAGAAAGGAAAAAACACTGTTGATTAATGGCTGTCACTCCCACATTTTGGAGAGAGTGTGGATAGGTTGGGGAGTTGGACGCTTCCCTTCATGTAACGCAAAACCAACCATTGAATAATATTGTACAGGTGCATGTGTGCAGTTTGTGCTGTTGCTGAGTGCTGATTTACTATATAGTAACAAGTTCCCATAACAAGCTATATAGAGTCGTAAGGGTTTGTAACTTAAGTAGTTAAGAACATTTACCTCTGCACCCGAGGTCCTAGGTTCGATTCCTCCCTCTCCCAATATCACTTTGTCTTGAAAAGCTATATAGAGCCTGCCTAACTTAGGATTTTATTTTCCTTTCTATAATTTATTATTTTCATTGGACTTGTTTAAGAGTGAAGGAAAAAAAAACCAGTTCCGGACTTCTGGCCATTTTAGCTGGTTAACATTCTAGTAGACGGAATCTTTGGACATTTAGAAGGGGCAAGGTGGCTCAATTTTAATTGTTACATTCATTCCACTTTCCTTCATCCATGTTAGAGAATTAGTCAGACAAACATAAGACTGGAGACAAGTCTCCCAAAAAGCAAATGTGGGGATGTTTCAATGTCAAATTTTCCCTTGTTGGATCTATAAACTAAAGTTTTTTGTGTTATATTATCAATATGCTCAGCTTTCGTTATAATTCGAGTAATGCTACAGACACCAAATCCTATTTTGAGAACTATTGCAAGATTTTTTGCATGGTAAATAAACTTGTGCACAATCAATTCTTTGAACCGTACTTGTGAGAAGGAGTTTGCTCGACATGCCATTATATAAAGGCCACCCCAAGTTCTTTCTTCCGAGGTGTGGTCTCCTCTAGGTTTAATAATTCTGCCAAGTTCATCAATCTTACAAGGTAATCAACAAATCAACCTCATCATCATGATGGTATTGGATTTGTCAATATCTACACATAGATTTGAAATTATACATTAAATACATGCATTTATCTGATGGAGGGTCCAGCCTCCACCGCCCAATCTCATTACAGTCCTTTTCAAATGACTATTTTACTCATAGTTTTTAAATGTGTCGTATATTGTTCAGAAAAACGTGTGAGTTGTGATTTTTTACCATTTATTTGTCTGAGAAACATACATATATATATATATGGGACAAGTTGCTTCAATATTCCATTATATCACTAATAATTCCTACTGTACATGCATAAAGACATACAAATCTACAGTTTATTTCCTGTAGCAAATGAGGGCAATAATTTGTAGTGCTTTGAAAGATTGTGGGTTATCTTACTTAAAAGTTGATCATCACAAGATAATTTTCTCTCTTGTCAAAGTGATGAATATCAGTAGAAGCTGTTGGTAAAAACATGTTGGGATGAAAACATCTGAATCGTTCGAACCGTAAATCTTTCTCGAATCTCTTGCAACAAGTAAATAAGAACTACTGTGGTTTCCTTCAAGTAACTATTTCAAGAATTTGAAATAGTAGCATACGTAAAAGGCTCCTGACCTGATCTGTAACTCATCATATAGGAGAAAGGACCAAAAGAGAAAAAGAAAAAAAAAAAAGCAGCAAGAAAAGGAAAGCAAAGTAATTGAAGGCGTGAAGCATTATTGTATGAGGCACTCGTTGAAACCCCCAGGTGAAGAACGTGGAATTCTAAAATTGTGAGGGGTTAATGCTACAAAGTTATAGATGCATGTATTTAGTTGGTACGTGAATTTTTGTAAGGTTCATGCCTTAAAATAAAGAAGAACTTACCATAAAAGTGGGGAAAAAAATTAACAAGGACAAGAGAGGAAAGAAAACCCCATGGAAAACAGATCCATCTATTTTGAGAATCAATTTTTTCGTGTCTATAAAATACTACGGTATGGTCACGTGGTACATTTTGTACATGTGTTATAATATACGTGGATATTTATTGATACTATTCTTTAAAACGGGGGAAAATAAACATGTAGTCCACACATGTTATAATACACACGTACAAGATGTACCACGTGGTCATAATACCGTAGTATAATTTCTCGGTCATTTGATCTTACATCGTTTCTATATTTTACATGTACTTATAGTATATTAATTCTTTTTTCTCTCATTTAATTTACTTAATTAGTTTTTGAGAACGAGTACAGATAACCCTATCTAGTTCTGTCCTTGTCCATAAAATTGGTAAAGAGAATATAATAAGCTCTTATGTAGTACGGTTTCTGCTCTTTCAAGCGTTTTCAGACTAAAATAACACTAAAAAATAGATTTTAGGAACAAAGTCAAACCGGCCTTTGTATGATCAGTATGATCATGAGTGCATATTTAATATATAAATTGCTTTCAAAACCAAAGAAACATGTATATACATTGGAAAAATTGTTAGAGAAAATAATAAGCAAATATTTCTAGACACATTATATAAGAGAGGAGGCAATAAATCCAGACCTACTTCCTTACGCGGGAACCTTAATTACTACCACAAGATCTATTAGCTGGTGTCACGAGGTCGTGGCTCCCAGTATGGCCAATTGCATGAGCAGCACGACATCGTGTATATTATTGGGGGATAGGCTTGGGTTTCAAACTTTCAACCGTATTTTAAGCCTTGCCATGGAGATTGATGTCCATTAAATTCTTTTGTTTTTAATTTAAATTAAGATAAAACGATTCTAAACTACTCTTATGTGTGAAGAGAGAGAGATCGAACTTGGTGCAAATCGACGCACACACTATCTTAATCAATTAACCTAACTCACGTCTATAAAGTCTAACTATTGAAGTCCCTTAGGATTAATCTGCCTATTGTATTCGAATCAATAGACTATCGTATCTTAGTGGCTTCCACGCCAGACTATATACAAAGTCTAGACAAGAGGTCAAGAATGTAAAGCAACCATCACATATTACCTTACGGTATGTTTCGAGAAAGTTTTCCATCAATGGAAAAAGGTTTCAAATTTTGCAATAATGCATGTGACCACACTTTTTCTAAAGTGACGATGAAACAAACTACTTCTCCACAACTTGCATCGATCTCACCTTTTTCCTAACCAACAAAACCCCAATTTTGACAAAGATGTTTGCACATTTTTTTCCAAATGAATCACAGTTTTCACGGAGGAAGATTTGAAGAAGATGACCTCCCGATTTGCTAGGATCTTGATGACATAGAAAGGGATTTCAAGTGCAAAAACAACCATGAGGAGCAATCTCTCCCATCACCTGTTAACAAAAAACTAAAGAAAGCTTTTTATATTTTGTTTGGCTTTCATGTTTTTCTTTTAAAATTGCTCCAACAAAATAAATTTGGTGTTAGAAGTGATATTAAAAGTGATATATGTGGTAAGGCGCTTGAATTAGTTTAGAGTTTTTATCTTTGCACTCGAGGGCCTAAGTTCGATTCCCCCTTTAGTATGGAGAAATTTACATGTAATGAGGATGCCACCGTAACACTATCTCAAGCCTATCATGCATTATCATGTCAAAAATTAAAATGCATAACAATGAGTGATTGACTCAAAATAGCTCCGCAGTTCCTGGTATAAGTAAGGTTTTTCTTCAAAGTGCAAGAATCATAGCCCCTAAACTAAGTCAATAACAAGTTAAAATAAACAGCACTAGATAATTTAACTATAGTTACCAGTGCCAGATACATCACACATGACATCATCTAGCTGCTCCTATTAGTTTTTAATCATGTGTATAATACTATAATATATGATATAACTTTCCACTCATCAATTCTCTTTCCCCCCACTTTGATGAAAGAAATAAAACAAGAAATATTTGTATCCTCTTCTTTTATGCAATTTAAAAGGAAAACATCGCCACGAGGGTGACGAAACTTTCTTAAAGAGTGAAAAATCCAAACATGAACATGATCCGTAAAATTATTGAGTTATCCAAGATGATCCGCTTTAGCCGTTAAGACAATTAAAATTGAAATAATTTTATTCTTAATAGTTGAAACGGGTGATTCGTGGGTTGACAAAAAACAACCAGTTATCAATTCCACTCGTTGTCAATCCTATTCAATAAATCCCAACCCAAACTCGTAAGTTTTCGTGAAAATTTGTATCGTATATGTGTTGAACAAGAGCGAAACTAAGAAGTTTTCAAAGGGTGGGTTAGCTAAATTTTTTAGCTTAAAATCTAATCATATTTTTAAACTTAACAATTTCTATATTTTTTTTTCTATAAATAAAAGTATATATTAACTCATATAATCACGCTAATTCATAAGCCTATGAACTAATTTCTAATAAATTTAAGGCTTAACACAAGAACAATTGAGAAACCGCCAAGAAGACCACAAAACATACTTTAGAAAAATAATATTTCCATATTCATAGAAATAGTAGGGAAATTGCCAAGAAGACCACAAAACGAGGGCCCCAACCACAAGTGTGAACGACAAGTTGATGTGCTATATAGGTTTAATTTTGTTTTCTTTAAAAACAATATGGGCTACAATATGTTTAATAAAAATCTTCCAAAAGCTACTACAGCCCAGGGTAGCCTTGTAGGTAGCTTTCCTCGTGGTGTTAAAGAATACAAAAAGTCTCACATCGAAAACTTAATAAAATAAAAAGTCTCATATAATGATGACTCCACTCCTAATAACATCGATGCCTTTTGTATAAAACCTCACACCTGCTAAATAGGTGATTAAATTGGACACAATATCAATGTTGCTAGTAATGAGTCATGTATCCATCCCTCTGAAATATTAACACAAATTTAAAGGAACATAACAAAGAAACAAAAATGAATATAATCTCTATTCACAAAAAAATTAAAATTAAAAAAAAAAACACTTTTGAAGTTGTACTCTTAGTTAGAATGCGTATGTCAAAGATTTTTTGAACTGAATTATAATGCAATTCCCAAATTTCTATAAAATAAAAAAAAAAAAGTTGACGGTGGAGTCAAGTTTGGCAGATGAGCCTCCTAACTTAAGGGTCAATGCTAATTAAACAATTAAAAGAAACTCTTCTTTCCTTCCTAATCCTAATCAAATTTAGAGATGGCACTGAAACCCATAAAGCAAGCACTGCTTCCAATCAAATCAAAACCCGATCCTGTTATCTCATGTGTGAAATTAAATGGTTCTTTTTCCTTTTTGCCATGTTAAAAATCATGTTGATTGCAGTATATTTAGTGGTGGGCAAGTTTTCAATTGTGGAATTGAAAATAATTTGCAATAGAAAGGTGTAAAGGAAGGTATCATTGTTAGCAAAGATGAGAGTCATCACTGACATAATAAATTATAGCTAAGGCATGTGCGCATTTGAAAAGAAAAAACAGATAAAAAGGATTAGACCAAATAAAATAGTTGCTGGGACCAGAACATTTGGGAAAATGATTAATTTCTTAGAGTACTTCCACCCATTTGCCATGGCAAAGAGTAAGAGGAGGCAAGGGCTATTATTATTCACATGAATAGTAACAAGGCTTGTGGTGTTTCCACCCATTACCATGACAACTACTATTCACATGAGATATGAAGAGAGGAATTTGTATAGAGTTTTGGTGTGGGAAATAAAAAATATAACTAAGTATTTATTTTTAAAAAATTCTGAAAATTCTAGTATTTTTTTAAATTTTTTTATAGATTTTTTTTGGTTGCTGATGTCATCACTGACGTCAGCAAACCAGGCTAGAGCAAGGGCCGATTTTGCCTGAGGGCTAGCCCAAGCTTGTGGAGCCCACACCCAGCCGGGCAGAAAAGGCTCGCTGGAACGCCTTTTTCTTCTTGGCCCCCCCCCCCCCCCCCCCTTGCCCCTTGCCCCTTGCCCTAGCCCTGGCGCACCGCTGGAATCGCTTTTACATATCTAGTTTTCTTTAAAAAATAGATAAACCAATCAATTAAGCAAATAATCCGATGCTAAATTATTGTTTACAAAAAATTAACTATTGTATAAAAATCAAGCAAGGCTCCTGTTTATTTTTTATTTTTGAAATGATATGGGATAATTACAATATAATTTTATAACGGGCCAATACACCCACAACAAGACTACAATACTACTAACTATACATCAAACTTATCGCGAATATATCATCTTTGTTATCCATTTGAGTATAACCTAAGACCTCTTCTAATTAAGTGAAAGACAAATATCTCTAGACCAAATGCTAGTTGGTATGGTGGATGTTTCAGTTCAACAACAGTTTTTATATTTTTTTTACATGCGTTTTTTTGTTGTACAGTGCTCCACTGCATCAGGTGTTAAATTATCGGCTATGGCCTCATTCACACTCCTTTTCAGGTTTGTCAAAATATTTTAAACCTGACAGTTATAACTGATAAGGATGGTGGAGGGAAGGACATGCTTGCTTTATTAAAAAAATAATAAAGGAAATGATAAGTATGGTTTGCACAAAATTCAGAATGTTACTTGGAAATTAACCAACTGAAGTGACATAATTTTGAACAAGGACCTTCGAGAACGTGAGAACATTTAAGCCACAATACTCACATAAATTTTTTTGTTTGTTGCCTTTTTAGGTTTGTGGATGATATAATATACTAACGATCGGATATGTCTATTTTCTTTAGTACTCGAGATCATAAATTCGATTTCGCCTCTCTGAAAAAAGAGTCTATTTTTTCACCAAAATGGTGAAACTGATGGAGTTTTTAGTGGAGGTAAGCCAACCCTCAACATTGTCCAAGTCAAAGGGATGTGGCCAGCAAAGAGCCTCACCCTTTTGCTTGTGCTCCAATAGTTATCAACATCTTTCTATCTGTATTACCTTTCTTTCTTTCTTTTTGTCTCTGTCAAATTGTGATGTTCTTGAATTTTCATACGGGACCCTCTGATATTCACCTTTCAGCATTCCATGATTAGAAATCAGACTCATAACCCACAAATATGGACTTGGCTGATGATATGGACATAAAGCCATTGCCTAGTGGTTGGGCAAGCTAGGGATCTATCTCACCCAATTTTCCAACGTCTGTATCCTTTAAGATTTGTGGACCATGTGTATTTAACTTTGCCCACCTTAGATTATGATGCTCATTTTATTCATTTTTTTTGTTTTTGTATTAATCTGGTTTTGGCATAATCCGTTATTTAATTTTTAAGTAGATAAGAGGAATGTAGTTAATGGTTTTTTCCTTATTGATATTGTTGCCTTATCGATGGTTGAAAATTAATACTCCATTGACCAAAAAGAGGATGCTCATTCCAAAGAAAATGAAAAAACAAACCGGTCAAACAAAATTAGAAGTAGGAAAACTTTAAAAGAAAAAAAACTGACATACAATGATACAACAAATTCGTTGGATAATTTTCGAGAGTCCTATTAAATCTACATGGTTATTCATAGTTATTTTTTAATTTTTTTAATACAAGCGATAGTCTAAACTACAACGGCATAGGGGTTTAATACACACTATTAAGGTATCATGGGGATTCGAACTTGAGACCATTGAACTAAATCCCGTTGATTGGTCATTGGTACTTATTAAAATAAAATATATTATTTATTTTTATATGTGCATAGGCTCTTAAAAATAGTCATCATACATTTTAAAATTTCATTTAATTTAATTAATTTTCAATAACATCTCTCTTATAAAAATGTGTTTAAAGAAAATAAAAATAAAAGGAAAGTACGATTTTCAAATATAATTATCAACTGTTCAGTGTTATCTGTTGTACACTTTTATAATGCTTTTTTATTTATTTAAAAAGCATGTCTTCCAAAAAAAAATAATAATTAACAACTCTTACCGAATATATGCAAGAGTTACCATTAAATAAGAAATTACATAATCTAGTAACTGATAAAGATGAAGTTAAATTTTTGTATTAAAAAATAACTTGATCAATACAGATAGATGTGATACAAAACGAATTTGTTTTAGAGTAAAGCACCTACCTACCCACCTCAATCTAAGAAAATCCTAAAGCATTTTTCTGAAAAAGATAAAAAAGAAATTCAAACTTTTTTGGTTGCCTAAAAAGTTCACAGTTCCCCTCCCCTCCCTTTCCGAAGCACTAAAAAAGAGGAAAACCGAGTCCCCACAACCATCTTCTTCTCTAGATAGAGAGACTCAGCAGCACACACACAGCGAAAGAGATAGAAAAGATGAGAAAAATATGAAGGCACGCTTTGTCGGCCATTGAAGCTTCAACCCAAGAGCTCTGGTCCCTTCTCTTCCAAAAGATCATTCATGCCCATCATTCCATTTCCGACTCTGAGCCATGAGCTCCAACTGAAGGACTTGGCTTTCCCTCTGTGTGTGTTGCTTTTCATAGTTTGAAAGGGTATTGATATTTCTGGAATAAAATATTCTCAACGAGATCTTTTATATGATTCTATGCACTTTGAGCTCTGAGTTTCTTGGTGAAAAAGCCGCAATAAAGGGGTGGGCTTTGAGATATTTGTGCACAAATCTTGGCCTGTAGACCGGAGATCCCCACCATTTGTTGGAAAAGGCGAACTGGGTTTGCCTCACTTTTGTCTTTTGGTTCATAATTCCATGGTTTTCAGCTTGTCATTTCAGGGAGTCAGTGCCAAGAGGTGGACTTGCTGCTTGCATTATCACTTTTTTGATGAGTGATGATCATAGACTTTGAGAGGTATGCTATAGCTACTGACTTTGTTGTTATTGGTTAATTTATTTTTCAGTTTTGGTGTTTTGGGTTGTTCTTCTTGACTGATTTGTCACTGTTTTCTCTTACACTGGTTAATTTGAATCATTCAGTTTGAGTTCTTGTTGGAAACAGTTCATAGGTTTGCTAAATTCATTAGTTTTGACTTTTGTGTTATTGGGTTGTCCCAAATGATTGTGTCATTTCTTTCCTTTTACGTGTCTGAATTTGATTTTTAGGCTCTCTATGTTATCTACATGGGTCGCTGAGTTATCTAAATACCGAGTTTTGTTCTTTCAAATGGTTGGTTCCTTAAACTCTTAATATACTTGGATTTTGTACTGTAAAACTGGCTTCTTTAAAGGCAGTTTCTGAATTATCAAATTCTTTTGTGGTGAAAAAATCTGATTGTATTTTACTTGATTTAGTTGTACCGCATTGCATCTGAAGAGTTGTGCATTCGAAGGTGTTAAAATATGTGATTATGTTGTAATTGCTCGTTTCAGGGTTACTAAAATGTCCAAAAAATCCGAGTTGAGGAGGGCTTTGGAAGTGGAGTTTGCAGGAATTTTACTTGCCTTGACTCTACTTGCTTCTACTTCAGAGGGGCTGAATACCGAGGGGCTGTACCTTTTAGAGCTAAAGAAAAGTATTCAGGATGAGTTTTATTTTTTGGGAAATTGGAACTCCTCTGATCAAACACCATGTGGTTGGATAGGTGTAAATTGCTCTTCTGGTTATGCTCCAGTGGTCAAAGGTCTTAATTTAAGTTTCCTGAATCTGTCAGGAGTCCTCAGCCCTAGCATTGGTGGTTTGGTTCATCTAACTTTTCTTGATCTTTCACACAATGATTTCTTGGGAGGCATACCCAAGGAGATTGGAAACTGTTCGAGTTTGGAACAACTTTATCTGAACGATAACAAGTTTACGGGCCAAATACCTGTGGAGGTGGGTAAGCTGTCAAATTTAAGAAGTTTGAATATTTGTAATAACAAAATCAATGGTTCTCTTCCAGAGGAGCTTGGGAACTTATCTTTACTGGTTGATTTTGTGGCATACACCAACAATATTACGGGTTCAATACCCCCTTCTTTTGGAAATCTCAAGAATCTGGTAACTTTTAGAGCTGGGCAGAATGCTATTTCTGGTAGCATGCCAGCCGAAATAGGTGGATGTAAGAGCTTGAAACTGCTTGGTCTTGCCCAAAATGCTATAGGGGGGGAATTGCCTAAGGCGATTGGGATGCTTCAGAGCATGACAGATATGATTCTGTGGGGTAACCAGGTATCTGGGCCTATACCAAAGGAGCTTGGAAATTGCACTAGCCTTGAGACTATTGCTTTGTATCAGAACAATCTTGTGGGGCCTATACCTCCAGAACTTGGGAACCTGAAGTCATTGAAGAAGTTGTATATCTACAGGAATGGCTTGAATGGAACCATTCCACGGGAAATTGGAAATCTTTCTTTTGCAAATGAGATTGATTTCTCGGAGAACTATTTGATAGGTGAGATCCCAACAGAGTTAAGTAAGATAAGAGGTCTAAGCTTACTGTACCTTTTCCAGAACCAGCTAACAGGTGTGATTCCAAATGAACTGAGCAGCTTGAGGAACTTGACAAAGCTTGATCTTTCAATTAATTACCTCAAAGGTCCTATTCCAGATGGGTTTCAATATTTGACTGAACTGTACCAGTTACAGCTGTTTAACAATTCTCTAAGCGGTAGCATACCTCGGTGGCTTGGACTTCACAGCGGACTTTGGGTAGTTGATTTTTCCGATAACTTACTGACAGGAAGAATACCTCCCTATCTCTGTCGATATTCCAATCTAATTTTGTTGAACCTGGAGGCTAATGATCTTAATGGAAACATTCCACCTGGAGTCGTGAACTGTAAATCATTAGTGCAACTTCGTCTAGTTGGAAACAGGCTAACTGGGAGCTTTCCTTCGGAGTTATGCAATCTGCCAAACCTTTCTGCAATTGAGTTGGACCAGAACAAATTCACTGGTCCAATTCCTCCAGAGATTAGGAACTGCCAAAAGTTGCAAAGGCTTCATATTTCAGACAATTACTTTACATCTGAGTTGCCAAAGGAAATAGGATATCTGTCTCAATTGGTGACTTTCAACATATCATCCAATTTGCTCACCGGGCGGATTCCACCTGAAATTGTTAACTGCAAGATGCTTCAACGACTTGATCTCAGTCGGAATCGATTTGTAGACACTTTGCCAAATGAGCTGGGAACCCTTTTGCAATTAGAGCTTCTCAGGCTTTCAGAAAATTATTTCACTGGAAACATACCAGCAGCACTAGGAAACCTCTCCCATTTGACAGAGTTGCAGATGGGTGGCAACTTGTTTTCTGGTGAAATACCACCAGAATTGGGTTCGCTTTCAAGCTTGCAGATTGCAATGAATCTCAGTTTTAATAATTTCACTGGGAGAATACCACCAACGCTTGGAAATCTTAATTTACTTGAATTCCTGCTACTCAATAACAACCATTTGACTGGTGACATTCCCAGCACATTTGAGAATCTGTCGAGCTTAATGGGCTGCAACTTCTCATACAATGACCTTACTGGACCTTTACCTCCCATCCCACTGTTTCAGAACATGGCAATTAGCAGCTTTATCGGGAACAAAGGTCTTTGTGGTGGACCTCTTGTTGGTTGCAGTGTAAATCCGTCTCTTCATTCTGTTCCATCTCTGGAAAGTGGGGGTACTCGACGCGGTAAAATTGTTACGGTAATTGCAGGTGCTGTGGGTGGTGTTTCTCTTATTCTCATTGCTATTATCTTATATTTCATGAGACATCCAGGTCAGACAGTTCCTTCCTTGCAAGATAAAGATACTCTATCTCCTGATATGGATATGTACTTGCCTCCAAAGGAGGGATTCACATTCCAAGATCTGGTTGAGGCGACAAATAACTTTCATGAAAGCTATGTTATTGGAAGGGGAGCTTGTGGAACAGTTTATAAGGCAGTAATGAGAACTGGACAGACAATTGCTGTTAAGAAGCTATCATCAAACCGGGAGGGCAACAACATTGAAAACAGTTTCCAGGCTGAGATTTCGACTTTAGGAAATATAAGGCATCGAAATATTGTGAAGTTATATGGATTCTGTTATCACCAGGGTTACAATCTTCTTCTTTATGAGTACATGGCAAAGGGTAGCTTGGGTGAATTGCTTCATGGTGCCTCTTGTAGCTTGGACTGGCCAACTCGTTTTATGATTGCCCTTGGAGCTGCTGAAGGTCTTGCTTATTTACATCATGACTGCAAACCCAGGATTGTCCACCGTGATATAAAGTCCAATAACATTTTGCTAGATGAGAAATTCGAAGCCCATGTTGGTGATTTTGGTTTGGCAAAAGTGATTGATATGCCGTATTCAAAATCAATGTCAGCAGTTGCAGGATCGTATGGATATATTGCTCCTGGTAAGCTTCCCATTTGTTCTTCATTATTTACTTAAATAGTTACTGAATTGCCATTTACTCCGAGAATACTGCTGAAGAACAAGTATTCTTTAAGGCTGAAAGAACTAATTTCTAGTCTCTCTAAGACCCATATTTCCGCCCCTCTTTTCCCTGATGATTTATTTTGGTGATTCTTTTAAAGTTGGGACATCTTTTCTTACATATTGTAAAGTACAAATTGAAATCAATTTTCCTCCATGTTGATAGATAATGTTACAGCTACAACTTGGTTGTTGAGGATATGTAAGAAGAGGAAAATTAGCATTAAATTTTAAATTCTTTGTTATTTGGAAACCTCTTTCTTAATCCCTCATTTTGTCATTGGAACCCTTGAATAAGAACGTAAGCAGCAGAAATAATCTGGTTAGGATATTTTATTCTTTTCCTAGTCTCTTTTGAAAGGTGCCAAGGGGCCATCACCAAAGTTCAGAAGCTGTCTACAAAAATTTAAAAACTAAAGTAAAGACAAAACAACACCTAGAAAAGAATTAAAAGATATGGGAGGAGCCTTATGCGTCCACTGGGAAACTCATTTGTGGATTGGCTTGATGTGTGCATATTGATTTATGTGTTATCCATGTACTGAGAAACATGATAACTTCTCATAAATAAAAGGATATATGTTAACTTATCTACGAGGTGCTTGCCCCAATGGCTGTCTGTCCTGTGGCTGACTTGTTAACTTTGTACTTTTTGGATTTTCATTTGTTTGCTCTTCCCTTTCTCTCTCTGCAGCTGCTTAGTTCATTCCTGTTTATCATTTTTAGAGTCAATTTTTTTATTGATTGGTTGATAATGTTACTCCTCTTCATGGCAGAGTATGCGTACACCATGAAGGTTACAGAAAAATGCGATATCTATAGCTACGGCGTTGTTCTATTGGAGTTGCTAACTGGAAAAACTCCTGTACAGTCACTGGATCAAGGAGGTGATCTTGTCACATGGGTGAGGCATTATGTTCAAGACCATTCATTGACATCTGGGATACTTGATAGTCGGTTAAATCTTCAGGACAGAAGTATTGTTGATCACATGCTTACTGTCTTAAAAATTGCTTTGATATGCACAAGCATGACGCCTTTCGACCGTCCTTCAATTCGAGAAGTTGTGCTGATGCTTATTGAGTCTAACGCGCAAGAAAGGGACTTTATTCCATCTCCAACTTATGATCTTCCTTTGAAAGTTGATACAGATCTTCTGAAGGATGATGAAGATCTTCCTTTGAAAGTTGAAACCCGATCTCCTCCTTAGAAAGATGATACCCGATGAAAGTATACAACACATCCCTAGATTTTAGTAACTCAGATGATTTTTTTGGGTGCTGATTCTTCCTCCAATTATTTGCAACAAGGAAATGGTAATATCTTGTACATTTTTCCAAATAGAAATATCAATACTGGAATTTTCCTTTCTAATTTATGAGGGTAAAGTTGCTCTCAAAGTTTGTTTCTTTTCTTACTATACAGTCTATACAGTATAGTAAAAATCAGTGTACAGTTAGCAGTATGATGCTTTGTGCATTTTAAATGGCATTATGTCACTTTTAAATCTTAATCCATTGAATAACAAAGAAGCTTGAATTTAACTTTTGTTATCAATTCAAAACTACAGATTTTGTGGTCACATTTTGTAATTTGATTTGATTTTTTTTCATAAATTGAAAAGTAAGAAAAAGTAGGCTTGGGCTTCAATGGGGCACAAGGCCTGGGCTGAAGTGATTAACATTTCACCAATCCAAAACTTTCACAAACCCAATCAACTTGGCGTTGCCGTCAAGTTTGAATTCAAAAATTCGAACTCGAGCCGAATCGGACTAATCCAAAAATTCCACTTGCTATACACGTGTTCATTGAAATGTGAGATTTTGCAATCTTCTCTATAGAACCAACCCAAAAAATCTTTACAAGTTTAATGCTTTATTTATTTATTTTATTTGAAGTACATTTTACAATAAAGTGAAGAGAAGTAACGTTATATTAAGAGTTTTTTTTATTTAAACCCCACTCTTCTCTTTATTCACCTCATGTTCTAAGTTCACTCCAACTTCTAATTCAAATTTTCACATTTTCTAAGAAAACCCCACTATCTTCCTAAACTGCCCTTAGATTAAATATTAATTTACACACACCCCCACACACCCCATTTAACCCTCCGTTTTCTAGTTTGCCCAATTCAATTGCAAAAGAACCCACTTTTACAAACCCCACAATTTTTGGGAAATTTGGTAAAAGGAATTGGAACCCACTAAATGCTAAACCCCTAAACAGCAAGCTTTCAAAGAGTTTCAATTTGACGTTCTTCGAAATCATTTCAATTTCAATCTAGTGTTTTCTTGAGAACACAAAACGCCCCGAATTGTTTCTTTATTCGTTGCAGTTGATTCTGTGTTTCAATGGTCATCGGCGAATTTGTAGGGAGATTTGAAAGTGAAATTGGGAAATGGTTTCGAGAGCAATGTTGAGAAGGAAGAGAATTGCCAAGGACTATGTGCCGACGTCGTCTGGCACAATGCTTGGGTTCCAGTGATTGGGTACTACCATGGTTCTCAGAAATCAAAGTCCAAGGGTTTCAGTAGCATCTTCGTGCATATGCATAAGGGGTAACAATGATGATGACGATGATAAAGTTTCAGTAGCTAAAGACGAATTTAGGCAATTAGGAGGGGTGGTGCGCGGTGGGGATATTGAGCCATGCGCTTGAACTTGTTCCAGGTGGGGTGTGTACTAGAGTTAAATATTAAGTTGGTTGATTTTTTTTGTTTTTTACACAATAATAAAACTTAATATCCTAATAATTTAAGTATTGGGTTTAACAAAGAGAAGTGTGGGGTTTAAATAGAAAAACTCTATATTAATAGCAAGTTGAAATCCATCCCCCATTTAGTTGTGGCCTATAAACTCAAAACTTGATAGAGTAGATTATGAGTTTAGGTTTCACGAACGACAATTCTAGTAAATTTTTCAACTATGAATTTCTTGAACTTGGAAAAATTAAAGTTTCATGAATGACAATTCCAATAAAATTTTCAACTGCGAGGAGGATTTATGTATCACAGACTCATCCAATGATTTCTATATGCAAATATAGTGCAGTTATGTGAAAGAGCTAGACCATGGTATTTGTTTGCAGTTTATAATCATAGGGTTTGATGTAACGCAAGGTTTAAAGGGATTGTATACAAAACAATTAAATTACCAATTGCAAAGCATCAAAATTTTAAATTCAAAATCAATATGTACTGGACAAAATAAGCATTCTTGCACATTCATAGCCTAATGGAATGGCCTAGGGGTTGATGAACCGGCCCGACTGGACCGGCCATGGATAACAATTCTGATCATGAAAACAAATGCCAAGAAAATAAACAGTCCAATAACATTTGCTACATCCATCTCTATCTGCTCTGTAGACATCGTAGTAATGAAACTCTCTTGACCATCTAAAGCTGCAAAAGAACAGTGTGGTTCCAAAAATGTTTTGCCTGAAACGAAACTCAAAGCTCTCCCCAGGATGAAGTACGTGATCGCCAAGATCATCGTCCTTGGATTTACAATGAACAACGAGGTCTCCGTTGGCTCCCAAGGCGTTGGTGATTCGGACAGTTCTTTTTTTAGGAAGGAGACCAGCCTCAACTGATATTACGAGAGCTACTAGCATAAGCAGCATCAGAGGAAGAACACTTGACAAAGATCGATTCATTTTTTTTAACGTGGGAAAAATTTCAAGATGTGTACATATGGTTGAGGCTAACCTTATATAAATTCATAATTTGCATACTAGACTATTTCAACAAAAGGTGAATTTGAAGAGATGGTGTGTACATTCTTTTCACATCCCACCACCTCTGAGAATTTAACATTCCATTATAATGACCAATTAATTAGTAGACCTGTTACATAAAAAAACCCTAAACGCTCTCCAAGAAGAAAACCCTAAGGAAAGAAACCTCAGCCGCCTCGGCTACATACAAAATTAATTGTCATCAATAATTACTATCGCTTTTTCTCAAAAAAATAAAAGAGAAAAAGGAAAATCCCCTCCCCCTGAACTTTCTCAAATCAAGAAAAAAAAAGATAGTTAATTTTCCTTGGAAAGATTAACATGAACAAAAACAGAATATCAAGCAAACAATTGAAGAGATGAAATAATTATTTAATATCCATGATGAACCAGAATTACTTGGTATCATGATGGTTGAGTTGTTCAATATAAACCATATTATGAGTCATGCCACAGAAAGCACTGACCATACAAACACGGGTCAACTTTTGTAACCGTCCAAAAGCATTTGCTACATTCATCCCTCTTTTGAGAGTAGATGTCAAAATAGTGAAGTTTGGGATCCCCAGACCATCGAAATCCGCAGAAGAATAGTGTGCTCGACTGCCAAAAGTTTCGTCCAAAACGAAATTCATGTCTCCCCCGGATGCAGTAGGTGCTCGCCGAGATCGTCGTCCTTGGATTTACAATGGACTGTGAGGTCCACGTTGTCTTCAAAAGTGTTGGTGATCCGAACCGTTATCTTTTTAGGTGGGTTAGACGACTCAACTAGTGTTGTTATATGAGCTACGAGTAGCAACAGCATCAGTGGAAGAACACATGTAGCAGTGAAAGATGGACTCATTTTGTGGAGGTGGAGAAAAGGTTATTTTTCTCTCTATTTTATAGTGAGTGTCCAAGGCGACATGCAATTCATAATAATTTATTTATTGTTCATCTAACCTAGAATGAGTAACTCATTTCCTAATTGATGATTCTTCAATGTACCTGGTGGTAAAGGATTCAGATTATTTTTTCCAATTTCCATGTATGAATGCCATTCGAATTCAAAAGGTTGGTCCCAGAATTCGACCCAATTGGAAAGAAAAAACAACCAAGTGTGGCATAAATTTTGTTATTAAGGGAGAATACAATTTCACTTAATTATAGCACAAGGCCAAAGACCAAAAAGTAGTACCTAATTTTACAATAATGTAATTAAAAAACATCAAAATTACACACAACATTAATTCCTTCTACTAGAATCATATGCTCAAGGAAATCCACTTCAAACACGTATTGTTTATGGGTTGGACAACTCGTATGAACTCCCATTGGTCCATCCTGAAGGACACACAACTCAACCCTTAACCACTTAGCTACTTTGCTTCTTCAACTTTCTTTGCTGGCCTTAACCGACTCAAGCACTTTCCTTGTGATAATACATTGCCCTTACCAACTTCCCGTTAGGTTGCACCCAAACTACCATCGCTTCGCTTTATAAGAGTCCACATAAATTCTTTCTAAGGCAAGCACACTATGCCACATGTCCACCTCCGGCAATCCCCCTTCAGGCCAGCCGTCGCCACTGTCTCCACCGACGGCAGCCACCTATAGTCAGCCAACCGGGGACCAACTCCATTGGCCTTTATTCACCCCAAAAAAATAGAATATTTTGTATCATTGAAGGGACTCGAGCCTTGACCCTCAAAGGAGGAAGCCTTACTCACAAATCACTACACCAAACTTGTTTTTGTGATTTTTATTCAAGTACACAATATTTATATAAACAATCAACGGTTTAAAAAAAAAAAATCATTTCAACATAGGTTCACGCAAAAACTGCAAACAAAAACAAAAACTGCAAGAAAAATACAATGTAGATATCAATGATGTCAAAAAAAAAAAACATAAACAAAAAAAAAAAACTGCACTGCAGAGTATGAGGAAAAATAAACATATTAGAAAGTGAGAAACCAAAATGCAAAACCATGATGAATGTACTAAAACGGAAACGAAAACTGCAATGCAGAGTTTGGGCAAAAATGCACCTACTAATAAGTGAGGAACTAAAAGGCAAAACCATAATGAAAGTACTAGAAAATTCTACAAAAATCTCAAACCAAACAGTATCTCAAACTCAAATTTGATTATAAAAAAAATCCAAATAAAAAACAAAAACTACATCAAAGAGTTGAAAAATCAACTTATAAAAATTGATAAATAACTAGAAAATTCAAATAAAAATTTAATCTAGAATATACATACCTCAACATAAGAAAAACTGAGCTTCACATCGAAACATGAATACTGCAAATAGAAGAAGAAGATAGAAAAATGCACTGCAGTTTCTAGAAAAACAAAAAATTCTCATATGTGCAAAGAAAACTTATGAGGCCCTATACGTACAAGTTAAATAGTTTTTTTTTTTATGAGGTTGTTAGTTATACAGTCGACTCCATATGGTGTCACATTTAATAGTACCAAATTGCTAGCATTATGATAAGCAAGACATTAACGCTTTTCTGATTTTTTGGTGTTTCCTTGTGCTTACCTCCAACGAAGTCATTTTGATTTTTAAGGGTTAATTGCTTTAGGTTTAAAATTTAGGACCTTTTTAAAAAAATCTTCATTGCATCCTCTCACAAGCCAAAAAACACTAGCCCACCACCCTTTAGCGTCACACAGGGGGGGGAGGTGGCCTCTGCCTATCTCTCAACCCCTCTCTTTTCTGTATCACAAACACCCCCCCCCCCCCCCCCCCCCCAAATTTTTTTTTTCCTCCTCTTTCCTCCCCTTTCCTTTTTCATAGATCTTGGTTTTGTTTTTTGTTTTTTTTTGTTTCTGGCTATAGATTTTTTTGGTTTAGGTGTTTTTTGCTTGACTGTAATAAGAGTTATCAGTGGGGCTATCTATCCTGGTGGAGGTGGTGGCGTTGACGTCGGTGGAGGTAGTAATAGTTGCTGTACTGGTTCGTATGTGATGTGGAAACAGACACCGCGAAACACCATTGTCGCCATGATTTAGTTGTCGCTTTTGACCCACATATACAGGGTTTTGGCTCCAGTTCAGTGTTTGGAGTTACAATAATGAAAGTTACCGATTTGTGTGGGTTAGGGTTTAGCCGGTGCGACACAAAGGGTTTAGCTGGTATGGCATTATGTATTTCTATGGTTGCCGGAGAGGATGTGTAGCAATGTTCATGTTTCTTGTTTTAAGTCTATTACTCATTAGGAGTTTGCTGTACTTTTTATTTTAATTCTCAGGAACTCTTTAGGAGTTTGCTGTGTTTTGTATTCTAGTTTTCGGTTGCAATACAAATTTGCCATTTTTGCCGTTGCTCGGTTGAGTATTTGTTGGTTTAGGCGTAATTATCTCCATATCAAATCAACATGTTGTTGTGTTTGGTCATTGGAGATGTTGTACCCGTTTTGGCTCTTTTGTGACTTTGTAGTGTGATATGTTTCATCAATAATTACTATCGTTCTTCTAAAATAAGGGTGATTTTGAAAACTAGTTTTCACTCTTTTGAAATCTAAAAACGAAAATTGTTACCAAACATATTTTCAGTTTTCAATTCACCAATATCACATCACCACACATACATTTCACTCTAGTTACCAAAACTCAATATTTGGGACATCCTGACTTGGACCCGGCTGCTGGACTATTGCATTCGGTCGTGGAGCTAGTTCGAGCCTTGAGACCTGCATATCCAAAATTCACAAAAAATCCATCATAACTCCAAAAAAATCACTGAAAAGTACTACAAATTCTTTGTAACACATGCACTTTCATTCTATGACCTCAAATTCACAATTTGACCCCGAAAGAAATTTATTTCCAAGTTCTACATAAAATTGAAAAATTGAAATAAATGGTAGTCTTGAACAACTTTATAAAAATAAGCATAAGACTAAGGTTTGATAGCCAACAAGTTGTGTATATGCTGCTATGGTCTTACTTCGGCAGATTGGGTTGGCTTTGGATGTGCCTTGTCTGGTATGGTTGCTCTTTTAGGTGGTGATGCTTGGTCATGTCATATCTATTATTGATTGGCGCGTTGGGGACATGAAGTGATTATGTGGCGCTTTCTATGTCATGTTCCGGAGGAAGATTAGTGGTGTTTGTTCTTCCTTTTGTCGGCGTGTTTTAGATTTTTATTCTTCGTCTTTTTTGGTCAATAAAGTCCAGAAATTCTATGAGTATTCTGTGTATTTTTTCTCTCATAATGCAAGAAACTAATTAGTTGAGTTGGATGGGTATTCTTAGTCTCTTTAGGAGAGTCATACAGGTTATTAGCCAGTTTTGTCCTCCATGTCATTGGACTAGATTCGAGAGAACTATGGCGGTAGAAATGGGTTATAGAAAAGTTATTATCAAGAGTGATTCTCTCTGGATTGTTTTAGCTTTTCGACTGGCTCTTGTCATTGGGAAAGCTTTTACCCATGTCTGCCATATTGTTGTTGGGATGACTCCCTTTACTGTCTGTATCTTTTATACTCTTATTTATTTATTTATTGATTTAATAGAATTTTATCGTCTTTTATAAAAAAGATTACAATACAATATGGATGGTTTAAACGACACTATTTAACATGTCTTTTTATATTATTTTATTTTAAAACGTGCCCCAAGTCTTTTTTGGATAAAAAGGAAGTTGTTAGGGTTATACCATTAAAGGACTACACATGCCAAAAGAAAAATGGAAAGCTACATTAAATAGTTGGTTCGTGCCCTCCCTTTCAATTATCACATGTATTATACATATTTCTTATTCATTTTCATTAACCAACCATGGAGTAAGAATTTAATTTGAGGCCTCTTTGTTCGGGAAGAATGAAATACATGACTTTTTGAATATAAAATGTTAATATTTGGAGACAAAATAGCTCTATTCTGTAAAAAAAAAGAAAAAAGAAAAAAGAAAAAAGAGAGAGAGATTAATGATCATAGTATGCGAAACAATGGAACTGTTAATTATTCTAAATGAAGAGATATGTGAAACAAGTTTATATTATATTGGTGTAGACGGTAGACAACTAATAACTAGGTGGGTTCCATGGATAGCAAATGTCATATAGCCTGGTCTTGTAGTTGAACAAGCATCCGCCATAGGGTACTATAACCCACATACAAATATCACACCTGTCTTGATCTCTTTTTTGTATGTATATATCAATATAGTGAGATGCACCCGGCCACTCCACCGAGCAAAAGTATTGTGTAGTCCACCACATGTTGGGTCGAAATACAAATTCATAGGAGATGAGAGGGGGGAGGACATGGGCACCAAGATCATGGTCTCCGGATTTACAGTGAATAGTGAGCGTCAAGTCTCCGCCCAAATCATTAGTAATGTTCACATGTGTCGTATTTGGAAGAGCCCCTACATTTGGAAGAATTCCTGCCTCACACATGGTTAAGGACCAAACAAACACAAGCAGCACAAGCAATCCTACATTCCTACTGAACAAAGCCATGATGACTGTTTAAACTTTGAATAGGTTTTTCTTTCTTTTCGCTGAGTGAATTTGAGGATGGTTAGGTTTTGTGTGTGGTTGCCACTTATATAGTTATATATACCAATATTAATTCCTATTATCCATTTATGATTTTATACCAATAGTGATAATTTCTATACATGATATTATACCAATTTATAGATTAATAGGGTTAAAAACAATTGTGGTGCATGAACTGTTCAATTTTAAACCAATTTGGTCCATATTCATTGACAGTATTGGTCAACTGGTATTATTAATACGAGAACGTGGCATGTTAAGGGTCCCACAAACAAATGCTACACCTCTTTTTGTCTCTCCTTTGTTTGTATATTGTGAACTGGTGAGATGTCCCCTCCCACGCCATGATGCAGTAGTAACTTGAGGTTCCCCAAATGCTTGGTGGAGGTCTTACGCCTAGAGCAAGGTAGGCTGCTGCCTACCCCAAAATTTTCCAAAATAAAAATGCCCATATAAAATAGGCTAAGTCATGTGAAACCAAGGTCTAAAATATCCATGGTATCGGAAATATCGGTAGTTCAAAAACATGGAAATTTCGATAAAAATATCGGGATATTATCGATATCAATAAAAATTGAATAAAAACCACGGAAATTGTAAGAAAAACTTGAAATTTTTTATTGAAACTTTGGAGGATGGTTATTTAATCAATTATCTATTAGTTTATCACAATAAATTGGAAGGAAATGCATTACATGTTGGGTTTAACTGATTTCAGTTGATTATATAGCAAGGTGACAAACACTGTGATGAGTGTGTAGAAAATATGTAATAATTAATGAAAAAAGATTAAACACCCCAGATACATGAGTGACTTAGTACCACATACATATTATCACAAACACATAAGCAATATTGTGGTTAAGACGTTGGAGGAATGGAATGGAAGGGGTTCGAATCCCCTTTGTATGTATGTGCTTAGTGTTTTTTTTCCATTTTTTTCATTACATCGATAATTACCTAGATTGTTGTCCCTGGATTTACAATGGATAGTGAGGTCTAACTCTGGACCAAAAGAGCATAAGCTTAAGTGCAGGAAACAAAAGGTGAGGGTTCAGGCCCTTCAATATATCTAACTATCGACTAAATACCAAAGAGTATCTGAAAATTTTCAAATATAATTGTCGACTAAGGGCTCATTTGGGAGTGATTACCAAAAGAATATATGAAAAATATCAATATTCACCATATACCAAATTCTCTAAATTTTTACCTGATACAAAATAATCTACTTTCACAAATTGAAAACAAAATTTCAACATATAGAACGAACAATAACCAACGAATTCCTTAAGAAAATATTCATTCCAAAGCAACAAGGCTCCTATACATTTCTTATTATGAGCAGAAATCCAATTAGCTTTTGTAATGTTCATTATTTTAGCAACACTATTAACTCATCTGTGGTGGTGGTTTAGGCCACTCAAGAGAGATATCACTGTCTCCGACATTGTAGTCTCTATAACCATAAACTCCACCCTCAGTCACATTCCAAATGCAGTTTGTGGGGCACCTACTCTTATCCCTATCAGCAACATACATGTCAAAGACTCCAAACACGTCCTCCAAACGACCCTGCGGGTAGCGTCGAAAATTTATACCACAAGTCAAAAGCGTGACCCCTCCAAAGCGAAAACTCCTTTCATAGGCAGTGTCGCAAGCTATTTCATGGACTCCCAAGTCTTCAGTATTTGTTTGACAGTGAATTGTAAAATATTCCAAAGCAATTGGAAGATTGTTGTTGATATGAACAGTGGTTAATGGTGGGTCTGATGCCAAGGTTGCTTGGTTTCTTGCAGAGATGATTGGCAGATTCCAAACAGCAATGCACAACACAAGCAGAAAGACATGTTTGCTAAGAAGAGGATTGCACATTTTTGGATTCTTTTTTTTTTTCTTTTGACTTGGTGATTTCAATGGCGATCACGCATTTGCATATTTATGCAACAATTGTAAGGGTTTGGTAAACAATTTTGAATCCAATTATTGTGTCTTTTTTTATATAACATATGTGGTAAATCCAATTTAATACATTCCCATTAGAGGTTGTGTGCGAATCATCATTCTCTTATTCTAAGTTTTGGAAATGCTGAGGTTATGCTATATTTGGTCCAACTGAATTCAAAATCCATATTCCACATGTAATTTTATAAGGAAAGATTAATTTGATCATTTGGTATAGTATTATTATAGGAACGAATCCCTATGTATTATTTCCATTATTATATAGGGCCCTTTTGTTGAGCTGGATTATGTATTTGACTAGGATTATGGATTATATTTTTTCTGAACCTACTTGGCCCAAATATAGTAGGATCGATTATGAATCCTACCAAAACGTTGGGATTTAGTTGGTGGATTGGATTATGTCTAATCGTACTAAGTCATGTAATAGCACATTTTAATTAATTCAACCCCTTAATCTTGTGTAGTACCCAAGCTCTAAAATATCGATAGTCAAAAAACATAGAAATTTCGACAGAAATATAGGGATATTATCGATATCAATATTGAATACAAACCATGAAAATTGTAAGAAAAACTTGGAAATTTTTCTTGAAACTTTGGAGGATGTTTATTTAGTCAATTATCTATTACTTTATCACAAAAAATTGGAAGGAAATGCATTGCATGATGAGTTTAACTTATTTAAGTTGATTATATAGCGAGCTGAAAAAAACTGCGTAAGAAAATATGTAGTAATTAATGAAAGAAGATTAAACACACCATAATAATTTATTTATAATGATTTACTACAATATTTTACATTTTATACATTGCATGGTAAGATACATGAGTGACTTAGTACCACATAGAGTTCCTATAAAGTTCAAATTTGAGTTATTTACACTAACACCTCCTGAGGTTTTTTACAAAACTCCTTGAGGTTTTTGAAATTACAAGAACACCCCCTGAGGTTTTAAATTGTTTTCACAAAACTCTTTTTCATTGATTTTTCATCCAAAGATTGATTTTATATAAAAAAAATTCCCCAAATGACAAAGTTGACTTTTGAGATTAGATCATATACTTCATTGAGGTTAATTTTGTCATTTGCATAAGTTTTTTTTTTTCAATGAAATCATCAATTTTTGGACAAACAATCAACGAAAATAGGTTTTGTGAAAACAAACTGAAACCTCATGGGGTGTTCGAGTAATTTTTTAGACTTAAGGGGGTTTTGTGAAAACACAAGAAACCTTAGGGGGTGTTAGTGTAAATAACTCTTCAAATTTTCCACTGTCTTCATCATCTCGATATTATCGATATTATAGCGATATTTTGGCCAAATGTTGCTGAAGTGTGAGAGAAATTATCGACGTCAATATTTTCCGATATTATTTTCGATATTATCTATACTTATACGATATGTGTATGGATATGTTCCAAAATATCCTAGACCCGAAAAAAACTATAGAAATTTAGTTATATGCCCAATCTTAGACATAGTCTTATAAAGAAACCCTATACCATTTAAAAACTATAAACACACCCAAAAAAACCCAAAAATCGACAGCTATTAATTTTTTTTTTAATTTAATAGCTTTTTTTTAGTTTATTTGTGTGTGTTAAATACCTATATTGTCCTTGTACTATGAATTTGAGAGAGGAAAATCAGATCCAACCATATCTGCCATAAAACCAAATCAGCCCAATCTGCCAAAAAAAAAAATCTGCCAAAAAACCAAATCAGATGTATTTTCTCCTTTCTCGCTGGTGCTTTCTCTGGTGTTGGAGCAAGAGGAGCTTCCATTGAAGCTCAGTCTCAGGTCCAACTATATTCTTCATCTTTAATCTACAATTTTCAATATTTCACCTTCGATTTCTTGTTCTAAAATCGTGCTTCTATTGATTTTTTTTTTTTCGGATTGTTCAAGACCTTGAACAAATCTTGATCAGATGCTCTTAGCTAGGGGTGGGCATTGGAACCGCAAAACCGCAAAACCGAGCCGAACCAAACCGGAAAAATCCAAAAAAAACCGAGTTGACCAAAAAAGTCAAGAACCGAAAAAAATCCAAACCGAACCGGTTCAAACCGGTTCCGGTTCCGGTTTTCCACTTCACAGAACCGGTCCAATCCGAACCGGTCCAGTATAATTAATTTTATATATTTTTATATATATAGTGGCTTTATACCTAAAACCCTAGCCGCATGCGCATCCTCTCTCTCTTTCTTTCTCTTTCTGTTTCTCTCTCTCCCTTTTTCTTCTCTCTTTTTTCTTCTTCTTTTCTCTTCTCCCTGTGCCGTCGACACTCTCTCTCTTTCTTTATCTTTTTCTTTCTTCTCTTTCTCTTTTTTCTTGTTCTTCTTTTCTCTCTTCTTCCCTGTGCGGTGCCGACACTCTCTCTTTTCTTCTACCTCTTTTTTTTTTGTTTTTTTTCCCTATCCCTCTCTTCTTCTCCCTACGTAATTTCTGGTTCTGTTTTTGTTTTTTTTTAAAAAAAAAATCCCTTTTTCTTCTTTCTTCTTCCATATGTTTATCTCTCCTCTCCTCTGTGCTGCCGACGCTTTCTTCTCTTTATTTTTTTTTTTCTTCTTCTTCTTCTCCATCACCTTCCTCTGTGATGCCGACTCTCTTTCCTCCCATTTCTTCTCTCATTTATTTTTTCTTCCTCTCTTTTTCTGATTTCCTAGTACTGTGATTTTTTTTTCTTCGTTTTATGTTTCTCTATCTCCCTCTATATCTCTTTCTTTGCAGATCTGGGTTCTTGCATATCTTGGGTTAAGTTCTTGAATCTGATTTTTTTATTTTTTGAATATGGAATCTGATTTTTGAATATTTTGGGTTCAGATCTGTTTTGCTGGGTAGTTTATTTTAGTATCTTTTAAGGTAGCTGTATGCTTTAAACAATTATTACATTTTAGTATCTTTTAAGGTAGCTGTATGCTTATAAACATGTACTTTTAAATTTATATTAATTTGTTCTTTTGTGTTTTTTGTAGAAACAAATCATTCGAGTTTCTGAGATGCGGCAACAAAGAAAATGGAGCTGTAATTATAAATTTGGTTGTAATTTTAGTTTGCTTCATTATAAATTTGGTTGTAATTTTAAATTTAATGTTGGATTATTTAATTATTTAATTATTTTTGCTAAAGAATGATTGCTTGATTCAATATGTTAAATGGGCCAATTGTGATTTTTAAGCCCAAAAAGTTTAAAAATTCGATTGGGCTTGAAGCTGGAAATATCCACACAAAAAGCAAAAACAAAATTGGGCTTGAAGGCTAGAAATGTAGAACAAAAAAAAAATAAAAAAATCAATTGGGCTTTGGAGTCGGCTCAAACCGGGAAAACCGGAAACCGAACCGGATCTAACTGGTCCGGTTTGGTTCGGGCTTGTTATTAAAATGTCTTAAAATCCAAATCGGACCGGACTGATGAACAGTACCGGTTCCGGTTCCATTTTTGCTTGAAAACCGGTCCAAACCGGACCGTGCCCAGGCCTACTCTTAGCTCTACTCCTCATCTTTGAGCTCTACTAAGTCACTCATGTATTTTACCATGCAATATATAAAGTGTAAAATATTGTAGTAAATCATTATATATATGATTATGATGTGTTTAATCTTCTTTCATTAATTACTACATATTTTCTACACGCATACTGTTTGTCAGCTCGCTATATAATCAACTTAAATAAGTTAAACCTATCATGCAATGCATTTCCTTCAAATTTTTTGTGATAAACTAATAGATAATTGACCAAATAAAAATTCTCCAAAGTTTCCATAAAAATTTCCAAGTTTTTTTTACAATTCCCAAGGTTTTTATTTAATTTTTATCAATATCAATAATATCCCGATATTTCCATTGAAATTTCCATATTTTTGGACTACCGATATTTCCGATACTATCGATATTTTAGACCTTGCTCTTAATCAAGTTTAATTAAAGATAAACAGTAGGATGCATGTCATCAACTCGAAAAGATTGAAAGGAATTAATTAAAATAATTTCGTAAAGAAAGAATCTGAATCCGGCTCAGTATATAAACAAAACTCAGAACCCTACAAATAGTAACTTGTGTACAAAAAAAAATCATGCCAAATCCAACGACCCATCAGGAAACGGATATAAACGGATCTTTAGAGATGAACAGGTGGGTCAAAAGCTGAGCGGCGGTCCACCTCTTTTCAGACTCCTTCTGCAAGCAACACTCCATGAAACTTCGAAACTCCTCTGATACCCCTTCTGGCAAGCTCGGCGGCTCTCCAAAACATATGGCGCACATAAGCGTGGCCCAGTCGGGTTTCTGACCCGGAGACAACAACGGAAAGTGACCCATGTAAAGCTCTATCGGGGTCAGCCTTAGGCTCCATATGTCACCGACGTAGCCGTTGTAATTGCCGCCGTAAGTATCCGGGTCGAATCTTTCCGGGCTCATGTAAGCACAAGTACCCACGTAGGAATTGCAGGCGTCCAAGGTCCAACACAGGATCTTGCTCAAGCCAAAGTCGGCGATTTTCACTTCCATGTTGTTGTTCACCAAAACATTGGCAGGTTTGATGTCGCGGTGGATGATCTTGTTGGTGTGGAGGTAGTTGAGGCTGTTAAGAACTTGGCGGGTGACGTGGGAAAGATTGGGCTCGGAGAAGGTGCATTGGGCCTTAAGCAAGGTCTCGAGGGTGCCGGAGTCCATGTACTCCATAAGGATGCCGATATCTCCTGGCGACTTCTCAAAGATAGCGTTGCAACGAACGACGTGGGGAGAGTCGGTGCGGTGGAGGATCTCCATCTCGCGGAAGGGCTGACAGTGGACTGAGTCGCCATGGACGAGTTTGAGAGCATAGGTGGTGGAAGTCCACTTGTGATTTACCTTGTAGACAGTGTCGCCGCTGTTACCGTGGCCAAGGACTTTAAGTTTCTCAGGATCGGCGGTGGAGATAGCGCCGAAGGAAGAGTTGTTTGTCACGGCGGTGGTAACAGTAGTGGTGGGAGGGAGGGGAACGGAGAAACATGGGCGGCACTTGGAGGGTTCGGGCAAGGGGAGGCGGAGATTAAGCTGGCGGCGTTGTCGAATGAGAGCCATTTTGTTTCTATTTTGGTTGGGGATGTGTTGGTGGTGTGGGTGTGGAGTGGAGTATTTATATAAGGTTTCCTTTTTCCTAATACAAGTAGGAGTGAGAAAAGAACTTGCGGGCCAAGCAGCCGGCATCATCCAAATGGATCCCAACTTTTTCGGTTTAGGATTATTTTGTTTTATTAACTAATTTAAACATAATTATCTATGATATATTCATAATCTTGTTAAATCCATATCTATCAACGCTTAACTGTTATCTGCCAACTTCATTTGCTTTGGGAGTAATCTGCCTTGTAACGCCAAATTTTTATTTGTTTTTCCTACTTCAACAAGGAACGCTAGGTTACTGCTAGTGTTTTTAGCTCTATATAAATAAGAGCCTTGTAACCCATGGACAATTAACTTTGATTAATATCTGTTGCTCCATTCCCATTTCTTTGATTCACATTTTTCAATAGGCCAAACGTGTACCTGTTTCATTTCTTTGTTGGAGGTACCAATTAGCACAATAGGCTTGGGAGAAGACATTGTCATAAACCCTCTTACAACCACCGTTCGTATTGACAATGCTATTATTGATAGAAAGAACCTTACGGTTCATTGTAAATCCAAGAACGATGATTTTGGGGTTCATGTTATAACCAACAGTCTTTTGTACGAGTGGAGTTTCAAGGTTAATTTATGGGAAACTACACTTTTCTTCTGTGCTTTGAGTTTTCAAGACAAATACAGGGTTGTGTTTGGATCGTTTGACATATATATATATATATAATTAACTACACTTTAGTCCCTGGAGGTTTAGTGTCAGTATCGAAATGGGCCCCAAGGATTCAATTTAATCAATTTCATACCCGACATTTCAAAGTATTACCAATTTACACCCGCCGTTATATTGACTGTTAAAGTCAGACGTTAAATGCTGACGTGGCAGTCGTGGGACCGACCTCATAGCCAAACAGTAGTTAGAAAGAGATCAATATGGGACAAATAATATTAAAAAATTCTTTATTTTTAAAGTTAATTAAAATCAATTATTTAAAACCAAAAAAAAAAAAACATAACCCCACCCATCAAACCTAAATCCAAACCCAGCATCTCCACTATTCATCCTTCATCCTTCATCCTTCTTCTCTCCACCCATCAAACCCTAAATCCAAACCCAGCATCTCCACACCCACCCTTCTTCTTCCTCCTCCTTATCTTCCAATATCCTCACCTTCGTTCCCAACACCCATTAAAAAATAAATTTTGGAGGTTGCTGCATTTGTTTCACAATCTGGAGTTTAGCCACTTGCAGATCTGGGTATGGGGCTTGGTGGTGGGGATATGGGTGTATTAGCATAACTGGATCGAACCAGATGTAAAAGAGAGAGAGAGAGAGAGAGAGAGAGAGAGAGAGAGAGAGAGAGAGAGAGACTAAGAGGGGCAGAGATATTTCAGAGGATGAGGGAAAGGGGTAATAACAATACACAGCAGTCCATCACAACCATTGATGCAGCGCCACAAAGCACCATTCCAAATGAAGCCTCAAGATTGAATCGTACATGCCAGCATGCACCAGCTAGCAAAGACTAAATATGACTCACCATATGCTCAGCATATTCTCCTCCCAAACGGTTACCTTGGCTGGTCCTTATCTATTAGTCCCTTCTATTCTATTCTAGAATATTTGTAAAAGCTGTCTATAAAAGCATTCATTTATTCACTGTGTAAAACAGAGAGTGAAAATATATAATACAAAATTTCCTTTTTGTCTTCTCTGCCTCATCTTTGTCTTTGCATTCCTTTTCTCTTTATGGTATCGAGCCTCTCTCCTACCTCACGGTACCCCTATTAAGATGTCTACCTCAAACGCCTCTGAAACTGTCACCCCTACCTCTGACCTCTCTTCCTCATCCTTGCCTACTGTGTCTACCTACAATGTCCCCACTCTCATTCCAATCAAGCTTCACCGAGACAATTACATGCTTTGGAAAGAACTTTTCATTCCTGTATTACAAAACTATGATATGCTTAGCATTCTTGATGGCTCAGCTCCTGCTCCCCCACGCTTTCTTCCTCTCCCTAACCTCTCTCTCTCCACCACAGAAAATCCTGCCTTTACCCTTTGGACAAAAAAAGACCGTACCTGCAAAATTTGGCTTCATGCTTCTTTGTCTGAAAGCATTCTGCCCTATGCTGTTGGTTGCCCCACTGCTAGAGACCTATGGCTCACTCTAGAAAAGAGGTTTGCCAACCTCACACGCTCTCATGTCCTCCAACTTAAATCACGCCTTCAAACCCTTAAGAAAGGCTCTGCCACCATGCTTGACTATCTCCAATCCCTCAAACACATTGCTGATAGTCTTGCTGCTGCTGGTGCTCCTTTGGACACCTCTGACTTTCTTGCTCATGCTCTCTCTGGTTTGCCCTCTGATTACGATGCCTTTGCTACCTCTATCCGTGTTCGCTCTGACCCCATTCAACCAGAAGAACTTCATGGTCTCCTCCTCAGTGAGGAAATTGCTGTTGAAAATCGCCTGACTCACATCCCTCCCTCTGATTCCCACTTCCATGCCTTTCACACCTCTCAATCCTCTGCCTCTTCCGCTCCCTCTCCTCAAGCTCTCAACACATATTCTCAGTCCTCTCGCTCAGTCCCTCGTTCCCACTCTTCTTTCTCTTCCTCTCGGCCAAACAACTTCACCCCTCGACCCACACACTACAACTCCAACTTTTCCCGCAAACCAAAATGCCAAATATGCTCCAAACTTGGCCACTCTGCCCTCACATGCCGCCAACGCCTAAATATGGCTTTTCAAGGACCTACACCACCATCTTCTCTTACTCAAAACACCACCCCCTCCGTCCTTGGCCCCTACAACCCATCTGCCTCCTTCACCTCTTTCACTCCTCCCTCAGCCTCCACCACCACTTGGTATGCCGACTCTGGTGCCACAAATCATATCACCAACAATCTTGCAAATCTCTCCATTCCTTCTCCTTATCAAGGTAACGAAAGTATCACTGTGGCAAATGGTCAACACATGCCTATCTCTCACACTGGTAACTCTACTCTTTTTTCCTCTACCTCTTCTTTTCAATTTAATGACATTCTTCATACTGCAAATCTCTCACACAACCTTCTCTCTGTCCATCAGTTTGTTACTGATAACAATTGCCACATTATATTCACTCCTTCTTCTTGTATTGTCAAGGACAACAACACGGGGACAACTCTCTTTCAAGGCCCTACTGAAGGACATCTCTACCCCATCAAGCTTTCAACTTCTCCTTCTCCTCTCACATGTTTCAGCAGTCAAGTCTCTTCCACTTTATGGCACCAACGCCTTGGCCATCCCAACAATCAAGTCCTTATGCAGCTCATCTCTAGCAAACAACTTCCAACCACACCTACATCTGCCACTTTATCCTTTTGTTCCTCTTGTCAATTAGGAAAAAGATCAAAGCTTCCTTTCTCTAAATCATCATGTACTACACATTCTCCTTTGGAATTAATACATTCTGATTTATGGGGACCCTCTCCCGCAGCTTCATGCTCTGGCTTCAAATACTATATTGTTTTTATTGATGATTGGTCACGTTTCTCATGGCTGTATCCACTTCACAATAAGTCAGATGCACTCCATGCCTTTAAAATTTTTAAAACCTATGTCGAAAACCTGCTTGACAAGAAAATAAAAACCCTTCAATGTGATAATGGTGGTGAATACACAAGCTTAGCATTCAAAACCTTTCTTTCTAATCATGGCATATTTCAACGATTTTCTTGTCCCCATACACCCGAGCAAAATGGTTTAGCTGAAAGAAAACACCGCCACATTTTAGAACTTACTAGGACTTTACTTGCTCAGTCTTATTTACCTTTACAATTTTGGGTTGAAGCTGTACAAACCGCGGTATATCTCATCAATAGAATACCGTCGTCTGTCCTTCACAAAATTTCCCCTCTTCAAAAACTATTTCATAGCAAACCTGATTATTCATTCATGCGTGTCTATGGATGCGCATGTTATCCTTGGCTAAAACCATATGCCCCTCACAAATTGGCTTTTCGAAGTCAACCATGTGTCTTTATAGGCTATGGTCTAACCCACAAAGGATACAGATGTTACAATCCAGTCACTGGTAGAGTCTACATTTCCAGACATGTCATTTTTGATGAAAGTTCATTTCCCTTTCACAACAACTTTCCCCTGCCTCAATCATTCTCTAATCCTACGATTTCCAGCACTCCAACCTTACTTCCTCTACCCACCTTTTCACAACCATCAGCTCCTTCTCCTCCACCCTCTAACCTTTTTCCCTTATCACATACTTCACCCCCATCTTCCTCCCCTTCCTCCTTGCACTCTTCTCCAGCTCATAATTCTCCAACCATTCCTTCCTCATCTCTACCTATCAATTCTTCACCCACTTCTCCATCCACAGACCCTTTACCTATCCCACCAAATCTGTCTATCCCTATTCATATTTCTCCACCACCCCAACCTATTTCCACCAATACCCATCCAATGGTTACAAGATCCAAAACTGGGTCTCTTAAACCACGAGCTCTCTCCACCAAACATCCCCTTCTGTGTGCTTTGTCCACCACCACCCAAATACCAACTCCCACCACTTTCAAACAAGCCTCTAAAATCTCTCAATGGCAGCAGGCAATGCGTGAGGAATTTAATGCCCTCCAACAAAACCAAACTTGGACCCTTGTCCCCTTTCATCCTTCTCAAAACCTCATTGGTTGCAAGTGGGTCTATCGTGTGAAATACAAATCTGATGGCTCTCTTGACAGGTTTAAAGCAAGACTTGTGGCTAAAGGTTTCCACCAACAAGAAGGTTTAGATTACAATGAAACATTTAGTCCCGTTGCTAAGCCTACCACCATCCGGCTCATTCTTTCTCTAGCTGTCCAAAATGACTGGTCGGTTACACAACTGGATGTCTCAAACGCCTTTCTTCATGGTCACCTTCAAGAGGATATTTTCATGGTGCAGCCCCCTGGCTTTCTTGATTCCTCTAAGCCTCAGCATGTTTGCAAACTGAAGAGATCTCTCTATGGGTTGAAACAAGCTCCTAGAGCTTGGTATGAGGAGTTGTTTCACTCTCTTCTATCTCTTGGGTTCAGTGCCTCAACTGCTGACACCTCTCTATTCATCAAGGCGGACACCTCTATCACCTTTGTCCTTGTCTATGTAGATGACATCCTTATTACAGGTAGCTCCCCTTCATTCTGCAACTCTCTCATTTCCCAACTTGGTCTTCAATTCTCTATGAAAAACCTTGGCTCCTTGCATTACTTTCTTGGCATTCAGTTTCACCGCACCCCCACCTCTCTTTTCCTTTCCCAATCCAAATATACACTTGACCTTCTTACCCGTGCCTCTATGGTTGATTGCAAGCCTTGCTCATCTCCAGCATCCCCTACCAAACTTGACACTGAATCTGGTATGTTGCTACCTGACCCTACCCTCTATAGATCACTAGTTGGTGCACTTCAGTACATTACTTGGACTAGACCCGACATTGCCTTCGCCGTTAATCAAGTGTGTCAACACATGCACACACCTAGAACTCCCCACCTCATTGCTGTTAAGAGAATTTTGCGGTATCTCAAGGGTACTCTTGATCATGGCCTCACCTTCACTAAAGGCTCTTCTCACATCACTGCCTACTCCGATGCTGATTGGGCTGGTTGTCCAATTGATCGTCGTTCCACGACTGGCTTTTGCATTTTCTTTGGCAATAACCTTGTCTCTTGGAGTGCAAAGAAACAAAATTCAGTTTCTCGCTCATCCACAGAATCTGAATATCGCTCACTAGCCCACACTGCTGCTGAAATCTCTTGGCTATGTTCTGTCCTCAAAGATCTCCATTTCTTCTTACCTCAAGCCCCTCTCATTCTCTGTGATAATACGAGTGCTTTAGCCCTTGCTGCTAACCCCATTTTTCATGCACGCACCAAACATGTGGAGGTCGATTACCATTTCATTCGAGAACTGGTGGTCAATGGCCTGATTCAAATTTCTCATATTTCCTCCCCACAACAGTTAGCAGATATCTTTACCAAGCCTCTTCCCAAAACACAATTTCGTCATCTCTGTTCCAAGCTAATTGTTGCACCATCCAACATTAGCTTGAGGGGGGCTAATAACAATACACAGCAGTCCATCACAACCATTGATGCAGCGCCACAAAGCACCATTCCAAATGAAGCCTCAAGATTGAATCGTACATGCCAGCATGCACCAGCTAGCAAAGACTAAATATGACTCACCATATGCTCAGCATATTCTCCTCCCAAACGGTTACCTTGGCTGGTCCTTATCTATTAGTCCCTTCTATTCTATTCTAGAATATTTGTAAAAGCTGTCTATAAAAGCATTCATTTATTCACTGTGTAAAACAGAGAGTGAAAATATATAATACAAAATTTCCTTTTTGTCTTCTCTGCCTCATCTTTGTCTTTGCATTCCTTTTCTCTTTAAGGGGATGGGGATGGGGCTGGGGCGGGCTGCGTGGAGAAGATGGGTGATGCTGGGCTGAGAGAGAGAGACTAAGAGTGGCAGAGATATTTCAGAGGAGGAGGGAAAGGGGATGGGGCTGGGGCGGGACTGCGTGGAGAAGAGGGGTGAAGTTGGGCTGAGAGAGAGAGACTAAGAGGGGCAGAGATATTTCAGAGGAGGAGGGAAAGGGAATGGGGCTGGGGCGGGGCTGCGTGAAGAAGAGGGGTGACACTGGGCTGAGAAATTTCCAGGTGATCGGGAGGTGCGATGGGCAATCGGGAGGTTCAAAGCCACTCAGTGTTTATCTGAAATATTATTTTCCGTATTTTCTTTCTTGAAAGAGTAATGCGAAGGTTCAAAAACCACATGGATTAGAATTGTTTCTCAAGTACATATATTTACTGGAGAAAGCAACAATTTCTTTTTTTTTATTCTCTTGGTTTCAAAGGAGCAATAGAAGTTTTCGTTTCTCTATATTCACTGCATTCCTCTACTTAGAGAAAACATATTAAACAATTAAAACCTAATCTGCATTGACTAACGGAATAGAAAATCGAATCTCTGCATCACAATCTTCCGACGTCGCGCAGATCTCCTCCTCAGATCTATTGGCTAGGGCTCTGGTATTGGTTGGGGCTAGGAGGAGAGGACTGAGGGAGAATGAGGTGGTGGGGGGTGGAGATGCTGGGTTTGGATTTAGGGTTTGATGGGTGAAGAGAAGAAGGAAGAGGAAGAAGGATGGGTGGTGAAGATCTGGGTTTGGATTTAGGTTTGAGGGGTGGGGAGTTTGAAGGGTTTTTTAATTATGTTTTTTTTTTGTTTTAAATAATTGATTTTAATTAACTTTAAAAATAAAGAATTTTTTAATATTATTTGTCCTATATTGGTCTCTTTCTAACTGCTGTTTGGTTATGAGGTGGGTCCCACGACTGCCACATCAGCATTTAACGTCTGACTTTGACGGTCAATGTAACGACGGGTGTAAATTGGTAATACTTTGAAATGTCGGGTATGAAATTGATTGAATTGAATCCTTGGGGCCCATTTCGATACTGACACTAAACCTTCAGAAACTAAAGTGTAGTTAATCCATATATATATAGGCAAAAGAGACATGAAAAGATGCCTAACATTTTGTGTTTGGAGTGTGCAAGAGTCTGGCGTTTATGGCTACAGAGAAGACTCGGGCCCCATTAAAATAGAGACGAAAATAGAATATTACATATATTCTGTATAGTTTACAGCAATGCTGCAAATTGTATTGTGGTGCAGTTTTGAACTTTTTATACTATATATTTATGAATATTATCTATTTTTTTTACCTTAATTTTATTCTTTTAATTTCTCTTGTTTTCTGTTCTCTGATTTTTTAAGGGTGCTTTTTTATCTAGTTATTTTATTAAAAAAATTCAACCTGGTTATAACGAGTGACATGCATTAGGCGGCATATTCACTTGTCACTAACTACAAGACACACATTTCTCACTATGTGCTAAACGCTACTGAATTTGAGTGTTGGAGAATCTTCAAAGAGGGGATGCAAATTTAGGGATGGAAAGCCTAATTTACATCACCGGTTATATTTCCTGTAGAAAAAAATGAGATGTAAGTTTACTCCAATAGGGAGTTTCCAAATTTAAGGAGCTTAAGTCAACTAAGCCAATGAAAAAGAGTCTTGACTTGAAAGCTAGTGGTCTCAGGTTCGAATTCATGTGGTATCTTAGTAGTATGTGCAAGAAACATCTTCCTCTTTATAGTTTAGACTATTGCTTCTATTAAAAACAAAATTAAGGAGCTCAAATTTAGAGTTGGTGGTTTAATTTGTCCCGTCGAATGCCCATAGCCATTCAATCTCAACTATGATGCCCATGGCCATTAAATCTCAACTATGACTGACATTGGAGTGTGTGGCGCATTCACCAAAAGTCTCCCATGTGCTTCCTTTTTTCGTTCTCTTCCTTTTCAATTTGCATGACTCGCTATTACAAGATGTAAAATTAGATGCGAACGTGTGTATATATATATATATATTTTCCATATACTAGGTGTTCACCCGTTTTGATTTGTTTCCTGTGATGGTAGGGTAAAGTTCCCCATTAATTCAAAGACCATGGTTTGGTCAATAAATTAACTTTCTTTATGTGTTGAGCGTGCCATCGTTAGCAATTTTTCAATCCTAACAGACTTTGAGAGTAAGGATAACTTGTGCCCCAAGCTATGGACTCTGAACAAAGCGATTGTGAATTTGGGTGAGGAATATCTCCCAAGTAAGTTCTTTTCTATGCCTTAGACAGGTTAGGACTTCATAATTTTTCTCAATATAAAACCAGTAGTTCTGACCAGAATAAATGATAACAGATTGAACTAATTTCAGGCAGAACTCCCCTTTACAAGACTCAAAAAGGGAAAACTGACTATGCAAAGACAAGAAGAGAACTGTGTTTCCATCTCTGTCTGGGTAGTTGCCTCTGTTCTGGGCTGGACTGGATGTGTCTGTGCTGGGCTGGACTTTTAACAGCTTCAACTGCTAGGCTTCAGTTGTAAATCGATACCAAGTTTGAATTTGGCAGAGCTTTAATTCATTTCAAGCCCTGGAAGGTTTTTTGATGGGCAGAACTGGGACTTCTCTAGTCTGAAAGGGACATAAGTGGCTGGACTTCGAGCTGGAGGTGTACTGTGGTACCTGCGCTGCTTAGTCAGGGCTCTCCATAAATTTGTTGAGGTTTTCGTATTTGAGAAAAACTCAAACTCTGCTTGTCTTGGCTTTTGCTGAACCAAATTTGTAACGAGAGAAATCTCATTATTGTTGACTTGTGAACTGGGATTCAAATCAGAAGCAGTGATCTAACTGTCTTTGCTGAGAAAAAAAAAAACAGGATGATTCTGCAAGCTTGTTGAAAAGCTTTTGAAACTGGAATGCTTCAGACTCTGGGTCTGTTGGACTTTGTTTGGAATTTTTCTGTGATCAAGTGATCATTTTGAGTGTTTGTCTTTTGACTGAGTTTTTGGTTTGATGATTGATTGTGTTGCTCTATTCACCATCTCTCGTATATATATAAGAAATGTTTTTTGAGTGGGAGATTTGATTTTTTTAAATATTGGGCGGCAAATAATCTCAAAAGATCTTTAATTTTTAAAAGAAAAAGAAGTGGGTTCTATCCATTTTCTGGCAAGCAAACACTCAACGATCAGTTCCTGAAGTGACCACTTCTCTGTATTTTGATGGGGTGCCATGCCTTTCTTCCATTTCAACTGCTTTTGCAAGAGTCTGAATTTTGAGATGGTAAGTTCTCAGTTTTTGGACAACTCCCTGTTTCCCGCTTATCTCCTTTTCACAGAGGCAGAGTCTGCTTATCCCTTGAAAATGGTGTCTTCTCTGGAACAGGAAAATATCTTTTGAATAATTTAAAACGGAGTTTGATTTCCTGGCAACAGAGTTTTTTCAGAGACGTCCTTCTTTATACCTGCCCCTGTTCAATCTTTAATTTCAGCCGAAGTTATTGACTTTTCTAAGTCAGGGGTCACATGGGTCTGTTCCTTTTGTGGGTTTTTAATTAACAGCTACCAAGCCCATTTTTTCTTGGCTCAAACCTGTTTTGGCTTTCTTCGAGGCCCAGGTTTCTTCTTGATTGTTTCCAGGCCTCCTTTCTTTGTTTAATGGGCTGGGCGCGTTGATGGGTTGAGGGCGTCAAGGACGACGTCATTTTTAGTTTCAAACTAGCGGCCCAAAATGATGCTGGTTTTTATTTCTGGACTGGGCACACCAAATTTAGGCCCAAACACCAGGCAGTTTCTTCATTTACATCCTCAATTATTTACATCTGGCTTGTTGATCCTCTAACTACAACTACAAGGAACAAATTTTTTTAAAAAAGTAGTTCAATAAATTTGCAAAGTTGGGTACCATACACATTAGTAAAAATACGTTGAGTTCATGCAAATACAAAATACTAACTAGACAAATTGACCGTCAGACCAAAAACAAAAAAACTAGACAAATTGACCGCGCAAGTTGGATTTGGGATGCTAGTTTCAGCCCAAGAGCAGGAATGGCATGGGCCGAGCTGAGAAAAGCAATGGATACGGAAAATTACTGGGTATTGAATGTTTTTCTCCAACTCACCTGTTACCATTACTGATTTGGTTTCCAACGCTCGGGTCCCCCTTTTCTTGTGATCGGTTGTGGCTTGGTCATGGTTGCAACATCTTATTTTATTGTGTGTTTTTTTTTGGGTGTTATTTGGGGCCCTATGTCCACTGTTTTAAAGTTTTGGCTTCTTTATTTTATGTTATGTTTGGCCCGATTAGTGTTTTTTTTTTTGCCCAATTAGTATAGATCGGGAGATCTAGACTCTACTTTCTAGGAGAGGTTACAATGAGGAGTTTAAAGTGAGGAGGCTAATCCCACCATCAAAATATTTAAAATGTTTAAATTCCATGATTTCTTTACATTTATTGATGGTAAGATTGACCTCCTCAAATAGCCTCCTCACTCTAAACTCCTCATTGTAGTCTCCCCGCCACTTTCTTTAATTTTAGTACAAGCAATTTGAGGAGGGGGATTTACACAAATATTCAGTGGGTGCCTCGTGGTTGTAAATCTCTGCCCACGTAAGTGAAGGTGGAAGAACCCAATTAACTGAGTTATATCCCACTGGCTGGACTCTACTTTCTTGTTTCCTTAGAAAAGTACAAATTCTGGTTCAATGCAATTTCTCCTTATTGGGCCTTTCCAAGGGCTTTTTTTTGTCTTCCTCCGTTCCGAACGTCACAATTGATTTTAGATTAAAATTCGGTAATATCATGTATTATTATTGAAGTACGTATTAATTTTTAGCTAATACTATATTTAAAGTCCGTATTATTGTTGAGATGAGTAATCAATTGGTTTTGGGTCCAATACTTCCACATCAGAGCGTGTCATGTCCAACATTTGAAGCCTATATTATTGAGATACGCACTCAATTGATTTCAGGTTGATTAATACTTGAATGAAAGAGAGTGTGTCCCCATCCAATTGTATTTGAAGTATATCATCGAGAAGAGTAACTGGAATTATGCTGTTATGAGATTGGGAAAAAAAAAAAACACTGTGAAGGGAACAGTGCATAGATAAAATGAAGAGTTGGAAAGCAATTGTTTTTCCTTGATACGGAAACAGAAAAAGACTGCAGATGTGGTGCAAGGCATGAATGGTCTCTATCTTCGAAGCACGTAATGGGGATTGAAAATGCCAAATGTTGGTTTTGTTGTGACTTTTGCTTTTGCACTGATGAGTTATATTCAATTCTCTGGGAGAGATAAACTTGCTTTTGTTCCACTAAGCCAGGCCACGCCGTTTTGAATCGACACATAGCCATATCCTCATGATGCTTCTTTAATCATTTAGTACCAGCACTGCTTCATTAGAACATCGTACATTCTGCTCACAGTTTTTTCTTCTTTTTTCTTCTTCTTATAAAACGCAAGGGAGGAATTGTATTTCGAGGAGTTTATGATTACTTGTTTGAAATGTCAATAATAGCTCCCGTTTCTATTTTGTTTGTAAGAATATCGTATGAGGATTGATTGAAAGAACCTGTGTTCGAATCCCCCATTCTCCAATATTGCTTGCATAAAAAAGAAAATTAATAAAACAGTTGGACTTGCACAAATGTTTTAGCCATGAGACACATAATGTTAATCATGGCAACGGCCCTTGAAATGGTAAATATGGAATCCATGTAAACCTGAAATTATACTATTTGGATTCTGCCTGCATTGGCTTCTCCTTCTTTTTGATATTTTTGTTTTATAGATCTTTAGTACAATTTTACCGCAAAAGGAAAACAAAGTTCCACAGAGGAAGTTTGGGAAAAAAATAAAATTCCAAACCGACAAAAGGCCTGCCATTAACATTCAGGTAAGCATTACAATTCCAATGCCCTACGGAAAAAAGAGTACTATTTTATTACATATTGCTTAGAGTAAACTCATAATTGAACCAAAATTGCATTACAGTCGTTTCTAACATAACACAATTCAACTTGGGGTTCCATCTGTGACTTAGCAAAGCAACATGGAAATATTTAATTTTAAAAAGGAACCCAAAAACAAAAATACCCTTCAAATTTTTTTTCCAGTAGTCCATGCACTTTGTTAATTATAATGAGAACTGTTTCCCAATCATTAATGTTACCATGAAAAATCTTTTCTCCAGTTTACTTCATCATTGCTGAAATAGAACCCATCTTCTCTGACCAACCAAGAACACTTCCTAAAAGGACCGCACCTCTGTGCATCCCTGGGAGCCTTAAAGGCCTCAAAGCTCCTTCTTGTTCGGTCCCATTTCATTGTACATTTGAAATAGTCGTTGGTGCCCCAGAAATTGGTCCTCAGCCTCCAGCTGAAATCATCATGCTCCTGAAGCGCACGTCCACCAAGATCACTGTGTTCTGATGCACACCAGATGACAAGAGGCAGGGAGGAGTTGTTTGTGAAGCCGTTGATGACTCGAATATCGTATTCGATGCCGTAGAAGTTCTGGGGTTGTAGTATTGACATGAAGATCACCAAGGATGCTAGGCCACAGATGAGGAGAATGCTGGTGAGGATCTTCATACTTTTGTGAAGTGAAGGTAATATTATGGTGGAAATGATAAATGAGCAATGCTTTTAAAGCTGGCCATAAAGAAAAAATCGTTTTCCAACTTGAAATGGTAACGTCATAATGGTATACCAACCTCCACCAAGTATTATACCAATTATACAAGTATACAAGATTTTTTTCTGTACTAGGATCAAAGAAAGTAATGTGATACACAACATGGAGAGTGAACCAACATTTTCTCTCTTTTCTAATTTGGGAGAGGAGAAAGCGAGAGTCAAACTTTTGTTGCAGGTGTAACTGTATACGAGTAACTTGCTTAATCAGTATCTGGCCACATCCCTTATGTTTAGCTATTTACATGATGTTTGACAGTGCTAGATCTGGATATAATTGGTTTTATAATATTTGAATTAAATGAGACTGTGGGGTATATAGGCGAATAATATTGGTTATGCAATGCGTGATACAGGTTAGATCATATGTGATATGTATAACTTCCCACACTATTTTTGCATGGGTAATACTAGGCTTACCACATTTTTCATACCACATTGATACCATCTCTCTAATAGAGGTGGAACCCACCAATACAATAGGGCCCATCTCTATTAGAGAGGTGGTATTAATGTGGTATGAAAACTTTATCCGTACAACTATGCGAGGCTCCACATGAATACTAAATAATTTTAAAGCATGCAAATGTCAAAATCACATCACTTCCCAGCATTTTAGATATTATCTATTTGTGATTCGGACGTTGCTACACCTCAACGCAGCAAGCAGATATATTTCTTTCTTTTTCAGCCATTAACTTTGATGCGAAATCTTATAATTCAAGTGATTAAAATTATTTATTTCAATTTGATACCTAACTTTCATTTTGTACCTCGAGTGTATAGATAAATAATTTTAATCACTTGAATTAAAAGACCACACAATATCCATAAAACCCACTAAAAATAACACTCAAGTCCACATATAAATGCCGAAAATTATAGCATTTTATGTTTCCTAATGAGGAGTGAGATGCATGAATTGAGTTTTTCTTTTGATGTTAAATAAGAATTTTATGTTTTGAGATTGACTATTAAGCTTGAATGACATTTAGTATTTATATTTTTTTTATAGAATATTATGGCTCGAATTAGTATATATGTATTGTATTATTTATAATTTTTTTAATTAAAATAAATCAATGTTCGAAAGGCTTACGCCTCAATGTTTCAAGACTTACGCCTCGCATAGTAGACTAAAAACGCATCGCCTCTACACCTTGCCTTTTAAAACATTGCTTTTTAGCAAACCTAATCTGAATTTTTATGTGACAACCAGGACAGCCACAAGTAATAATTGGGGATTGAAAAAGATCCATTAAACTAAGACCAAGTTGTAGGCTGGTGGATAAACATGAAGAGTAATCTAGCATATCTCAAGTGGCGCCAGTGGCAGCGTTTTGCTGTTAAAGAGCCGCACATGATAGAATAAGAAGTGGTTTTTATCCGTTCTTTGTTGTCCATATATCTTCTGTATGGCTTAAAGCTAGAAATCTAGGCAAAACGACAACAAAGCCAATGATACGTAATCTTCTTTGTTGTTGCCAAAACCTATGATATGTAATCTAATATAATGATCATGGCACAAGAATTTCTTTTTGCCCAACATCCCAACACTTACAAAATTGAATGCCGACGACCTTAATTCAGCCACCTTTCCTTTCTAAACATTCTAGGTCTCTTTTATCAGGCTTTGCTAGCACTTCAAATCACGTAAAAAAAAGATAAAAGGAAAAGAAGAAAAGTTATATAGCACTTGAAATTGGACTTGTCTAAAGTCCAACCCAAGTGTATACGGGCCTTTGCCTTTCTGTTTATCTATTTCTTCTGGTTGAGGCCAGTGAAACATTTCTAGGATTTCTTCATTTCTTTGGGATGAATTTGTAATGGCCAGCCTATATAAAAGTTTTTGGGCTTAAAGGAGACAATTGACCTTGATACCATATTCCTTTAAGTAATAGGATTGGGTTAGCTTAATCCAATGCCATCATTGTTGCTAAACAATGAATAGGAATATGATAAAAGGTAATCCTAGGTACGTACTGTTTAATGTGCATTTTTGTGTCATAACTTTTTTTAGTATAAGTGATAGTTTAAACTACATGAGAGGAGGGTTTCTTACACACTCTCACACAACCAAGATGTCATGGGGGTTTGAATCTATGACATCTTGTCTGCAAATCAAGGCCCTTTTTCACTTGACTAGACCATGTTGGCCTTTGTATCATTACTTACTCCTATATTTGAATGTGCACTTTTTTTAAGGATAACTTATACTATATATAGTTAAGGTGGGATGCATTATCCCACTACTCCAATCGTTGACCTCAGATCCAGACTCAGGAACAGGGACACCAGTGCTAATGAAGGATATTTGGATTGGAAATGATAAGTATCCTTTATTGGCAACCAATGTTTGGTAACTAAGATTTGATTGAATTAGGAAATAGGATTGGATCACATTTTGGATTGGAAATGATAAGTATCCTTTATTGGCACTAGTGTCATAAGTCATGATTCCTGCTCTTGGCACTAGTGTCATATGTCATGATTCCTGCTCTTGGGTCTTGGGTTTGAGGTCAAGGGGTTGGAATAGTGGGATTAAATACCCCGCCTTTTTTTATAGGATAAGTTATCATATAAAAATGCACATAATGCTTTTTTTATTTTTATTCTACGCAATTGAATCTAAGGAATTGTTGTTCAGTTATGGGAATATGGTGGGATTAGCTTGTGTCCTATCCACATTCATTTTTTAGCACCAAACATGGCATTGGTCATCTTCAATCTTGAACGCAGGTTTCCTCCCTATATAGCAAGGAGCGTTTGAGTACTAAAGAATTTGTCTCCAAGTTTGGAAAGGCTTACACGATAACATTTCTCATTTGTGCATCCATATATTTTTTTTTGCAAATAAATCTTAGAATAAATTGCTGGCGGCCAAAAATCAAAGGACTAAAACTATAATTGGAATAGACACAAACTCTTATTAATCCAAATATTAGGTTCTCAATGATTGGAATCTAATTATACCTTTAATTTTATATAAGAAAATGTGGTAACATTGTTAGCCTTTAGATTTCCAGGAGAATTAGGAAATGGCTTATCTAATATACACTAGCCATGGGGAATTTGTACTATAAAATGATCCACAAGGCCCTCTTGAACTTTGTCCTGCTTCAATCAAAAGAATTCCAGAAGAAAAAAAGAACCGTTTCCCTGCAGGAAACAAAAATGAGCCCTCCTATCAGAAATGTTGTTATGGCACTGCTAGTTGTGCTTTTAATTACAAGTACTGAGGCCGCGACGTTCAAATTCCGAGGACCAAAAGAGTCCGAATCACCAACTCGTTGGCAAGCTACGTGGACATGAAGGTCCACTGTAAATCCGGTGCGCATGACCTAGGGGAGCAGATAGTTCATCCAACGGAGAGCTATGAGTTCCGTTTCAAAACAAATTTTCTGGGAACCACATTGTTCTTCTGCAGCTTTCAGTGGGGGGATGAGTTTCATTATTTCGATATTTACAAGAACGGTAGGGACGATTGTAGCAAATGCTTTTGGACTATTGTTGAAGCCGGGCCTTGCTTGTATGGCGTTCAGGGTATCTGCTATCAATGGAACAAAAATTAGGGTCTTGGGAGTATCATGAGAGGACTCATTATTATTACAGATTTTTAAAAATTGAAGGGTGAATTACAATTTGTACCGTATGAAATTTGATCAAATGTTAATAATGTACCCGGTACTTGTAATGGCATAACTCATCGACTTGCACGTTTTGCTTTAGGTCTTACTCATGATGCCGTGTGTGGCTGGAAATTCCGCCAACTTTAATTTAGGATCTTTTGATCCAAGAATTGTAATGGTCTTTAATTTCATTTTCAATAAAATTCCATTTCTTTAAAAAAAGAAATTTGATTAAATTATGTATTCCCTGCCGACTGCTGTCGAGGTTTATAAAAATAGGTTGATTACAGTTTTTCCCCTCCAAGTATGCATTCTGTGTCAGTTTAACAGTTCATACTTCAAAAGTTTCAATGCTAGACCTGAACTATCTCATGCTTTCACTGACATGGATGCCAAATTTGTGCAACGTGGACAAGAGGAAAAATGAGTTTAATTGTTTATAGATAATTATAAAAAATAAAAAAAAAACTTATTCCAAAATAAAAGTTAATTAAACAAATTCCCAAGCCCCCGCCCCGTGCCCTCCACTCCAACTCCAAGCACCCCCATCTCTTCCCTATGCAATATGGCTAGAATATTTTCAAATATATTTCAAAGTAGGTATTTATAATACAAGGTTGTAACCCTACCCTAGTATACAAGGAAATAAGATAAAATTCTAATTACACAATATCTACACAAAAAGGAAAAAAATAAAGTCCTAATAGACTAGGAAATAAATCTCCTAATTAAGCTAGGATCTCGCTAACACTCTTCCTCAAGTTGGAGAAAAGATGTCACACATGCCCAACTTGCCAAGCGAGTTGAGAAAGACAATAGTAGACACAACTTTCGTAAGTACATCTATCAGTTGATACTCGGATAATATAAACGGAAAAGAAACAATCTCACCATCCACCTTCTCTTTAATAAAATGTCGATTAACCTCCACGTGCTTTGTACGATCATGTTGCACAGGGTTATGAGTAATCGCAATTGCAGCTTTGTTATCACAATATATACAAATCCATGGGTTTCTGGGGCGCAAACCCAATATCTCTCAACCATAGTAACTCGTACCTTGAGTGATCCCATGATACTTGACTTCGGCACTAGATCGAGACACCACTTTTTGCTTTTTACTCCTCCAAGTAATAAGATTACCACCAACAAATGTGAAATACCTAGACGTAGAACGTCTATCAGTGATTTGAACAAGCCCAATTAGCATCCGTATACCCTTCCACATATGTATAACCATACTTGGAAAACATTAACTCCTTGTTAAGAGTTACTTTCATATACCTCAAAATACGCATCACAGCTCCCATATGATCTTCACTAGGAGAAAAAATAAATTGACTCACGACACTCACTGCATATGCAATATCAGGACGTGTATGAGCTAAATAAATCAATTTCCCCACAAGTCGTTGATAATGCTCTTTATCAGTAGAGACTTGATCAGGATACAACTCCAACTTATGATTTTGTTTACTAGGGGTATAAAATGCAATGTCACAAAGTGAAAAAAATAAAATAAAATATGTTTACGCGAATGTTGGAAATGGGAAGAGTTCAAAATTCACATGGGAGTTATCTTGTGCCATGCCTTATTCACCACCAAATTTGTAGTCCCGCATTGGGTTGTGTCTTTAACAGATACATGTTCCAACATGTCAGTATGTCTATTTAAACATCATTAATCCTCATACCGTGAATAATATCGAATTGGCAGGACATAGCACTATATTTGTGTGCATTTCCTGAGAGATAAACACACATAATTTGCTAGAAATAAAATTCCTGGTAGGGGTGATATTCTTTTTCAACGACATTGCAATCCAGCCTCTCTCTGCACAAAGAGTAAGTGTTTCATTACTATTTGTTATTTAATTTCATGTTTTTATTTCATTCCGTATTGCTAGATTATTTATTTAATTAGTAGAATAAATAATTATTATAAAACTAATTGTTGTTTCGTCAACAATATTATTAGAAAACTATGCTCTCACGAGATCAAAAAAAATTTTCCTTTTTTAACCAATAGATATATAATATATATTACACACAAACATTTTAATGTACCGGAATATTATCATTAAACTATCCTCACGAGATCAAAAGATTTTTCCTTTTTTAACCAATAGATTTATAATATATATTACAAACCAACATTTTAATGTACCGGAAGGAGGATCATATACAAGTGCTAAGGGGTTTTGTTTAAAATGTTAAATTTGACCAACCCCGATATGGTTCACTATAGTCACCCGAAGAAATGGAGATAATGGATGACGGTGGCTGATGGAAGTGAATAAGGTATGATATAAGAAGGCTGATGAAGTAATTGAATCATGATTAGAAGGTAATTAACAATAGTTAAGCTTATTAAATTTTAAATATACCCTATCAAATTTCTCAAAAATCATCAGGACATGATGTAGGTGATTAAGGCATGATGGAAGCTGACGGAGAAAATTGAGGCATAATTGAAAGCCACTCTTTTGATATAAAAGCACACAGTTGAACGTTCCGAGCAGTAGACTCTTAAAAGAACGAAAAAAGATAAAACGAAATCCGAGTGCTAGAAAAATGAGGGGATCAACAGTTCTGCTGTTGCTTGTCTTAGGGTTTATAGGCCAAAATAGCCGCTGCATTGATATCTTCCCTGGAAAAAAGCACTTTGTGCGAATTGTGAACCAGCTCGAGAAGGAACACCTCGACTACCATTGTCGATCGGCAGACGATGATCTTGGCCTTCGCAGCCTTCTCCCCAATGGGGAGTGGGAGTTTGGATTTCGCAATGACTTCCTCAAGACACAGTGGGACTGTGATTTTTGGTACGCAAATTACAGTGCTCATTTTCAAGCGTTTGCCTTGGATGATGATTTTTTGGAACAATGTGGTGGGGCCCACTGCATATGGGCGGCCAGAGAGGATGGAATATCCTTGTATAGCATCACAGAGAACGAATGGTATATAGAGTTGGGCTGGACAGAAAACAAACCACACCTTTAAGAAGATATATGATGAGATGTGCCAAGCCATATGGTGTTGCTAGTTTTCTGTTTCTTTTCTTTTGTTTTTGTTTTTAAATTCTCCGTTACAATTGCTAGGTTTTTTTGTTGATCATACGATAAGGAAAATGTCGGCCATTGGGATCTTATTGTATGCAGTAAGAGGAAATGTTTTTGTTTTCATTGTTATTTCTTTTTTGCTCGATCTTCTTTCTCATTCAAGTTTTTACTTTTTTTTTCTTGGATCATGACTTAATCATGAGCAGAAAATGGGGTATATATATATCGGTAGATATAACGAAATAATAGTCATGATGTTTCTTTTTCTAATTAAACGAGGAGTTCAAATCCTCTGCTGAACTGTAGTCCTTTATGTGTTGAATTAAGTAATTATATATGTCCAAACTACGTTATTTTAAGCGACTATTAAAATGTAATCGCATTATTGCTAATTTTTTAATACAAAACTTTAAATGCTAGGGGCTTGTAGCTTAATTGGTTAAGAGCATTTATCCAACACTAGAGGTCCTAGGTTCGGTTCCTCCCTCCCAATATCACTTGTATAAAAAACATACTAAACCCTAAATCAAATTTCGGAAACTAGTTCAAAATTTTTAACATGCTCAACCATTTGAATGGTTAAAATTGACTCAAAATTGAAAACTCATATCTAAAGCTCGAAAAACTATTATATGCTAGTAGTTGGATTTTCTATTTAAACCCCACACTTTTCTTTGTTGATCCCAATACTTAAATCATTAAGCTCTTAAGTTTTATTATTGTGTAAAAAGACAAAAAACGTCATTCAACTTAATACTTAACCCTAGTACATCTATACACACACCCCACCACTCTCCATATTAAGTTTTAGAAAAACACAAACTCCTCTACACCCTATTGCTAGATTACTCTTCTATTTCAATTCAAGAAACCTACTACACTCTTATTTTCTCTTCACAAACCCTAAATACTGTATGCAAAGAGTGGCTTGTTGGTCGTCAATTAATTAAGGTATGTAATGTGAGATTATTTCTTGGTTGGGACTCCTCCTAGAATTATTAAGTAATAATGTGAGGTTGAGATGAACTTAGAGTGGTGAGGGGCAAGATAGCGGAGTTTGGGGTGTGAGGTTGATGAGTTATATATTTATTTATTTATTTTCTGTTGGGTGTGTATTTAAGAGTAATTTGGGAAGATAGTGGGGTTTTCTTAGAAATTGTGAAATTTGAATTAGAAGTTTGGGTGAACTTAGAATATGGAATGACAAAAAGAAGTGTGGGGTTAAATAGAAAAACTCTATTTGCTCATTAAATAATATTTTTTTAGAAGCTCATTAAATAGTATTTAGTTCAACATGAAATTAGTAATTGTACGTAGTCTAAGCTTGAAACCCCAATATATTGTGGAATTCAAAATTTTTCAGAATATCGAGATACATTCTAATTCCAAACCAATTTTTTTCAAAATTTTCGTATCGAAATCGGATTTCCAATCCAACTTGCAAGTTGCACCTCTAGTCCTATTGGACGTATTTATATAAAATGTATTGGACGTCACACCACATTATTAACTATAATCGGCTGTTGTGAATTATAATGTTTACTTTCTGTCGAAACAATTTTTTCTAGAATATGCATACAACGGGGATAACATCTATATTTCTTTTGTAAGAAAAATATATTATAGATTTCCATTTGTTAAAAAAAGTAGCAACCTGAAGAGCAGGTTTTCTTCTCCATTAGGTAGCAAGGCAGGAATCTCAGATATCTGATTCGGGAAGGTTACATACCAAAAAACATTCGCGTCCATATTACATTAACCGTTTCTTTTAAAATGCTTAATTTATATTCCGTTGTTACTTAAGATGTTTAAGCTGCATTCCGCTATACTATATATGAAAATAAAGACAACGGTTTTGTGTGTGAGACTTGGGGAGAGAGTGAAAAATCTTTTTCGAGTACAAGTGATTTGGGGGGGAGGTTTTTACACAAATATATTTACAAAGGAAAAAAAATAAAGAAAAAAAAAATGGAAAAAGGTTGGCTCGTTGAAACTAGGGAAGAGCTCCTCCTTGCAACCAGGTTTTGACACTTGTCAAATTTTTTTGTTCTTTTTTGTTGAAACTTTGTCTAACAAGTGTCAAAACTCCATTGGTTTTAAAGAGGAGCTCCTCCTCAATTTTAAAGAGCCAAGCCAAGAGAAAATCAAAGTTCATGGGGGTGATTAAGGGATGACAGTGGTTGATGAATCTGATGGGGAGAAATAAATAAGGCACATGATTGGATAGCTGATTACGCTTACTATAATTTGAATTATCCAATCAAATTCCTCAGAAATCAAGGGTGATTGAGCATGATTGAGTAGCTAATTCAGCTTATTATGATCTTTCGAGTATCCAATCAAATTCCTCAGAAATCATAGCTGATTGAGATGATTAAATGAGGTATGATATGTCTGCTGCTTAAATCAAATTCCTCAGAAATCATGGCTGATTGAGGTGATTAGTTAAGCTGATTTAGAGAACTGAGGCATAACTGGAAGACAATTAACAGTAGTTTAGCTGGTCATTTTTAGATTATACCCTTTAAAAATTCCTCAATAACGACTATTGATGGCAATGATCAAGGCATGACTCTTGAGGCTGATGGAGGTTGATGGAAGTAAAATTCAAGCTCATGGAGAAAACTGAAGCATGATTGAAAAGCATATCCTTCGCTATAAAAAGCACACAGCAAGAGCGCAATGCACAGAGTGGACCAAATTATAAGTCGACTACCATTAGAAAAATGAAGGGATCAACCCCAAGATGGCAGCTGCACTTTTTTTCGGTCTTGTTTGCCCTAGCCTTTGTTGGTCAAATTAGCTGCTTTAATCCGCATCCAATCCCCGGGAGAAAGCACTTCGTCCGTCTTGTTAACAATCTCCAAAACAGGCAACTTTTGGTTAAGTGTGGATCCGAAACTCCAGATGATCTTCTTGGTGAGCATCTTCTTGGCACCAATGAGGAGTATGAATTTGGATTTCGCATGAACCTCTACCGCACTAAATTTTACCGCTGTGATATGTCCTACTCCAATTATCATAATCGTTTCGAAGCATTTACAGCCACTAAACATTTTCTGGAAACATGTGGTGGAGTTCATTGCATATGGAGGGCGCAAGAGGATGGGCTATCCTTGTACAACATCAAGCATGATCAGTGGTCTCTGATGTACCGTTGGGAAATACAGAGAATTTAATAGATGAAGAAGATGATGAGAGACCCCAAGCTTAGCTTTCTTTCTGTGTTAATGTACCTAAACAAATAATTTGATATTAATGGCTTTGTTTCCCCCTGTTATCTTGTTTTTTAATATAAGTGATAGTCTAAACTACGGATCCAGATCCTCTGCTCTGATTTTCTCTGTCATGATTTGCTTTACTTTTGTTCTCCATACACCTCTTCATTAAAATTTAATTTAAGGGATTTAAGTTGACACATCATCCTAAAACAAAAACCCAATTTACTCCTAATTAAAAGGAAAAAAAAAAAACCCCTAACACCCAACTAACATAGAATAGTTGACGTCTAAAGATGTTTTTTTTTTTCTCTTGCTTCACGTTACGTCCTCTTCTCTTTTTTGCCTTCTTCCTTACGTTCTGGCTTTTTTTTTTCCTTCTTCATGTCTCTGCCCCAAAATTTTACCTCTCAATAATCTTTCTTTTTCCCAAACCTATGTAATCATAATCCCTTCTCTTTTCCCTATCAAAAGAAAAGAAAAAAAAAATCCTTCTCTTCCCATATCCGAAGGATTTCTTTGTTGTTAATCAACTCAACACTTGGTTGAAATAACTTCTAATGTTGGACAGAATTACAACGGGGTTGAATCTAGCAAGGTGTGAGTCTCATATGAGCATTTTAAATGACATGGCAGTACACATGTTACTCAACAGATGACTAGTCATATCCTAATACATTCTAATGTGTGCAATGCATGATTTACCTTTGAGCTAATTTGCATTTAGTCACACCTTGTCTCTGTCATTGTAGGCCTCTCCAAACTAGTCTATGTTAGATTTCTTTATATGCGTGTTCATGATCTTTCACACAATCTGAAATACGTAAAGACATACATGGCGCCATCTTTCTTGAGTACACGACCTCTAAACTCATTCAATTGCAGCAGCAACAATCCCAGCAAGAATAGGAACGACTCAAGACTTCTGCTCTTTCTCAAAATCTGTTTCAGCTCTCTCTTTATGATGAGATTAGGGTTAGAGAATGTGTCTGACGAGAGCAGGGCCTTAAGCTTATATAGGCTAGGTCAAGTCATTTCTATTCATCACCAAGGGCCGACTTGACTAATCTTCCAAGCCCACCAAGCAACGGTTCACACAAAATGAAATAAATAGGACCCCTTAATAGGCTTCAAAACTTTTCCTTATTCCACAAGGTTTTGGCCTCAATGTATAACCTAATTTAAACTCTTATCAAAACCAGATATAACTTAGTATCTAGTGCACCGATCTAAGTAGGAAACATGACATTCTCTCACTAGATCAAGCACTAGAGCACTAAGCTTCTATATTCCAAAAGGTTTGATAATCTTTATTGTCCATGAGTTTAAAACAATTAAGTCCTTCCCTTCAAGCTATAGTGAAAAGCGATTAGACAAAACGAACTATAGACACGCTGTTAGTATGAAAATTGTATTGTCATTTCCTAGACTCTAGCTTAGGTTGGGAATTAGTGTGTGAATATCTTTTACTGGAAGTTTTGGAGCAACACATTCAATCCCGAATTTTCGAAGTATGACTTGATCGATATGAGGAACTTGATTTCAGGTAAATCATGACATAATCATGCATTCATTATAGGATTCATAGTTGGAGTTATTTTCACTCAACCATTTTTATGTTAGTCCTATTTTTAATAGGATTAGATTTTATCTCTTGAGATTACTCTCCTAGTTGGACTATATTTTGATTTAAGTTAAAATATTATCTTTTCCTATTATAACTTGCACATTGAAATCAGCACCTACTTGGTTAGTCTAATTAATTTGTTTAGGTAGATATTGTTTCTCCCTTAAAAGATTGGCTGTAGTGGAAGTCATTTAGGTTTCCTCACTTCTTGCATTAGTTGACGTCTTCACTTAGAATCCAAAGTGAATAAAATCTAATATTCATTATAGGATATGATTGGTGGGTTCCTATGCTTCTCTTTTACTAGAGAGAACCAGCTTTGAATAAAACGTGGGTCTTTCTTTTCAAATAGAGCTTTCGACATATTTGGTTTTGAGCATATTAAATTTTCAAGAGAAATCTAATGTGCATATTTTTGAGATAAGTCATCAAGTCAACATTCATATGGATGTTGGTGACTCATATGGTTGAGGGCACCAAGACCGTGCTGGCGGTTTTCCTCCGACGAGCTTGAAGCAATTGTGACCAGTATTACGTTCAACATAAGGAGTGTCGAAGATCATCCCGGGACAGAAGTTGAGTTACGAAGAAGTCGGTAAACATTATCTAGAATGTGTCTAGAATAAGTGTTCATCCTACAAGTAATTTCAATTGGCATCAGAGCAGGTTGCTGAACATATTCAGCAAGATCCGACATACCTTAGGATGGATCATGTTGTGGGCTTTGTTGCACATCCACCATATTTCGATGGCAACAACTATGGCGCTTAGAAGGGCAAAATGAAGTCGTTTCTTTGGTCCTTAGATGAACGTGTATGGAATACAATGGTTCATGGATTTCCTAAACCTACAAAGAAGATCGGAAAAGGACATGAAGAAACCACAGTCTTCAAAACTAGAGAGAAGTGGACCACTACAGAAGTCACACACAACACTAATAATCAAAAAAGGTTAAATGCTTTATTTACTGTTGTCTCTTCCAATCAATTTGAATATATATCTGGCTGTGATACTTCTAAGGAAGCTTGGGATATTTTGCAGGTTACTCATGAAGGAACAGATACTGTTAAGGGAGCCAAGCTTTAAATGCACACTTTACAGTTTGAGACACTCATGATGGATGAGAATGAAACTTTTTGTGAATTTTATGCTAAACTTTGTGTCATTGTGAATGCATGTTCAAGTTTATGTGAAAAAATTCCAGAAGATAGGGTTGTGAAATTTGACTTTTCTTTTTCTTTCAATTTCATAGATTTCAATACCAAAAAGTGAAAACCCTAATTCCAAAAATTCATACGAGCTATTCAAAATGAAATAGCCATATTGAAATCTCAATTCAAATTCAAGCATGTATCCAATTTTATGTGAATGCTTCAACTCTCTGAGTCCCAAAGAAAAACCTCAACAGAGGGGGAAGGAGGAAGAAGAAGCGTCATTGCCCCTCCTACCCTCTCATCTTTTCCTTCCTTTTTCTTTTTGGTGAGTGAATAAGTTCATTCGGGCGTTTTTAATAGGAAGCCCCTTCTAGTGATTTCTTATGTGCCACTCTCAGTTCGAAGTTCCACATCACATCTTTTTCGGCTAATTCTTCAATCAAATTATTCTCCCAAATCCGTCGCTCTACAACCTCTCATCTTCTTTAAAGTCAATTCTACCTTGTATTTCAAGGAGTTCGCTGCAATCTACCTGATTGATTTTTGCCATGTAGTTGGATCAATGGAAATCTTGTTTTCTCCAGATTCATAAGAAGTATTGCATCTGCTTAAAGGCTAGATGTGGTGGTGCAGTTGACGGCGACACTTCTTCAGGTACTGACGGTAGGGTTAATTTAGGTTTAAGTGTTTTAGGGTTTTGGTTATTTTGGGTTTGTAGACTTTGTTTGAGGTTTTGCTTAATTGCAGTGATGTGGACTAGTAGTTGTTGGTGTGTCTGCTTTAGTTTGGGTTTTTTAGCATGTTATTTTTATTGCCCTCTTCAGCTCGGTGATTTGGATGTCTTATTGATGTCTAGTTGTATCGATGAGAGTTATCTAGTGAAAATGTTATTTGATAATATATATATATATATATATATATATATATATATATATATATATATATATAAACCTTTCACACAAGGCCCTCAAAATCTCAAGACCCTGCAAATATTCATAGCTATTTGTTGGGTTTGCCATAAGAATTTGAGAACATATGCATGATAGGATGACCATCTGATGATAGTGGGGACATTATCAAAGCCATAATAGACGCAAATAACTCACTAGTTTAGTGGTTTTGACCAATTTGTCCCCCAGGAAAGGTCTTGGGTTCGAGTCCTAGCATCCGTGTAGTGTGTGTGAGTTTTGTATATTATCGCCCCTCTCAATAGGAAAGGTTTTTTTAAAATAACAAATAAAATAACAATGACAATTATCAAAACCATTCATTTATAGGTTTTAAATTAGGAATGTTCATTGGAATAAATGTTTGACCAACATTTAATTTTAGTATATTATCGCCCCTCTCAATATGGAAGGTCTTAAAAAAAACCATAACAACGAAAATGCTAGGGAGACCAACTTTAGATTCTTACTGAAAATTTTGTAAAAAATACATGTATAAAACATTAGAAATACGTATGTACATGTACAATACGACTATTGTATGTTTGCTTAAAAAACGTGAGACGTGTATAGAACACGAATGTATTGTTGAAAAATGCGTACGTACATATATATGTGTATACATATGTAAAAGACTATAGTTGCTCGTCTATACTATTTATTAAAGACAATTTGAAAAAAAACCAGTAACGCTGCCTAGCTATACAATTTAAAAAAAAAAATTAGAGTATAGCCGCACGCCTATACAATTCACTAAAGAAAAAACAGAGCATCCCACTGCGTGAAATCGTATAGCCGTGCGGCTATAAACTGGGTATAGCCGTACGGCTATACTATTGTTTAATATATAAAAAAGGACCCCCAACCATTAGGCGCCACGTGTCAACACGTCTTTTTAAAAAAAAAAATTAAATACACGGAGTATCGCCATGCGGCTGTACTATGAGAAGACCTACCATTACAGCCCACGTGTGGCTATACTAGTTTTTTTTTATAAAAAAAATCGTAGTACAGCCGCACGGCTATACTATTTAGATAGATTATATTTAAAAGATATAGCCGCACGGCTAGACTATTTAATTAAAAAATTAATAATAAAAAAGGACCCTCCTAGTTGCATTAGTTTGTACCTTATAGATACTAGCCCCTTGGCACATCATTCGTGATTTCTCATGTTTGGTTTTCGTAGGAATATAAAACAAAGTTTGTTTAATTTTCCAATTATACCCATATGAAATCAAATAAAAAAAGAATGCACTTAATGTTATATTGTAATTCTAAATTGTTAATGGGGACAAAAGGGTCATGAAGAATGTGCATTTAATGTTGGCTAATTTTCCCAAACTTTCCCGTGTACTATGCAACAATTTCCTATGCTTGGACTTACCAAACATGGGAAAGCAACGTGCGGCCGGTCAATCGAGTTGGTGGCCACACTCAATCAAGGTGTGTCCGGTTTGGGTCGGGGTCTCGCTCTAATACCAAGTTAAATTTCAAAGAGACGGGATAGTGGCCCGCTATTAGTGATAGTGGCCCACTATTAGTAACACTGATATTATCCCCAACTTAACCACCTACAAAACTCAGTATGTATGGGGTTTTATCATAAAAGACTTTGATGCTATTAAGAGTAAAACCACTTATTATAAGTTGTAATTTTTTAGTCAAGTTTCCGATGAGGGACTTTATATTCTTCAACATATGAGAGTTAGACACTCTTTTGTGATCTCCTTTTGTTATTAGTGAAATTTCCTCACTATCCTTGAACTGAACGTAGAAGCTTATGTAGTATTCCTGAAAATTTGGAGTCATGCCAAGTATACTGAACGTAGAAGTTTATGTAGTTTTCCTGAAAATTTGGAGTCATGCCTAAGTTGTTGGTCATGTGACTTAGATGAGATCAACCACCCATGATAGATCCAAACTCTTAAGGCACGATTGGTATACTTTTCTTTTCTTTTTTGTTTTTAATTACTTTCCATTTCTTTTGTTAGAGATACATGTATTTGACAACTTTATTTTTTGTGTATTTACATCACCATACATTTATATATATAAAATAGGTAAGGTTAATTTAGGTTATACGTACCCTACAAAAGTTAACTATGGTTAGGCTCATGGACACGTGTCAAGTGTTGGGAAGGATGATTAGGGTACACCTTGGGTTAAAGTGTTGAGCAAAAATATTTCCATAAAATTCCTCCAAGTATATATATAGAAAACAACCAAATATGAAAACAAAATTAGCGTTCTTTTGCTATAAAAGCATAAAGCTAGAAGCCTAGAATGTCCATACTGAGGGCATGAAACAAATGGAGGGAAAAGCAATGCGGCAGTGGTACTATTTTCTTGTGCTCTTCTTGGCTTTGGCATTTGCCCTAAATATCTGCAAAGGTCTTCCCGTCATGACAAAACGCTTTGTGCGGATTGTTAACTTGCTCGACAACAAGCAACTTGTCTACCATTGCCATTCAAAAGATGATGATCTCGGTCAACGTACTCTTGCTCCCCAGCAGGAGTGGGAATTTAAATTTCATCTCGACTTCGAGACCATTTTTACCTGTGATTTTTGGCACTCAAATAACCACCATGCTCATTTCGATGTGTTTTATCCCAGTAACAAGTTTGTTCACAGGTGTGGCGGGGCCCATTGCATATGGAGAGCAGAAGAGATTGGACTCTCCTTATATCACATCAAGACTGGTCTCTGGGAAAAATCTTATGATTGGGAAATATATGGAAAAACATTATGAGTAAAATCTAAGTACTGTATAACTTGGGATCCTAGATTGTACAACCACAGTAAATTATAATAAAAGGGATATGTTCTTGTTTTTTTTTTGTCATCTTCATTTCACATTCTCACATGTCCAAATTTCAAGTCTAATACTTGAACAATGCACGTTATGTGACGTGGAGCACGTGTAACTCTGATACTATGAAAGAAGTTGAAGCTCCACCGAAAAACCAATTGACAATCAGAGTTGTAGAGATCTCTAAAGAGAAAGCTCCAAATATTGTCTTTGCTACATATTTGAGTTGGCTGTGGTTGTGACTCGTCTTGGGGTTAGTAATTGAGGGGAGCAGATCCACTGTCCCCAAATCCATGTCCCCTCTGTGTCCCTTGTTTAATCAAGTGACATATGTTCTTTTACTTAACCAACTATATATTAACATTGTTAACTCTGTTAAAACATAATTAAAATGTAAAGGAAAAATTCACTCCAAGCCCATTTGGCCACCTCCTTGCACCATCTCTCCTTCAGCACACACAAATTATATCCTCCAGGTTAACATTGTTACCTCCATCACCTTCATCTCTTAAATCGTTCTAAACTCACCTAGACTACTAAGAAAGTATTTCCCATAAAGATTACACAAGCATTCCTAATTCATTTGGGGCTTTTTCGGTGTGAGATTCTCACCACAAGTAGTGTAGAGGCCATGATTGGATCAATCAGAAGGAAAAAAAAAAACCACAATGTAAAGCTAGTGAATTTAAAATGAGTTCAACGACATTGAAGACTACAATGAAATTCTCTAAACAAATTTGGGGTAATTATATGTCTCGTGTGGTGTTACTTGAATCGGGGCAATCGAAAAAGTTTGCAGCACATATTATCAATTGAGCAAGCTTGAGTCGCACTATATTCCAAGGGCATATCAATCATCTCGTTTCAATTCCAAAGCCAATTGATTTTCAAAATTTAAGAAGAATGTATTTTCTTTAAAATAATAATGTAAAATGTTTCAAAATAGGTTTTTTTTTCAATGTTTCAACAAAAAATGAAGGGAAGAGAAGCAATGCGCAAGCTGTACCACGTTCTGCTCTTGGCTTGCTTTGGCTTTTGGCCGAAGCAGCTGCGATTTCTTTTCTGGGAAAAAGCACTGCGTGAGAATTGTTAACGAGCTCTCCACCCAACAACTTAACTACCACATTCGATCATATGATGATGATCTTGGTTATCGTAGCCTTAATTCCAATGAGGAGTGGGAATTTAAATTTTACCTTGACTTGGATATAAATTTTACCTGCAATATGTCCTACCCGAATTACTATGTTATTTTGATGTATTTTATAGTAATGATGGCCATCAAGTCTCAACAGTGGGAGAAAAATTATAACTGGACAGCAATAAATCAGAGCATGAAGATGTGCTGAGGAAAATGTTTGTTGCTGTTGTCTGTTGAATATTGTAGAGGGGAAATGTTGTGCCTTGGAGTCCTGTTGTACCTCACAAAAATTATAATAAAGGGGACATCTTTTTGTTTTCCTTGTCATGTTTATTGCATGTTTCACTTTGGTTCTTATCTTTTTTTCTTTTTTTTTTTTTGTGCCAATTGGTTCTTATCATTTTGATTTTGACAATTTAAGTCCTATAGTTTAGTTTGGCTTGCCTTATTTTTCACTTTCGTTCTTTTTGGTTTCCCAAGGTATCCCCAGGCCTAATCCTCAAAGAAAATTTTATGCATCCACAAAGGCTCAAACCCAAGACCATTTGCTTAAGCGACCAGAGCCCCTTCCACTCTGACCAACCTTCATTGGTCACTTTCGTTCTTATGGTAAACATTTGTACGGACATTCCGTTTGGTCCATTTGGTGCTTATTTGACACAACAGCAAAAAAACTAATTAAGGGCCCGTTTGATGACCATTTCAATTTTAGTTTTTAGTTTTCATATATTGTGCTAAAGTATAAAGAAAAAAGAAAAAGAATGGAACGGGACTGCTAAATTATAACACAAATTAAAGATTAGCTACTAAATTGGGACAATGGTAAAAATTGAAGTATCAAATTTGATTCTCGAAAAAATATAAAATTTGAGAAAAAGAGAAACATGAAAAGAAAAAAAAAATCATTTCGACTATATGAAAATATTAATTATATTAACAAAAGGACAAATATCCATTCAAATTAAGAAATAATTAGCACTATTGTTTCTACACGTGCCAATTGTTAATCGGAAACATCATCAATTTGACGATGGTCGACTTTTGTGTCGTCAGATTGTCATTAGTTGTCATTCTGAATCAATCCTTTATGCAGTTTTCCATAAAAACATGCATGTATATGACAATTTTCATTTATGTCCGGTGTATGCATTACTCAAAATATGACAAGATTATAACAAAATATGAAAACCAAATAATATAATTTTGCTATAAAAGCATATGTAGGCAGATTGCAAATGCAAGAAGCAAATGTAGGGAAAAACAATGAGGCATTCTCACAAAGTGCTTTTTCCAAGGCCAGAAGCCAAAGCAGCTTCTTGGGCCAAATGCCAAAGAAAGGAAAAGCACAAAATAGTGAGAACAAGCTCGACAACCAACAACTAAACTACCATTGTGAATCCATAATGGACGATCTTGGCTATCGCATTCTTGCTCCCCAGCAGGAGTGGGAATTTAAATTTCGAGCTAGCTTGGACACAATTTTAGAGTAAATTTAGGCCAATTAACGGGATAGTTTGACTTTTTTTAATGCCCATTTACCCTGCCAAGAGAAACGGGAACCAACAAAAAGTAAGAGGTAATATCCTTTTGTTTCTTTCTTCTCTAAAATTTCCATCTGCAGTGATGGTGGTTCTCCTTCCTGTTCCTTTTTCTCAACCCAAAAAAAAAACTTTAATTCCTTTTATTTATTTACCTATCTATAGGAGTGATTTATGTTTCTTCTTTTTTTGACTTCCAATATTGCAGATTTTTATTTATTATTTTTTTGTGAGTGTGTGATTAGATGTAGATTCGGTTTTTTAAGATTTTTAACATATATGTTGGGATTAGACATATTAAATTGGACAACAATACAACATATTGTGTCTTATAAGTCTAATATCTAGAGGGGGTGGGACTCGACTCATAAGGACTCACTTGAACTCAACTCCAATCCAATTCAAGTCGAGCCACCAAATGAGGGCTTAAGGAATAAAGAATATGAAATATAGAACCGTTTACCCAAAAGTATTGCTAAATCTCAAGACACCCAAATCATCACTATCATGTAACAAAATGGGTAAAACAGCGTGAGCGCCACATATTGCTTTAAGCAGGCATACATATTGAAAGAAAACTAGCTAACTACTTCATTATTTCTAGGAAAAACATTAATTGCATGCATGTGGTCCTAAACAAAACCAAACAAGTCCACAGTGCAATTTGCCATGCTGATTTTCAGTAAGGCCATGTAAACTGCAACTCCAACCTCTTATGCGCCTCGATGAAGAGATACAAGCCATCCTGCTTCACACGCCAAGCGCAGAAATTTCTGGAACACCTAGTTGAATCTCTTTTAGCATCAAAGATGTCGAAATGCCCATTTACATTTCCCCAACTCATGTCACAAGACAACACAGTGCTAGGGTTGACGTTCCAGGTAAAGTCGTGTAAAAATAGGATCGAATGCTGGCTTGGATCCACGCTGGCGGCTTGGCACTGAACATTCAGATTGGTGTTTTCGGCCAAGTCGTTAAAAAGGGTCACCCGAAAATCAGCCATTGAGCTGCATATGGACACGGACAGTAGAAGGAGAAGCAGAAAACTTGGCAGAGTGTTCATTTTTGTACTGTTTCAGAACCTTAGAGGAGATGTTTGATCAGATGGTTATTGAAGGGCCTGTTTGATAACCATTTCAATTTTAGTTTTTAGTTTTCATTTTTTGTGCTATGTTATGGAGGAAAATGAGGGTGAGAATGGGAGTGATGAGTGAGGATGAGATTGAGAGGGGAGGAGGGGAGGGAGGAGTAACAAAAGTGAAAACAAAAACTTGAAAGTGAAAACAATTTCAAATAGATTTCATGTTTTTGTTTTTGTTTTCACTTTTGTTACTCCTTCATCTCATCTTCTTTTTCATCTTCCCTCACAATCTCATCTTCACTCTCATTCTCACTTCCATTCTCCCTCTTTTTACTCTATATTCTAGCACAAAAAATAAAAACTAACAACTAAAAACTAAAATTAAAATAATTATCAAATGGGCCCGAAATGTTCTGCTTCTTTAGCTTCCTTTAAATAGAAAAGCATTTGTGAAATTTGAAACCAGCAACTTAAGTTTATTGACCAAATAATACACTAATATGGAAACTGATAATTTAACAGCTACCCCTATACCTTTACTATTTCTGTGGTGTGACAATCGCCAGAATTAAATTCATATTATATATGTTTTCATTTACTTCGTGGTTTTAAGGAGCCAAGCCATGCTCTTATGAAAATGCCTTTTGCTGGTTTCATTACTTTAATTGATTTTTTCAAATTTATGATTTTCTTTATGTTGACTGTTTATTATCTATATCTATATATATAAAGCAAAAGGTAAAATGGTAAAACGTTCAAAATACCAGAAAATGCCATTGGTTAATACAAACATTAAGAATTGAAATTATTAATTAAATAAGGATAATATGATAAATTCACACTTTTTCATATTAAAAAAAATGAAAACAAAAAATCAGATAATGGATCATATTTTTATAGAACACAACTACCCATTATCTTTTGTAATTCTAAAATAAATTTAAATTATAAAAAAAAAAAAAAAAAAAACCTCTCGCAAGCGCGGAAACATGTGCAAAGAGGCTAGTATATGATTTATTTGTGGCTTGAATATGTTTCATATCAAAATAAATATTTTACCATTAAATAAATCAAAATTGGAGTGGGTTTAAGAAATAAATCAAAAATATTTCTAGACGCACAATTGGTGTACACGTATTGGCAACATTCTTGCAGCATGTCACAAATAGGCCCATTCCAAGACAAGCGATATTGGGGGAGGGGATCGATATTGGGGAAGGGGGTTTTCTTAGGTGATTAGTGTATTAACTGCTTTAATTACTCTTTTTTTAAACAGTTAACTGTCGATTTACCCCATGAACTTGTACACTATTTTCAATTTGCTCTCTCAACTTTTTTTGAATTAAGTATATGAGCCAATTTTTATTGCCAATTCCCCCATTACCGTCTAAATAACATTTCATCCAATTTGCTGTTAAATATGAGGGCAAATTAGTCATTTTATATGTCAAAATAATTAAATATTATAAAATAAAATAATATGAAATAATATGAAATCTAAAATAACTAAATAAATCATTTTAATAAACAAAAAACAGAGGGGAGAGAGAGAGAGAGAGAGAGAGAGAGAGAGAGAGATTGGGAGAAAAGGGAGGCGACGATGGTGGAAGGGAAAACAAGTCTGTTTGCGGTGGTGGACATGGAGGAATGGGGGAGAAGAAAATACCCGCTGGGGGGAGGTGGGGCGTGAATGGTATGGGAAGCTCCAACCACCCATACACCTAATAATCCCTTCCCTCCCCAGAAATCACTCCCCTTTCCTCACCAAAAATTTTCTCAACACACCCATCAACTATTTGTCTCTATTTTCCCTCACCTGCTAGGCCCCAGCCCCGATAACCTCCCCCAAGTTTCTCCTCGATGCCCACCATCACCCCAGTTAGGCCCCACAACAGTCACAGCCTAGACCCTTTAAAGGTAGACATTGAAGACGAAGACAATGATGCAGAGAATAATGGCGACAATGATGTAGAGGATAATGGCGACAATGACACAAGGTTGAAATTTGCAATCGTCCATTGCCAGAAACAAACCCCGCCTTTCCTCTTTCTCTCCCTCAATGATTTAACACTAGATTCCTAAACCTCATATTACATATGAACATGTGTGAGTTTACAACAGTGGCTTGGTGGATCTGGGCAAAGAGCTATATGGCAGTGGCTTTGAGGATGGAGGCGAGGCTGGGGACTGAAGTTTGGGTGGGGTAGGGGGTGTCTGGGTGGTTGCTAGCTGGAGGTTCTGAGTTTGTGGGGGAGGGGGTTCTGTGGGTGGTCATGGGGGGAGAAAAAAATGGGGGGGCCTAGGTTCTCAATATTTTTTTCCTTTTTTTGTTTATGTTTTATGTTCTCTTTTTCTTCAATATTTTCCATAATTTAAATTTTAATAATTAAAAAAAAAATTTGGATGAAATGTTGAGATTTAGACAGTAGGGGGGAATTGGCAATAAAAATTAATTCATGTATTTAATTTTCCAAAAATAAGTTGAGGGGCAAATTGAAAGTAGCGTATAAGTTCATGGGGTAAATTGAGAGTTAACCCTTTTTTAAAAGAGAAAAGCTTCGTGAAATTTGAAACCAAAATGGTAAAGAACAGAAAGGCAACCAATATGGTAGAGGTTGAAATGGAAACCTAATTTGAAGGCCAGGGATCAAATTGATATTTATATTTCCAATAACAATATGTACAAAAAGCATTTTTCAGAACATGTAAACCAGCTCAGTACCTCACCTGTTAAGCATTGGAACACAACTTTCCAGGACTGAACAGAAATTTGCAGCCTAATCCGTACCAGCCAGGCCAATTAGTTGAGCAACTTCATCTTCAAGGCGAGAAAAGTTAGACAAGAACTTTTCGTGAAGTTCATCCGAGCTGGATTGAATTCGCTGCCACTGGGAAAGACCATCAACAATGACCTTCATACCACTCTCTACCAATTCCATTCCCTTCCTAATTCCATCCGGAAGTTTCCTTTTCTTATTGGTTTGCTTTCCACCATTAATCTCCCCTGTTTGCTTTTTGCAGTCGATTTCCATGTTTTCACATTCCGTAGTCTCTGGAATGACATTTGATTTCTTTTGAAACATTTCTTTCAGAGTTAGACCCTCCCTCACAAGCAGACCAAGCTGGTCAGAGCTAGGCGTCATTGCAAGAAGCGCTGTTTCCTTCTCAAGAAATATCTTAAACTGTGACATGAATCTCTCCACGCTTGCCTCATTTGCAGATACTAAATCATATGAAAGCGCTGCATCTTGCGGAACGAATCTCCAAAGCGCATTGCAACATGTCCGAGCAGAAAAATATCCAAATGCTGCAATGGCCAAATGAATAAATGCCCAATGCCGTTCTCTCAACAACATGTGATACAACTCCCACAGAACAGAGGTCTTGGCACTTTGATTAGTTTCATTGATTTCCATATGAGCAAGGCCTGCCATGAAAAGAGCCAGATTTGGTTTGCATTCATACAATTGGGTATCAGAAGCTGCAGGTCCTGAGATAAACAGGTCTTCGAGCTCAAAGATTACTTTCTCCATTTCATCAGATGCATACAGGTGGTTCATTTTTGAGATGATCCCCAATGTTTCACTCAAAAGCTTGCAGTAGCGCTCCTTCATTAATTTATCGGAGGAAACCCTGTAGTTATGAATGATAGCAACTAAAAACTTCGGGGTCTTCACATCGATATCAGATATGCTGATTGGGCTTCAAGAGAGAAAAACACACTTCATTAAATATAGTGGTTAATAGATTCCATGATGAAAGGTGGAGAAGAAAGTGCAATAAAATGATTTAACAGTGGTTTTGGAAATGGATGAAGAGGAATTTATGGCATCATAAAAACAATACAGAAGAAAGTAATTATGAATAGAGATACTGTTAAACTGAAATTCTGCAAGAAACAATGGATAGGCTAAAGAATAGAGATATACACAACCCCTAAATATTATATCATAGTGAAATAATATTGGTTGTGCAGCATATTGTTTGGGAAGTTTGTTTAACCTTAGTAAGTCACAGTTCTCAAAAAAAATATTGAATAAATAAACTTGTATGGTTGAATAATCATTTAGACTAAAACAATTTACTACCAAGTAACATGCATAAAGGTTTCTAGTTACTTACAGAGACTGCAAAGAAGCAGACAAAGCAAAGACTGGAACCCCAAAAGCACCGGAATGGAAAGATCTCATCGACTTGTCATCAAAATTTTCTACAAAGACGTAGTAATCAGTAATGATTCTTTGAGTTGCTATACTTTTCATCTTGTCTGAGAGTAAATTTAATGGAAAGCCTTCCATGAACAAGGCCAAACGCATAACTGATGATAATTGAGCTCCATCATCACTAACAATGGACATGTAAACCTGGTCTACCATAGATTGTGCACCAAAAGTAAGAAGCATGCTGATCGATCTTGCCAATTTTCTCAGAGCAGAACCAGGTACAAGAACTGATTCAGCAGATGCCACAAACTTTAATAATGAGCACAGTTTACCAATAATGCCACTCGCCATCCCTGGCTCAGCATAACGCAGCATAAAGCACCAAAGTTCCATCACAATTTCCCAGCAAAGAAAGTGAGGATGAAATATATTCTCAAGAAGGACAGACTCCAACTCCCTCCAAGCAGGACTAGGAGAGACCACAAGCATGAAGATTTCCAATGCATTCAAAAGAAATGAAAACATAGGCTGCCAGACAACTTCCACAGTTTCTCCAGACCCGTATAACCCAGGAACTTCCAAAAGCAAAATGGAAGAATATACATCTTCATCAATTAATATATCCAAGAACCAACCAAGCTTTCTGGAAATACCAAGTTTTACATCTTCTTCAAGATCAACAGAAAATTTCAAAAAACCAAGAAACAATGAAACACGACCAAGCAACAAAGCTTTTTCTCCAGGAAATGCTTCCCCACAAAAAGAAAAGATTTCATCCAATGAACTTATCTTGTTAAATTTACTCAGATCTTTAGAAACAGTATCTCTGTAGCTTCCTTTACTGAACAGAGAATCTAGAATCTCACCCTTGAACTCCTGCTTCATTTGAGATGAATTCAGTAAAGAAATGAGTAAATCCAAGGATGCTTTCTCCAAGAGTTCTGTGAAGACATCAGCGGCAGTTTTTAAGAGCTTTTCATTGCTCAATAAAATTTTAAAGGTTGAGATCATTAGGATGCAATTTGTTATCTCCCCTTGTACCAGATATGCTTGACATGGATACAGGGAAGATATTTTTATTGCATTAATCAGATAAAACTTGACTGGAAGAAATGTCTTTCTAGCTTCAGTCACAGAAATGGTTTCCTTCAGAGACGATGACCAAGCCTCAGCTGCACATCTTAACGATTCATTGACCAATGAGATCAGATTTGAAATTATATCTGCTACGTTCACCTTTGTTGCGAGTACCCCCTCACCAAGCTGAAGCAAAGTAACTACACCTTTCCACGAAAAATTAAGAACCTTTACCAAACTGCCCCCGTTATTAGCAGCAACAATGCCTATCTCACACAATTTTTCTATTGTATGCTTCGTTACATTAATAACATGATCCATATTACTGACGCCTTCAACATCCATTCCAGTTTTGTCCCCTGCAAGCTTTTCATCCCAGGACTCCCAATTTACAGCTCGTGCGTATGCTCCACATAGTCTTATTACAGCATCAATGACCTCCAGTGTGACCTTTACTACTGATTCAAAGCACTGAATTCTCTGCATTTAGGTTGTGCAATGTCTCATATGAGATGAGATCGGTATTCTAAAATATATAATAATTAGTGTTCACAAACGGCAAATTGACCAATTGATCAAGAAGTGTTCATTTAAATAAAACAGAATATTTTAAAGTTCAATAAAAACATAAATATATACTGGACCATCATGTAACACATATCTCAAAAGTGGCCTATGTATATTTATTTATGCAATCCATTACAGGTATATTTTAGCCTAACTCATAAGAAATAAGATTTAAATCAACACTCAAGCTTGGCTCATTCAAATAAACAACTGTCTCAATACCCGATCAAAATCCCCTGGCACTTCATTGGAACCTTAATGTTAATGTAAGCTTTTTTCTCTGTTAAACATCAGAAATTCATAAGCCCTGACTCACCAAGTATTTAGCAGTACTCGATTTAGCAAAGCATTTCTTAAACTATTACTAAAATTCATTTCGAAAAGAAAATATTTGATAAGTAATATCAATTTCAAAAATATAGAAAAGAAAAAAGTGAAGAAGACATTCTTTTCATTAACAGTTCTGTGGCATCCCAAAGTTTGTGACCTCTTTCAATATGAATTACTACATAACATATAAGATCCAGAAGATAAACAAAGTACTTTTATTAGAATAAATTATCCATAAATATTATCACAGGAAACACAATGCAATAAGTACCTTAATCTCTGATATTGAATCTTTGATCAAGTTTAACTGTTCCACGAAGAATTTCTCAACAATATCCAATGACAGCTTGTCAACAGAAACAGGGAATCTTGCCAAAAATGAAAAACTAGCACTAGAAAAGCTCAGCAGATCCAGAAGCAGCTGCAAAATGAAGTACATGGTGTCAATGAAAACTGTATTCTACAAGACAGCTGGTTCACAATGCAGCAGACAGATGATGGAAGCAGTTCATGCATCTGCTACTTTTTTTATTGAGTATGTACTAACATCTGGCATAGAATGTTATCCAAAATACCAGCAACTAAAGGACTGAAACGTTACAGATGTCCTACACGTCAATGAACTTCAGAAGAAAATCTCTCAAAGAAATAAACAGCATGCAGACACTCCAAGAAAAGGTATAACTTGGTTCAAGAACAAAATACAAGCTGATAGGAACAACATTTAATACATCTACTTGCACACTTTCCAAGAAAAAAAATTCAATCATTTTAAATTGGAGGAGAAGTCTCTCCAAGTTAAGAAATCTGTCGTGTTAGTATTCAGGTTAAGACAAAGGATGCTTTATATAAAAGTAACATTTCTTTCTGTAAGCAAATAAGAAGACTGACAGTGTGCACTAACATCTACCTCAAAGAACAGCTTGGCATGCTCTTCTTCTTGAGACTCCTCAGTCGACATAAGAGTCATTTTTAGATGTTTACCACACCATATGCTGGCCTGACGGGTAAATCATGCTGAAGATATTAGACACCACAGGTTCCAATGAAGAATAAAAACTTAGTATGCATGCTCTTAATCCAAGCACACTGCAAGAAAAGACATATTACCTTGGTCCCAAGGGCAAGGAAATGTGCTAGACAGTTGGATATATCAGATTCTAGGTATTTTGCAGCCACCTGTAATATAGCCCCATTTAACATGCACTGGCTTATATCCAAGCATGTATAGTCCTCCCAAAATGTCTAGTTTGTTGTTAAGAACAAAACCATGAACAGATGATTGCATAGCAAACAGTTCATGAGAGGATTGTATACCGAATTATGACCATTTGCAAAAGAAAATAATGGTGGGCTGGTTAGCCATGAAAGCTTCCCTATGCATATAAATTTGAAAACACATATTTCTAAGAAACTTTATGGCCTACAACATTGCATCAAAAGAAACACAAAGGTCATCATAAGAGCACTGAGAAAACAAAAAGTAATTGATCCGGTGGCAAAGCTTTTCTCATCAACACTTAACAAGAAGCCAAAAAATAAGGTTATCTTCCATTTTATTACATGTGCATGTAAACGTTGAAACGACATTATTGAAATAATCCTTAGTTTCTCGCTGAAATTGGGAAACACACGACCATGCAGTATGCCTGGAAGCTGAAAAGCAAAGGCTGTATAAAACAAAAATAAGTGCATTTCATATTTTCATAATTTTCTAAACACTGAACAGATTAGAAATCATTAGTTTAATGGAATATATTATTAAGAAAAAATTCAATAGCATTGAATTGGATAATGTGAGAGATTCCGCAAGGGAAGCCAATTCAGATTTCTCTGTTATTTTTAGATCCCCAAGCTTCGTAAGTAGTTCAATACGATTCTCCACGACCTGCATAACACAGAATTCCAGGCCATGGTTAAATAAAAATCAATAAACGTGAATTAAAATCAAAAATGAAAAATCGAAGAAAATGCCACTTCCATCAAATTTGCGATGGAAGTTCAAGTTTTGATTAAAATGAAAATCAAATTTTGTACAAGCTACACGAAGCCTAGCTGAGAAATGCAGAGCTAAAAGCTGAGAGTGAGAGAAACTAGAGCGAAATAGAAAGATAAGAATGAATGGACTGAAAACCCTAAGATTCAAATTGAAATCTTTGCAAAATTGGAAATGGAAAACTGAAATTACATACATCTGAGCATCTAATGGCGTCTTGTATACTCTGCAATTGGCTGCTTGAGCTCCCTCCCTCCATTTCTTTCGCTTTCTCTCAACACAGCTTCACTCTCTCTCTCTCTCTCCCTCTCTCTCTCTCTCTCTTCTGGTGGATTTGGTTTCCCGCCTTCTCAAAAAGAAGAGGCAAATTTATAATTAAACTTTATTGAACAGAAAACCATATTTATAGTTTCGCCCCTTTAAGAGGTTTGAATTCTCAACGTGGCCCTTTTTGTTTTTTCAATTTGTGAACTTGGACATTTTGGTGTAAGGACCAAAGCTAGAGAATTCACTACACACTGTTATCCTTTTTTTGATTAATTTTTCACTCTTTTATATATTGTTTTTTGGTTGGGTCGTGAAATTGTTTAGCCATTCAAAAATAATAATAATACTAAGTTAAAATTGGGAAGTTTGGACAGAATTTAGGAGCCGAGTGTGATGATAATATTGTTTGGTGTGGATAGTAAAACTCTTAACCTCGAGTGTGACGATAATGATTGTTGGGTGTGCGTGTTATGGCCAGTATTATGGTATAAGTCAATGCCCAATACATGAATTGTATAGGACTGTACTATGAGCACCTGGTATAACCTGTTTATTTGTTATAATATGTCTGGATGACATGATTGACTTCCCACTCTTAGAGCATCCACAGTTAGGGGGTGTATATGGGGGTGTATGTTAAATATACACCCCGAGTCACCGGAATCGTCTCCAATGGGGAGATGTAAATGGATGTAAATATACATCACCACCATGAGGATGTAAAATAAAATGTATATTTACATCTATTTTTACATCCCTTGCAGGCGGGACCCACCAGAGAAAAGAGAAGAAAAATGAAGAAAAGTCAACATAAAAGGCTGGGACCCATGGCTACACCCCAGAAATTACACCCCCCACTAGAGGAAAAAACATATTTACACCTCCTGGAGGTGTAAAGGGGATGTAAAAGTGGCTTTACACCCCCCCACTTTGGATGCTCTTAAAGAATAGTATCAATAAATATCCACTTATATTATAACACATGTTCAATTTATATCACGTGACCGTACTACAATACCACACTATAATTACTCATGCCTAAGACATGGTTGCGAGCTAAAATAATTTTAATCATCAATTGATAGTTGTGGGGATTTGTTAACAATTTTCAACATTACCATTTAAGTTGGTACCTATTTCAATAAAGTGAAATTAGACCAAATGATCGTTAACATACAAACCCGTTAATTAACATATAAAACTTGGGAAATAGCCCAAAATGCCACTAATTTTTTAGTTTTAAGTGGAAATACCAAGCCTCCCCAAAATTTTTGCAAATACCACCTATAAATATATATTTATTGTCCACTTACTGCCCACATAACACTTTTTCTGAAATTTAGTTCTCTCCCACTCTCTATTCGTTCTCTCTCTCTCTCTCTCTCTCTCTCTCTCTCTCTCTCTCAGGTCTGTATTCGCTGTCTCTCTCTCTCTCTTCGCTGTCTCTCTCGTGCAGTTGTATCTGTTCTGAATTGTCCCTATCTCTTTGTTGTGAATCTGGAAACCCTACATCGACTCCATCTTCTAGGTAAGTCTTTGAATAACGTAAGGTCACAGCTGCTTGCAACCTTGAAGCTCTATTCCATTGCTGACCTCCAATAGGTATTCTTGATGGTCATTTTCTTAATCTTTGTGGAATTATGTGAAATTGGTTTACTTTTGATTGCTTGGGTTGCTGTGAAAATGGTTTTATTTTAATTGCTTTGGGTAATTTTTTTTGAATCTTCATGCTCATCGATCTGGGTTTTTACCAAATTCATTTAGATTGCTCTGGATATATGAATCTTGAAACTTTGGATTTTCCATTTGATGTGGTAGATTTGTATAGTCTGATTGTGATGAATTCTTGTTCAGTGCTGTGTTAATGTTGTTTTAGTGCTATTGTGTTGCTGTTATATTGCTATTGTATTGCTGTTGTATTGTCATCGTATTGCCTGGTTATTGTTTTTGTATTGCAGTGATTTGGTCGTGGCTTCAAATGTGTTAATAAAATGTTGTTTTCTGATGGTCAGAAATGGAGACAATTGTTATTCTGGTTTGCTACAATGGAAAATGGGTAACCTCAAAGAAGATGTGCAAATACGAAGGGGGTGACTCAAAAGGCTTAATAGTACCACGGACCATCACATTTTCTGAACTGTTGGATCGTGTGCATCAAATTGGTAATACAAACAACAGGGAAGACAAGGTTTGCTTAAAGTTCTCAGTTTTGGTGGCCTCGAATGAGTGGAAGCATATAAAGATTGAGGATGATGATGATGTCAAATTTTTTATGAAGTACAATTGTGAGGTAACACCTTCAAAGCTAGCTCCCTTACTCGTGAGTATAGAAGATAAAGGACTGAGAAATGATGTAGTTGATAGTATGCATATGACGACAAATAGTAGTCGGATGGATCATTCTTCAGTTGCCATTGTTGAAAGCAATGTGGGAGGTGATGTTGAGACAGATTTTATGGACATGATTGATTTTAGCGAGGTGGAGGAGATGCATGGTGGTGATAATGGTACTGAAACAAATGAAGTGTCAGTGTACTCTGCCCCTCCTATTTTGGGCCGCTTGGACACATCAGCCCAGTTGCCAGTAATGCGTTTAGGGGGAGAATCTGAACCTACTCGTGAACATAATTTGAGTGAAATAAGTGAACAAAACCAGTACAATGTGGCTGGTGTAGATGATGGAGAAACATATTTGGACACAGAGTATTCGCGAAGTGATTGGAATCGGAAAATTAAAGTTGGGCAAATTTTCTCTAGTAAGGGAGCCTTGTTGACCAACTTACGGTTCATGGCATTGAGAGGCCACTTTCAATTTAAGGTGCAATTCTCTTGCACTAAGAGGTTGCTTGTGGTTTGTTGTCAACGTCCATGCCCATGGCGGGTCCGAGCATCGAGAATTGGAGAATACAACTTCATGATTGTGAGGTGTACAACTGTCCATGAATGTGATTTGAGGTTCGTAAATGACAACCATCGTCAAGCAACCGCATCACTTGTAGCCACTTCATTGAAAAGGAAGTTGAAGGATTGTCGGACAATATACACACCAAGTGACATAATGAGAGATGTGAAACACAACTTTGGTTTGACCATTCATTATTCAAAAGCTTGGAAAGCAAGGGAGTTAGCTCTAATGTCCATTAGAGGATCAGCCGAGGAGGCATATTATATCCTTCCAGCATTTTGCTATGAATTGGAGCGTATGAATCCCGGCACAAAGACACACATCCATACTGATGAGAACAATCACTTTGTGTATTTTTTTATGGCAGTTGGCGCATGTATTAGAGGGTTTCGTTCTTCCATGCGCCCAGTGATAGCCGTGGATGCCACTCATTTAAAATCCAAGTACAATGGTGTTATGTTTGTAGCAAATGCATTCGATGGTAATCGAAATATATATCCTCTTGCTTTTGGGATCGGGGATTTGGAGACGGATGCATCATGGCATTGGTTTTTCACTAAACTTCATGAAGCCATTGGTGAGTGTCCCAATCTTGTTATCATTTCTGATCGCAATGTTAGCATAGAGAATGTGTGGAACAAAGTTTTTCCAAGAGCGCAACATGGCATATGCTTTTATCATATGAAGGGAAACATGAAACGCACTTGCAAGTTGAAAAAGCATGATCAAATGCTGATGCACTTTGAGCAGGCTGCGAAATCTTATTCAATGTCTGAATTTGATTGTCATTTTCGTAAGATCAAGAGAAAGGAACAGGTTGCTGAATATCTTGAACAGGCAGGGTTACACAAGTGGTCTAGAGCTCACATGGATGGACGCCGCTACAATGTAATGACAACAAATATTGCAGAGTCAATAAACTCAGTCCTTAGGTTTGCAAGGATGCTGCCAGTGGTTCATTTGATAGGGGAAATTATTAATCTGCTTGTGAAATGGTTCACCGAACGTCGTGAGTTGGCTTTGAAATGCACAACAACATTGTGCCCCAATTTTGGCGAGAAGAAGTTGAGAAATAGGTTGGATGATGCTTTAAGGATGAATGTCATTAAACTAAATAACGTACAGTATAATGTTGTAGATGGTGATATGGACGACCTCGTACATATGACGAACAACAGTTGTAGTTGTAGGAAGTTCCAACTTGAGCAGCTACCTTGCAAGCATGTAGTTGCAGTTTGTCGCTTCTTGAACCAAAATGTATACTCCAAGGCTTCTCGGTATTACACTCGAAATACCTGGTTGGATGCTTATTCGGATAGCATCTACCCAGTACAACCTCAGGGAATGTGGGTTATTCCTGAAGATGTCCGAAGTCGAGTTGTGCTACCTCCCATGGCAAAGGTCATGCCAGGCAGACGAAAGAAGCTAAGAATTCCCTCACAAGGAGAGAGCACCATTACAAGAAAGTGCTCAAGGTGCGGTTCCACAGGGCACAATAAAAGCACCTGTAAAAACAATATTCCACTGCGTAATGTATCTTAGACAATATGATTTGTGTTGGTTTGTTAGGTACCGTTAATTTGAATTTTATTTAAGCTGGATTTGGTGTTATGTGGAATGTGAATTCTGTTAAATATGTGTATTAGGGTTGCATTGCTATAGAGCATGGCGTGTTCCCTATTTATATTGACAGTACAGTTATCGTATTGTACCTTTATTGCTTTCATATTGCTATTATATTGTACTTGTATTGCACTGGTATTGCTATTGCAATGTAAACTGTGTAAGTACGAAATTAAAGGGTCTGAAATGTAACTTAATCGGAATCCACAATATTAAAGTCCTTACAATGCAATTATTATGCAATTACCGTGATACTCCTACTACACCTTCTTTTGTGATTACAAATTCAGACGATGCATGGGGCAAATGTGGGGCAAATACAAGGTGAAATGTCCTATGTGTTTGACTGGATATACCCAATTTCGTCATATATAGACATGTCACTAACTCCTTCAACACAATATAAATTAGACAAGTTCCTATATATAACAGAAGCATAGGCACCATCTTCATGTCAAGTTTGGAAGAGACAAAGGAATATGTTGTCCAACAATTCACAAAATCTGAATAATATAACCATAAAATGGTTAAATGTTTCAACAACGGCTTCTAGATGTTCCGAGATTATGCTTCGGTCGTCTCACCAGACTTCAATTGGAGCGAAATTGTAGCTGGTGTCTGGCAAGTGCTCAATGCGTATTGTATGTAGAGTGACCTAATATTGCCATCCTATCGTATGTGTATTGCATTAATATTGACACTATATTGTTCATATAGTGTACTCATATTGCAGCCCCATTGCAAGTAAATTGGCTCACTATTGCTATCCTATTGCAAGTATATTGCCCAGATATTGTTACTCTAGTGTACGTATATTAGGTCCTCAATGAGTTTAGGGTTTAGGCAACCTCATTCGAAAAGAAGAACGAGAGGAGAAAGAAACAACATGCATTTGAAAACAAGAACACGTTGTAAGAGATAATAAAACAAAAATACTAACTATGAAAAAATTATTTACAAAAAAATGTATGGTATCAATAAATATGAAAATGCTTAGTGATGAGTTCAAGAAAAGCATGTTTATATTTGGTGGTATGATTATGTTTGGTGATATGATATATTGTTCATCTTATTCTTCATATATGTAATTGTTGTATTAATAATTTACACAACTTAATCTCCTAATCATCCAATTATAAACTAGTAATGAGTAAAGAAAAGTACATGAAATGAAACAAAAGAAGAAACCCAAACTAAACACAAACAGCAATTTCTAGCACCCTTTTATTGCCACTATATCGCCACTGTATCACAATGGTAGCACCAGTTTATCACGTTTTAGGCAGAAACGAATTATGCAATTCCTCTGTTTTTCAGTTTTGCCATATGTCCATTTTTTGACCTTTAACTTGTCAACCGATAAAGACAAGTAAGTGTAAAAATGAAGAAAACTACACAGACCAAATGTAAAAAATGAATAAAAGAATTAGCAGAATTCAGTGGAAACAAACACAACGTTTCAAACCAGTAAACTGTTAAACCTCCATAAAACTCAAGTATGTTTATATATCCAGCTGTACGAAATAGTTTACTTCACAATCTACATAATAAGTATGCTAACCACAACGGCAACTCAAAAACAAAACCCCAATTTGAAAACCGAATGAGAAATACATCCTTAGTGGTATTGATTAGACGTACAACCCAATTTGTTTTGACAAAATTAAAATTGATGCATATTCCACATTGAGTACAAGTTATTTGTCATGTCTACAAAATGGAAACAATTTAGGGTTTATGGTAAGAGAATTAGCCACTGCCACCACCATTATGGATCACCATAAAAAGCACCTCCACCACATCTTCCATGTCTGCATATTCATATAAAGGATTTCCTGAAAGAATTAAGGAGCAGAGTGAATTCTCAAGTGATAAGTGAAGACTCAATTCACAAACAGTGCCACATTTACCTCATATATACGCATCCCCCCTTAAAGCCTATACAGCAAGCTTCATATGGTAATATGCGATCGAGGAGAAGGATTAGAGATCGAAGAGACGAAGGGAAAGGGAAGGAATCAGAGAGTCTAAAGTAAGGAAATTTATCATTAATCAAGTCTGCCTTAAAAGATTACAAACAACTCTATTTATAGAGGCAAAACCCTTTTTAGTCTAGGAAAAGGAAAAGTAAACTTTAAGAAATAGGAAAGCAAATTAACTAATAAGAAATCCTTTCCTAGGAAGGAATCTTTAAGAATTAGGAAAACTAATCCAAGTAGAATTAGGAAAACTAATAATATGCATTCTGCATCACAATATCTCTCCGAATAAGCTCTTGGAGCTTGAACATGACACTCTAACGGGCCGTAACTAGTGTGTGGCGACATGATTGAAAAGCCTGCTTTGCTGCAGACACTGTAGCTTTAAGCTCTTCATTTGTGGTCAAAGAAACTTGTGAAACAACTTCTTGTGTTGCCTATGACCAAGTTTTAAATACAAGATAACAACCATGAATTATGTAAAGTTAACAAAAAGAGAGAAGAGAAACGAAGAACTGAAGCATATTATGCACTTACAGGGTTGATAACATCAATGGACGCAGATGATTGTGATTTAACAAAACTACCTCCAATTAGATTGGGAATGCTCTGATACAACAAAACCAATTAAAATTAGATTAAATGAGAAAAATGAATATACATTTTACAGTAATTCTCCAATCTGAACTTTCCTCAACTTGAAATTGGTAGTTAAATCAAAAGTTGAACCCCTCAAAAGAAAATAAATAAAATCCCAACAGCTGCTTCCATTTCATTTCTCTTCATCTTTTCGTTTTTAGACTATTTTCTCAACAGCCAAACAAATCATGATAACCGAAGTCTACTCAATAACAGTAACCATGAACCCACTTGAATACAAACAAATCATGTACTAGTCAAAATAAAAAATACAGTCATCTTTTCGTTTTGTAGACTATTTTCTCAACAGCCAAACAAATCATGATAACCTAAGTCTACTCAATAACAGTAACCATCAACCCACTTGAATACAAACAAATCATGTACTCGTCAAAATAAAAAAAATACATAGTCAAAACTACACGCTACATGTGTGCGAATGATACATCATTTTCCCAGAGTTCATTTTTCCTAGGAAACAAACAAGAGCTAAGCCAAGCTAAGATTGATTACCGGAGGGCTACCCTGCTTGGAAGATGGCTCGGTAGCTGTGGAGAAGTGAGAGCTTCTGAGAGCAAAGATCGCAGGCCTCAAAGGCTTCAAATTTCTCACTGCAACACAAAAATATTAATACGTTGCAATCAAATTTCAAATCTTTTTTATCAAAATCATCTTTGTTTTAACTTGTGTACCTCTTTGAATTGAAAGCTGCAACATATGTGATTGGCTTATATCTATTTAATATATCTGTCACTTGTCAATGCATATGTGATTGTATGTGAAATTTGATTTTTTTAGGTAGAATTTCACTAGGAAGTTGAGACACTAGAAAATCATGTCATTATTCTCATAATTAGCTTCAATCCTTGTGTTGAAAAGAGGACAAAAGTTGTTCAAGAATTTTAGGAAGGGGGAAGTTTGTCGCTGCCAAAGTCATCTTGTGCAGTATGTAATTCTTGAACAGCTTTTGTCCTCTTCTCAACGCAAGGATTGACGCTAATGATGAGTTAAGGTTCAGGTTCAGCCCCAAGAACCCTTTCCCACCTCACTCCATATCTATGGATTAAACTAAATGATTTATATCTTAAATTGAAGTCCAATTTCAAGATAGCAAGGGTGACTACTTCAATTATAGCCACTCTTCAATGGCGAAAAATTACATCCAAAAATGCAGCAAAATGCAAATACCATCTTAAAACAGAGTAAAACACACCTCTCAAACATACCTCTTAAACACGAAATTGAGAAAAACTAAGCAGCAGTCCTTACATCCATCACAGGAGAAACCCATAAACCCTAAACCAATTTCAGACTAACCCCTAAACCAATTTCAGAGAATTCTAAACTAATATTTCGAATAAACACCTAAACCAATTTTATAGAAACCCATAAACCCTAAACCAACTTCAGACTAAGAAGATGACGATGAACAATACCTTTAGGTGAATGATGGAGTTGAGCTTCGATGAACACACACCGCTGAGGGAGGAAGAGCACTGCGTCAGAGAGAGAGAGAGAGAGAGAGCTACGTAAGAGTGACTGAGAGCAGCGTGCAATAGAGAAAGGGCAAAGAGAGAGAGAGACTTGAGTGACAGAGAGAGACAGAGCCAAGAGAGAGCTGAGAGAGAAGTCAATTTCAGAAAAAGTGATATTTGGACAATAAGTGGATAATAAATATATATTTATAGGTGGTATTTGCAAAATTTTTGGGGAGGGCTGGTATTTCCAATTAAAACTAAAAAACCGGTGGCATTTTGGGCTATTTCCCATAAAACTTCAATACATGAAGTACTACTTCACTTAGAAAAGTGACAGAGTGATTACTAGTTTATTCACTCTGTCGTAGGAGAAGCCTAGCTAGCTAGAAAGAGCAACACAACACAAGACTTTCAAATAGAACTGTAGGAGCAAACACACACAGCTTATGTATATTAATTGCTCTAAATTAATGGTAGCCTGGGGAGCTCTGCCTATCTAATTTCCCAGGCAAGCCTACACCTCCAGAGCCATCAAATCCTCCAGTACCGCCAACACCACCACCTCCAAAGCCAGAGCCACTACCACCGCTGCCACCTCCACCACCTCCCCCTCCGCCTCCTCCACCACCTCCCCCTCCGCCTCCTCCACCGCCACCACTTCCACTGCCATACCCACTCCCTGAACCAAACCCTGACCCTGCACTACCCGGACCGGCACTGCTGCCACCGCCACCACCCTCTCCTCCTCCTCCGCCCCCAGTTCTACTGCCGATGGACGGAGATGGTGTGGGAGCCGGTGTCTTAGAAAACGGTGGAGGGCTTACAGAGTGGACTAAGCTTATGAAAAGGAAAAAGGCTACGTAGATCAGTAGTGTCCGAGCCATGTTTAATTAAACACTTTATGATACTTTCACATTTATGCATGGTTTGCATAGCATGATCTGTTTATATAGGGCAAGGAGAGGAGCCAACTCACGAGATGGGTAAAGTACTATCGAACCCCAAGTCTACCAAGATGAGGCATATTTCAATATGGGAACTCCAAGTTTTGTTTCCTTCCAACTTTTAGATTTAGCAAATGAAACCGGGCATGTAGCAACGTGACACCTATGTTTTGAATTTAGGAGGTGGCATGCGTTACAATCAAAGGCTGCCAATAGCCATGATCTGCTTTCATGGCTAATGCCATGCGATATTGCAGGAAATCTGCGCATATAGGACGTTACAACTTACAAGAGCATTGTCTTCTTTCCTGCAAAAAGAACATTCAAGGGGAGTATGGCTACTTGGATATTGATCAAAGAAGAAACAGAGGGTTTTGATTTGCTTAACCGAAAGATTTTAAAAAGATTCCATCTTTCTTCGATTTCTCCATATTTTCTGCAATCAGTTCGCAAGTTTGGGGTTAAAGTAGATAACTGATACTTACTTGGGTAAGAAAAATGCTCCCTAATAACAAGCCAATCGTGACTGTAGCATATGGCATGGCATCACCAAACTCGTAAAGTACGCCATGCTACATTTGTATGTGGTGTTGAGAGTGCCGCACATTGGAAGATGGAAGCTTTGAAATAGTCTTTAAAAGATTTTGAGTTTCTCTACCTATTGCCAATATTATTTTGGATTGGATGCTCACATGTTAATATGTGGTCTTAGAGCAGGCTCATCTGAAACAAATTATACATGAGTAGCTCTGATTTTTAACTTTTGAATGTAGATGTGTTTTATATTATCGTCCTCAATTATTCTAGCTTCTCCCCGAATAGTTTTCAATATTTGGCACTTTCCGTGGGTACAACATTAACAAAATTCTCAATGCTAGCAGTTTAAGTTTATCGTTCCAAGGACAAAGAGACAAGTTTTTCTTTTTTATGTTTGCTATGAAAAAGGAAAATTGGGGTGTATTCAATTAGGATTCTAGAGCATTTTAAATTATTATTTTTTAAGTACCATATTTCATGGAACTTTTAGATTTCGCATAGACTTTAGAAGAGTTTTATATAATTTTATTATAAACTTCCTTAAGATTTGTGTTGCTTTTATTCCAAACTTCCATAATTTCTTTAATATATTTCTTTAAAGACGAATATGCTAACTTTGGCATCCTTACCCAGACAGTCAAAAAGCCGATAAGGCCCAACGCAATCTCATACATGATCTCCCCCTATTCTTCAGACATATATGATGCATGGGCTGCATGGTTGCATTTATCAAAAGGTCTGATCGCACTTTCAAAATTCTCTAGTATTCCTAAGCATGAATTATTGGTTACTCAAACACATCTTTTCCTTGAACAACATGAAACAACATTAAAAAAATTTATGTTTAACGAAAAGCAAAATTCATAAGAAATTCATAAGAAATTCACAAGAAATATAGTGACAAATGTATGACAAATTTGAAAGCAAAGTTTAAGGAAAATATTCAACATTCATTCATTATCCTTGATTCTCATTGTTGTCATTTTGCCCAGCATCTCTCCACATATTCAAAGCTATACCAACTCTCCATTCATTAGCATTATGTCATTGTTGTTCTTGTGCTTGGAAAACTAGTACAGGATCCCCTTCATTAACCTGTAACGATATGAAGAAGATTCGTTCTCCAATTCAACATGAAATTCGTCATATCTGCACAAGCTAACACTAGCTCTGTTTGTGTCGTATATGGAAATGGAGGTGCGGACTTGAAAATTGTGAATTGTGAATTGTGAATTAAATATACCAAATATCCTATCAATGACATTCCTCAAGGACGCATGACGAAGATTAAATAACTCAACTTCATTTGCAGGTTCACAACCTTGATCACCAAACTCTTGGAGATGATATGGAACACCTCGAAATGGAGCTAAAAATTGGCGTCGATTTGGAAATCCACAATCCACTAAGAAAAATTTACTTGATAATAGATTACACATATTTTAGTATCCAATGTATGCCCTAATGTAAACTATAAATTAAAAAATACATTGTGGCACCTAAGTTTTTCATTAATCTTGGGGAGTCTTTTGGTTTCTATTACATTGGGGAATTCATGGGCTTGTTTGCCCTTCCCTTTTCTAGTTACTTGTTGTGCATTTCCGCACTCCATTTTCAGTAGTGCAATTATGAATTTTATCATATCAATTACAAATAAAGCATAAAAAAAATATACAAAACTCACAAAACACTACATATGTTGAAAGATAATTATCAAAACAATGCTCTACAGGGATTGGACGTTCTTATCAAGATAATTATCAAAACAATGTTCCCTATAGAATTAAAAGGGTAGCTACAGCTTCCAACTAAACACGGATGCTGCCATTAATAAAAATTATTCTCTATGCTCATTTGATTCAAGTTAATTTCAAGCTAGTTTGTCTACGTGGTCATATTAAGCATACGATATAACTTTAATTATTAATTATTTACACAAATTCATTTTTCAAGTTGTTCATCGAGTGTTTGGTCATTCAACAATCAGAGTTTGAACTAAACTGCATAATAAAGTTGAAACATGCAATCAAGAGAAGTGGAATTTGAAACATGCATCGATTCAGCAACACTTCTTTCATATATTTTTATTGTTATTATATAAAGTTGTATATGGATAAAGGGAGCGTACCTTCACAAATGAGAAAAGCTAGGGCGTATGCAAAGAGAAAAAACTAGCTTCTGATGAAATCTTTGGGGGGAGGTTGGATTTATTATGGTCTTTGTTATTTTTACCTCTCACCTTAAAACCTGCCAAAATTTATCACTCAATGAAATCACTCCAAATACATGGCTTTTTGAATACACCTAGATTTTATTGTACATTTTAAGGATCCTAATTGAATACACCCATATTTGTATGAACTTTTTAAAAGTTCATACAAGTCTGAATTGAATACACCCAGACTTGTATAAACTCTTTTAAAATTCGTATAAATCTAAATTAAATACACCCGAATTTTTATTAAATGCTCTAGAATCCTAATTGAATACAGTCATCAAAGTTTACCAGCTATGTGCTTGGTTGTTATTATCTTTTGACATATTTTGTTTAAAAACCTGGATGGATTGAAATTCGAGGAGAGTAAGCATAGTAAAGAGTTTGTATGAAAGGTCCAAATTAATAATAATCAATGCATAGTAAAGAGTTTGTTTCCTCTCCATGTAGTTCAACAGAAATCCAAAACTTTTTTAGTCTTGATAAAATTCAAAAGTACATTATAAGGTACCAATAGAATTCTAATGGACCAACATCTAGGCCTATTCCACATTGGAACAGTAAATTTTCTGGTCTGATTTCCATCAGATTCACGGACGGAAGGACCCTTTCCATGCCTAAATAATGTCTACAATTCTGATGAAGTCAGTGCTGAGACACGGGAGTTACAGATATCACCTTACAGGTTCACATGGGGCTATGCATGCAATACATTTGCTTGTATTTCATTGAAATACAACTGCTCTCCAAGTCTGTCTTCTAGCTAAAGTGCTCTATAAAAATGGATTAGGTTTCCAAAGTAAAACAAATATGTGCAAGTTTAGCTTTCTGAGAGCATCAAACATGAAGGAATTATTTTTCATGTTTCATGTGCTCCTCCTTGTGTCGTCTATATTGTCGTATAAGAGTAGTGGCCTCATGCCCAAGAATAGAGATAATATGTTGAATGAGAGTAAAATTAATTGTAGGCCGGGAGAGAGCAATGGCGCTGGAGTTGGGAGTGGAAATAGACTTCAATATGACAATAAGTGTAACACTGCTGGTACCGAAAATGATTGCTGTGGCTGTGGAGATGTGAATGGTGGGGGAGGCTTGGGGGGAGGTGGTAGTAATATTGGCGGCGGACGTGGTGATGGAGGTGGTGTAGGGGGCGGAGGAGGCGGCGGTGGTGGTGGAGGGGATGCAGGGGGATATGGCGGAGGTTTTGGCTTTGGGAACAATAATGAAAATAGCGGAGGTGGTGGCGGTGGTGGTGGTGGAGGAGGTGGAGGGGGTGGGGTTGGCTAAAGCAAGAGCGTCATGGATTTCCACAAAAGTTTGTAATTCAATTCAGAATTGTGGCATGATTCTAGGATGTATTAACCCAAATTAAAGCTTTTCAATTTTCAGATGTATTTTGTGAATTGATTTGCTAGACATGGTGACTCTTATGTTGATTATTTCATATCATGACTTCCGAATCCAATAATATGAACACATGCACTGGATCTATGTAAAACAAATCATATGCTTTAGTATAATTGTGTGAAATAATTGCCCATATGGAATAAGAACGACATAATTTGTGATAAATTTTTTTATCATTAATATAATCTCAGCCAATTTAGTACATGTCAGATATGAACTTGCCTGACATTAATTTAAGAACAAACATATACACTGTCGCGGGCAAGAACAAGCCGTACAGATGTTCACCATGCAAAACGGAAGTTCAGTATCGATCACATAACTATGGACTTTTATATATATATTTCAAATTTCATTCTTTCTTTTACTATAGTCAATTGGCTTTTTTCCTTAAAAATTAAAAAGGAGAGGAGGGAAATTCACGCACACGAGCATCATTGAATGATAGTCAATTGGCTTTTTTTTCTTTCAAATTAAAAATGAGAAGTGAGAAATTCACACACACGAGTACCATGGAAGGAAGCTTGAACCTAAAACCACTTGGTAACACACTAAGGGGCCGTTTGGTTCATGGGAAAGAAGGCATGGGAATGGGAATTCAATTGCTTTCCCATGTTTGGTAAGTCCGGGAATGGGAAACGGATTCCTGGCACATGGGAAAGTAGGGGGGAAAGTGATGCCCCCCTCTTAACTTGGGTTTTGTTTTCCCTCCTCATGGGAAAGTTTGGGAAAATGTGCCAACATTCAATGCACAATTTTCATGACTATTTTGTCCCTATGAACAATTTATAATTACAACGTATCATTAAATGCATTCTTTTTTTATTTGATTTAATATGGGTATAATTGGAAAATTATACAAATTTTGTTTTCCATTCCTACTTAAAACAAACATGGGAAAGGAAACAAAGTGAAATCTCCCGATTACTTTCCCAACATTACCAAACGTGGGAAAGGAATCTTTCATTCCCATTCCTTGGGAAATAACATGGGAATTGATTTCCCCTCAAATCCATTCCGTGAACCAAACGGGGCCTAAAGACCTGAACTAGAATCCGACTACCATTGGTGATAGTCAATTGCCATTTAACTCGCAGTATGAAAATCATAAAGTTTATCATTTTTGAAGTTTAACGAAACTTTTGTTTTTGTGATGATAATATTATGCTTGGAAACAATCAAAATTATATTGTTTGAAGAGATATATAGAGCGCTGCATGTAGGGGATTAACTTAATAAATCAATTCATCATGACTAATAATTTCAAAGACAATGAAGGCTAACTCAATTCAATTCAAACATAATTAGAAAACGATGGAAACAGATACAAACCATTATTGGATGCATGCCTCAAAGAGACAACCCAACAATAACAACTAGAGACCGATAATAATAAAGTCGAAAAAACAAGGACAAATCCCTAATAGGCCTAATTAACAAAAGACCATTCTACTAATCAGACAGCTAGCCATGCATGCAAAGCAATGAAATATTTAGAAAAAAAGTGATCAAGGACTTGGAAGAATGCCACCAGCTCCACCACCAACTCCACCGCCAGCAGCACCACCTACACCACCCACACCTCCTACACCGCCAGCTCCACCAGCACCACCTAACCCGCCAACACCACCAACTCCACCAGTACCGCTACCTAACCCCCCAAGACCGCCGAGACCGCCAGCACCACCACCAACACCTCCAATACCTCCTACTCCCCCAACACCTCCAATTCCGCCAGCTTTGCCAATCCCACCACCAATTCCACCAGCTTTGCCAATCCCACCTCCAATTCCACCAAGAATAGGCATCACACCGCCAACTCCAGCCCATCCTCCCATCCCAGCAAACCCACCAACGCCGCCATATATGAAGTTCTTCTTGTCACCAAGGCCAGTAGGTGACTCTGCCGTTGGTGCACTTGCATGCACAACCACGGTTTGCTCATTATGGCTAACATGGTCATCGCCAGGAACCTTACGTGCACTGCTTGCATGCAATAGTTCTGATGACAAAGCAAGCACCAAAACGACACGCCACATTTCCATCTTTGATCTCTCTCTCTCTCTCTCTCTCTCTCTCTCTCTCTAAACCCTCTAACTCACACTTGGTGTTGCTCTCTTTGAACGAAACCTGAGGGGTTTGTGCATGGTTTATATAGGGGAGGGATGAAGAGGTGCGAAGGGAGGGGACAGTTGAGGGTAATTAATAAAGAGTTGTAGTAATTAATGGAGAGGAGCATGCGACTTCGTGCTTTTCAATGGTCTCGAGAAGGGAAATGAAAATGAATGAGAGCTTTGAATTTGGGATCAGATCGATTGAGAAGTTAGGTGGAATCAAAAGAAGAGAAAATTGAAGGAAGTGAATTAATGTCATGTCATTCTTGCGCGTTGCCAAATTTGGTAGTGTTGTGACTTGTGTGCGTCTCTTGCAATGTCACTAGGTTTTACTACATTGGACGATAAAAATGGCAGTTTGTTATGACTTATTTAAATGGTTGGGAATTTTTATTTATTTATTTTATAGTATTATTTAAAGAAAATTTATTTAATTAAATATACTTTAATTTTTTATTTGAAATTCTTAATTCAGAAAATGATTAAAAAGTCCATTACAAAAAATAAAAAGTTAAAATGGTCCAGTCCAGTGCCTCCAAACTTGGATAAACCGGTCCAGTTATTGTTCGACAGTAACATGAAATAACTCCTACGTCACTGTCAAACAGTGACACGAGAGTTGTTCAATGTCACTCTCAATGAGAGTGACAAGAGTTATTTCATGTTACTGTCCGATAGTGACTGGGCCGATTTGTCCAATTTTGGAGGCGCTTGACCATTTTGTCTTTGTGCCCTCCTATTTGTTGTTATATGGTAAAGCCCCTTCTTAATTCCAATCCATGTGTGCAAATATAGTTGCCAAATAAATAGAGTTTGTTGACCTATGTGACAATTCGAAAAGCCTTATTTTCTACTTGAATCATTTTTGCTCCAATAGACTCTTCAATTCAATTAATGCAATATCATGGAAAATAATGAAAAATACAAAAACATGTGAAAAATGTCTACGTATTTATTTTTATTTTTTTGAGAGAAAAATGTCTATATTTATTTTATTATATAAAAAAAAAATGCATGTTTTTAACATTTTCAAGGTAGGTTTTGTTTTTTCAAAGTAAAATCAAGGTCGGTTTCACTGCCCTAGGGGCTGGATATCCACTTATTAGAGCAACTCTATTACTACCTTCAGAAGAATGGAAAAAAAAATCTGGACAACAATAACCCAATAATAATGTACATAGAAGATATAGCAAGTGGTTGACAGTGAGATATGATTCCTTAAAAGCTTAGGAGAATTGAAGGATGAAAAAATATTGGGCATAATTCCATGAGTCAGCCTAGGATTATGTTTCCTTAATTACATCTTCTCCTAATCATATAAATAACATCACCATTCACCATTGGCTCGTCATTGCAAGGAGTTGAAGTCAAAAGCAAAGAGAAATGGCCAGTGGGTATTTTTGCATCATTGCCAAGAAGTTAACCATTTTGTTGGTTGTCATCGCTATGGTCTTCTCTTCGCTTGGTATGTTGAAATTTGGAAATCATATACAATGTTTGACCATTAATTTTCTTGCTACAAATTAAATTCGTTTTAATTTTTGGATTAATATTGTTTCAGGAATGGCCGACTTGCAATGTCAAGCAAAATGTGAAGACCAGCCTGATTGCAATGCGTTTTGCCAGAGAATTGGTTTCAAGGGAGGGGACTGCCAGCCACCATTTTATCAGTTTTGTTGTTGTCAAACATAATGTCTCACTTCAGAATTGCCAGTCTATATGAGGACTGGCTTACAGCGATATAGAGAGGGCATCCCAGACAGAATCTCATCCTAGCATTACTCTTTTGAATAAATTATTATGACAATTATGCTTAATCGGTCTACAAATTAATGAATAAGAGATTCTTTACTCAATCATTTGCTTCTTCTATTTTTATGACACAAGCGATATTCTAAATTACTCTAATCTACAAGGAACGGTATTCGAATTTAAGTGCATAAGGGGACGAACTCTATCGTGGCCAACTAGCCTAACCCGCTTATACGCATTTACTCTTTTTCTCTTAAAACAAAAATTAAAAGATTGATGTTCCTCCTTGATTTGCTTATTAATTTGTTTGAGCCCGATAAATAGTGATACGTTGTCATCTCCAATGCAACACCAAAATTCTCACACTTAAGTTCTTATTTGTGGGTCTAAAAGTGATTGTACCTAAGATTTACAATTTGTTTTTGCCCCGGCGGGGATTTTTGCTGTAACACATCTCAATTCTTGAAATTTTAGAGTTCTAATGGTTCAAAAGTTGTATCATAACTTCTATAAAAAAAATATATAATGCCACCAATCCGCCTCATATGTATATATACAAGATTGACACCATGAAACAGAAGCACCTAACATTACTCCTGGAAAATCTACCAGAGTGCCCAGAATAGAAGGCTCCATTTTGACATTAACAGCCATTCGACCACAAAATAGAGAAATACGCTCAATTTGTGACACAACATGTTAAGGAATTGAAATGTGGCAACATATTAACCTCCTCTTCCCCCAAGCGTTATATAAGTAATCCGAGATCAAGACCAAGCAGAGATTTAACTACTTTCTGCAAGTGAACCCATAACCATAAAAACAAACAATATGCAAAAGATGTCATCCTTGAAGCTCATGGCAAAGCTCTCTGCAGCCCTCCCAACCAAAACAATAACTGACAGAGGCGCTCTTACCAGCCTAAGCACTAGAGTTTTTGTCACTGCTGCCACAAGACCTTTGCAAGTGAGTTCTAATTCATGTTTCGAATTCGTAGCCAAATTGTTTTGCGATGCGGTATCAATCTACAATACCTAGTACATTTTTGATAACTGATTAAATATTTTATGACATTGTCGGTAGCAGACTAGCAGTTATTGTAGATTGGTCAATGACCTTGTAAAAATTATGGTAAGAACATCAAAATAATGCCCCTCTTTGTGTCATTGGCTAGACACTTGCTATTTGTTATAATAAGATTGGCCTTTTAAATGATGCCACCAAATAAATTTTTGTATGTGATGATAACCTTGCCACATGGTGATTTCAATCTACCCAAAATTATAACATGCAATACTAACATGTTTAAACTTTAGATTATAGTGTTAATAAATATACACGTGTTATAATATGAGTAACATTGAAAATTTAATGGCTTTTATTGTATAACAGTGTGGATCATGTTATATATATGTTATGCTGCTTAACAAAGTTTTGGTGAACCACAGTCCAAGAAGGAGGACGACGAGGCAGATGCATGTGAAAAGACGAAAGAAGCAGCAGATGCAGTCAAAGATGGAGCCAAAGAAGTGAGACATACCTGTGAATTCATGAGAGACACTATCGAAAAGACTACCAAAACAGTAAGGCTCAATACCCACTCACACAAACTAATCATGCTTGAATGAGTAGGAGCACTTCGATTCCAGAGACAAATTAATGGATCGGTTTAAAATCTAAAATTTGCTTGTGGGACTTGAATTTCTCTCCAACCTAAGAAAAAAAACTGAGTTTTTACGCTAACTAATTGACTATTTTGCTCACATCTTATAAGGATCACATGTTTTCATATCCAAACTGTTTATTTTTCAAATACCTCAATGATCATAGTTTCTTGGAAAAAAAATTAATCCGATTAGAAATGATTTAGCTATTTAATTAGCATAATTGTAATTCATGTTTACAATAATCTCTCAAGTAAATGAAGCCTTCATTTAACACAAGGGCCTTAATCCAGTGAATAGGGTTTTTTTTTTTTTTTTGGCCAAGGAACAGGGTGTTTATTTTACCCAAGATGTATGCTTGTGCGTTTTACCTTTGGGCCAACCTTATTAAAAAAAACACGTCGTTATTTGTCTATTTTGTGAGAGGTTGTACGCTCTACAATGTGGTCAAAGAATGTAGTACATATATGTAGGGGCGAAGCCAAAATCATAACCGCCTAATCTAAAAATCCTAGTTCTGCTAGTGCCGGCAATGCACAAAAATAACAAAAGATATACATGTTAACTTAAAACAATGCATGCATTCAGCACTTATCAATGTGAATTGAACTATGAAACCATTTGTTCTTAAACTTCTGAATGTTTTGGGAGATCAGATGACCAAAATGGCCAAAGATACGACAGAGAAGGTATCTGAAACAGCAGATACCATCACAGACAAAACAAAGGGCACAGTCTCAGGCGCATGGGGAGTGGCCAAGAACACTACTGAGATTATCAAGGACAAAATAGTGGGCAAGTGAAAAACAGAGCATGAAGAACACCAACACTAATAAGTTAATTTAATCCACATTTTCTTCATGCATGTATGTATGTATGTTCCATCATTTGATGTGAGTTTCTTTATATACTTAGCATTGTGAAATTACAAACCTGACTTATTTTTGAGGAAATGAATTTTATACTTGTTCTTGGCATTTTCTTGACTTTTGTACTTACATCTCATGTCACTTAATTTCCTTCTACCCTGAATTTCATGGATAGGACCATGAAAGATTTGTTTTCCAGTTAATTGAAGTCATGGGGAAACAATGTGGAACATGTTAGAAGGAAACTCTTATTGGATGGTCTTTTTTATTATACTTAGATGGTAAGGAATATGAATTTACTGTGTTATTCTCTAGCTTTGGCATCAGCAAACGGATCATCGTTCTACTGCTGCATCTATGGAAGTAGCACAATTGTGTAGATTATTTTTTAAGTCTACAGTGTGCATAGATTCCATAGGATACTTATGTGTTTATATGTGTAAGTCAAGCAGCCAATTCATTCATGAAAATTAAAGCTTTGGGGAGCTTTTCTTGATCCTTGGTCCTTGCTTCACCCTGAAGAAGAGTATCAAAAGCCCACTGGATTTCAGTGTATCTCATCACTTTCTAATAATATATTTTAAAAAATTGGTCATTCTGTTAGAGGTTGTGTTTTGCTGGAATTGTACAATGTGTTGGTTTTCAGTCTTCATTCTCTACGGGGTGTTTTATTTTCAGCTATTATATTTGAATGATCATTTCTCATCAGCTGAACTGCAATTGAGAGTTCATAAGTGTTCATGGGCTACAGTGATTCTGTATATTTTCCCACAGTTTTTGCATCTTAAGCAGGACAGATTTCCTGTTCCAGTAAAATGTTCACCGTCCAGACCCGGCTCAAAACACTCTTCCTGCTAGTAATTCCTTGATTCAGTGCATTATGGTGTCCCTGTTGTCAATCTCTTTTTGCTTTAAAAGACCCCTCACATAGGAATGGTGCTCCAACGGTCAATCTTTGTTTGTCTTTTAAAAGCCCTTCACATGTACAAATAAGCTCTCTCTCTCTCTCTCTCTCTCTCTCTCTCTCTCTCTCTCTCTCTCTCTCTCTCTCTCTCTCTCCAACAAAAAAAAGAAGCTAGTAACTGGTGTAAGTGTTCATAGATAATAATGAGAGTCAGATTGACAAGAATGGTACAAAAAAGAATTGTCCTAGCAGTCAGTACAGTAAAGGCATGAGGATATTTAAATCTTTCATTGGCTCTGGGAACTAAACTATAAAAGATTGCTTAGCACTTAGAAATCATTTGAATTTAGATGCCCATAAGAATGAAAAATCAATTAATAGTGCAAAGTCTTTTACAAGACACACAATGTCCTTTATCAGTGAAAGTGCAGAAGTCCTTTTGTACAGAAAGCCCTGGCTGTATAAAAGCATCACATCAGTCTAAGATCTTTGGAAAGGTACACTGAGTGCATAATTGGGAATCAATTCTTTCATACTTGTTACCAACTAGGGAATGAGGAAAAGTGAAACATAAAGTCCAGGGCCCATTATTCTACCACACATGCAAGGAATCAGAGAGCCAGCTCATTTCGGGACCTACCCGACAGAATTTTAATTGGTCAAATCATGAATGATCTTTCAGTTTCCTCTCCTGGAATGTTAACTAAGATTCTATCCTTCCTAGAGAAATCTATGATATGAATTGATTTGATTATCTGTGTCCAAAATATGAATGATTTGAGTACTAACAACTGATGGCTTTATTTTGCTTCTCTGCATTTGATTATAACAAATATCATACTTTTCTTCTTTACATCAATAACACAAAGAGTTTTGAAACTGAAGAAACTAAAAACATCACAATCTTCTGCTCTGTATAACTTATTACTTGAAACCGATTTTTGCACTAGAGGAAGATGAGTAAAGTAGTGTGGATGCTGAAAAACTTGTGTTGGTTTTGCCAAACAAGCTTTTCATTGCTGCTGCTGATGATGATGCTAAAACTCCAGTAGAGTTCTTATTTTCTCGAGCATCATTCGCCGGAGATCCTTTGAGAAGCACATCAACCTTGGCATATTCCTCCCTTTCATGTTTAATTTCCTTTAGCATTGCTGCCACATCTTTCATAGTTGGTCTTTCATCAGGGGTTGAGTTTACACATAACAAGGCTATGCCCAATGCTTGCATCATTTCCTCTATCTCTGATTCTGGTCTAGATAGTAGGCTTGGGTCAAGGACTTCAATGCTTCCCCTCTTCTGTCTTACCCAATCCACTACATGTAGCCCATCTGGTATTGTTGGATCTATTGGTTGCTTCCCTGTCAAGACTTCCAACACAACAACACCATAGCTATAAACATCACTCTTCTCTGTGATCTTCATCATGTATCCATATTCTGAAAAGGAGCAGTGAAGTTAGCTCAAGTAGCTAATTGGCTTAAATCATGCATTTATAAGTGATCATTAACATGAAAATCATGTGATTGTTTGGGAATTTTAATCAAAATGGCATAACAAAGTAATCAAGTTAAGAGAAACCTGAAACTAAGTGCATGTGATTAGAGAAGAACACTAACCAGGAGCAATGTACCCATAAGAACCAGCAACTGTGTTGGAGGACCGAGCAAAATCCCCATCGTCAATGAGTTTGGCTAGGCCAAAATCAGCAATGTAAGGCTCAAACTCAAGGCCAATGAGGATGTTATTGGCCTTAATATCCCTGTGAACAATTGGAGGAACACAATCATGGTGTAAATAGGCAATGCCTTGGGCAGCACCCAACAGTATTTGGTACCTAACTTCCCATTCAAAGGCATGTCCTGTCCTCTCATGGAGAATACTGCCCAAGCTTCCATTGGGCATGTAATCATACATGAGCAATCTTGTGTGCTTGTTCCAGCAACAACCAAGGAATCTAACAATGTTCTTGTGACGGATTGAGCCAAGTGTTTTGACCTCCGCTGAGAATGAATCTCGAACTCCACATTTTTCATCATTACAACATCCATTGTCTGCAGCAACTGTTGTTGGCCAGAGCTTCTTCACTGCAATGACTTCACCATTGTCCATATCAGCACGATAAACAACCCCAGAACACCCTTTTCCTATTACATTGGCATCCACTAAGCATCTAAGCACTTGCTCAACTGAGAAATTTAGCTTCTGGAATGGAGTAAATTGCCAAGCCCATGAATTCCCCAATTCTGAATCATCGTCATCTCTAATATCTCTTCGAGCTCTAATAACTGCAATGATCCCCATAACCACCATTGCAACTGTCAGGGTGATCAGCAATGCAATTGCTAGCTTAAGCCTCCGTGACCGCCTTATGTCATTTCGATTTCTTGCTAGTCCTGTGCTGCCAACATCACTCAAGAAACATGAGTCCCTGTTGGAAGAACAAAGGCCTTCATTTCCAGCCAAGTCCATTGGTGATAACTGTCTGAAAAGTTTGTTGTCTGGAAGATAGCCGGTGAGCTTATTGTAAGACACATTAAGAGAGACAAGATTATCAAGCCCAGCAAGTGGACTCAAATCTCCATCAAGCTGGTTATGTGAAAGGTCTAGTATGGAAAGCTTGTTGAGTGCTGATATTTGAGGTGGGATGGGCCCAGAGAGTCCATTGCAGCTCAAATTTAAAGCAATTTCAAGGGCTTCAATCCTACCAAGTTCCACTGGAATGGTTCCAGTGAGCTTGTTGCTGCTAAGGTCAAGCAATTGCAGACTGGAACACAGGCCAAGCGATGAAGGTATTGATCCAGAGATCGAATTCCTGCTTAGAATGAGCTTGTTCAATGAAGCAAGACGAGCCAAGCTTGCTGGTATCTGACCAGAAAATTGATTAACTGATACATCCAAGACTTGAAGTCCTGATAGTGAGGACAATGTATTAGGCAATGGACCGTCCAAAGTATTGTTGCTGATGTCTATCATTTGTAGCTCTGTGCAACTCCCAATCTCATCAGGCACTGACCCGGAAAGGCGATTCCCAGACAGATCAAGAAAGTTCACGCTCCTAAGGTCTCCAATAGCTCTAGGAATCCCTCCAGCAATCCTGTTGTCTCCAAGCCTTAGCCGAACAAGAGAGCTGCAGTTACCAATATTTGGTGGTATTGAACCCGAAATGTCATTGGAAATCAAGAGAACCTTAGTGAGGTTTTTCAGCTGAAACAAGCCAGCAGGTATGCTACCAGTGATTGAATTGTGGGACAAATCTAGTGCTTGGAGATTACTACAACTAGCCAAACTTGCAGGAATGCTTCCTTCAAGCTGGTTTGCCCAAGCAAAGAACACAGTCATCTTTGACAACATCCCAATCTCTGATGGAATCAAACCGGAGATCTGATTAGTATCAAGCTGCAACTGCATCAAGTTTGTAAGATTGGAAAGATTCGACGGAATCGAACCGGTGACATTGTTGTCACTAATCATAAACTCCTCAAGCTTTGAAAGCCCTCCTAAAGATAATGGTATGGTACCAGATAGAGAATTTAGAGAAAGATCAATCATCCTCAAGCTACTACAATTCCCAATCTCTTCTGGGATTACCCCAACAAGACTATTCTGCCACAACATTAATTGATCCAGCTTCTGCAGCTTACCAAGCTCTGGTGGAATTGAACCAGACAAACTATTTTCATAAAGAAACAAGTTGACAAGCTCAGAACAGTTACCTATTTCAGCAGGAATTTCACCAGAGATCATAGTGGTATATATGGACAGTGTCTGAAGCTTGCTAAGCCTACCGAATGAGGCTGGCAAAGAGCCTGAAACTTGGGTATCAGCCAATCCCAAAACAGTCAAATTACTGCAGCCTCCAAGTTCCTCTGGGATTCTCCCACTAATGTATTTGTTCCCTCCTGCTCTGAGCACTTCAAGACTTGTAAGCTTCCCAAGTTCTGATGGAATAGACCCGGTTAGTTGATTATCAAAAAGCACAAGGCTCTTTAGGCCAATACAGGTGCTTAGCTCAACTGGGATTTTCCCAGTGAGCTGATTGGAGTTCAAAATCAAGTCTTGGAGATTTTGAAGCTTCCCAATGCTTGCAGGGATGGAACCGACAAGAGAATTTGAGCTGAGGTCAATGACTTGTAGCTCAGTGCAGTCACCAATGTCAGTGGGGATGGTTCCAGTGAGATTGGCACCAGAAATGATGAGTTTGTGAAGGGAGACAAAGGAAGAGAGATTGGATGGAAATGGAAGCTCTAGAGGGACAGATTGGATTGTGATTTCTGTGACAAGGCCTTTTGGAGAGCATGTTATGGAGGACCAGTTGCACGGATTAGAATCAAGGATATTCCAGTTAGAAAAGAAAGAAGGTGGTGGTGAAGTAGAAGAGTGGAGCCAAGACAAGAGAAGAGAAGCTTCATTGTTTGTGGCAAAGACAAAGGGAGGCGTGTAGAGAAAAAATAGTGTAAGACAGAGAAAAACAGAGAATGAAGAAGAAGAAGAAGAGTAGGAGGAGTTGTAGGAGAAGGAGAAGGATTGCCTCGAGCTGGGCAGCATTGTAGACATTTGCCTCAATTTCCAAACCTTTCTTCTCGGGTTTGCATCATTTGGGTTTTGCAGCCTCTCTCTCTCTCTCCTCTCTCTCCTCTCTCTCCTCTCTCTCTCTCTCTGTGTTTTTGCTTTCTTGCTTTGAACTCAAACTCAAGGACCAGTACACTAGTTTTCTGCAACTATACTATACAAAGCAAAGCAGAGAACACAAACAAAAGCACCTTAACCAAATAAACAAATCAAAGAAATGAAAACCATTGCCTTGAGATCAACAAACACTCTGCACCACCACCACCCTCCACCACCACCCCACACCTTATGCCTCTCTCTCTCTCTCTCTCTCTCTCTCTAGAAAATTGAAGCGGTTGCTAAGCTTGGTGGGTTCACGCGCAGGTTAAGGGAGACACTAGATGGCAGAGACCCATGAATTTATATATTGTATGTATTTCTTCTCTGTATACACGGTGAGAGATGATCTGCTTATTTTAATGTAGTTTTTGACTCCATTAGAGTAAAAGTGAGGAGAGCAGTTAGCTCCAACTCCAAGCCAATGTCGTTTTTTCTCTCAATCTGAAGCCAACCATTATTTAAATGCACAAACAGACACTCTGCTTACTCTCACACTCATACATTTGGTGATTGAAAGCTTTTCTGGGCTTCAGTTACATTTCAATCTTCAACTGGCCTTTTCTCTGAGTCTCTGATCTCTACCATCCCTTTATGGGATGCCATTTTATCTTTTACCATGTTTCCAAAATGAACGTTTTGCTTACCATGTTTTTGCAATAGAAATTGTCGTAAAAAATGAAGATAAAGTTGCACTTGCTATTTTATTTCAGGCAGTGATCCATGTACATGATAATCTTATAGGGTACTTTTTTCTTTATTTTATTTTATTAGGGAACACAATTATGGTTCAATTTTAGAAAATGAACACTATTTGAAAAGAGGTTGAACATCTATAAAAGGGAATAAATTACAAGGGACCTTACCATTTATTTTAGAGCAATGCTATACATTGGATTGGGACTATATGAAATGCATGTTCTTGAACTTTTTTCAAATACAAAAAAAAAATTCATTTTCAGTCTTTCCTTTTCGGGTCGAGTTCGATTCGCAAGAGTGAGGAGTGCATAATGGTTTAAATTATTTTAGGAAAAATTGACATGCCTGGAAAAGCATTGGACATGGATTAAATTAACCTATATCCTAATTTGAATCCAATTCAAATTCAGATCATAAACATATTATTAGTTTTAAAATATAGTCGATAAACTGATAATATAAAATTCCAAAACAAGGCTTAAGTAAAAAATATAGAAACCCTAAATTCAATAATATTCTTAAAATTTAATTGACAAGAGAACTTGAGACATCTTCCAACATTTAGAAATGCTAGTTATCTTCTCATTTCTACTCTCTTTCTCCGCTTCTTCAACTTCCCATCCATCAAACAATGTTTTGTTTAGGATTACCTATGTGATAGGTGGGAAAATTGTTGAGTCATCTATATATTATCAAATAAATAGATGAACATAATATTTCGATTAAACACTAAAATGATAACGATGATAATCAAATGACTATTTTCACTAAAAATCAACCAAAAAAACTATTTTCAGTAAGATATGATGGCATGAGAACAAAGTACAAGATTAGAATGAAAAGAGAAAATAAAAGGAGAAGATAGTAAACATTCTTCAAATACATTAGGATGATTAGTATTCAAGTAGAAACATTTTTTTTTATATTTTACATCTCTTTTTTTTTTTTTTTTTAAACTTGGGAAACTAGGGCCTTTGCTTTCTTTCCTTATGCTATTTAACCAACTTAATTTGGTAATTCTATTTAAAGTTTGATGGGAATGTCCATGAAATAACTAATTTGAAAACCAATGCCATTTAAAGTTTTTTCTACTCAATTCTAAAGAAAGAAAGAAAAAAAGTTGGTTCTACTCATAAATGGGTCAACTGAAATCCAATTGAATCTGCAGGCAGCTTCATAAGTGGGTCAAACCAATTCAATCTATAATTTTATGGGCAGACATGTAGTCAATCCATGAGTCCTTCAGTAAAAACTGTTTTAATATGTTTAGAATTTAGTGCAGGGGAAGTCAATCATATGGTTCTTAAAGAGAAACAAGATCCCTTGCATAACATTTCTCCATTGGTTTTATACCATAAAAAGGTTAAGATTAGACAAATAGCAGAGGCATGATAAAAAAAACCCTCATAAATCCCATGCAGTCCTCTAATTAGAGAAACACTTGTGTACAATGGGGATAGCACTATTTTGCTATTTCCGGCCAATCACGACATGTCACACGTAATAATTTTTTCATGTGACAATCTATGATTGGTTGGAAATAGCAAAATAGCGATATTCCCATTATACAAGTTTTTCTGCTCTAATTATTCCTATGTTGGGCACATAACAAAGATTGGTCTTCAAGATCTTAGACCAGTCCTGACTAATCACAGCCCTCAGTTTCAATTTCACCACCAATGCAACATCACAACATGTAATTCTTCACAAAAAGAAAAGGAAAAGAATAGTTTTAAATCTAAGCAAACAACAAGATAATGCAATTTAAGAACAGTTATTGAGTCTGTGCCAATATTAATACAAGTTTGATGGGAAATTCTGTGACAATTTCTGAACATGTATATTTATGCATGTGAGTTGTAAGAGTAGAGGGTGGAAACGATGATGGTAGATTACTAATTCAGCAAGCTTGTGCTACACAAAGCCATGCGCCTTAAGCGTGACTTAACATTTTGCATAGATTATTAGATCTTAATACGTGTTAATTCACGCGCTAATCAAGTCGGTATGGACCGTATGTAGTTTTTTTTCTTTTAAAATAAATAAATAAATCTGACAAATGTAAGGGTATCATCCATTGAAAAATGGGATTAGAACAGGTTGCCGTTAGATCCAATGGCATTTTTGGGCTGTGCATCTTCAGCATTCAGTATTTTACACAATTAGCAGAGAGTTTTTACTTGTGATTTGTGAATGCTCTCAAGAATTCAAGACTTTCTGAAACATGCCTATTTTAATACATAGCTTAGAATAGTATTGCTTAATTTATAGCTTCAATATTATATTTTGGAGACATATTTTATATTATTTTACAACATCACGTGAGTAGCACATAACTATATATGCTAGTTTTACCTATCTTATATGAGTCACCAACAACATTCAATCAATGCGGCCCCACCTAGATTCATCAGTCAAATTTCATCAGATGGTCACGTTGTTAATTTTATATTGGAACTAGGTAACAAGCTAAGAGTAGAAATAATGTGACCATACAAGCTCATAAGTAGCTAGAATAATCCTATTGCAAGAATTATACAAATGTGCCTTTTGAGAATCGTCAATGATCAATTCAAGGCCATTCTATCAATCATACGGTAGAGATATAAACATCAAGCCCTAAAAAATTTCGATCCGATTCCGCAAATGTGGGATGTGAGATGCCGTGAGATGCCGCTTGACAAAACAAAACAATTTTAAGTTGGCAAGCTTTTATCAAAAATATTGACATTGACAACGAGCGTCCAACGAAAGTAAACTAAAACCAGGCTCTAATATAATAACAACGTAAGCCCTCATCCAAAAATGCTAGATGAAGTTAACTTATAAATTTGTAAATCTTGAACTTATAGATTCATAAGCCTTGCTTAAGTACCCTAAATTATCCTGATGGGTTACCGAAGTGAGATTCAGAGTATCACAAACTTAAAAGAAAGTGCACTAGAACTCTTTTTTCTCATAACTTTTTTTCCAACCTATGTGACACTTGATATGAACACGACATTAATTATATTGTCGATACAACTATGCACAACTGTGAAATGCCATGATGTGGAGTTAATTTTACTTTCTACCAGACTTTTGTTAATGGGTAAGTTTTGTATATCTTAAATATATCTTCTTTTGCCCTTAACTTTCTTTGAATAAAAAGATCCTAAACCATTATATAAATTTGTCTAAGTACGATATTTCATTATACCAAGTAGTTTTTAGTTTAGCGATATTTTTTATGTTGAATATATCTTAACTTTAGTTCATATCCCATTATAATAAAAGAAGAGCATGTTATGCATAATAATATTTTCTAAATATGATGACTAAAACAATGTAAAGGAATTGAAATATAGGTCACGAGACTTCTTTCCTTCTTAAAATATATTGGACTAAGAAATAAAAAAAAACCCAATGGATGAGAGAGATCTTAGTATTGTAGTGATGATAAGCAAAAATGTGAGAGATCATGTGGCCTAAAGATCATCTCCCTCCCATGAGAAGTGAATCAAATCTAACATTCCACAATCATGAAAAGAAGGAAAAGAAAAAGAAAAGGTAGGATGGGAAGTGGGTTTGAAAACAAAACCATTTGTGATAAAATAATTAGGGTTTTTGGAAGGAAATGGGTTTGAGTGGATTTGTTTTGGTAGCTTTAACTCAACCCTTTAGCAGAAGACAACAAGACCAAAGACACATCCCTCATTTTGAGGCCAATCCACGTGAGAATGGGGAATCCAATATGTTTCTTCCCCTAATTTCTTTCTGTTTTTCTGACCAAACCAAACTCCCTTTTGAACAAAAACATTGTGTTTAATAATAAACTAGTACGGTCACAATTTTTATAGTAATTTATGAAATGTTATATTATTATAGTATAGTGGATTTAATTTATTTTACATGACCATAAAGTGACAGAAAATAAAATAAAGGTAAACGGCGCAGCTGCTTGCAGGCCCCTATTTTAAGGGTCGTGACTTTGGGAACTTCCCTATTGGAATCTATACACGTTGGGTTTCTGTCACCACATCACAAATCTTTTCAAAGCAAATTGTAAATCAGAAATAAATAGAATATAATAAAATTGTACTGAAGAACACAGAAGGGCACCTCACCAGCAACGACGTGTAGCTTCAAGCCGCCTTCAACTACTTTGCTTGATGGGGTGGTAATTGTTGATACGATACTAGAACACAAGTTCACAAGTTCACAACTTCAAACTGAAATGAAGAAGTTAGTAGAATTGTTATTGATTTAAGTTTATAATTTATGAGAGATGTACGTCAACTCAAACTTGATTACATGCGTTAGTCGCCAAGTATTCTTTTGGCACTACTAAATAAACATAGTGGATTAGATGGATCAGTACTCGACATGAACAAAAAATGACATGACACAACATAATTCAATTATAACTCTTTCATTTTCTGATATCTTCATCTTGATCTGCAAAACTAACCACACCATGAAAATATGTCTCCGTTTTTACTTTTTCCGCAAGCACCAAACTGAAGAAAAAGAAGATGAACACAATTTCACTTGAAACAAAAACTTTTTTAGTTGCCTAGCTAGTAGCACTAGCCACAAATGGCTATCATGTCAACTAATAACAAGCTAAAGCCCAGTTGTGTGGAGGGACTGGAAAAACACTAGTTACAAGAGAGAAACACTCATGTAACGGGAATAGCAAAATAGTGCTAAGTTGACTAGAGATAGTAAAATAGTGTCATTCCCGTTACATATAAGTCTTTTTTCAATCACAGAGGATGAGTTGTGTGAGTAATTTGTGACATGACCTTCCACATGAATTTGTATCATTATTGAGTTCCAATAGCATACTTACAAACAAGATCAAAGCACAAGCCACAAAAGCTTTTCTGCTCCTTTCCATGTTGCTTTTCTAAAACCTTTCTAAAATGGTGACACCAAAACCATGAGCATGCGTCTTCTTGGGCTTGATTTATATGGGAGTAGGAAGCCTGTGATGTTTGGGCTTAACATAAGTTGACACATGCTTTTGACCAAAAAAAAAAAAAAAGTTGACACATGCGGCATGTGTCAACTGGTTGGACTAATGCCCGTTATGCCACATATCGAGTCGATTAGCTACTTGACTTGAGTAGTGAGCGAAGCAATTATGTGTGCAAGAATTCTATAATGAGAGTCTTATTTAAGAGCCTTAGCTGAGGCCCTATCTCTTAGCCGTTGAACTAAATTATTTAATTTGATCCAACAATTAAAAGATAGGACCTCATCTAAGGACCTTAGATAAGGCCAACACTATAGAATGACTCGTTATGTGTGACTTAATTTCCAATTTCCGTTACAATACATTTGAATTGAGGATAAGCATGTTGGGTTGGGCCCCTCTTTTACTTATCTAATTTGGGCCTTCCAAAGTGGACATGCCCAACGTGCAGTTGACACCCAAGAAAAAAGCCAGATCCCCAAATTCATGTTTTGGTCACATTTTTTATTCAATTAAAAAAAGGGTATACTGCTGAAATGCCCCTTGAACTTGTACATAATTATCAATTTACCCCCTGACCTTTTTTTTTAGCGAATTAAGGGCTCGAATTAAATTTTATTATCAATGTTCCCCCTGCCGTCTAAATCATTAACATTTCATCTAATAATCCATCAAATCATTTAAAAAATATATATTTTAAAAAAAAAATTAAAGAAAAATATATATTTTTGAAACAATTAAAGAAAAAAAAAGAAAAAAAAAATCCTATGAACCCACCCACCCCACCCCATGCGTCTTCTTCTCCAACCTATCCTCCTTTCACCTCACAAGTTCATTGCCCCTTCTCCCAAAATCTCAACCCTAAATCGCACAACTCATCAATGGATTCAAGATATGGGGCTGTTTAGAGGGTGGGGGCTGATGGATTTGGTTGCATAGAGAGAGAGAGAGAGAGAGAGAGAGAGAGAGAGAGAGAGAGAGAGATCGATATAGAGGGCAGAGAGAGAGAGGGGCAGAGTCGCAGAGAGAGGGTGTTTGAAGAAAGGGTTTGGTGTTTGGTTGGAGAGAGAGAAGAAAGGGTTTGGTGTTTGGTTGGAGAGAGAGAAGAAAGGGTTTGGTGTTTGGGTTTAGGGTTTGGTTGCAGAGAGGAGAGAGTTGCATAGAGGGAAGAAAGGGGTTTGGTGTTTGGTTGCAGAGAGAGAGAGAGTCGTAGGGAGAGAGGCAGAGAGGAAGAAGAAAGGGTGGGTGGGTCCCACCTCTCTGTTTATTAAAATGATTTTTTTTTCATTTTATATGTCATACTATTGTATTTTACAGTATTTAATTATTTTTAACATATGAAATGACCAATTTGCCCTCATATTTAACGGCAAATTGGATTAAATGTTAGAATTTTGATGGTGGGGGGAACATTGATAATAAAATTTAATTCGAGCCCTAATTGGCTAAAAAAAAAGGTCAGGGGATAAATTGAGAGTTATGTACAAGTTCAGGGGGCAATTCGGCATCATACCCTTAAAAAAAGGAAAATTGTATGCTCACAATTCACCTGTTAAAATGTTATTTGTCAAAAGTAGGATGTTAATGGTTTTAGGAGTCTCGTCGCATGCAAATTGCAATAGGTCGTCTCCCTCGGTTGATTCCACGAGACATCCTCTTTATATTGCACACAAAAGAGAATTGGCCTCCTTCCCTTGCACCCTTGACTTGAGTCAAAACCCAAAATAGGCAAAGGGCCTCTGAGACCGAAGTGATCAGCTGACGATAAAGAAACAAGGCGGGAAAATGGCGCTAATGGGACCAAGAGTAAGTGGGCTGGTGCTGCCAAAGCCGGTGACTTTTGTGACTGGCAACGCTAAGAAACTCGAAGAAGTTCGTGCCATCTTGGGCTCCTCCATCCCCTTTCAATCCCTCAGGCTTGACCGTACGCACAAATTGCAAACCCTCTCCTCCTCCTCCTCCTCCCCCCTTTTCTCTAATTTTGTAATTTAATAACATGGGTTTTTGTTTTTTTGGGTTTTGGCAGTGCCAGAATTGCAAGGCGAACCGGAGGAAATCTCCAAAGAAAAGGCTAAGTTGGCTGCTCTTCAGGTTCTTCTTCTATTTCAATCTTTTATATATATATATATATGTACCCATAAATGCATATACTTATATATTTTTTATAATGTGAATGATGCTATTGAATGGATTGGTAGGTAAATGGTCCTGTTCTTGTGGAAGACACTTGCCTCTGCTTCAATGCCCTCAAAGGTCTACCTGGTTAGTGCCCCCTTCTTAATTTATCTTTCTCTCTCTGTATTTTGCTTGATTGTTCCCCCCTTTCTTTTTCTTTCTGTATATTGGGATTATTTATTTCTGATGGGTTCTTTTAAATTCAATGCAGGACCTTACATGTAAGTTTTTCGTCTTGCTTGCTCTCTCCAGGTGTTGTTCTATTTACCTGCTCTCTATTTTATACTTTTTAGTAAAGGACAGATTTAAATTAATTTAATTACTAACCGGTTCATGTTATTAGTAGGTTTTATGAGTGAATATTAGTGATTGGTCACTGTTTAACTTATTTTCTAATTTCAAAGAATGAATGACATTCATTGGATGACACTATTAGAGACATTCATAACCTATCCCCTAATGATCTTATGTGATATTGATAGCGGTAAAATTTTGGGCACAAACCACAAACCACCTCTTTCAAGTATAACTTTTATTAACGGAGAAATTTGATACGGCATATCTTTGGTCTGGTCCATTAGCGGAGGGTAAGAGGTTTTATGGTTGGTTGGTTAGTTTGTCATGACTCATACCCAAAGGCAGGGATGGAATCGTTAAAGAGGGTTTAAAGATTGAATCTCTGGAAGCTAAATAGGGGATTTCCCTTGACATATACTTATATTCATTTGGTTATAGTATGTTCATTTGGTTGTGTGTATTGTTATTTGCTTTGGTCATTTGGTTGTGGTGATTAATTTTTTCCCCCTTGTTTTCCTTCTTCATTTTGTTTATTATTAAATGTGTAGGCCTCTCTCTTTCATGATATGGTGTTTGGAACTTGGAGAATTCTGTTCCTTTTTTTTTATATATATAAACTTTTTCTTCACTCTCTCCCCAGTCTTATTTTCTCACTTCTTGTGGTATTTGATGCTTCATGTTGTTTTCTGGTGCAAGATGTTGTTCATTTCATGCATCTTGAATTTGACGACAGTGCTTATACTACAAAACATTTTATGCTTATCTTTTCTACTAATGTAAAATAACCATTTGGTGGCATTTAAGGACAATTTCTTTCTTACCCCTCTGTTAGTCTGGCTTTTTGTTTTTTTAATATTGAAAGGCTACAAAGTATTCTACTTAAGTGCTTGATCTATTAAAGGTAGGTTCTTATCTTCTTTTTTCTTCAGGCTTCAACTTCTTGCTAACTTCCCCATCACACTTCCCTTTCTTTTCTTCTTCTGTTGCCTAGTTCCATTTACCCTCTAATAGATTGATCAACATGTGTTGAACACTTCTGCAATAGCATACATGATAACTTTAGAATAATACTCTCTCTCTCTCTCTCTCTCTCTCTCTCTCTCTCTCTAAAGCACTTAGCCATTTCAAAGAATTGTAGCTAAATATCGGTAACTCTTGATCATGAAGATATATTGGATTGCTGAAGTATTAGTGCAAGCTGAAAATTCCAAGGGGGAGAGAAAGGTGAAAAATGTCTTATGGATGGAATGCTGAGAGAAAATAAAATAGTATTTTTATCTTTACATTTGGCTTCAAAAGTTTTCAGAATGTGAGAAAGTAGTATTGTTGTTGTCGTTGTCATTGTTGTTGCTGCTCCTATTATAGTTGCGAAAATAATTGGAGTCTGAGGGAACAAATCCTTGGTGAGCACATTATGATTATGTTCCATTTTTTATGCCTTTCAATCCTTTATCATATTTATGAATGCCATACCTACTTTTCTCTGGCCTTTGCAGCCTGATGGCTATTTGTTATTGCTGCTTCTCTCTGTTGTTTCATTAAATTTGGCAGTTTATTGTAACTTTGCTTGTTGCTGCTCCTTTTCCTTCTGGTTGACCCATGGGACCCAATATATTTGTTCGTTTTTTGTTTACTTTTGAGTATTGATAACACTGTTAGGTAGGATGAAAAGCTGAAGGATAAAGAGGATAAATCAGGAGTGAAGGATGATGGGAAGGAAAGATGTGATTTTCCTGTCCCTTGTTTGGTGGAAGAGGAGGAAGGAAAATATAAGACTCTATTTACAAATGTACCCTTGATATAGTGGGTTGACTTGGGCATGATAGTTTTATTCCATGTATTGTGTTTAAGATGTTCATCTTTCCCTTCACCAACTCATCCATGTTTTGAGGGATATGTTGTGGTGGGGCAAAAGGGGGATCCTATCACTCCTACTGAACAATAACGAGACTCTCCTTCCTTCCACTTTTTCCTCTTTCCATCCTTCCCCCCTCCGTCCTGCCAAACTTAGCCTAAAGTGAGAGAGAACCTCCTCACATGTTGATACTTCTCTTGATTCTATTTTGCTCCAATGTTTAAACTTGTTTGTGATCCTTCAGTCTATTTTTCATCTCCATCTAGTCTAATACTTACTGTTTTCACAAATAGCTAGACTTCCAGTTATGTGGTGTCTCTTTAACAGTCTTAATATTCTTTACAACTCTGTTTTGAAAAACATAAAGACATTTTTAACAAGTAACAAATATGTGATCCTAATATTCTTTACAACAACGCAGCAAGTGGTTCCTGCAGAAGCTTGGACATGAAGGTACTTATCGTGCAGTTTCCCTTTTATTTTTGTTCCCAATGCTTCTTTATTACTTTTTATGAAAATGTTTGTGGTTCTATTTTTCTCAAATGTGTCTTTCATTTTCTTTAGGTCTCTACAATTTGTTGATGGCATATGAGGATAAGTCAGCTCATGCATTGTGTTCCTTCTCTTTTGCCACTGGACCTAACGTTGAGCCTATTACATTCCTGGGTAAAACTCCGGTATGTAGAGAGTTAGTTTCTAATCCGACTTGTGTCTGCTTTTTTCTTTTCTTTTATTCTTTTGCTATATTCCCCTGTAGAAGGTTTGTATACTACCTATGTTTAACATAACAAACATGGTTTTGAAGCCATCATATGCCGCTTGATTGTAACTTCCGCCCAAGAAAAATGTTAATGTTCTTAGGTTATATGACAACATTTTTCTATTCAGTTAGAATGACATCCAAATAAAACATGCAAACTGTTAACTCATCAGGCAAATATTGGAATTTTAAATTTGAAATTTATGGCTTTTTTCAAATGAAAAAGAATATATAGTTGTTGGGAATGGTTATACAGGATGGCTAACACTTACTAATGTGGCACTAACATGAAATTTGTGGATGAATTCTAGGGGAAAATAGTTCCGGCAAGGGGGCCAACTGATTTCGGATGGGATGCAATGTTCCAACCTGATGGTTATGACCAAACGTAAGCTCATCTTTATTACTTCTCAACTTTTACTGTCTTCCTCTGTGGTTCATAGTAATACTCGCAGCTGAATTTTGTTATTTTCCTTTGCTGTAGTTATGCCGAGATGCCAAAGGAAGAAAAGAACAAGATTTCTCATCGCTCCAGAGCTCTTGCACTGGTGAAGTCTCACTTTGCTGAAGCTGAGTACACTTTCCAGACTAACTCTCAGTAAGAGTGAATTTTCCTTATCTTGTTGCAACATAAGACGCTTCCAAAGTATTGCAAGTTTTTTTTCTCTTAGTAGCGGTGTTTCCAGTTCCCCTATAGGAGAGGATAGTGTGGAGGAACAGCTTTCTCACATATGCTGTAAACTTTTATTACAGTGATTACACACATTTCAGACAAAAGTATTTGTGAACTAGATATAGAAAAAGAACAACTCTATTTCGAACCATTGGATTTTTACTAGTTCTGTTCTGCCCCATATAGTGATGCAATCTTTAAGCAATGTGAATTACCTATTTTAACTTACTGCACAAGAAACACTTGAAATAACTTGCTCTAGCTTTATGCTGCACCAAAACACTTGAAATGACTTTGCCGAGCTTTACTGTCGATCAAAAGCATTGCCGATTGATCATCCGAATTACTGTTCATGGTATTCACTTACATTGTACATTGACCATTTTACACAAACAACGTTGGTTCCATTCTTTATTTCCTTTCTCTGAAGTTCAGCTGCAGCAACCCCAGCACCAAGTCTCCGTATTGTTGGTTGATCTTAATAGGAAAATCAAGACCAGTTAAAGTAATGAGAGACTTACTGTTCAAAACAGAAGACAAGTTTCCCAAGTTTTACTTTTCAAAGCCTAAGGCAAGTTTCCCAAGTTCTACTAAAACAAGATCTTTAAGATAGATTTGGAACCTGTTGTTGTCATTTGGTGTCTGCTAGGCAGCATTCAGTATATGTTCCAAATCTAGAGTAGGGTTTGGTGTTTGGAGAACCAGTAAACTGCAACTTACAAAGTACCTTACGAGTTAATTTGGACCACGAGTAAGATTGGGTTCACCATTAACCATTTGGATACCATATATTTTTTTTCTGCCAATCAATGCTCAAAGCCTATCTTACCCAACTCCTAACAAATAGGGCTGCCTCATTCGTCTTAAATTATGCTCACTAACAACCGTAGTATACGCAAGTAAAATACGTCAAATGCAGGGACTTGTTCTCAAGGGTTGAAAAACCTCGTGGCAATCGAAGATGCTATACGTCGGTATTACAAATACTTGTGTTGTCAAATTGCGCATCCGGACCACACATTTAGACAAAAATCAAAATGATCAACGGGTCAATATTTATGATTGGCAATATAAAATGCTTACGCTTATGATTTGCGTATATGAACACTTCATTCATGTCACCCATCTTCCTCCCAGTCACTTCAACTATTTTGGCTATACCCTTCTCAGACGGACTTTCTTTTGAAGGTCAAGAAAATTGAAAAAAACAAAAGTCTTTACTTGTCCCTTTTTTTCTGTCTTGGGAAAACGTGTCGTGATCAATGTGAAGCCTTAACACGATCTCACTGTTTTTTCAATTGTTTCTCTCTAATGAGATTGTCGGTACAAGACGCCAGAATTCTTGCTACAGAAATTTTTGCTTTTCTTCTGGGTTAAGTTTTGGAGAAGAGGAAAGTGAAACTCGAGTCAGAATTCAGGGGGCATATCTATAATTAAGTTTTTTTGTTTGTAACTTTAAGAAAGGACAGTTGTCGCCGTTAGAACCAATTCCCTCCCAATATCTCCTATTCTTCCCGCCGTTATAATCAGAATTTTATTGAAGATGCGAAACCACTGAACCAAGTTGTGTTACAGGTCAAGATAAAGGAGATCACTTTTATTTCAAAATTTCAAATCCAAATCAATACGGCTAAGGTTGATATATGTGTATAATAACAAGTTGGGCAGCAGAGAAAATGAGAATGAGAGATGGTCCCATCCCATGTCTATTGATTAGGGCGAATCAAAACCCTCACATGCCAATGCCATATGGGGCCCTGACTCACATGCAAATTGCAAAGGCTATCTATAATCTATCCCCTAATTTCTTCATTCCATCATTTTTTTCACAAACGATTGGAAACGATTGGAAGATTAATACACTCACAACTAGGTATCACAAATATATCCGCCATCCATGTTTAGTGGTCATACTCAGAGCCACTACATGTTAAGGGGGAGGCCATAATCCAACATTTATTTCTTTTCTTGCCCCCACAAACTCATAGTGGGGGGTGGGCACTGAAACTGATGCACATTCTTGCGTAGTGTTCAGAATATATCCGTTGGGGATATTTGTTTGCACTTGAATACGTTGCTTTCTTTCTCAGCTTTGGTTTGTTTGTACTTGTGTGTATTTTTAAGGATTGTATACTTTGGGTTGGGATATAACAATTTTTAAACAGACCCATATTTCATATTGGGGTTATTACATTCCGAATCATGATTAATATGCTTATTGTCTTCTTCCATTAAGCAATTGCGTCTAGTAATCCATCATTTGGTAAAGATGATGATAGTGGTAAGAAAAAGGTGATTTGATTATGGTGGTTTGGTTGGTAAATGACTTTGGATGTCATGTGGCGTGTTTGGGAGAGCACATGGAAGAGAAACAAACACTGATAATGAGCTTAAATAATGATAGAAAAAGAGAAACCACAATTACACAACCAAAAGTAAAAGATTGCTTCCATTGCCATTTGCCAAAGGAAAAAACAAAAAACAAAAAAAGCTTAAAAAGTTAAAAAGGAACAAATCATCACTGCAATTGCTGCTATGCTCTATTGACTAAAACAAAGTCGTCCTTTCATAACTCAAATTTGACATTCATATCATACTATTGCTTGCTTTCTTGCTTGCTTGTAAGACTCTAGACAAAAGAAAAAAGAAGAAGGAAAAACCCACAAAATCATTCATATCCTATAAAACCCAAATGTATGCAGACAAAAACACTGACACTGGGAGGAAGAAGAAGATAGACACACAAACGGTGGTTAGAACTTGGAACATGATGGGATGAAACAGAATGAGACCAAAAGGAAAACAAAATGAGAAAGGGGCAAAAGAAAAAAAAATGAACAACGCTTCTGCACCTGCTCCTAAAAATGGCATTGTATTTTTCAGTTGAAGCAGACCGAGGTTGACCAATAACAGAAGGACAATGTGGAGGGAGGCAAATGGATTGGACGATATGATGACATGTGTAAATCAATGTACACTTGCCAAATTTTTTTAAAATAGGAAAAGATGAAGGGTAGAATTCAATTGATGGAATATGTGGAAATTGGGTAGAAGCTATATAATTGGTAAAAATGGGAAATGAGATACTAGCAGGGATGGCCTCTGCGGCAGGGGAGTGCACCAGAACCTGAAGTTATGGCTCCAACCATGGAAGAGGACTTGGCTCCCAAGCTTGAGGCCCTGGCATAGCTTGCTGAAGCTCCAGCTCCGGATGGAGTGAAGTAAGCACCATTCAGAAGCAGGTCTCCTTCTGATCTCCAGTTCCAGCTCTTCCATTGGGTTGTCGGTGTCTCGACCCTCTTTGTAACCTTTAAAATGCAAATTTGTCATCAACAATCAGTTAGTATGTGAACCTCATCATGATTCATAGCAAACAACCATTAGTTGACAAGGAAATATGATTAGGGCTAAATTACCTCCTTTGCAAAGGGGTTGGTTGGAGCAGCATATCTGTTGCCCTGGCTGTTGATGGTGGGCTCTGCACTTCCACCAATGGCATACATTTCCCAGTGAGTGTAGTCGTTGTTCACCACATGGAAATACCCGTGCCTACACCTGCATTGTCCATAGTCCATGTCTTAATCTTATCAGAACCAAAAACGAATCGCGGTACAACAAATTTCTGCTGTCAATAAGCCAATCTGATTTCATTATTGAACTGAAGACTTACCTTGGCATTCTTTGGATAAGTCCCTCCCCAAAGTGGTTGTAAGCAATTGTCACTTGCATTGCCTTGTCTCTGGTATAAGAGTCACTATGGCCCAACAGCATCACCTGGTTTTCAATAACATAGATATCAATGTCAAGATTAAAACAGAAAAGTAAACACATGGAATTAAATAGTAATTAGAGATTCAGAAGAATTTACAGACCTCATTGTGGTGGGTAAAGTGGTTGTTGGAAATGGTAATTGCAGTTGAGCCCATGACAGCATCAACAAGACCATCAGCACAGTTGGAGAGAGAATTGTGGTCAACCCATATATGGCTCGACCCGAAGATGGAGACAGCATCACCATCAGCCATTGTCCGCCACCCGAAATGAGATGGAGAGCTCCTCACCATAGCATTTCCTGTGGGCTTGCAGTCATGGATATGTAGACCATGAATTATGATATTTGTAACAAATTGGATTGTGATGCATGCTCTATTAGCAATGTGAACATTGACTCCGCGGCCATCAATGGTCTTGAAGCTGTTCATGATGAGCTCCTGCTTCAATTGTATCACCATGTCTCGCTTGAACACAATCCAGAGAGGCTCGTTCTGGATGACAGCGTGGCGAAGAGTACCGGGTCTGGGGTTAACAGGATCATCATCACCAGGGTCAGTGACAACATAGAAGCGACCATCACGACCACCAATGGCATTTCTGCCAAAACCAATGCCGCAGTCTGCAAGACGCTTGCGGTTTTTCTGCCAGTTTGGATCACAACGCCAGCAGTCATCAATTGGATTGCCAGTCCCACATGAGAAGAAGCCCAGCTTCCTTCTCTCAGTGCTGTTTCGGATACTCCTGCAATATCAACAGTGTTTCTTTTTACTGTCAACATTATTGTAAAAAACAAAAGCTCTTTCACCACAATTACAAACACAATTACTTTTATTCTTTGTTTTATATGTGTCCAGTACAAAGCACTAAACATACTCTAAAAAGTTAAAAGTAATTTCTACTGGGATGTTGGTGGTGGCAATTTCTCCCTAGTTTCTTCATTTGTCATGTAATGTATTTGGCAAAAACCTGAGTCACACTACATGACAGGGTAGCACACGAAGAGGGGAAAAAGCAAGTATTTTGTCCATTTGTGAGGGAAAATTTCTCAGTGTAACGGATAGAAAATTGCTCTCTTGATTTTGGCCCGGAAACAGAAACACCTTCTAATCATTGTTTTGGCAGCGCACGGGTGAAACCTATCACATTTGGTTAAAAGTTCCAAAATGCGACCTGATTCCAAAAGATCTAAATCTATCAAAATCATTACAGCCAAAGATTTACCAAAAAGGTTAATAATAGTAACACTAAGGATCATTAAAAGCAAGGAAAAGAGAGGTGTAAAAATCCCATAGCATCTTTATTGGCTGGCCTAATCTGTGACATAGACATGCATAAACAAATCAAATTTCGACCAACACTCAGCAATTATAATAGGTGGTGTGTCCTAGACACTATCAAATTCATTACACAGACCTAAAGCTAAAAGCTTGGTACCCTTCAAATGTAGGACATAGTGTATGTTTAGACAAGGAAAGAGGCATGTGGAAAAGGGAAAGTACGTGCCAAGTCTAACATGGAACAGGGAAAATACGACCGACAGAAAAGGGAAAGTAGAAAATGCATAATGCAAACAACTTCAAGCATTTATGACAGAAAAGGCAAAGTGAAAGTGGCATAAATAGAAGGCAGGAATGCAAACGACTTCAGGCATTTGCAAAATTAGAAACTGAGTTAATTGCAATTGCCAATTGGGTCAGTTGGGTTAGGTCCAAATTCATAAGAGCTAGCTACCCCACCCACCAAAACCTCTCATCAGTGAATGCAGTCAAATGTTCATCTGCTCAGTTGTCTTTCTTCTTTTGAGATAAAATTTGGTTTATTTTATTATACCCCATGTGCATTTCACAGTCACATGCTCATACCAGAAAATATAGACACAGTGGTGACACATAAAAGTTGAGAGAGAGAGAGAGAGAGAGAGAGAGAGAGAGAGAGAGAGAGAGAGAGAGAGAGAATCAGAGAGACCCACATGTCAACCATGGCAACAACCTCCTCTGGGTCATCAACTGCATGCTTATTGAAGCTCTCATCATCCTCAGCCACCCTGAAAAAGCAATTAAGCAACAAAAAAAAAATTGAGCAAAAACCAAACCCAGAAAAATTACCAAAACCCAATAAACCATAAACCTCCAAAACATTCACTGTCACCAAAAAAACCGTTGGGTTGGGTCAAACTGACCAATAAAAGAATTGGCGAATCGGAGAGTGACACGTTTCAGTCGCAGGAAGCGAGTAGGAAACAAAAAGTAAAAGACACAGCGGCTATGGAAAGCACGATTCACAGTGTGTACAAGTGCAGTGCTCGAGGCCATAGCTGAGGGGCAGACACTGTCGACTAAAAACCGTTATGGGGCGTTTTTTGTGCAGAGGGAAGAAAAAACTAGTCGGCGAGAGGGCAGATATGGAATTAAGTGTATTGGCTGAGGGCAATTATGGAAATGTATTAAAATGAGAAGCCACAGAGAGAGGGAATCCGAGGGGAACAAACATAACGGAATAAACGGCCCAGATCTTTAGATCCAGATCTTGACGGTTGAGATTGTTATTTGCCGTTGGGATAAGAACAGAACAGAATCATCCAACGGCTTAAACGGGAGGAGGGGACAAGCGAAACGGTTTAGATCCATCCACGTGGACAAGAACAAATAATAAAAAATAAAATAAAGAATTAACGTTGGGAGGGGTTTATGGTTGGGTTACGGACCTGGCCGCCATTGATGAGTTGCTTGAGCTCTGCAACTCCTCTGTTCCTCCATTTCTGCAGAGAAAAAAATTCCAAAATTAAAAAAGAAACATAAATAAAAGGTAATGACATGAAATTCAAGCACATAAAATAACCAAACACCCCCATTTGGACGGACAAGTTCAAGAACTCCCTCTCTCTCTCTCTCTCTCTAATTCTTTAAGGTTCAAGTGAGCTCTTGTTGCTCTGCTACTTTGAGAAGAGAAATTAAGGAAGAAAAGGAAAATGCCATGAAAAATGGGGTTGGCCAAAATTCTAGAAACCTGTAATTTCTACTAAAGTACAACGAATGTAGCTCCATTTTTCCACTAAGGAACCCCATTTCTCTTAAAGTAGCAAAGCACTCTTTTGCCTCACTCACTCAAATTCCACTCAACCAAACAAGCCCATAGAAACAGAGAAGTAGAGAGAGAGAGAGAGAGAGAGAGAGAGAGAGAGAGAAGCAAAAGCAAACCTGTTTCCAGAGATCTCAGCAATTGCAGCAACGAAGCAAAGCACGAGAAGCACCGCCAAGAAAGCACCAGTAACCCATCTCTTACTCTCAAACACCGCCATTGCAATCTCTCTCTGTTTCTCTCTCTCTGTGTTGCTGTGAGGAGAGAATGTGAAGTGGAGCAGAGAAATTAAAGACACGCCCACACACAAACACACAAAGAAATGAATGTGAAATGCAGAGGGAGAGAGAGAGAGAGAGCAAAGAGAAAAACAAGTGTGAGTCAGAGAATGAGGAAGCTCACACAATCACTCCCATTTATATAGACACCCACATTGTGCACCCACTCCTTTCTTTAACGCCGTTTCGTCGTTTACAGTTATCTAACTAACACCAATATCAGTGTTGATTTTTTTTTGACTCCCCCGGATTAGGTTCACTCTAACCCAACAACCAAACAACCCCCACCACCAACATTAACTGCTCTCACCCAAACAAACACAGCCCCTCTATACGTACGCCTTTTTACTTTTTACTGCTTTTTACTGCGAGATCCCCAACTAACATTTTTCCACAGGCATATCCGACCGACGCCTTTTCTTGCCACGTCAGCAGCGGCCGTTACGGAGGAGAGAGAGAGAGAGAGAGAGAGAGAGAGAGAGAGAGAGAGAGAGAGAGAGAGAGAGAGAGAGAGAGAGTACGGACTGTCACGGGAACAGATGTCACGGTATTCTGCTGGTTTTGCGCTACGATTAAAAGAAGTAAACTAAAACGCAAATTCCTTTTTTTAATAATTATTTTTTATAATGGCGTGTTTGGGTCGAAATGCAATTCGAGGCGGTAATCACGGCCATAAGGCTTTGTTTGACTACCCCCATTGTTTCAAGTGGTTAGAGGGGCAATGCTTACAGCCTGTGTACGCAATATTTCTCTTTGGGTTTTATTTAATTTTGCTGTGGAATTGAAGGCATTGTTTGGTGGCAGTTTTAAAGGGCTTTCCCTGCTTTTCTGTCTTTATTTTTAATTTAATTTTCTCTTTTTAAGTCGTGGCTTGAACTTTCAAGTCTCCTAATGGCTATATGGTGGTTACCAACTCACTCAATTCGTCAATTTCCAGCAAATCCCCATGTGAGCTAAAATTTCTACAATTCAGTGTAGAATTTCAGTCACATTGCAGTGTTGAAATTGCAAAGACAAACTGAGTATTCAAATTTGGCAACAATGACTTTGAACCATGCATATGTTAGCTATATGTGAACCCCCAAGGTTTTGTGACACATTTTGCCATAGATGATCATGTGTGCCGATATACGCTCTGCAAAGATATAAATATACAAGAACTAAACCGGTGCCAAGGTCTTGATGATCGCTCTTTTCTTTCCTTTGCAAATCTTACGTCCTTTGCCGGAGATCTCCACCCAACCTACGTAACAGAACTTCTCAACAACCCCCCCCCCCCCCCCCCCCACCCCACAAGTTGTATCCAGATTTGGACATCAACACAACATGTTAATTTGAAAGCTCATTTTGAATTATAAATTACTTGAGCTTTTCTATGTGTGCAAGGCACTAGATTCAAGAATGATTAAAGCTTTCACATGTTAAATGAAACTCTCAGTCGGGGATCGTATTTGGTTTGGTAGGAACAGAATTGAAGCTATCAATTTCAGCTATAAATGCTAAAATGCATAGGAATTTAATGCACGATAAATTGTGGCCAAAGCCTTCAGCCCTTTCTTCTAGCCCAAAATATATGACACCTTTTCGTTATCAAAATTAGTTATCAATCTCAGCTCAACTCATATTTTTATCATTCATCTAATCGCTTTCGTTTCTTTTAAGCAATTTTTATTGTTTGTGATTCAAACTTGAGATCGCTTTCGGAGCATAACTAATGCTAAACGAAAATAAAACTTTCCAAGGGTGCAGGTATTGTCATTATATTGATAACTTAGGGTTTAAACGGATAATTCTCTAAACGCTCTACAAGAACCAGATATATATTGGGGATTATCATCTCAAACTATGCATGTATAGATATATGTTTCAAACACAGGGATGATACAATAGAATTTCAGGAGGAGTATATACAGTGGCGGACCCAGCATTTTCTCAAATTGTGGGCGTAAATATTATATAATAATATAATAATATTTATTTATGTAGCAATATTATATATTTATATAACTATTTATTTTATTAACACAAAATGCATGTGTGAGGGAGGACAAAATAAGTTATTTCTTGCATTGGGCCTAGATATTTTGTCAACTTTGGGGTTTTGATATTTTGAATACGGGAAATTTGGGTTAAAATTTTGAAGGTTTTATTTATTTGTTAGTCAAATGTCTTATTTATTGTAGCTTACATGGTTGAAGAGTAAATTAAGTGTAGGCAGATGCCCACACTAGGCTCTATGTAGGCCCTTCAGTGACTATATACATCTTCTTATCTTCAATAGGAACCTCCCATGAAATAAATTATGAGCTACGATTCTTTTATATTTTATGCTAAATTTTTACAAGCAGAAGCAGTAAATACATTTAAGTACTGTCTATACACACACACGCCTATATATATATATATATATATATATATATATATATATATATGTATGTATGTGGTAGGTACCGTATGTGATGATCTAATTAGGGAATTTGTATATTTTCTTGGTTCACAAGAAATTCCGTAAATGATCTTACGTTCGAAACGCTACTTATCCAAGTTCAATGTGGATGTCTTTAATGGTTCTGGTTGATCCAAATTAGCCTATCGTTCTACTTATTCACCACAAGGAGACATCAATAAGTTAAAAAAGAAGAGGGCAATTAATATCTAATTAGGGTTTTTGCTCGGTTCACAAGAAATGCCCTAATTATCTTTCCTTTTGACCCAAACTAACCCTAATTAATTACTTTAAAGTTTTACTTATTCACCGCAATAAAAAAGAAACAGAAAGTTAAGTTGGACTTGGAAGTGGGAACACAAACTTGAATGTTGCTAGACCCAAGAAAATGGGCCAAATAAAGGTTTAAATGGTAATTAGGCAAATGGAGTTTGAATTTTGGAGGGTTTTCACTAATTAACTTTTCGGGGGCACGATTATTATGCAACAACCCAGTGGTTCTTATGATGGCAAACTTGTCACGCCTTTCCATTTGCTTGAGGTCTCGCCCTTAATTCTCATCATGCAGTACAAAAAGGTACACATGCACAGGAACACCATCATCATCATCTACTCGAACCAGCGCCATTGATTGTATGGACCAATCTTGCTGCATGGGTTTGGGTTCTCAGAGAGCTTTGACTTTTTGAGTTAACAAGCTTAATTGAATCATTAACTTGTAAAAAAGTAAAAGTAAAACAACGCTATTTCTACATGCTTTTAAGCAAAAAAAAAAAAGTGTTTTACTAATGTCACAAGCTGTCTTAATATTATGAAACAAATTAAGATTAGAGGAGTGTCTTTAGTAAATTAAGAATAATCCAATGAATATTGCCGGTCATGGTATATTCCACCTTTACCCAAGTTGGCAGAGATTTGAAATCCCCAAGTACCCAATGAATATTTGTGTAAAACCTATGTTTATGTTAGTTTGTAAAACCGTTTATGATCTCTTCACTCTAAACATATTTGCAAAAATTAAGTATTGCATCTAATCAGATATGGTCCACAACATTGGTTGGGAATTATGTGGGCAAAGCAAGTCTCTTGATATGTAGTTAACCATAATGAATCTCTGTCCCTTGAGATTAACAACTTCCAAGTTAATTAATTTCTCTCTTTTGCTTTAATAAGAATCACTGTTTTTGATTAGTCAATTTGGTACGTTGATGAGTGAGATTATTGAAGGAGGCCCCACAAAACCATCAAACATGAACAATCTTCACACTTGATATACACGCAAAAGAGAGAGAGAGAGAGAGTTGCTTTTGAGACTTCTAATTTTTACTCAATTGCATCTTTTTACATAATGAAAAGTAAAAGACAGATTTCGTAGGGCAATGTTTGCTTTGCTACCAGAAGTGGATTAGCTTTTGTGCTTTTTTCCCCTTTACCCAAAGCAAGTGAGTTGCAGCCAGGACTTGCACAGTCTTCCCTTGAGACCGAGCCTTGATTTATGCAATGGAATGTTCTCTAATGGACGGACCATTTTGAGCCGCCGAGTATTTCGGCCATTAACCAATCAACCTATTTTTTTTTACCTTTTCTTAGATTCTCTTTACATATTCTTATGCCATGGTGCTTATGGTTTATCACAATTTTCAATCTTGATAAATGTATAACTTTAGCTTATTTCTCTTATCAATTCTTCAACTTCTATCGATTTTGTATAACTTTGGCTTTAACATGCAACGGCAATTTTTGTATTCAATATCACTTCATCGATTAAAATAACACTACGAGTTCGTTTGTGAGTGGTTCTGGATAAGCCTATAAGAGAGAATCAATTCTCCATGTAATCACTTAAGTGCTTTTAAGTGATTTTATGGAGAAACACATGACCATGATCACTTTACAAGTTAGTATATGGAGAAGTACGTGGGAGGTGCTTCTCTCCATAAGTGATTATGGCCCTCCTAGAATCACTCTAAACGAGCCCTAACTTCACTCCAAATAAACTCGATAATCTTGGGTTAGAAGATCCCCGAGTTTTCCCCAAAATCATGTTTTAAAGGCTTGAGCTATCACCCTTCCAACTTATCAAGTGACATTGAACACGAAACACTCTTAAGCAAAAACTAGCAGACCAAACAGTTTGTGCATGTTGAGGCTTGGTGGGTTAGCATAGGCTGTGTGGGGCATAGATTATCAGTTAATATCATTATTAGCCACTTGGTAGTATAGATTAAGTTCCTTAAGCTTAAAACTACATTTGTTGTAACAGCGAACACCCACATTTGTCATTAGATAGATTCATTCATGCCTGACCAAAAATAGACATTTCATCAAAAAAAAGGCGTCTTGAATCAAATCAAAGGCATCCTAAAACTAAACAAACAAACCTATAGTAGCTAAAACACTCTTGTATGCATAAACTGAACCCAAACAAAATAATGGTGTCGAGATATATCACAATTTCATATCACATATCACAGTTGGAGCAGAAATTTCCATGGACGTCCTTTAGTTTAGCCCCTTAATTATCTCACCAACCTCGAAGTAGTAGATCTATTTGGTAATTTTGGGGGTTATGTCATTAGGTCGCATTCGCTTCTAACAAAATGACATGTCGTTGGATTAGGCAAGTAGTTATTATATATACTGCATTGAAGCATGTAGGGTGGCTAACCTCATAGAAAAGGATGGGGATAATATTGAAAGCCCACCAAACATTTAATATACGTACCTAAACATCGATCCCTACATGGTTTGCTAAAGTACTGAACGCAGCAATGTACGTAAAAAATACGAATTTAGGCATTTCGCATACTTCAATAGCTAGGGAAATATAACGCGCATTCAGTGACTTTTAGACGTTATTTTTACAGTCCTGAAGAACAGAATTACAACCCTTGCAAGCATGGTTGGGCATCGCGCTAATAAACTTCATTAAGGGATTAATCATAGAAGACTATCAATCACTCTCAATCAAAATAATTTTGTTAGATGAACAGATCCCCCTTTCTTTTCACTTACCCAGTTGACTTTAGAAAAAGGGAAATTTGAAGAAACTCTTTTTCAACACCTGAGTACAACACATTGTTGCCAGCGTCGTCGTCCCAACAAATGCACTCAAATTATTCTTTAAAGAAAAAGAATAAGACTAAATATAATTGTCCTTCAATAATTTATATTGAATCAGATTAGGTTTGTGCTTGATGATGATGATGATGATATATATATAATGGTTCACATCAGCACATGGTATGATCTTGGTGCACAACCACTCATATATATACAATGCGATTTCCTAGATGCAAGCAACATTGTCTTGAAAATGATGACATTAATTTTGAAAAATAATTTGGATAAGTGTTCGTTTTTCCATGGCCTAATTTAATCCAATCCCAATTGCAAGAGAAGATGATGGTACGTACATTGGTTGGGAGGTGACAATCGAGCTACAACATTATGCATGTGATTGCCATGTGCATGGTGGAACCATTTGTACCTATGAATACAGCGTATATATATTTGAGCAAATTTAAGGAGTTGCAATCATCATATCTAACCAAAATATTAAATACCACATTTATTTTCTTTTTCTTGTTTGGATTGAGAACGATTGATGCTGCTCACTCACTCACTTGTTATTTTCGGATCCAATTTCAGCAGCTATTAACTATATCTAATTCAATAAATATTCGATGGATTTAAAACATGAATGAGATGTTGCATCACACATATATGTGTCTATGCCGGTAAAAATTCCAAAGTCATTATTAGTTCAATCATATTATAACACGTGTTTTTATTTATTAATAGTCAATTATGGATTTACGAGCAGAGAGAGAGAGAGAGAGATAACTGCTCTAATTATGAAATAGGGAATCGAACTTAGGTGAAAAGGATTAGACATACTACTTTGATTAGTTGGCCTAACTCGCGTCTACATACTTTAAACTAAATTAAATTACGTGTGATGCAACGAGATATTACTAATTTTCTTAATTTCATGGACCCCACCCTTTCATATGTATATACATTGCACTCCTATATTATTGTAAATTTAAGTAGTTTCGTGAGGTTGCAACAAAAATAGTATTGCATGAAACTGGAAATGAAAGTTTAAATGGGGGGAAGAAGAAGCAAATGGTTAGATCAGAGAGTCCCACATTATTTATTTATTAATTTATTTTGAGAGATAGTTTCACATTATTTACAAATACAATTGGATGCAAAGAGAGCCCAATTTATGCAAGCACACAATTGGATGCAAAGTGTCAAATCTTATAAATCATTTTCTCTCTCTTTTCTCTCTCTTTTCTCTCACATTCTCAGCAACCAAACATGCAATGATGCAACACCACCCATCTCCATCATCTCCAGCTCCAGCTCCAGCCTCCGGAGGGGGATTAAATGGGTGGTCGAAGCCTGAACCCCCAACCACCTCTTTTCTCCAAAACACAAAAGTTTGTCGTGGGTCCCGAATGTTAGTTGGGGTCCGCAGTGGGACCCACAAATGAACAAACCGACTATAGAGTCACATGGCAATGCCTACTCACATGCCCACCCACACCCAGCAGCGCTCATTAAGGAACTTTCCTCATTTTTATTTACTTATATATATATATATATTTTTTTTAATGGAATATCGAAATTATTTTGCTTGCGGAGTGATTCGCGGGGCTTCCTATCTGACACGTCAGCAGAGAGTCCACCTGGATTGTACGTACGGTCAAAGCAGGGTGGAGGTTGGTGCAAATGCAAAGCGACCATCTCCCAACTGAAAGAATCTTCTCTTTGAAAAGCTTCTTATCCACAGAGAGAGAGAGAGAGAGAGAGAGAGAGAGAAAAAAAAAAGGGTTTTGATGGTTGACAGAGAATAAAGCTGATCTGTTATGGTATGTTTCTCTTTTATTTATTTATTAATATATAAAAACAGCATTTTCTATTAAACTTTAATATTGGTCACCCAAAAAAAATGGTTTTGTTTGGATTTTATAATCAGAAAAGTTGGCGTTTGTTTTCTTGGTTAAAATATTGAGGGGAATGGGAGAGATCTTCATAAAATGATTTATTTTGTATTTTTGTAATTTAAATTGAGGAAAAAGTTATGGCCTAATATATTTTAGATCCTCTTGATGAATAAAATAGTAATTTATAGCCACAAATCACTCCACGACTTAATATAATCGCATAATATTTTCAAGATACGTCTCTTTATGACAAGAATAACCTTCCAAAATACGAAGGCCTTATTAGGTTTCAACCTATGGTATGCATTTACTGTTTAAGAGAGGAAAAAAACATAGAGAAGAAGAAGAAGACGACGACAACATATGCTAGATATGGTGTGGATGTGCATGGAATAAATTAATAAGTTCTTTTTACAAACATTTCACATAATATATCAATTTATGATTCCACTCAAGTTTTTATTTTTGTTTTTTACATTGATGATCTTCTAAACTATTCGAATGTACGAGAATGAGGTTCGAACTCGGGTGTAAGGGGGCGTGCATATTGCCTTAATCAACTATGGCGTAAGCCACATTTGCATGACTCCACTCACGTTTACTAACACAAAAAATATGTGAGTCTCGTCTTAAAATATGTAATCCAATACTCTCGAAAACAGTAATTAAACCAACTAGAAAGATAGTTGACCCAATTCGCATTCATTTTCTCCTATATTTCCAAACAATAGTTTAGATTGTGATTCATGACGAGAATTAATAAATATTAACAATAAGAATCAACTCCCTATTTTAATTCCAAGTGGTTAGTAAACAGCTCTAAAGGGGCATGTATGAATAAACTTTTACCGTCGGAAAGTAAGGGTTAATGTGATATGGGCGTTAACTCCTTTATGTTCATTTGGGGTATAAGGATTATGGGATGGGACATGCATACTTTATCATGTTGTATAAGCATGAAATGTGTTTTAACTTAGTCAAGAAGGTTTTTGTTGCGCCTTCTTTCCCCTTAGACGTAATTCTTCACCTCTACAATTTCAGGTACTGTGCCATGCAATATTGGGGAATTGAATTGAAGCGACTGAGGACGTGCACTTGCGACCTTGTCAAGCCGATTTTTGTAAGGTCTAATTAACAAAGAATTGTTGACATACTTCTGCAGTGTCTCTTTTTCTCATGCACCGCGCTAGCTGTTGTAATATGGCAGCTCATGAAGTTGCTGGGTTTGCAGCAAAACTTGATGGCGCTTATGTTTGGAATAGGTGGCCACCGAATTGGCTTCATCCAACATTAGCAAATTATGTAAACCCACTCTTATGATAAATGCAATACACCTATCGTTTGACAAAAAAAAACCCCAGTCTTTAAAGTTTTCTAGAGAACTGTACTCCAGTAGTAAATTCTTTGGCTAAACCATGTTTTTCAAACAATTTGTAAATGAATGGTTGCTTGTAATGTGGATGTCCAACATTGAAGCTTTTCTCGACTCGAATGTGGATGTGGAAAACTTCTTTCGGATGATGGAGAGCCTCAAAAGAGAAGATGGTGGAGATAGGAATGCTTATATATGCTGGAAGCATAGACAAAAAACGTGAGAGCAACAAGGCAATCCATTATCCAATAGTCGCATATAGGGTGGTACCATAGTGGAAAAGTGGGTCAAACTCTCCCTCTACCCCCTTAAGTGCAACCGAGTTCGATTCACGTAGAAATCAAACTTGAGGCAACTCAATTTAATACTCCCCTCCCCTTTCCTATAGCAAATAAAAATAAAAATAAAAAAACAAGGCCATCCAATAGTCAAACATGGAGGAAAGATGAAGTAACTTCTTGTAGAGTGATTGTTTCAAAAAACGACAGGGGTAAAAATAATGAATTGGTTTTTTTAACAATAATTGTATTCATAAATTAGGCAAAAAGACCATCAACCATAAGGGCAAATACAAATGCCCATAAAGAGGTAATACAAATATAGAAGCATAGTAACCTTATAGGGTTACTCCAGATACATGCCACAAAAGACCAGAGAAATTTCGGCATAAAAGCCACATGTCTGAACAAACCAGACATGAATCACATCGCCCAAATCTACTATAACTTTTAACTCTCACAAGTACAAAATACAATTAGAGACTAGAAAACAATCAAACACCCAACTCACAAGGAGTTGATGCAATTATTACAAAATAAGAAAATTGCAAACAAACAACCAAAAACCAATAGAGCCACTACCGCTGTTGTTGTCACCGCCACCACATACGTTGTCGCCGCCTTGGAGACAAAGAACACCTCCGAGATTGCAGAAAGTCACCTTCCAAATAAGACACCAACCAACAAAACCACAAATCCAAGCAGATCTAGACACAAGTAACCTCCCCACAATTAAAACCCCAAATCCAATAGATGGGGAATGGGAAAATAAGTGGGGAGGTAAGGAAGAGAGAGAGAGAGAGAGAGGGAGAGAGGAGGAGGAGTGGCCTCCTCCCCTCTCCTCGGAACACAGCAAAGAGGTTTGAGAGAGCAAAGGGAGGCTAGGGTTTAGGGACAGCCGAACAAAATATATTTAAAAATGAATGATTATTAATCCTCAATATGAAGTTAATTGTAATCCTCAACCTTATTACAACAGTAAATATTAACTCAATATTATTTGAAACTTTTTAGTATAAAATCACCTTGTGCCCTCCAGCTTGTTAGTTCCTGGCATTCTTGCCTAACTAGATTATAATTAAATTTCATCAAAATGGCTTGGACAAGATGATGCATTGTGTTAATTAACCCCACATTCACATGGTTTATGGTTTACTAAATCTTTGCTTTTGTGCGAAAATCAAGCTTAAGGTAATGTTGTTGATCTTTGCTCGACCAACCAACCAAAAAACATATGAGGGGGAAATAGTGGGCTCCAAAATCTTGGAAAAAATGCAATCAAAATGTTGATTATGATCGTTAGAAACCCATTCTTTTACATCTAACCCTAATCATTGCCTTGCATTGCAGCTGGAAATGAGATTGTGAGAGCAAATAGTCAATCTATATATGCATTGCACTTTTTTATGATCCCCCAAGCTTGATGCAAAAGCTTTACATCCAGAATAAAAAGGTTGAATAAAATAGTCAAAACTTTTTAAAGTGACCTTTAAAGATGCTTTCTCACTGGTCACAAGTCAATATATCATCACTTTGTTCAAGCTAGATATATAAAGCCTAACCTATCGTTTCACCTTCCAATCTATATATGATTCGATTCAATTATACGGGGCTCGAGCTTTATTTGGAAATCTTTGCTTAGATTTTACTTCTTGGTTTTTATGTTTTGGAAGATTACTGCAAAGCACCCACTGGTGTAGTAGTTTGGAGCAATTGTTCTCCCGGAAAAGGTTATGGGTTCGAGTTCTAACATCCCCGTAGTGTGTGTGATATTTTCGTTCCTCTCTCAATAAGAAAGGTAAAAAAAAATATTTTGAATGTTTCATGTTCTGTAGCTCATATTGCATGCTTGCTCTCCCAAAAGGGAAAGATGAAACGACTTGTCACAGCCAGGCCCTTTCAGAAGTAATCATCGTTTTTACCCAACTCATGTGCCTCTATCATTTTGCTCATAAATATTCCAAAAGAAGTTAAAGAAACTATCAAATACTGTCAAAATTCTTATTTGGTGAGTCAGATTCAACCAGAGGAAAAACTCCAAATTAGTCATTGATTGCAATTCGTACTGATTTGCAATATATACTTTCTTATATTGATCGAATCGACAATGACAAACTTCAACACAACACAGCACGCGTTAATTTGAAATACACTTTTGTTGTATAATATTTGTTAATCAGTTTTTAGTTTAGTGATATTGAGTTAAAGTCGAGCATTTTGTAGTTCAAGTGGTTAAGAGCATTTACCGAGATCTTAAGTTCGATTTCAACTAGCTCTTGATTTAGTAGTACTTATCTACCCAATCTTCGTAAGTCCGAATCACTTCTCCCTCATTGATTAATGAAAAAAACAAACTAAAGAACAATAAATTCCCTTTGGCGGTGGAAGATGTATAAACAGTACTATAATTTTATGTACATAAATGAGTAACAGCTGTATCTCAAAGGGGGATGTGAGTACATTCAAACTAGAGCTTATAACTTGGGTCAAGTAAACGTACGGTAACCATACCAACCATGTATGCACTTTGGCCTCCTTCTGTGTCGGTGTATGAGTTAAATTGTCGTCTTTTTTCTTGTCTTTTTTCTCTGGTGCTGGTGCTGGTGCTGGTGCTGGTGGTGGGTACTGAACTCATTAATTTAAGACCAAAAAGATTGAGAAAAGAAGAAAACACTGTGGATGCAATTCCCATCGTCATGTTCCACATGCATTATTATGTATACATTAAGTGTGGCTTTTCAAAGCATTCACATATGAAAATGAAACATATAAGAAAGGACAGAACAACCGTCTAATTGCGTATGTCCTGTAAAATGTACGTATTGTACGTACCCTTTGGATTAAAGGTATATTTATGGTTGGTTTCCATCTTGTCACTTCTCAGTCCACCTTATGCTTATCAATGTTAATTAGGGTAATGGGCTAACTAAACCTCAAGTCGTGACTCGTGAGTAATTTAATGATTTAGTAAATTATGCTTAGATCTATAAAATTCATTTTTAATCACTTACAATCCTTTCCTTTATTTTTCTACTAGCCCCTCATGCATGCGCCAATTGTTTTTTTTTTTTTAAAATTAAATTAAATTTATTTATTTATTAATAATTTCAATTCTATATGTTTGCATTAACCAAGGGCATTTTCTATTATTTTGAATGTTTTACCATTCTCTGTCTTTTGCTTTATATATATTGATTTAAAATACCCAATTTTTTCAAATAAAACCCAATGACTAGGATCCAAGTAAGCATATTACCTAATCTAGCTTAAAATCTGATTTATTCTATTTTCCAGATTCCAAAACAACCCATATTTACAAGTTCTCAATGTATAACTAATGACACATTGAATTTGGAAAGATCTTCAAATGGTTGTAATGGATGTAGGAATTAATTTAGAAACTTATTTGAAATTAAATATTAATTTACATGTGATTAACGTTTTGGTTTATTTAATAACATTTTTTTTTCCTTTTTATGAATTATACTACTAGTAATCTATTTTATTATAGTTTTATGAATAATAGTGTACATTCTAATTATGTGGAAAAATATTTTGATAATCTATTTATTATTTGTTTTATGAAAAACATTTTTTTTTAAATGAACCTATTTTTTCGCTATGTACCTTTTTTTTTTCCTAAATAATGTACCTTTTTTTTCTCTGAATAAAGTACCTATATTTGTTTTATGAAAAATAATTTGATCATATTTTTATTGTTTATTTTCTGAAAAATATTTTTTTTAATGAACCTATTTTCTCTCTCCAAATAATATACCTATTTTTTTTTTCTCTACTAATGTACCTAGTAAAACAATGCACCTATTTTTTTTTAAAATGAACCTATTTTTCCTACCTATATTTTCTATGAAAAATGTACGGAAATTTCAATTACAAAGTAACTGACTTAGTTTTTTTTTAATGTTTTTTTTAATAAATAATATACCTATATTTTATTTAAATAATGTATTTATATTTTTATACGTATATATTTATATTTATATTTTTCATAGGTACATTATTGGATATGTAATTTACAGATTTTTTTTTTGTTTGCAATTTTAGGGGGTGATATGTGGAAAATTTTTTGTAGGGACCCGGTACACTAGCCAGCTGGTGTACCCACTAATAGGAATAAGACACATGTAATAATTTATTTTTAACTTTTTAACTATTTCTTCCATTAGCATTCTTCCGTTAGCCTTCTTCCGTTAGCCTTCTTCCATTAGCCTTTTTTTTGTGTGAAAACCATTAGGCTTTTGCTGTCTTCCCGTTTTTTATTTCTCAATTCTCTCTTTTGTTCTCCAAATTTATCGAACTCCCCCTTGTTAAAATTCAAAGCACAATCTGAACAAAAGAAAGAATTGATTTAAGATTGGGGTCAAAATGGTAGGTTTTTTATATGGGTTTTGAGGAAGTTGAGGAGGTGGGTGTGGTTAGAAGTTGGGGAGAGAGTGAGGGTTGGGTGAGGAGTTGATGGGATTTTGGGTGCGGTTGGAAGTGTTGGGTTTGGGATTGGAGAGAGCACTGGTTTTGGATTCTTAGGGGTTTGCTGTGGTATGGTTATTGGTCTTCTCATCTTCTTATGTGTGTGTGTATTTAGCCCAGTTGTGTTCTTGTGTTTTGTTGATTTTCTGTACTTGTTATATTGATTTGGTTTCAAGGGAAAGTGAAACAAATTGTTGGGTCTACCCTTTCGGATTCAAAGGAGAATGGGTCTGCTCTTGTTGATTTGAGCAGAGCTGCAGCCATTGAAGCTCTGCATGCCTATCATGGTGGGTCTATGGTTGCCTTCTTGTTCTTGTAGATTCTATTGCTGTGTTCGAATTTTTCATTCAATTTTTTATTCAAATGATTGGAAGTAGCAGAAGTTCAGTGATGTGTATCTTGAGGAAATATTGGACTTTTCTTGCCAACTATGCAGACGAATTTCTAGTATATGGTGTTGATGTTGAAGGGTTTAGGGAGAAGGCAAACGGAAGAAATAGTTAAAAGGCTAAAAATAAATTATTACACATGTCTTATTCCTATTGGTGGGTACACCAGCCAGCTGGTGTACCGGGTCCTTACAAAAATTTCTCCGATATGTGAGAGGGAATGACTACCAAAAGAAATGGGGTGATTGATATGCTATTAATAGGGAGCATTAATTACAATTATGGCAGTTAATGAAATACTTGAAATAAATTATAAATAAAATATGAAGTATGGTGGCAACGATGTAAAAACATAGGAATACTATGGCCTCTTATATCCTACTGGTCATTTAAATTTGAAATTAGGTTTTACACATAGATTTATAGAGTGATGGGTATATGTCTAGAAAATAGGAAATGTAGGGATCAATATTGAACAAGCCCTTTATGATTTCGATTAAGCTTGGTTTGTGACCTCTTGCTCGATTAAGTTCAAGCCGGATTGTGCTTGGGGTTTCATGTTCGTAAATTTCTTATTTTACCCATACCAACGAAAAAAGAAGAAGATTAAGCTCGGCTTGGGGTATGAATTCAGGTTGTAGGTACTAGTCGGGTTAGAATAATTTAAGGTGAGATTGGAGTTCGAAATTGATGTTTACATTACATGTAGCGGCAGAGCCACATTATGCAGGCTTGAGATGACTTTTGTCTCCCAACTTACGTGTAGTTTCTATCTATATACTGTTAGAGCTCAAGTTGCCTCGACATGAAGTCAATTCAAATTGATCGGTTAACATTTTTTTCAATCTAATCCATTTTAGACCAAGTTGGAGTCGTGACGATTCAGATTGAAGCTGTAACCCTAATATTCTTCAGTGAATTCAACAATCTAGTGGAAAAGAAGATTGAACAAATATATACATATCTAAAATCCCTCGACTCTCTCTGTCTCTCTCTCTCTCGTGCATCTCAAGTATGAGTGCAAGTTTTGCATGTAGGGCGGCGTGCACGCATGTTGGCAAATGAAGCCCACAAAGGGTCCCACTCACATGATTTCACGTGCATTCTACAAAATATTAAAATAAAAGCTCACCACAATTCCATCTTTTTTCATTGTTTTGGTTGACACTTACACATGCAATGCCAAAGTTGTCATCCTAGCTCACGCATTCTCCCACCTCGTCATCAGCTAGTTGTCAAATATTATTTGCCAAATCTTCGACACGTCTCTTTTCTTGTTTTTTTTCCCTTAAAAAATATAAGAAAACCTGATTTATTCAAACCATGGTCAATTAATTTAGGAGAATTATTTGTAAAAGAAGAAGAAGAAGAAAATAGTACTTCTATATATACACTACTATATAAAATCAAATTGTTAGTGTAATGTTTTAGATTTCGAAAATATTCTCGATTCCATGTGATCCATTCTATCATCGAGTACGATGTCATAAAATAAACTTAAAGGCGTGTAATCACCTGCGTTTTGGTGTTGAATCTCTACCATCATCCTTTTTGTCATTCTTCATGTTTAGAATAAGTCGCAAAGACCCTTTAGGTTTTCTGTGTAGTTTTTACCTCTTCTTTGTGAGAGTTTTATTTGTTTTGTTATGGCTTGGTTTTTTCAAGCTGTATATATTTTTGGTTGTTCTGAGTTTATACTCTTAGTTGGGATGCCTATGCTAGAGTTTCTTCAATCGTGCGTGATCATTAGTGGAGGAGCCCTTGTCTTAATTTTGATGTTAGATTGCTCCATTATTGTAATTGTCATTTGTGGCTAATGAATTTTTTGGCTGAATTATGAATGAAATTACAGAATTTCTAAATAAAAATAAAAAGGCATGTAATCAATTGCAAACCACATGTATTTTGTAAATTTTAAAGCGTTTAGATCAAAATGTATTTTAAAGATTATAAATACAACAAAACAATGAAGTGTAAGTAATGTGATTTATATATCAACTTTTATAGGTAATAACCATTTGGTTTAGTGGCATCCGATCTCTAAACACGTAAAGATTTAAAATTTTATGTGTTAAGTGAAAGAAAAGGATTAAAAGTTCTAAATCCACATGTTAAGCCCAACACTATTGAAGAAAAACTGGACATAGCCTTGTCTAGCCCAATATATAAGAAGAAAGGTGAGTCTAGAAAGTTGACTGGTAATTCTAGGGCCATAGCTGATGAGAAGCGACCCAGAGACTTTCCTCGGCCTGTGGGCTCTTAGGACCCCTACCCTACACTAGTTTTATAGGTCATTTCTTTTTAAGAAAAATTGATATAGATCTAAATTTCCATTGAGAAGTTGGTTTTAATCTTCGGAGTTAGTGACTTTGATACAAGTTGTTTGACTTTTGTGCCACATAGGATTGATTACATTCATTTTTAAATATTTAAATGATAATTACAGGAAAGAATTGTTTATGACCATAATTAATGAACAAATTAAATGCTTATGACCGTACTGATTTTGGCATATTAATTACGTTGCCTTTTTTTTCTTCTTTTAATTGCATCTATGATTTTGTATATTAATGTCTTTTTTTTTTAAAAAAAAATCTTCTTTTAATTCTTTCTTGTTGTTTATTACCTCTTTATTAGGTAAATTGAAGAAAAAAAAAAGGTATATTGAAAATAACAAAATACCTATATGTCAGCTAGATTATATATTATCTCATACTTCCCCCAATAATCATGTACAATCCTATATTTACCTAGTAATTTATGTACATAAACTCACATTTACCTAGTAATTAGGTACATATAATCTTATATATATATAAATATATTAATATAAACAGAGGCAGACGCACGTTGGGACAAGAGGGGTCTAACGACCCCTTGGAATGCCTGAAATTTGGTTGTGGACTCCATGGGCGACCCCTTAGACAGCTGCGAAGCGACCCCTTGTGTGCACACCAGGTGCTCGATGAAAGTCCCAGCTTGTCTTTGAGTCTGTGATGGCTCTGTTCGACGAAGCAGAGACCAAACGCACCAGAGGTTGGTAGGGGTAGGGGAGCCTCCTTTAGTAAGGTTTTCTGAGTTGTAGAGGAGGCACTGTGTGCCTGGCAAAGAAGACAATGACTGGCTTGTCTCAGTGCCCTTATAAATGAAACACACCGTTTTGTGATTAGCCTCCTTTAGTGAAACGGTGGGTTTAGTGTTCAACACTTGGCTGCCTCTTGTCATTGTCAATGGGTTTAATGGGCTAGTTTTGGTTTTATCGGTTTTATGAGGTTTGGCTTCATGGTAATGGGTGAATTATTTAAAAACTTTATTCTATGGGCCAATATAATATAATAGAAGATTATCTAACAAACAAAAAACTATTTTAACAGTCAATAATATATATAGGGATGGACCACGAGCATGGCTAACCTGGGCTACAGCCCAAGTGGCTTTTTTTTTTTTCCAGCTCATAAAAAGATTATAGCCTAGTCAGTGACGGATCTATTAAGGTCTCCTTTTACTTTCATTTATTTTTATATTACTCAATTTACTTAAATTTACAATGTAAATAAGGAAGAACCCCCCATTTGGATTCAAATAAAAATACTAAAAAATAAAATTCCCACCAAATCAAAATATGAAAAATCAGTTTTAGTACAAAATAAGATTTAGGCTAAAAATGATGGCTCATTAAGTCAATATATACTTCATACTAAAATCCCATAAAATTAAGTTTTCTTATTTTATGTGTAAGGAATAAAAGCCGCCAAAAATTATCTTGAGAAAATGATTATTTCGAAAAACTATTTTTTTATACTTAGCCAATATTTTTACATAAAACAATTTTTCATGTATTATTATTTATTGTTATCAATGAAATTACATCATAAGGTCGAGTTTTCTATCTACTTAGTATGTTTATATGTAAGTTAAATTTAGCCCAGTCAAGTTTGAAATCCTAGGTCCGTCCCTGAATATATAGAAATTTATATATATTTAACTAATGTTTTAATTTGATAATGCAACGATAATTGAGGAATTTAAAACTTCTAATCTAACCTTTGCATGGTAAAATTTTAAATTTAAATAGTGTTAATTTGTATTGTATTGTATTGCATTTACTTGTGATTTTTATTTTTTATATATTTTTAAAGTTTTTATTTATGTATAGAGATGCATTTGAGGTAAGGCTCATTACATTCCCATGAATGGATGTATCTTTTTAAAATAGATAAGAAAAATGAAAAACTCTCTAAAATTTTATTTTGGAACATTTACACTCTATGACCCATTGGGTTACCGATCCTGGATCCTCCACTGAATATAAAGCACATTAGCTCATAGTAGCCTATATATTCGGTATATAAAAACGTCATCAATAGTTCACTTGTTTATATTATTTTTCACAAGTTTTTTATTTGTTACTATGCTTAAACACCACAAATCAACTTGATAAGTATTAAGCATATTGTGTTTTCAATATTCGGGTGTTTACTTGATGCATAGGCACATAATTTCATGTGGATGCTTGCCTCATTGATTAGTATAATATGTGGGTCTTTATTTTTATTGATTAAATTGTATTTTATCCATATATGAGGTAAATATTCACAAGGAGAGAATTCAAATTTTAAATTCTAAAATTCAATTACAATGAAATAATGCATTAAATTTGGATTTTCAATCTGTTTCCTTATATAAATAAAAGGGTAAAATCGACACAACAAAAAAAGTAATAAAAGTCAAAAGACCTACATCTAAAACCAAAACGGCGAGGACTTAGCATAATGACAACTAATTATTTTGGGACCTAGATCTAGGAAACCCCCCCTTTTTTTTCCCTCCCTATTTCTACTAAAGTCATGTGGCAAAGCTATTATTAAACTCATTATATGAAGGGAAGAAATGGTCATTTTAGTTGACAAAGATGATACTCCTGATAGTATATTCACGTTATGTATAAATTTTTGAAAAATATTTGTCTCTTTATATGTAAAGAATAATTTCTTCTTACATGTCAACTATAGTTTGACACGTGTACATAAATTTTTATATTTATATTTTAATAAGTAGTCACTCTAAATCTATATGTATTCAACTCTTGTTGAACGAATGAATGACTACTTACATGCAAGCAATGAATCAGGATTCTAAATTTTTTGACATGAACCAAGGTTCTCAAACATGGGGGGCCATGAGAGCAATGACACAACCTGCACTACCCCATGACCTCCCCCCTCTATATCTGTTGAACTTTTTTTTGGGTGAACTTTTATTTGACGGAGGAATGACTATCAAGGTTCTAAGTTATTTAACCGAAGGAGGACTATTTAGCAATGGTGTAATTGATTCCTAATAAGAGGTGACAGCCCAACGGCAAGCAGTGGAGAAATAAAGACAAACAGAAGAAGAAGATTTCGTACACTTCCTTCCATTGCAATTTTGCATGAACCCCATTCTACGGCTACTCTTTCTTTGGATAATCAATAATACCAAAAACAACGAAAGAAACAGAATATTCCCATCAATCTCAAAGATGCCAAATCTCATAACCACTACTGAACTCTTTCCTTCCCTTCATTCCCAGCTTCAATTCTGAACCTTCATCAACTTTACAAAAAAAGAAGCAGAAGAAAATACAGGATTAATGTTATGCAGAACTCTAAGCTATTGATGATCACTTTGATCATTTTACTGATTGTAACAAAGATGGCAGTGGCTCAATCTCCCATTCCCACAACTCTAGAAGGCCCATTTGAGCCTGCAACTCGGCGTTTCGACCCATCACTTCGCAGAGGCAGCAATGACTTGCCTATGGACCATCCCAGGCTGAAGAAGAATGTGACTTTGAATTTCCCAGAACAGATAGCACTTGCAATATCTTCGCCTACTTCCATGTGGGTTTCTTGGGTTACTGGTACTTGTCTGTGCAAATTGAGATTCTGAGTGTTTTGTGTTGTTTTCTTGCTTCGTTTGTTTGGTTGAATGGAACTGATGAACTGGGTTGGCTTTTATTTTTGGGTCAGGGGATGCTCAGATTGGGAAAAATGTGACACCACTTGATCCTTCCAAGGTTGGGAGTGAGGTGCGCTATGGAAAAGAAAGTGGGAAGTATCAGAGTGTGAAGAAAGGGGTTTCAGTTGTTTATAGCCAATTGTACCCATTTGAAGGCCTCTTGAATTACACCTCTGGCATCATTCACCATGTGAGGATTGATGGTATGGAAACCTTTTGATTCTTATATAACTTTTTGATTGTGTTTTGTTTGTAGAATTGAATTGCCAATACTATTTTGAAAATATTAAGTACTGAATGCGAAAAGAATCCCGGTTGATTATTTTGTAAGTTGGAGAGGAGAGAGAAATACAAATATTTTGGTGAAGCAAAATTTGTGCTTGATTGATAATGGTGTTGATGGTTGCTCAATTGGGGCCTTTTAGATGAAATTAGCTCTGTTTCATCATAGTGTTAAGTTGTTAACAGAGTGAAACTTGATATCATCTTCAGAGGATGGTCATTTAGTTACATAATGAACACCTAGAAGACGATAAGTGGAACAAAATATGAAGAGCTCTCTTCTTTGTTGTAGGTCTTAAACCAGGAACAAAATATTATTACAAATGTGGGGATAGCTCTATCCCTGCTATGAGTGAAGAGCATGCCTTTGAAACTTTACCAATGCCTAGCCAAAGCACATATCCTCATCGTATAGCCGTCGTTGGAGATTTGGGGCTCACAAGCAATACCAGTACAACTATTGATCATTTAATCCAGAATGATCCTTCAATGATTTTAATGGTTGGAGACTTAACCTACGCAAATCAGTACCGTACAACTGGTGGGAAAGGAGCTTCATGCTTTTCATGTGCATTCCCAGATGCCCCTATCAGAGAAACATATCAACCCCGCTGGGACGGGTGGGGAAGGTAAACTGTCTGAATTAGCATGGATCTAAATGCCTTTGCATCCTGTTTCACTGTTATGAATTTTGATATCTGAACCATTTGTGATTCTGCTTCTCTTGAATTCATTGAAATCCTATTAACACGGTTGAAATGGAAGCTCAGGTTCATGGAGCCTTTGACCTCGAGAGTTCCTATGATGGTTATTGAGGGCAACCATGAGATTGAGCCCCAAGTTTCCGGCATCACTTTCAAATCCTATTTGACAAGGTTCGCAGTGCCGTCAGAGGAATCTGGCTCTAAAAGTAACTTCTATTACTCTTTTGATGCTGGAGGAGTACATTTTATCATGTTGGGAGCATATGTTGACTACAATGCTACTGGTAATTGATGCCATATCCTTTCTAATTGATAAATTAACTGCTAATTACAAATGAGTTTTGAATGTTAGTTTGTGGTCCTGCAATGCTAAATTACCAAAATACAAAATGTAATACTTCCTTGGAATCTTTTGTTCTTAATTGTATGCAATGTCCTATCACTGCTCATTCCAGGTGCTCAGTATGCTTGGCTTAAAGATGATCTACATCGACTAAACCGGACAGTGACCCCATGGCTGGTAGCTGCATGGCATCCACCTTGGTATAATAGCTACTCTTCTCATTATCAGGAATTTGAATGCATGAGACAAGAAATGGAAGCCCTACTTTATCAATATGGTGTTGATATTGTTTTTTCTGGTCATGTAAGTTTAAGTGGATTCTATCTGTAGTCATTTGTTGTCGATATGCTTACTTATTTGGAAAATTTCTGTCTGTAGTTTAGCTCTGATGTATCTTCTGTGCTTCAAATACTTTCAGAAATTAGTATGTTATTTTCTATTGATGTCAAAGAACACGTACCTGTTGGCTCTTCCCCGAAATTGAAAAAACCTGAAAATTTGCTAATTGCATGTTAGGCCACAATATGCTTCTGTGGTAGCAATATATATTATGGAAGGCAGGTATATAAGTTAGTTGACATGTGATCTTTAGGAAAAAGATGAAAAAGAAAGAAGATCAAGTGTACATTTCCATCAATCTCAATTGTACTAATCTTCTCTGCCATGGAAGTTGGTTTATGAAGCATTCATAAGATTCGATTATTTCTTGAACTGGAATTCTTCCAGAATTAAACACATGATTTTTATTGGTAAATAAGTATATCTCATTCATTGTAACGAACTTATACTGTATGATTATGCCCCCAAAAAAGAAACACTTGTACTGTGATGCATGATCTAATTAAATTCGTTAAATAAATAAGTTCTACTACAACTAATATCTTTCATGACATCAATATTTGGTGATCTTTCATCCAAAAGCACCAAAGTTTGTTACTCAATCAAAGTGCAAATTAAAAAAAAAAAGAAGCCTAGGTTGCAGGTTCTTACTCAATGCCCCAATAAATGGGAAATTTCTACATGCATCTCATTAATTATAATTACAGAGATTTGATTCCAATTTGGTGTGGCAGACATGAGATTCTTGACTAGGATCATCATTGTAGGCTAGATACAACAGTAGTAGGCAATTCAAAGAGGCCATAGAAACGAAACTGGAAAAATACCTTAGGTTCTTATTGTTGGAACAAATTTCTATTTTGATGCTGAATGAGTGCAATATGCTTCTTTTCAGGTCCATGCCTATGAACGGATGAATAGAGTATATAACTACACGTTGGATCGATGTGGACCTGTTTACATAACAGTTGGAGATGGTGGAAATATTGAGCAAGTTGATGTTGATTTTGCTGATGACCCTGGAAAGTGTCCTTCAGCTGGAGACAACACACCAGAGTTTGGAGGGGTTTGTCATTTGAACTTTTCTTCAGGGCCTGCTAAAGGCAATTTTTGTCGGAACAAACAGCCGGAGTGGAGTGCATTTAGAGAAAGCAGTTTTGGACATGGGATACTTGAGGTATAATCTCAGTTTCTAATATTCTGCATCGTTTTTTACTTGCCTACTAAAACAAACTTATCTACACATTGTTTATTGATTAGTTTGGCCGTGATTAGCAAATGTAAATGTTTGTGTATTTACTTCAGAGGTGCAAACCATGAAAGTAGAGAAGAGCTAAGCACGATCTTTCGTGATGTCTTCATTCTTTCTGAGCTACACTTTTATAGAGATCTTCCATGACCCTTTTATATCTAAATGCAGGTTGTGAATTCTACATACGCTCTCTGGACTTGGCACAGAAATCAAGATACGTATAAGGAAGATAGCCATGGTGATCAAATATACATTGTGCGACAACCAGAATTGTGCTCCCCATCTGTAAAGGTGATTTCTTAGTTCAACACTAAAACTTTTTTACACCGCTGAAACTTGTCATTTTCAGTGTTGAATTGGGTTAGCAAAACACGTTCTAACTGTACAGAGTTGAAAAGTTTGACAATGGCTCAACTTAGGTGGTGGCTTGATCATTAGCCATGCACAGAAAAATTTGTGTAATTTTTATTTGTTTCCATGGCCATAAAAAGATTTTCAATAACTGACTTTCATTTTGATCAATTACTCCTACTTTCACACTCACTTTTTTTCTATTTTTTGTCATCCTTCTCAAACTACCAGCCCTCAGTTGCTCCCTCTGTGCCCTCACTCTCTGCTGCATTGCACTCTCTGGTAATCCTTTTTCCCTCACTTCTTCACTATGATAAAAAGGCATTCTTTAAATTCAAATTTTGATCTCCTAGGTGCTCTCTCTCTCCTTGCCACTCTTGGGAATGTTTTCTCTCCTCTCCTCATCCAAGTAGTCTCTTTCGCTCTGTGGCTGTGCATCTGTGCATTTGTGCTTTCTCTTTTAAATCTCAGGTAAGCTCACTCTCTGAAATTATAATTCTATGTCCTTTTCTTATTATTTCTAGTTTTTGTCTGACAATTGGTATCTTATCTATTTATTTATTGCCTAAACGGCTCATAGGAGTTTGATCTGACTATCTGCTTAATTTCTTGTATCTAATTTTCTTGTTGTTCACTGCTACAGAAGCTTCCAAAATGGATAGATTGCCTCAATTGTTCTTTGTATAAGATCATTCAAATGGTGGTTAGATGAAGATTGCCTCAATTGCTTTAGTGCCATGGTGAATGTTAAGAATGGATTATAAGAATGATTAGCAAATGTAAATGTTTGTTTGTGCCATGATAAACCTGTTTGTGGATGCACTTTGGCTATGAAAGTGAGACTGTACAACTCTTCAAATTTGTTGGATAAATATTAATTTTAAGAGAAATTAAGCTCCAGATTGTTTAAAACAATGGATTCCTTAGGCTTAAAGGATGGTCTTGAAATCAAGTCTTCACATTGCAAGTTAGCCTGTCTCCTAGGCATGAAGGATGGTATAAAAAATTAATATAAACCCTAATATATATATCTGCAGAATTGATTGATGGAATGGAAAATGGTGTGAGATGCCACCATCTTGGGATCTATAACATGAATACTTATGTAGACAAGTTGCTGGAATTGGTAACAAAACATATATATGGTTTCTCTAGAAGAAAATGTTGCGAGCCGATGCCGATGTGGGGAATTAAAAGTTTTTTATTTTGATAAAAAAAAAAAAAAGAAATAAAGAAAGTTCAATGAAAAAAAAAAAAAAAAACTTCATGGTGGCATTTGAAAAATTGGAACTGCAAGCTTTTGCATTTGTATTCCCTATAATTTTAAAATATATTAAAATTTTAAAAGAGTATAGCCGCGCGGCTATACTCTCTAAATATATACGAATATTTTAAAACTGTAGCCTACCTTCTAAATATATACGAATATTTTAAATGTATAGCCGCGCGGCTATACTTTCTAAATACATAGGAGTGTTTTTACCGTATAGCGGAGCGTCTGTACTCTCTAACTATATTCGAATAATTTTAACAGTACAGCCGCGTGGCTATACTATATAAATATATTCGAATAATTTAAACGTATAGCCGGTCGGCTATATTGTCTAAATATTTACGAATATTTTAAACGTATAGCCGAGCGGATATACTTTCTAAATATATACAACTATTTTAACAGTATAGCCGTTCGGCTATACGCTCTAAATTTATACGAATATTTTAAAAGTATAGCCGGGCGGCTAGACTGCACAAAATGGTTTTCTTTTTTATAATTAAGTAATATCTTAGCCTTTTTAAATTACTTTAATTAGTAATTATGTTTTAATTATTATTTATTTAGTGAATGATTAGTGTTGAAATATTTTACTAATTTCATAAATTACTTAATGAATAGTAATTAATTGTGGACTTTTTCTTAATTTATTTTTATACAAAATTAGTTTGTTTAGTTTAATATTTTAAATTAAGTAATATCTTGCTTTATTTAATTATATTAATTATTAATTATGTTTTAATTATTCTTTATTTAATGAATAATTAGTATTTAAGTATTTTAATTAATTTCCTAAATTACTTAATAAATACTAATTAATTATATTTACTTATTTGAAATAATTTTAATTTTTGAATATATTTAAAAAAGAGTTTGAATTATTAGGAAATTATTTTAGTATTCAAAAAATGAAAATTATTTTACTTTCAAAGCACATCCCAATCTTGGGTTTCGATTGGAGTTGGCCTTGGGCTGCAATATTTTGAAGAATAGCCCAAATTCAGTTGGGCTTAGTCTTGGTCTGTTGCCCTCTAATTTTTATTTATTTATTTATTTATAGATGAATCAACCATCACTAGAGATTCTCAGATTTTCCCTCAGACAAATGGGAAAAATGTTAGGCCAAATTGGTCCAAAAAGGGTAATGCTTTTAGATATTGCTAACATTTCTTCTTCTTCTTCGTGCCATCACCATTTTGCTGGCAATAATAAACCTCATGATTATTGGTTTCCAAATCTTGATTAGCAGGCATTTATTTATTTATTAATTTATTAATTTAAGAAAGCCGAAAGAACATGGAGAGCATCATTCACTCTGTCCAAAAGAAAACGTTTACATAAATTGGACCTCCCACATGCCTCCTAGATCTCCACGCAACGTGTCCTTCTCTTCTTCATAAATAAACCTTCCTCCTTCTCAGGAGCTGAACATTGACTCACTCTCTCTCTCTCACTCAATTTCAACTGGAATTCAATGTCGTCGAACAATATGCAGTACAAGAATCTGGGCCGCTCGGGGCTGAGGGTGAGCCAGCTCTCGTACGGAGCATGGGTCAGCTTCGGCAACCAGCTCGACGTCAAGGAGGCCAAGTCTCTCCTCCAGACCTGCCGAGACCACGGCGTCAACTTCTTCGACAACGCCGAGGTCTACGCCAATGGCCGCGCCGAGGAGATCATGGGCCAGGCCATCCGCGAGCTCGGATGGAAGCGCTCCGACGTCGTCGTTTCCACCAAGATCTTCTGGGGTGGGCCCGGCCCCAACGACAAGGGCCTCTCCAGAAAGCACGTCGTCGAAGGCACCAAGGCGTCGTTGAAGAGGCTGGATATGGATTATGTTGATCTTATCTATTGCCACAGGCCGGATATCACTACTCCGATTGAGGAGACGGTGAGGGCTATGAACTATGTGATTGATAAGGGTTGGGCTTTTTATTGGGGGACCAGTGAGTGGTCGGCTCAGCAGATCACTGAGGCTTGGGGGATCGCCGAGAGGTTGGATTTGGTGGGGCCCATTGTTGAGCAGCCTGAGTATAATTTGTTGTCCAGGCACAAGGTTAGTGGGTTTTTATTGTTTTTGATTTTTGGTTTGTGGTTGTGCCCAGATGGGGAATGTTTGGCTTTTTTTATGAGGGTTTGTGGAATTTGCCAATTTGGGGTTTTTAATGTGTACCCATTGATTAGATGTGAAAATTTATTCAATAATTCTGAAAAAAAACAAAATTGTTGGTTGGATTACGTATGTGATGTAGTTTAAGGGTTTTGATTTGGTGGTGGATTTAGTGTTATAACTGTTATGTGAAAGGGGGTTGCTTTCATTTCACTTTTAGGATGAGATGCAGTTGGTTGATCACTTGGTAGTGCGTTTTCTTAAATAAAAAAAAAGATAATTGATGTTTTTGATAGGTGGGAGTGGATATTTGATGATTGCATTTTAGACTTAGTGACTGATGTTTACATAAGCAGATGCTAAGTATCCCTTGATTTAGTACCCAGTCATAATCACCAGAGAAGACTGGTAATGAGCAAGGTCACTCGCTCATGTACTATTAAGTTAAAAATTCACATATATAGAGGTTCTCTTAAATTTTAACTAATTTGAATATGCAGAAGTTCATATTTATATTGGTAACCCCATTTTTGCCAGTTTTCATTCATTGTTAACTTTCCTTCCACCTTTCTTCCCTTCTTTGAAGCTGAAACCCCTGTACAACAGGGACTGAAGCAACTCTCCCATAACCGTATATTCATTCATTTATGCCACTAGAATGGCAGCATCCTTCAAACTTCATTTCTCATTTTCATAGTCGTGTTCTATATTATTGTTATTTCCTTGTCATGGGCCATGAAATTAAATCAGTAGCAACTTAGCAAGAGATGAGTATTCCTTGTAAATGATCTTTAATGATTTTCTGTTACCCTCTCTGCATTGAATGAATTTATTGGTTCTCGGAACCTAGAAAGCTCTTATCTTTAGTTCTAACCAACAATCAAGAAATTATGATTTCAATTGTTGTGCTATCTCTATCTCAATGCTTTATCTTAAATTGTGTGGCATTTCTACTCATCCACGTCTGTTTCATTCATTACTAGATTACAGTTGACATGCATGCCTGTTACTTGGGCTTATATTTGTTAGGATTTTTTTTCCTGTATGTGTAGTATACTCCAATAACTGCATGCCTTTATATTTACTGATGATATCTGTCCCTTTTATGGAGAAGGGAAAGCAGCAATGGACGGATTTTCTCCTCTCTCTCTCTCTCTCTCTCTCATACTGATGATTCCTTCAACTATTACATGGGTGCAGGTTGAGTCTGAGTACCTCCCACTGTACACCAACTACGGTCTGGGTCTTACCACTTGGAGCCCGCTTGCTTCTGGTGTGCTCACTGGAAAATATAACAAGGGAAATATACCACCTGATAGCCGATTTGCATTGGACAATTACAAAGTAAGATTTCCATTAATCACTATGATAGCTCTGTTCCTAAGTACATACATTGTTGAATTGTCTAAATTGATGACCCCAAACTGCTGTAGTCTGTATTTTGTGTCTCTTCAAAATCAATAGAGGAGTATTATTGAGATCAATCTTTTAGTTTCATTTTTTTATATCGTATTATCATAAATTATCTTTCTGGTGTCAAAGTTGCATATACTGTTATACTTTTTTCTTCTTTATGGGTAGGACATTAACTTTTTGACTTATGCCTTGCAGAATCTTGCTAGTCGATCACTGGTTGATGATGTGCTGAGAAAGGTTAATGGTCTGAAGCCAATTGCAGATGAATTAGGTGTACCATTAGCTCAACTTGCAATTGCATGGTGTGCTGCTAATCCTAACGTCACATCAGTTATTACTGGTGCTACAAAGGAGTCCCAGGTTTGTTTTCAAAATATCACATCTCTGAGAGATAATATTAAGGCTGTGATTCTTTGCTACTATGCATGTGCTTGATCTGCTTGTATTTGGCTATTATTCAACTGTATGAAAATTTTCATCTCCGTCTGTGTCATGCCTCCAAAGGGGTCTGAATGTTATTTTTCATCTTAAAAATGGTGTTCAATGAATGTTGTTATTCCTGTTTTTGTGACATGTGGTGGGCATTACTATTGTTCCTTTAGTTTGTCTGCTCTTCAAGAAATGATTTATTGATCTTTGATTGGTCCTATCAGTTTTTCTGGAATTTTATAGGTAGGATTCAAATTTTAAATATTAATAGTTTAAATTAAAGTATTGGCACTTTGTTTACTTCTTATGTTTTAAGTTTATTGCAGTTATTCCCGCCTGCCATATATTCCTGATTTGGTATTTATGATTTTCATATCGTGTTATGTGAATAGATGCCTACCAAGTGAATACAATTTCTGCAAGCCATGGGCCTACTGCCATATTCGTATTCAGTAGGTCATTTTTCATATGGAGGGTAAAATATTGGTTAAAATGTGCCAGTTCCAGTAATTTGTTGTGTAAACATTCTTAAAATAGTGGTCATTTGCGAAGTGTGATGCCGTCAATGTAGGCTCCCCAGATCTTTAAATCCACAAAACATCTAACAATCTGAAATGGGTGAACAAGCGTGAAGCATTCCATTGTGAAGAGAGAACTCTGTTTGTTGGAAATGATGATACTGTAGAAGCAAATAGAGTTTTTATGTTCTCCCATTCCCACTAAAAAGGTGGGCAATAGCAATGTCATCTGTTTATAGTGACCAAAAGCTGTTATCGTCTATGCAGATTCAAGAGAACATGAAAGCTGTAGATGTAATCCCTCTATTAACTCCCGCTGTGATGGAGAAGATTGAGGCTGTTGTTCAAAGCAAGCCAAAGCGTCCAGAGTCATATAGGTAAACACACGGTATATTTTTGGGCTCCATGTATTTCTGCACATTACACAGCAGACTATGATCTTCAAACAGACAGAAATTTAAACTCATGCTTTTGAATTGTGGTCGGTTAGATTGTCTGATATTCTTTCATGTCAATGCTCAGACTATTCCCTGGATGTAATTTGTATGGTGTTTTAGCAATGAACTTGTCTGTTTTCCAAAAACAAAAAATTAAAAAAATTTGAGATTTAAAGAGTGAGGAAGTCGTGAATCGTGATGTTCTGAGCACTATCTGATGTATTGTGGAATTGGGCTTAAAGAGATTTTAAGATTGTGATAAATTGCTTGTATTTATTGTTTTGGATTTCTATATCAGCTGAAGTTAGAGTTCATCTGAGCCATTTTGAATTTTTATCAACATTTGGACATTTGGTATCCAATTGCATGGTTCAGCAAAAGAGATGGGGTGTGATGTGAATGGGTTGAGTTGTACGAAAGGCATGCTTTCCAAGTTGATAGGTACTAACACTTCAAAGGACTCTAAAACAAAGGGGGGAGTAATATTGACCTCTTCCAAAATCGTCAGTTTTTTTAAAAATTTTTTTTTTTGTCCGAACCAAACTAGTCTTCATAACCAGAAACACAATCCTCAAGCATAGTCCGACTGCACTCTGTTTGAGTCTCGGCATTGATCTTAAACTCTCCGGAGTTTTCTTTCTCGGCATCAATCTTAAACTCTCCGGAGATGTCTTCCACGGGAAGGTACAACCTGGACTCCGAAGTTATCATCCTTGGATTTGCAATAAGCAGTGAGGTCTTGCACCTCCCAAAAGCAACCGGCCATATCTTCTTCCACCAAGCCTACTTTGCACCTCCGACCAAGCAAAAAATAGGATTAAACAAGAGAAAAAGAGCCCTTACAAATGCTCTAATTTATGACCTAAAACCCTGGTAATAGCTCTTATTTTAGACACAAGGAGTTAGTTTCTTTAATTACAAATAAAGTGCCAAAACTCAAGAATTCAAAAGGGCTCAATCTCAAGCCCTCCAATGGCAGCGGCCACCAGAACGATAAAAAACAAAAAACAAAAATTCAATCTTTCGAACCAAACTCATTACTCAAAACTCAAATAGTCATATATAACAAAGTGTCATTTAACTTAAAAAGGAAACAGTTATTAGCACTTCAAAATAGTCATCTTGTGCCCTTTCTTTCTTTCTTATTTTTGACTAAGGAGTGCATATTAACTATTTTAACGTGTTAATAACAGTTCCCAACTTAAATACAAACAAAAAATATACAAAATTCAAATAATCCAAAATTATTTATTTAAATGTGGTAATGCATGGTCAACGGGGTCTAACTCATTAGAAAAAGACTTTAACTTGTAGACTAGTGGTCTCATGTTCGAACTCCATAACACCTTGTGAAACCCACCTCTATTTATAGTTTAAACTATCATTTGTATTTAAAAAAAAATTATAACGATGCATGAGGTTCATTTTAATAGCCTGTCCAAGGCCTAAAAGCCTCACACTTCGGTCCATGAATTTCAGTTTAACTCACATTCTATTTTTGTGTATATTTCTGTTTGTCAACTTTATTTTGTGTATCAAAATGGCTTTGCCTTGAGATCTTTTAATCAAAAGAAAGAATGAAAAGAAAAAGACAAAAAGAGAAAGAAAAAAAGAAGAGAGATTCATAAATTAGTTTAGCAGTTAGGCCTATTCCTTTCCCTCCATTCCCTGTATTGATGCCGCGTAATCCTTTGTACTGTTTGTCGTTTCAACTCCTACCCTTGTGCAACGTTCTCTCTCTCTCTCTCTCTCTCAAAACCAACAAAACCCCAACCCAAATCCATTTTTATCTTTTTTGTTTCTTTCGGATTTGACCCAAAATGTTGAAATACCGGTGCACCAGCCTTTAAGCTTTGATTTTCAAAGCTTGATCAGCGCATTTTTACAACCATAAAGGTACCCATTTTGCTATTTCTTTTCTTTTCCATGTTCATGTTCATTTTCTTTTTGCATGTTCATGTTTGAGCTTTCATTCTCATGTTCTCTTAAATACTTGATGACAAGATGTTTGTCAAAAGTACAAAGCATAACCATGGAAATTTGGGTTGGTTTTCTTAATTGTTTGGTTAGGTGGAAAGGAAAGCAATATTGGGTGGGTTTGGTTATTGCCAATGCTTTCTTCATTGAGAATCAACTCTATGAAAATTTTTGCACCTTTCTTTTTTGGGGGCTATCTTTCATTATGGATTGAGGAACCTAGTAATGGTTAATTTTCCACAAATGCATGATCTTGTTGGTTTTGGATGTTCTTGAATGGTAACTTCCATAAAGACAGGAAGTATGGAGACGACCCATCAAAGACTTCGTACACAGTTTAGTAATTTGGCATTCTATGTCAAGCTCACTATGGCTTTCGTTACAAAAGAAGAATTTTTTGAAGATATATGATGGAGGCAAGAGAGTGTTTATAGGTGCACCATGGGATCAGTTTTTATATAGAACAATTTTTTTGTGTTTAGTATTATGTACTTCAATTTGGAGAAGCAGATTTTGAATTATTTGTCATCAAGGATCTAAAGCTTGAAAGCCAAAGAATGCTCATATGTGAAGCCTCATGTGAAGTAAAGTCCTTTTGAGACCATGACTAGTGAGGCTCCTGGTACTTCTGGTCAACAGTTCTGCAAAGATACAATAAATCATGATCGAAGTAACAAAAGTGCTGCAGATGACAATGAAAATAATATTTGTGCACAGACTGGTGAGGAATTTTCAGCGGAGTTTCTGCAGGATCGTATTTCACAAAGAAGATTAGCCCCAGTAGTGACTGGCGTTGATCAGCGCCAGTCGAAAAGAGTGGGTTTTAATTTAAATAAAAACCATAAGCTTGTTTATGAGGATCTCGCTGGTGGTGTTGGGCTAAGGAGAACAGATTCTGACTGCAGTTCAGAATTCTCAGATTTTAGTCCAGCGGCTGCTACAGGCTTGGTGGCTGATATAGAGAAAAATGTTTATCCTAATAACATAAGCAGATACCACTGGGAATATGGTGCTATTGGGCAAGTATCAGGTAACTTTTCGGATGAAGTTAATCGTGATCATGTTATTGGAAGACCAACTACTCCACCTCTTTATGTACTGGAATCCCCTCAGTCATACCATCCTTATGGCCAAGTATTTTCTGAAGGTTCTTTCTCTTTCAAAATGAAATTTCTCTGCAGCTTTGGGGGAAGAATATTACCAAGGCCAAATGATGGGAATCTCAGATATGTGGGTGGAGATACACGGATTTTATCTATTCGCAAAGGCACCAATTTGGAGGAACTAATGAAGAAGACTTTTGCAATTTGTAACCAACATCACACTATTAAGTACCAACTTCCTGGTGAGGATCTTGATGCACTTGTATCTGTGTGTTCGGATGAGGACCTTCATCATATGATAGAGGAATATCTTGAGCTAGAAAGAACTTCTCAAAGATTGCGGATCTTTCTTGTTCCTTTAAATGAAACTGAGAGCCCAAGTTCTGTGGAAGCAAGGGTAACGCATCCAATTGGTGCCGACTCCCAATTTGTTTTTGCTGTTAATGGCATGCTAGACCCAAGTCCTCGGAAAAGCTCCAGCGGGCAAAGTTTGGCCAGTCAGACTAGCCAGTTTGGAAATACCTCAGATTATAGTCCAACTTTTCATAGAGAATCTCCAACTGCCACATATTTAGAGACCAAAGATTATAGTCCCAGTTCCTCAAATGTGTTGGGAACATTAACTAAACCTGCTCCTCAGCTCCTAGCTACTCTTCAGATCCCAAAGAAGTCTTTTAATCACTCTCCTCCCATATCTCCTGTTCTACTTCAACATAGAGATCCCAAGAGTTCTAATGTGCAGTTTTATTTGGATCGACCGTATTGTGATGGTAACGGAGGCATTGCTCCCTCTGTTATGGAAAAACTTTCATGTGACAATACCTATTATCTGGATGCTGTGGGCTATAATGAAAATCTTCATCATGGGCCTCCAGTGTTGATTTACCATCATCATAACAAATACTTGGCTGAAACTTCCCGGACAAGAAAGTCCCAGAATGTGCACTCCCACAATCGTAGCTTTAGTGAGAATTCTGTGCCTTCTCCAAAGTATGGTCAAGGTGGTATGAACTCCGAGAGACTCTTGCCTCTGGAAAAGGCCCTACATTCTGAAAAGTCTGTTTCTCATCCTACAGTGGGATTATTTTCAGGGTCTGATGATAGAGATGCTTCTCATCACAGAATAATGCATGCAGTACTTTCTGACTCTCAGTTGCAGGAACATGTTCAGAGGTCCTCAGAAGGAGAAGTTATCTCAGTGTCCTCATTGAAATGCAGAAGAGCAAAATCACCTTCACTGAAGATGCAAAGATCCTCGCAAGAATGGCCTGTGCAACATGAAGACATGGTTGATGGGAAACATGAAATGGTTGAATATAGTAATCAATTCACAATCAGGAAAGTTGACCAATGTAAGGAGGAACAGGGTCTGGGGATGTTGAACCGGACAGACAGGAATGACACTTGTGCTGATAAAAACTGGAACAACTTTGAAGGAAGTGTTGATGATACATCAAATGATACTGTCATGAAATTTAAGAAGGTTCAAAATGTGAACTGCCTGAGCAGTGTTTCCTTATCTTCAGATGATTCACAATACCCTGGAGGTGGGGTTTCTGGTTTACCAATTTCTGAAAATGAAGGTTCTAAAGATACTATGGGTCGCCAAGGCTACGAATTTGACACAACTTCTCAGTTTTCTCTTAGGAGCCAAAGTTGTACAAGGGATCAGCAGTGTGCTACAACTGAGAGAATAAGTGGTCAACCAGGGATCAGCAGGGTTGCCACTCAGGAGTTCTTAGATGTAAGTATTTTTTCCTCTGCAGATTTTTAAAAAATATTTTCTAAAAATTCTTAATAAGTTCTACCTATTTCAGAAATTGGCTACAAGTGCTGCTTCAGACGGAGAATATTCTCCCCATGACAAGGACCCTGTGAATTATCCCGAGTATGTGGTCGAAAACGTAGGTCTTAGCAGACAGTCTTCTGAGGTAACCAAGTGTGACGATGCTATCCCTGTCCAGTCACAGCGCTTGGATAATCATCATGACAACAAGGCGACGGAATCAGTGGTTATTGTTGAAGACTTAACTAATAGTACACCACCTGGTATCCCCTCCTCTAAAGTGGCCTATCATGTCTCACATATAGAAGATGAGGACAGTGATGAATGTTCGTCTCCTAGGGAAACAGACACAGGAAGTACAGCTCCAGAATCTGATGACAAGGTAAACATACTCCTTATTAAATTTAAGCTAAGATTTTTATGGTAATGTGTCTGGTGGTAAACTTAAGCTCCTATCCTCTATTTTATAGGGTGTGACAGCTGATGGCAATCATAGGCATGAAACTATTAGCGATGTTGCAATAGCTGAAATGGAAGCGGGCATCTATGGTTTGCAGGTTGAGAACTACTATCTTGATGGATTTATGCGTGATCTGATATTAATTATCTCTTCTCAGCATATGATGGATGCTTAATTTGTTTGGCAGATCATAAAGAATGATGATCTCGAAGAACTGCAAGAGTTAGGATCTGGTACATATGGAACTGTCTATCATGGGAAGTGGAGAGGAACAGATGTTGCTATTAAGAGAATAAAAAAGAGCTGTTTCTCCGGCAGATCATCAGAGCAAGAGCGACTGGTGGGTCCCCGAACTCATTAGTGTTCAAACAGTGGAGTTTCTTAACTGTTTCAGTTCTGGTTGTGATGTTCATGTGTACTGTAAATTTTCTCATAACGTGCAAGCTTTCCACAACGAAAACATGAGGAAAATATTAAATATTATGTGCTAAATTGATGTTATAGCTTCCCATTCCTTGAAGTATATATAAATGGCTTGGGGTTAAATGTAGATCCAACAGTTTAAGATACTTTTGCAATGAAAATGAAAAATTCACTTGTTTTGGCAGACTAAAGACTTCTGGAGAGAGGCAAAGATTCTGTCCACCCTTCACCATCCAAATGTTGTAGCATTTTATGGGGTGGTGCCTGATGGGCCTGGGGCAACATTGGCAACTGTAGCTGAATTTATGGTGAATGGATCACTGAGACATGTCCTAATAAGGAAGGATAGGTTAGTTGATCCATTTTTCTTTTGTTCAATATATCCTCTAACTTGAAATAGATTTATGTAGTCTGTCGATTCTTTCTGCAGAGTGCTTGATCGTCGAAAGAGGCTCATAATCTTAATGGACGCAGCTTTTGGCATGGAGTATTTGCATTTGAAAAATATTGTCCACTTTGATTTGAAGTGTGACAATTTGCTTGTTAATCTGAGGGATCCTGAACGTCCCATATGCAAGGTAATTGGTGAAAAACAATATGTTGCATACCTTCCCCTCTTCCATATTTGTTTTGACAGTGGATTTAAACTTAATTACTAGTTTTGGTATATTTCTCAATGAGCTGTTAACAATTAGTTGTTTCAAAAAGTCCATTTTTTATTCACTAGTCAGGAATGCCTTTTCTTATATAGGATGCATTATATAGTTCTCCTAGGGTGGTTATCTGCTTTGCAGGTTGGAGATTTTGGGTTGTCAAGAATCAAACGCAACACACTAGTATCTGGTGGCGTACGAGGAACCCTTCCGTGGATGGCGCCAGAATTATTAAATGGAAGCAGTAACCAGGTCTCCGAGAAGGTTAGGAATTTAGAATATAACCAATCACTTTTGCCAGGAAGATTGAGCAAAGTGGAATCTGGAGCCAAGCATGCCTGATTCTTTAACCTGATCATTTTGGTGTTCCTTCTTTAATAGGTTGATGTTTACTCATTTGGTATTGTAATGTGGGAGATCCTGACTGGGGAGGAACCGTATGCTAACATGCACTGCGGTGCTATCATAGGTAAGTTATTCTAGCCTATTGCTTAAATGTTTGTCTCTTCTAAGTTCATTCTTAAGCCTTCTCAAGAGACTCCTTTCTGAAAAACTGATGTCCTTGGAAGGCAACTTATGAAGGAATAACTCTCTGCAGTTTCAATGTATGAGACTGCCAGTGGGAAAATGTAGTAATTAGGATTTGAGTTCATTTGATTGTTTGGAGGTAGCCATTTCTTGAAATTTACTTCAACTACTCCAGCGAGAATATGAAGACCGTGCTCTAGTAACTCTTACCGTACATTTTCCCGTACAAAGAATGTATGCCTTCAGCATTTCCTACATAAGTATCCATACATCCCTTCTTATGACTGATCGAGGATAAGTAATTCAATCCTCAACTTTTTCTGGATTAACCATCTTGGGAAACAATTCAATGAGTTATACTTTTAGACAGTTTTAAGAAATTACACTTCAAATCAGAAGAGTTTTGACCTTCATGTAGAACTAAGAAGAAACCTAAGCTTCTTCTTCATATTAAAAAGTGATGTCAAAGTTGAAGTATTGTGAAATGTTTTCGTTTTGAGGATAGCTATATATGTTACCAAACCATGCCTTAGTAAAACTAGATCTGTATCTAGTTCACATATCCGAAAATTTTAATTTTCCTAATAGAACCTTGTCTTTGCCTATGCCTCATTCCTTGCAACATGCCCTTCATTTCAAAAAGATTTGATTTATTATTTCTTTACCAGGATTTGTAGCCATAACATTGTCTTTTTTGGAGGTTTTTCTTACAAATTTTGACAAAATTTTGTTTTATCATCTTTTCATTGAAGGGGGAATTGTAAATAACACACTGAGGCCTCCTATTCCAAAGCGTTGTGATTCTGAGTGGAAAAAATTAATGGAACAGTGCTGGTCACCGGATCCTGCTGATCGCCCGTCATTCACAGAGATTACACATAGGCTGCGTGACATGTCAACGGCACTCCAGAAAAAGCGCCCTAATCTTGCAAGTAGATGAAACTTAAAATCCTCATGTAAGTCAGACTCACTAACATAGAAGTAGTTTCAACACTTAGTATAATTAATATTCCTGTAAATTTTGATCTTCATAGACTGAATGCATGAATGAAATCTATAAATTTTTCCATTGGTTGCAATCATTACATATGGCTCCAGGCAGCCCGGACCCTTTGAATATCCCTCTCCTAAGTCTTAACACTGCCCGGTCTTCTATTAAGTGGTCATTCCCACCCCAGAAAACCCAATAACATCCCTGATATATATCTCCGAACCTTGAATTAGTTAACTTGGGCATCAAGATACCTAGTTTTAGGGCCTTACACTATAGTGCAAAATTCCTGTACTGACCAATATGAATCAACTGAAATGATTTTAGTCGATTGGCTCACGGCATACCTTTCGTGACCAAGAAAAAATCAGACACCTGCCCACACACACACGCACAAAGCTGAGAGATCTGTTAAACTTTCTCCGTCAGAGTTGGGGCTCCATAGGTGTTAACCAAACCACTGAATGTAAAAATTTATACTTAAGGAAAGACACATGCAGAAAAACAGGCATGGAGTCTTTTGTGCAATTTGTAAACTTCAAATATGATGAAAAAGAAGCTTTTTGAATTTGAAAAATCATTTTATCAACAATATTTAATGACAAGCGGATATTTATGGTAATCATGATGATATGATAATTATCTAACCAGAATCGTCTCACTTTTTTTTTTCCTTCAAACAACAATAGAAACAATATGTTTAATCTGTTCTCGAATTTTTCCCTACGAATTTATCTCGGTGCAGTCACTTTTGTTGAAAAAGCTTTCTCTATCATTTTACAGTTGCAATGGGTTTCTTTACAACGATGAATTATTTCTTTTATACTTGCATATGTAGTTGTTGGGATGACTTTTGCAATGAAGAACCGAAGAACTAGTCTTCAAATTTCGTAGTTTATTAATATCCTTGACATGTGAATGGGAGGTTTGAGATCTTTCTTTCGTTCTATCTAATATATTAAGTAAACTTCGCAATCGATTTCCAACCTCCATCTCATGGTCTTTGTCCTGCATAGCATGTGTAAGCATTGTGAAAAATAAATAAATAAATAAATATTTTAATATAAGCGATAGTCTAAACTACAAGGGGAGGGAGTTTCTCACACACACACTACCAAGATGCCATGGGGGTTCGAACTTGAGACCATTGGTTTGCAAGTCATAGGGACGGACCCAGGATTTCAAATTGGGGTGGGCTAAATTTACCTTAAACACATAGCTATTAAACTTGACAGTACTAAGTGAAATTCATTGATAACAAAAGACTACATCTAAGCATGATGACATAATGAGTTTTACCCCTCAAAATGCACATAGTTCTTTTATATTTTCTACGTGCAGGTGTATGTGAAGTGAAGGGGGGTTATTTTTTACCAAAAAAGAAAATAAGAGGGGTTGTTTTCGACCTAAAAATAAAAGAAGCAGGGGTTTTTTCTTTTTTGTGTTTGGCCTTTGGGCCCTTTTGTACCAAAAGAAAAAGAGGAAAAAAGGTGAAGGGGGATTATGAGAGTTTAGTGCAGGGCTATTCATTGGGTGGGATGGGTGTATCAGTTTAGGCTTAAAAAGACAAAGTCACCTGGGCTATAGCACGTTTGTCAAAGAGTAGGTCCGTCTCAAGTCAAGGTTCTTTTTTATTGGACTAGATCCTATTGGCAAAAAATAGATAGAGGAAGAAGATGGGGTAAAGAAAAACAAGGAGATTGGGAACTCAGCTCCCAAAAAACACTTCAATATATTGATAGCCTTGACTATTTGATGGTCATAATTATACGGTGTGACATGTGCTGAGAGTTATTAAAATGTGAGTATCCAACCCAAAATTAATTCACAATGGATGAAGAGGCCTAAGATTTTTTAAAGCCTAATACCGTATTAAAATGTAAGCATTTAATCCAAAATCAGTTGACAATAAGTGAAAAGGCTCAAGATATTTTAAAATATTCATAGTGTCAACACCCTAAAAAATAGATAGATACACTTTGACCTTTGTTTTGCTTGGCCCTAGCAGAATAATTGTGATTGCGAAAGTGTGTTCTAGCTTCAAATCCAAGAATACTTCCCCACCGCCATTGTCTATCTATCCGTCCAATTGTCCCTATCCTATCTATGGCGATATCATCTTCTTGAAAAACTTGTGCACCAATGGAAAAGAAAATATACTAACATGAAAGATTAGTGGCTAGTCTAATGTCTAAGCATTATAAAAGCATAGGCATTACTCGACAGCATTGCTTTGGTTATCCTGTCCCCCCCAAAAGTTTAGATAACGTTGCTAAAGGCACCATTGTAGTGTGTGCTTTTATAGGCATAGTGTGGGATTAGCAATTGTCCTGATAGTACACAACAACTAGGTCTACAGTTTTATGAAAATAAGCAATAGTATATTATTGATAAACAAACAAAAATATAAAGCAATTATGCGCCGAATATGGGTAAAACTTCTTAGGTGATCAAACACAACAATATGTTGAATTGATATAGAGAGAATCACGCACAACTCAAACAATGACTAAATCCCCTATTCAGCAACTAGAAGCACATGTACTCATACTTATAAATAAATAAAAATAAAAATCAATATTGAAAACCAAAAGCTAAAAATAAATAAAAATCCTAAATAGAAAACAAAGCACAACAAACTCCTAAAAAGTTTTTGAAAATTATTAGACTAAAACAAAACTAAGAAACAGGACTACCGGTCTATATTTTAATTACACGACTTGCATGTCACACGGTGCGTGCTCATTTGTGTATGTCTTTCCCCACACATAATGTGAAAGTACTTACATGAGGATACAAATAGACATAAAGTATATGTGGGTGAGAGAAATCAACACAAAGTTCTATATACATTTTTCGTGATCATATTGTACTGCAACTTATTAAAAAGCTACTATATGCCGCCACAGATATTGGGCTAATTAGCTAATTAGCTTACTATAATACGTCTTGTTTATTTCTTTAAGCAATCAATTGATCCAAAAGTTAAGACTTGGGCGCACTTACATTCTCAATTTCAGTCATCTAAGTAAGCTACTTGCCAAAGAAAGACTACCAACAACCAACCTTTTGCTTCTGATCCTCGACCCTTCTCTTCTTTTGCGGTTGTAGAAGCTTTGACTTATTTTTCCATAATTGTCAGCTTGATGTTTGGCCACTGATCAGCGTTTGGGTTGTGCTAGCTGGCTGCTCAAGCTCGTCATTCTTTGTTTGGTCAGGCTCAATTTGTCTGTTGAGGAGTAAAACCTTGCACCAAAAATATATAAAAACTTGGGCTACTTATATTCATTGTCAAGTAATTTTCGATTGGATGCTCTAATTCATTCGGACTTTAGAAACCCGGTTTATTTGATGGGTTATTAGGGGAAAGCTAGTTGATTAGTGCAAACACAATTTCACGACACTAAATTTCTTCATATGTGAAACATGTATGTAGTTTTATTAAAAAGTTTAAATGCTATTTTATATACCAATTGTCGACTCGTTACGAATTTATCGCATTCAAAAAAGTACTCCATTTTAAGCCATTTGTTTTCCAACATTGGGTGGTGTGTGGGGTTATATGCTTTCCAAGTCAAATGGTTTATTGGGTATATATTATTTGAAGTGCCCCATCCCCAGCTCAAGTCAACCCCCTTCTATTAGACTTTCGATTGATCAGCCCGTTGAACATGCAAAAAGAAAATGGCAAACATAATCGTTACCGCAAGACTCATTGTCTCAATTCCATTTCAAGTGTCAACTTAGTCAAATCTTGCTTTCCCTTTTCCTCCTCTTTTGGTGGATCCAAACTTTGTTTTTTTCTGATGAAAATAATGAACATATTATGTTTACATTATTATAACATAACGTAGCAAAGTGACTTTCTTTTTTCTGAAAGAAAATGCTTGTTACAACTTTTAAGATATTTTTCTAAGGTAAGCTTGGCTAATTATCAGTAAAATAAGCATAATCATGAACTAAAATATGATTAAATGATAATCAATATTAAGAGCCAGGGAAACGGAGCCATGGAAACCCCCACTGGTGATTGTGCTGGCGGACGTAATGAATGATGCATCCTATATAAATATTGGTCATCTATAGCCAACTCAGCCATTTCAATCAATGCAATGGCGAAGTGCCAGAAGCATAATATATACAATATGCAATCTCTCAAAACTTCCCTAATGAATTATATATATATATTGGGCATCTTCATTATTTGTTTCCTGTTGTGATATATAATATTTGTTTGCCTTGGTGTTTAAAAGTATTGGGCATCTCTACTTGGTGCCAATTGAATTTTAGTTAAACTCACATTCTAAGTGTTACCCGGGTGTTCTTGAAACGCAATTAATGGCATACCTCAAAACAGAATTCGTATAATGTGTCTTTTATTTTGTTTTTTTTAACCTAGGATTTCGAATGCATAGATAAATACTTTTAATCACTTGAGCTACAAGCCCCTTGCAAAACTTATTGTGTAACATCATTAACTGAAAATTCCTAAAAAGTACAATTAGGTATGAGAAAATAAACATGCTTCTTTTGGGTGACACTTTGGCATCACACTTTCTTATATCAGGGAATCTTTTATGATCACAACATTTCTATTTTCAACTTCCTTCTTTTTTACCAAACAAGTGATAGTATTTTATTAGATCAATTGAAAAAGTGCATGTATAGCCATCTTAATTAGTAATACAGCAGACATGGGTAAAGCTTCCCTAGTGACCAAAGTCAGCTCTAGAGCTGAAACGATTAGGAGAAAATAAATCGCAAAGAACTTGTCTGAAAACCCCTATCTATCGTCTAAGTTGTCCTAGACCAAGTCAATTACATCAAGGACAAAACGTGACCGCTAACTGGCATAACTTTGCTAGAGAAACTAGACCACCCAACAAATACATCAAAATTTCTAGGAATTACGAGAGAAAACCAAACAATTCATAGAGTTTCTGGACTTTAATAACAAAGTAAACCAAATCTAAGAAGCCAAACAACATAGACTAAAGGAGTAGCAACACTTTGCTCTGCAAATGATGCAAAACCAAAGCCATTCAAATCCATAACATAGACAACAAGATCTGCCAAGAGGAAAGGAGCATCGACGGGGAATAAACCCCTAGATTTGAAGCTTCTCGTTCTAACTCTCCTCCACTGGCTAAGACACGGTTTGCTGTGAAAATCTACGGGATTAGAGACAGCCACAACCAAGTCTGCAAAAAAGAAAAATGAAAAACCAAAAGGAGCAAGAGGAAAGGAGGGGCAAGGATGGAAGGGAGGAAGGGAGGGAGAGAAGCATAAGGGAGGAGAAGAGAAGGGAGGGGGATGGGAAGTCACCGACCCCAAAAGGGCAGCGGCTCCTAGAGTTTCTTCGCTTGTCGCTCGCTCGAGTGAATATTTGGTACCTAAATGTGTTTGGATGAGGAAATTTAAAAGTACAAAGGAATTCATAAATGACTGAAATTAATATTCTAGAATTTGTAAAGTTTCGTGTTTGGCTATAACATATTTAAACATGCAATTTAACGTTTCTTTGTAAAGTTACCTTTTTTTAAAAACTCAATCTCTATTGGAATTTTAGAAAAGACAACTATTTAGATAGAATTTAAAGTTGGGATTTATGACCTCCAAATTCCATGTTTTTTTCCATGCAGAATTTATAAATTTCTTTGTTTTGTTATACAAACACGGGAATTGGTTTGTGTCAATTTAGAAATTCTGAATTTTATCAAAATTGCATGTTTATTTCTCTTATCCAAATGCTTTGTAAAAAAATATTAGCAACTTATTCATAACTTCCTTCTTAGTTGATTAATTAGCAGGTATATAAGCGCGTTATAGGAAACAAAATACATAGAGAAATAAAAGTTGCATTATTGAAGCTTCCTGTCGGTTGGCTCAATTTCTCTGTTAAATTTAGGAGTAAATTAGCAAGTTGATTCTATAATACTAAAGCAATTAATAAAATTAAAAATTAAAAAATAAAAGAAAAAGGAATAATAGTTGGGGGAGGGGGGGGGGGGGGGGGGGGGGAGAGAGGGAATGGAGTTGTGTATGGGAGGCGTCATCGGTTGCGGAGCTAGGAATTGAGGGGGACATATCTTGCAAAATATAGAAATAAAGGGAATGAGAGCATAAACACTACAAGTTCTCGTAGAGCTTCTTGAAAATCATTGTTAGACCCTTGAACCAATATAACCTAAAGTAAAAAGAAATAAGCTTTAAATTACAACTTTCACACATCAAGTTATAATTGTTGTATATATAAAACTCGTGTATCATTTTCCAATATTCAATTCAATTCAATTCATATACACAACATTAAATTATTTACACACAAAGAGAGAAAGAAAGAAAAGAAGAGTGAAATTGCTTGAGAGAGAGAGAGTTGAGTAGGGACCTGGGACCCCTCTGGTCCCTACGTGGCTCCGCCACTAGGCGTCATGACGGGGTGTGTTGGTGGGGGAAGGGAATGAGGGAGAGAAGAGTAAAAAAAGATTTTTATATTTTTTGTTTATTTTTCTGAATTTTTTAAACATTGAAATCAATGGAGGACCCAACGGAAGTGGTATTTTGCAATATGTTGGACACTCATTTGAAATGTTTGAAAAATTTTATACAACTTAAACCTACCACCAAAAACAAGTTCTATGTGTATTATACTAATAAAATAGCTAGTTGATTACTTATAAACTTTAGCCAAGTGGCATGGGATGAGTAGGGTGATCTTGAAGATTCTTTTTATTATTGTTATTTTTTAGTACATCAATTAATTTGTTGTATATGTTCTAGGATCTTCTATTTTGTTTTATGGTCGCATTGCTCTAGGAACAATGACATTATTTGTTGACCCAAAAAATAAGGTACTACGTACATGACTAATGTTCTTCTATCGCCACACCCCACAACAATTTTGATTCTCTCTGTTAACGAGATATTCTAGCCCTATTAGGATTTTTCCTTCTTATTGTATTAGGATTTTATTTATTTCCTTTTGTATAGATATTATGTAATTAGGATTTCTTTTATTTCCTAGTTTAACCCTACTAGGATTTGTAACCTTGTATTATAAATACCTACTTTCGGAGAATGAAATACATCTGAAAATATTCTACTATATTATTTGACTTCTCAAGGACAAAATGAAAACAGAAACGATGGGAAAAGAACAATCCATCCATTTGTGGAGCCAACACTCTCCATTAATAATGCACCATAACCAAACAAAAACTCGATCGTGAACAGTCAGCAAGGCTTGTGGGTCGACAATACTGGTTTTTACTTGTATTTATATTCACCGACAAGCAATGCTAGGTATATCGCATTTGCAGACTATATTTTATATCACCTCTCTAATAAAGGTGTAACTCTTCAATACAATAGAGCCCACCTCTATTAAAGATGTGGTATAGAAATGTGATATAACATTTCTGCAATAGATGAGCTTTCATGCGTTGGTTCAGTTTTTTATAGTGCTTAGATTAAATCAAACTTATTTGACGTACACATAATTCATGTAGTGAAGAAAGTTACTTTCATTCTTGGGTGACACTATTATAATCACATAAGTGCCTAAATAAGTATATACATGCATGCTACGCTTAATTTATGCCTGTTCCTTCAAATCTTGTTCACTAATAAATGTACCATGGAATCCATATGGAACCCTAGCGGGCAATCTCACCAACCCCACTTGCTTCATGCTTGAAGCTTTCAATATCACTAGCTCCGACCTCTCATCAACCTCGTCCCTCACAAAACCCATTATAAATCCATCATCATCTTCTTCAACTTGGTTTCCCATGCTATCATTTTTCCTTTTTGGCACGTATAAGGGTTCACCTCCAAACCGGCCGGTCCCATACAAATGCTTAGTCACCGAACCAGTTTCCAAATCCACCTTAGCAATGCCCGAACACTTGGGCCACGGCTCGGCTATTGCCATGTACACATACCTGCTCTTTCGCCCTACCACCTCTTTATTCACTTGCCCCACTTCCAAATTCAAACCCGGGACCAAGACCCGGCGGGTTGATTCTTGAGTCCTCAAATTCATTCGCATTTCGGTCAATTCAGCCCGAATTGGGTTGTTTTCGTGCTCGTTAAACACCGAATCAGGCGGGTCCATGCACGACCCGATCACAACAATAATCGGGTCACCCACTTCAGAAGTTTCCTCCCATGCATTACACAAATGGAAACAAAAGCAATTGGGCACGTCAATCCACTGAATCCCCGATTCATCCACATTGTTTCTAGGCAAAATTCCAAACCTAGACGTCTTGTTCGGGTCGTAGATTACGGGCGACCCGCCTTTGATCATTTCAGATAACTTGAATACCACTTGCTGATCCGGGATCACCACATAGTTTTGGGTTATAGCAAAATCATGCACCATAGTTGGTTGGTCTAGCGTGATGTCCACGTCATGTGACTTTGTCCCGCTCGCGCCAAACTTGAAGTACTTGAGGTACGGTTTCTTCACCACGTCGTAGCTCAGCACGTGGAGCTCACCCGTTACGGGGTCCACCTTGGGATGAGCAATCACGGGCCGGTCCAGCCCACCGTTAAAATCGAACCGTCCAATTGTTTCAAGATCACCATCACCCTTGATTTTCACATTGTAGGGAAGATCATCTTCGGACATGGCTAATAATCGTCCGTTAAAATAAACCAAGCCAGCATTAGCCACGCCAGTCCCACAAGAGACGTCAACCAAGCCGACGGTGGCTCGAGCCATGAACAAGCAGAGCCGAGCCAGTCCTGAGTGACCATGAAGTTCACCAATCGGCTTCGGGAATATAGACCGGCCCATCTTGGCTTCTTGCTCGAGCCGGCTCGTGCGGGTGTACCTACAGCTGTAGCTGGCTCGGTTAGCTGAGCCTAGAGTGAGCGCGTGGATCATACCGTCCCCATCAAACAAGTGGTGTCCGCCTGCCGGCTCAAACATTGGATTGGCGCCGTTTCGGACATAAACGCCACGTAGACAATCTGGGATTTGACCCACTACCTCTAAACCGTTCTGAACCGGACACTCCCGAACCGGTGCGAAATTACCGGATATTTGGACCGCCGGGTCAATGGTTTTGGGCAAACTTTGCTTCTTTTCTAGAGGCTCTATCAGTGAGGTTTCTATTGTGTTCAGGAGTGAGGCTGCTAATTTTTGAAGTGGGTTTAGGCGAGGTTGGTGAATATTGGGTTTGATAGGGTTCACTTGTGGTAACAATGGTTTAGTGTTTGGAGGTGGCAAGGGTGGCCATAGAGGTTTTTGGGTTTTCTGGGGTAGGGTTTTCTTGGATGGGTTGATGAGGATTTTGCATGTGATCTGTGTTGTGGGTGAGCGAGTAATTTGAATGGGATTTTTGCGAAGTGTGGAAGAGGATGGTGGAGTGTTGGTGGTGGTGAAGTGCAAAGAGGCATGCATAACTACAAATTTAGAGAGACACAGAGAGAGAGAGAGAGAGAGAGAGAGAGAGAGTGGTGTGATGAATAAGATGGGTAGAAGGGTGATTATATAGTAGAAGTGGAAAGTGTGTTAAGTGGGGTCTAGGTCACATTTCCAGCAAGTGACAAGTGGTATATATATATATATGGTTCTTGCTTGATCTCGATCGTTAAGAGTGTTGAAGATCATATGTCTAGTTTTTCTTCTCTGTTCAACCTTCAAATACATATACAGAAAACAAAAATCTAAAATTTCAAAGAGAAACAAACCTAATTGGAGGGAAATTACACATGTGTAGTGTAGAAGATGCTTGTGGACACGTAAGTATCTTTTGCTTTCTCAGTCCAAGAAGGAGGTACTTATAATTGACACGTAGTAAATTTATGAACTATACAAGGACACGTATCACTCCCAAACATATTTATGTGCCTGATTAATGGTAAGATGAGATTGATGAAACAAACACGATTGTTAGTTAATGCCATGCCTGTTTAGAATGTAAAATTTGAAAGATAGGGAATCCATTTGATGTTTTAAGTTGTTCGTGTAGCTCAATCGGTTGAACTCTTTTATCTTTATTCATGTGGACATAGATTCGTAACTCCCATCCAATATTTGTGTAAATTCGACCCTTTAGAGCATTTCCAGCAGGGAGTCTAACCCAATCAAAAGGCTTTTCAGGCTCCCAAAAGCCATTCCAGCGATGAAATCTAGCTTTGGCAAGACGTGGGGTCCATCAAGCCCGGGCAAGGCCCAAGGCAAGATAAGCTCGACCTACTGTCTGCAGACGCTGACGCCAACTTGACGTCATTGAATAAAAAAAAAACCAAAAATATCAGAGTTCTTTATTTATAAATACCTATAAATTTTTTATTTATTAATCTCATACGTATAAATAAAAATAATCTCATGTGAATAGTAATTGCTCTTGGGTTACCATGACAATGGGTAGAAAAGCCAAAAATAAAAACAAAAAGTGTTAGGGCAGATATTATTAACGTGAACAGTAATCACCCTTACTTGCTATTGTTCTTATTTGTCATGAAAAATGGATGTAAGTGCTCTTAGAGCTTAAATTTTACGTTAGCCCAAAATTTGATACTTCAAACCTAAAAAGTCACCGTATCAATAAATGAGATCAAAGATTAAGAAAATTAAATAGACTTGATATTCGTTTATAAAGTACTTTCATGGTTCTTCCAATTATTAGCTCATGTATAATGTTATTAACAAAGTCTAAATTTCTCCATCCAAATATATGTTATTAACACACACACAAAAAAAGGAGAAAAACAAATAAGGTGATCTAAGCATGAATTAGGAATGACATATGTATACAAGGACACGTGGGTGAGGAGCTCTTGACCACCTCATCGTCCGTTTGACCTCCATGCAAATGAATGCAAAGCAATGACCAGAAGCGTACGGTGACCCACGTGCACGGCATGGCACCTTCCCTATATATATATATGTATATTGTCATTTCCAAGCCCTTGGTTTCTTCCTCAACCTTTTGCAGTCGATCGAGAGCTGAATTGCATGGCTGGTTAGAGTGTGAGTTTGTCGTTCTCCTATTTCAACGCGTGCCCAAAAGGACAGTCCTCTGTCTACGTGTCTTTTACAGGCATTTGAAACCCACGTGGAGTGACTAGAGTCAACCCATGACTAGAGTCAACCCTTTATTTATTTATTATTATTTATAGTTACGAAACTATTTTTTTATAATGTTATAAGTAAATATTTGGTGGCTTAAAACAAGTCGGATTGGATTATATCTAATCCTAGTAGGCCCCAAATGTAATAGGATTTTGAATTCCACATATAGATGATGATGTCTGTACAGATGGATCGTACTAGGTAATGTAATAATATATTTCAGTTAATTCAATGCAGTAATTATTATCTGAGTCTCCGAGTCTAGGGGTTGACCCAGAAGGATATTTCTGAATATTTCTGAATAATCCTGACTGGTTCTGAAAACAATTTTTGTGGTTCAACGGTGGAGTCATCTGCGACTGAACTTGCATCAAATATATCTAGGTACTTTGAGAGTGATAGCGAGGTCTAGCCGCGCGGCTATACTATTTAAATATTTTATATTAAAAAGGTCTAGGTATAGCCAAGCGGCTACACCTTTTATTATTTTTAAAAAATATTTTACATTTAAAAGGTATATATACTGTAGTATAGCCGAACGGCTATACTGTTTGGAAAAAAACAAAACCCACGTATAGCCGCGCGGCTATACTATTTAAATATTTTATATTTAAACGGTATAGCCAGGAGGCTACACCTTTTATTTTATAGATCCCTACATTTTCTATTTCCTAGACATATACCCATCACTCTATAAATCTATATGTAAAACCCAATTTCAAATTTAAATGACTAGTAGGATATAAATAGTTGTAGTATTCCTATGTTTTTACATCATTGCCACCAGACTTCATATTTTATTTATAATTTATTTCAAGCATTTCATTAACTGCCATAATTGTAATTAATACTCACTATTAATAGTATATCAATCACCCCATTTCTTTTGGTTTTCATTCCCTCTCACATATCGGCCCCTAAAATTGCAAACCAAAAAAAAAAAAAATCTGTAAATTACATATCCAATAATGTACCTATGAAAAGTATAAATATAAATATATACGTATACAAATATAAATATATTATTTAAATAAAATATAGGTATATTATTTACCAAAAAAAGTTATAAAAACTAAGTCAGGTACTTTATAATTGAAATTTCCATACATTTCTCATAAATTAAAAATAGGTACACAATAATTTATAGAAAATATAGGTACATTATTTACCCATAAGAGCAACTCCACCCATTTGCCCCTTGCCATGGCAAGGGGGAAGCTAGGGCAGCCACTATTCATGTGAATAGTGGTTGCCCTTGCAAATAGTATTGTGTGTTTCCACCCGTTGCCATGGCAAAGGGCAATTACTATTCATTTTTTGGTTTTTTTTCACAAATTTGTTTACCTAAACAATTAATTTGGGTAATATTTTCAGATAAGATTTTTGGGTTCATACATGTCAATATTTATTATAAAATTCGTATCTCAATCGGATAAAATTTTGGTATTTATAAAAAAAAAAATCAGTAATTTTTTTAAAAAAAAATTGATTTTTTTTCATTTTTTTATTGCACAAAAATTGGCTACTGTTGGATTGGAGAAAAAATTAGCGCGACACATGGACTTTAGAGGCACTGTAGCGTGTACTGTAGCGCTGACGTCAACACCAAAACAAGGGCTGGAGCTCGGGCCAGCCCAGGTTGCTGGGTCCCACTCCCAGCCCGGGCTTGGGCTCCTCGCTGGAACACAATTTCCCCCCTCCCCCCAGCCCCTGGCCCAGTTTACCGCTGGAGTTGCTCTAAGTAAATTATTTTACAATATACCTACAAATGTGTATAGGTACATTATTTGGAGAGGAAAAATAGGTTTGTTTAAAAAAATAGGTACATTGTTTTACTAGGTACATTATTAGAGAAAAAAATAGGTTCATTTAAAAAAAAATGTTTTTCATAAAACAAACAATAAATAGATTATCAAAATATTTTTCAACATAATTAGAATGTACACTATTATTCATAACACTATAATAAAATAGATTATTAGTAATATAATTCATAAAAGAAAAACAACATAATTTTTTTATTAAATAAACCAATACGTTAATCACATGTAGATTACTAATACGTTAATGTTGAATTTAATATTTAATTTCAAATAAGTTTCTAAATTATTTCCTACATTCATTACAACCACTTGAAAATCTTTCTAAATTCAACGTGTGTCATTAGTAACACCCCCACATAACATGTTACCTTGTAAATAGGGGTAGTTTTGGAATCCGAAAAATAGAATAAATCATATTTTAAGCTAGATAAGGTAACTTGCTTACTTGGATCCTAGTCATCGGGTTTTATTTGAAAAAACTTGGTATTTTAAATAGAAAAATAAAGGAAAGGGTTGTAGGTGAATAAAAATGAATTTTATGGATCTAAGCTCAATTTACTATAAAAATATTTTACATTTAAAAGGTATATATACTGTAGTATAGCCGAACGGCTATACGGTTTGGAAAAAAAAACCCACGTATAGCCGCGCGGCTATACTATTTATAAATTAAAAAAGACCCGTCTGGCTCTGGCGATTAGGAGGTCACGTAGGGACAAATAGGACCCGTCCCGTATGGCCGCGCGGCTATACCATTTTTATTAAAAAAACAATTTCCGTAGTAAAGCCGCGCGGCTATACTAAAAAGAGGCCCAAGTGTCAAAAACAGTATAGCCACGCGGCGATACTGTTTAAAAAAAAGAAAAGAAATACCGTAGCATAGCCGGCCGGCTATACTCTAAAAAGAAAAAAGAATTACTGTTGTACAGCCTAAGGTAAGCTATCAGAAATACACATACAAAACCAAACAACCTTTTTCAATATCAATACTTGGATTATATAAGCTATCAAATTCAATCCATCCAACGTCATACTGTTTTACCCTCTCTCTCCTCTCTCCCATATCTAATTGAAATCACATCTATGTCCGTATAGATCATAGCCTCATCCATCATATACAAGACAGGTCATATCAGAAAGACATAACACTTCTAACTATTGGCATACAAGATGACTTTCAGTGATAATCAAAGGGAGCCGGTGCCTCTCTCAATTCCTTACCCTGAAATTGAATATCCTGCAAACAAAAAGACAGACGGATTCCGGAAATCAAGAATTAATACGACGAAAGATGAGATAATTTGGAGAACATGTGAACATGGTTGTCTTGTTATACGAAAACAGGTTAAAACATACATACATACACAGGTGCTCATTATAGGCTTCACAAAATGAAACATAAGGATTACTAGAATCTTGAAAGCTTCCACAGAAAACAGAGCTCAATACATCTAAACAAGTAACAAAATTGTAAAACCAATGAAAGGCATGAAAATGGAAAAGGTGTTTAATACTCACAGATGCATAATGGTTGACATCTCGATGATGAGCTTCATCCGCACGAATCACGGTAATAACATCCCTTAGCGTAGCATCTTTAGGAAGCCTCCAGTAGTCGATTGCGATTGCAGGAGCTTGTACATTTTCAATCTTTCCACTATCGATATCCTTCAAATACTCTGTATAAGAGTGTATAGCCTCCTCCTCCAGATACCCAACAATCCTATGCGCCAGTTTGGGAGAAAGCAAATAAAGAACAAAGAAGGCATTGAAGAACACTCCCTGCACAACAAGAACCAGTAGCCTCTCGTACCACATGGGCTGTACAAGTTCCACCATTGTCATGAGGTGCATCCTCTCATTCTCTGCCTCTTCAAGTAGAGCCTTGACCCAACCACCGCTCTGCTGGAACTTGCGGAGAGACCTTAAGTGCAGTAGCATTCCTCCCACAATTCCAGGGACAGCTGCCACAGTTTCCAGCATCATTGCACGACACCCATACCGTCTCTGAAACATATATTTCGCTAGTTCAGAACAGCTAAAAGAAAGGCCTCGACCATGAAAAAACAGTAACTTTGAAAGCTTCTACACAGATCACATTTCCTGACAACGAAGAGCCAAACTTGACATGCATTACAATTATAAGTGGTTCAATTTTTGGACTTGAACCACCGTCCTCAGTAAAATTCTGTAACCAAAACAGAGAGTAAAAAAAACAATAACATACCTAACCAAAACAACATGTTTGCTTCTTATAAAATGCTTCTATAATCGTCCTTCTAGCGACCATGTCATGTATGATAAATAGTGAGTGTAAAACATCTTAAATCGCCAGTAAATCGAGACTAGGGATTGGCATCAAAATAAAATTGTCTGCAAGAACAAATGCAGCAAGCAATCTAAACTTATTTTCAGCAAAATAAGACGGATGATAAAATTGATTACCAAAAAAAAAAACAAAGAATAATATATGTCATCTTGCACATAACATGAAATAGAATTAAAGAAAGAAAAAAGAAGAAGGGAGAAGGTAACAAAACCTTAAAGAAAATATCAGTTGGCATCCGAAGAACCTTGACGGTCCTATACGCAAATCTGTCCATAAACGTCTTCGGCACACGGTGCTTTCTCAGATCGATCGATAAGTCCGGTCTATAAGTATCCAATGGCTACATTTATTAAACAAAATTCAAGATCTGTTAATTCATATATAAATAACAAAATTAAAGAAAATGTGATTTCTGAGTAGTCCTCCTGACCATGAAGCAATTCCAAGTCCACTCACTCACGTCCTCCCTTGTGATCTTAGCCCTATAAATCCCCCAGTAATCCGAAACTACTACCCTATCACTTCCTTTCTTCGCATCGTCGGAGACTGAGCTCTTGCTCTCCCTCCGCTCCTCCACCGTTTTAGCAGACTGCGGCACTGTGCTCATCATCCTCGTCCAGTAAAAGCCGCCCGAAACGTCACCCTTCAGGGAATGCAGAAACTCGGCGCCGTCCAATGGCCTGAGGGGCACCGCCGTGGAAATGTGGCTGTTGCAGTTCTGGCCACTTCGCAGTCCGCCCACAACTGACCTCACCGCGATCCTGTTCATTTTCTCCGGTCCAAGAGAGATCGTTAACTTTGGAGGTTTTGGGAATGAACGGTTGCTTAGTTAGTTTTGTGTGATTTTGGGTCTTCATGGACAAGCGGTTGGGAGGGCAGAGGAATAGGATGTTGCTGGAAGGGATTTTGATCGTCTGTTTCGCAGGAACATCAAACCATTTTAGACCGTTGTTGCTTGGGGCTCAAGTATTATGGAAGAAATTTATTTATTTCTGTGGGTGCTTACAGTTCTTCACCTTTTTCTTAGACAATTCAAAAAAAATTCTAGTGTGATTTTGCATTTACCTTTGATTACTCATTTGTTATAATTGACCAACCAAAAACAAAATACAAGTGATTATACACTACCATGCTATTTATAAGCTTGAAATAATGATGAAGGGGAAGCATGTACAACATCTCCATTCAAATAATGATGCAGAGTAAAGTCATTAACATAAAGATAATTGGTTTGATGTACGTACGTAAGAGCTTTACAAGCCATTTTTTTTTTATCAAAAGAGAAAGGATTTGGTGAATGTATTTGGTAATTAGCTCATCATTGAAATGTTTTTATTTCTCCAAATTTCTCATTTGAAATTGGATTGGATAGGATAACTCCCCATATTTAAAAAGCATGTTAAAGGAAGAAATAAATAAATTTTGACAAGTTGAAAGTAGAAGATGAATATTACTAATGAAGAAACTTTATCCCGTCTAATCTCCACAAAATAGTAGGATATTAACACCCTTAACCAATGGCAGAGCCACCTAAGGCCCATGCCCACTCTTTATAATTTAATGTTGCTTTGTTTTATGCATAGTTTAAACTTTTAATTAATGCTAACTATTTTATATATATATATATATATATATATATATATATATATATATATATATATATATATATAGAAAATTAGTAAAATACCCATTCCTAGACATAAAACTATAAATATACCATATACTATTTAATGTATATAAACACACACAAAATAAACCCAAAAATTGACAACTGTCGATTTTTTAAATTTAATAGCAATGTTGGATTATTGTTTTGCCCTTTTGCCCAAAATAAACCCAGCTCTGAGGCTCAATTAAGATAATCGACGATTGCTCCTTCAAAATCTCTGAGCTGGTCTGTGAGTTCTCTCACTCGCTTTCTCACAGATCTTGCAGCTATTTCCAGATCTCATAGCCCAATCTCTCGCATCTCAGTCACAAGCAAGGTCGTTTTACAACTCAGGAGGTGGACTCGGGTCCTGATCCATGAGGCCGACTCTTTCCTCCACCATCGAATCGAAGATCATCAACGACCGTGAGACCGAGAGGTCCAGGAACTTCGGCTTCATCACCTTCAACAACAAGAAGGCCATGAAGGACGCGATCGAAGGCATAAACGGCCAGAACCTCGACGGCCGTAACATCACCGTCAACGAGGCTCAATCTCTTGTTGCAGACAACAATGGATTTCTCGGTAAAAATTAAAATGGGCGAATTTTCATTTCTCATTGTTTATGCTTAATTTTTTATTTTTTTGATTAATTAAGCAGGGGATTGAGACAGATATCGAGTTCTTTATATATATATATATATATATATATATATATATATATATATAGAGAGAGAGAGAGAGAGAGAGAGAGAGAGAGAGAGAGAGAGAGATGTACCAATCATATTGAATTAAAAAATAACTATAGTATTTATGACTCCCTAAACTAGGGAGTATGATTGGAGTTCAAATTTTATTGAGAGCTCCTAAAATAACTTTTATGTGTTTTTAGCCAAATTTTAACTAAAAAATGGGGAGCATGATTGTAAATGCTCTTATATATGTATATATATTGCTTTTTGGATTGCCTCAACCCAATAAGATTGTTGCTCGACTCAAGATGTCATGGAGCTTACTATATATATATATAGGGAGCTTCAGTTGAGGGATATTTGAGGGACAACCTTGTATGGCCCCCTTCGTATTATATTTCACTAATCCAATCCATCTATTTTGTAGATACTCATTCAAAGATCATCTCTACAAAAAATCACTTGAATCCAATATCATTTGACCACTCAATTGAATTATTGAAATTTTAATACTTTCTTTAAGCACCATATTCGTTGATTTTGTAGGACACAATTGGATATCGAAACGGTTTCTAATTTGTCTAAGTTTTTGCAAGGATGATCTATGAATGTAGACTTAAAAAATAGATGGTTTGCATCATTGAAAAAAAAATTGTAGGGGACCCTAAAGGGTGACCCTCAATTAAAATTATTTGAGGGATCCCTCAATAGAAGAGGACTTTTTATATATATACATACCTTTCTCTATATTCAGACTTGTAGATAGAAATTTAAAAGAACACTTCGATGTAAATTAAACACAGCAAAAGCTTCAATTTATCTTTTAGTGTTCCTATTTTATACCAAGTCTATATCTTTCATATGGTCTTTTTTTAAAAGATGAATTTTTTTCATATGGTCTAATATGTCCTCCTTGCATGAAAATTCATTCACATCTACCTTCATTTCCTCCTTCAGTATATCTTATATTTAGTGACTTATCCAATCCAATCCAATACTAGACATCAAATGAGCCAATGTATAAATTCTTATTGTAAACATCAATATGTAGCTTTCAAATTGGGGCTAATGTGTAATATTTGATTAGTTAGGTTCCTTAATGATATAAAATAAGAAAACTTGCATAGCCTCCAAGTAAACCCTAAGCTTTTATAGTCTAATGAGAAAAGGCACACACTGATAATTCTCTTACCGTGCGTATGGATGAGAGAAATAAACTTGAGATTTTGACAAAAGTTAGAATTTCTAAATTGACATGAACCACTTCTCGTGTTTGGATTTAAAAAAACATAGAAATTTAGAAATTCCGAGTGGGAAAAAAAAAGGAATTTGGAGGTCATAAATCCCAACTTTAAATTCTATCTAAAAGTCGTCATTTTTAAAATTCCAAGAGAGATTTAGTTTTTTTTTTTTTTAAAGATAACTTTACAAATAAAGGTTAAATTTCATACTTTAAATCCGTTGCCCAAACAAGAAACTTTACAAATTCTAGACATCAATTTTCGTCATTTGTACTTTTAAATTTCCTCATCCAAACGCAAACGCACTATTCATTTCTATCTTGTTCTCTATTAATCTCCTTACTTTACAACACATTATTAACAACACAAAAGCTCTCCATTTATCTTTTTTTTTTTTTTTTTTTTGGTCTTTCTGAACAAGTCATGTGATCAATGGTGGATCCAACTAGGGGCGAGTGAAGGCTAATGCCCCTACTCGCCCTTCTTGCTACCTAGCATCTCCAAGGGAGTACGCAAATGAAATAGGCAAAATTGTACTATAACAACCTAGGTGGCATGTTGCCTACTCATTTGTCTCATGAAAAAAGTTGGTCACTCCAAGGGACTAGGCAATGCAAGTGTACAAAATATTATATTACTTATTTTTATCTTTTGCATTTACTATTATATTTTATAGAAGGATTAATCGTTTTATTAGTCCCTGAACTTTGACCCAATTTGCATTTCAGTACCTCAATTTCCAAAATGGTTCCCGTGGTCCTTTAACTTTAGTTTCGTTTGGACAACTAGTCCAATCGTTACTTCTGTCAATTTTTTCATTATATTTAGGGGTAGATGGGTCTTTTCAGGTTGATTTTATAATCCCCCTTCCCCCTGTCTCATCATCCCCACTTCCACCGCCTCTCTCTCTCTCTCTCTCTCTCTCTCTCTCTCTCTCTCTCTCTCTCTCATACCAGTCCTTGGATTAAGCCCGAATATGTTTCTTGGTGGGATGAGTGTGGCTGATACAAATTGGGGGCACACTATATGTTCATATATCTTGTTGTCTGGCAATGGCTGCCCAAGTTTTGATGAACATGAAAATTGACAAAGCATCTACAATCTTGTGAGAAAGGCAAGCAGCAAGAGCTAAGCTAAGCAGAGCTAGTAAAGGAGAAGTCTTTACAAGTTTACAACTTTTTTTCTTTGAATTTGAATTTTCAGGATCCACCTGAGAGACCCAAAGGACAAAACCCTCCTGATATAGTCACTTAGAATTTTCAGCAATGGACCATGTCTTGGTACTCTCTACCCAGAAGGAACAATTCCAATTAGAAGAACAAGAGAGTAAGATATGATGAAGGCTAGGTCTATTAAAAGATTTTGAAGAAAATTGAGAAGGCATGTTAGAAGAGATAGAGGAGGTGGGGGAGAATGCGGTGGGGCTAGTTGGATGGCTGGGTTGGGGGAAGAAAAATCTGGGTAGGGGGTAGAAATCGGGATAAAGGGAGAGGAGAGAGAGAGAGAGAGAGAGAGAGAGAGAGAGAGAGAGAGAGAGAGAGAGAGAGAGATTTCTTCTTTGGTTCGTAACTCTTCAGATTTTCTAATGTGTTAAATGCAAAGAAGCTAAAAGAGGTAAAGTCTTTTTTTTCCCTCAACTACTCCCCACATGCCCTAAATATAACGAAAAAATTGAAAGAAGTAACGGTGGGACTAGTTGTCCAAACGAAACTGAAGTTAAAAGACCACGGGAACCATTTTGAAAATTGAGGTACTGAAATGCAAATCGGGTCAAAGTTCAAGGACTAATAAAATGATTAAACCTTTATAGAAAGTAAGTGAGAGAGTGGAGATGATATTTTATTATAAAAAACAAGTGGGGTCCAATATACCTCTTCACTTTGAAGTAGGCAATATTGCCTTGTTGAGGAGAGTGTATATATTTTGCCTACCCATTTACCTTTTTCTTTGGAGCATGAAAATGCTGATGTGGCAAGGCAAATGAGATTTGCCTACTCTTTTGCCTCTTCGCTTGGAGATTCTAACTCTCCTATACTCCATTGAAGCTCTGTAGCAATTCGGCAAAGTGTTTGAAAAAGTCTTGTGAGAGCAAACCATGTCTGCATCAATCTGTTTTTTATTTTTTGTGAGAGCAAAGCATGTCAGCATCAATCTGTTTTTTATTTTATTTACAAAAATTCAACTCATCCAACCAAAGGACAATTAGTGTGGTGATAATTGTGAGCAGTAAATGGTGAGAAAAATATTTCTTTTTTCAATATTGAGACATTTCAGCTCGTCGCCTTTGGTTTTGCTCATTTGTTTAAGTGTTTTTTTTTGTCTTATTCATTTGACGGCAGACAAAAGATTTCACTCGGTTGCAACGACCAGTATACCTTCGATGGTTTTTTCCTCATTCTTTTGATTGGAAACAAATTTCTTTAACAAGAGAAAAAAGTACAAAAAGTGGACAAGATATCCACTTGAGCAAAGAGAATAGATGGTCAAGTGATTACACTGTTATTATACTTTCCTATACTATTTATACAAACATCAAAAAATAATGAAGGAGAAGCATCTACAAACTCCCTACAAAATCAACAAGCTAATTGATCTCTAAATGAAGAAATCTCTTCAAAGATAGGAAGTCTCCTAGACCTTAGAGGGGTCCAGTGCTTCATCAAGTGGTCAAGCCCCTCCAGAAAAGCATCTTCTATATTTAAACTCAATGAATTTGATGACAAAGCTACAGTTTGACATTGCTCTAGCTCCTGGAGCAGTTCCTTGGCGCGAATTTTTGATTTGGGCTCATCAGATCCTGAAAGCGTGCCCTGCAAGACATCATCAAGAACTGATTGTGCCTCGACGTATCGTGTTTGCTTAATCAGGCATAGGCATAGGTTGCAGGCCTTGTTGGCGTCTGGGTCGATGAATTGGGCTTTACGATACACCACTTCTGCAGCCACATGGTTCCCTTGTTGCATGTACGCCCAACCTAAGTTCCCCTGATCACGGATCTGTTAGGTCAGACTTCGTGATGGCAAGGCAAATAATTGATGACATAAATAGAAGTGAAATGCACCTTCCCCCTCTCCTCCCCTTCCAAACTTTGACACAAAAAAAGAAGAAGGGGAAAACAATTCATTCAGAGGCTTAGAAGCAGCATTATCTATATTAATTAGATTTTAATTCGGATGATGGGGGAAACAAAGCATGGTGAAAAAACTTTGAAGTCAGCTGCTCTTATGTACAATTGGATCTTTCAGGTGGGGCTATTAAGGTAATTATCTGAGAAGCTTGTTCTTGCACAAGAAAACAGCCATTGATTATGAAATACATCATTAGCTGAAAGGTGAATCTTATAGCTAGGAAATTATGCTTATGACCGTACCTTCATTTTTGTTTTATAACTGTTATGGAAAGAGTACAAAAATCTGATAGAATTCTCATCATGTTGTTTTATTACCAAATCAGAATTATTTGCAAAGCACAAGGAGTTATACTTAGTAGCTGAATCGCCTGACCAGCAAGCAACTCATGCTGCATATGTAAGTAGGCAGGTGGATTCTTTCTGTTTATATTTTTTCTACAAAAACAAAATCTACAAAATAAAGAAAAACCCAACGAGTTTTCAAATTAGGATGCAGAAAACAGGACTGTGCTGGATAATTGATTTAAGTACTTTTTTTATTCTAAAGCAACCTACAGAGAAAACTGGGTTATACTGAGTTTTTTATTATTTTTAAATCTTGTTTTCTTCTCTATTAAGCCAATAATTCTGAATGACAAGTTCAACAAAATCTAAAAAAGGCAACAGTTTAGGTACGGTCACAAGTTTTATGCAGTCTGGTTTAGTGAAGGAGAGAAAAGTTACTAATGTAGCTTACTACTAACCAGTATCCTGGAAGTCTCTTTCTTGATTGTGACTTGAAACTTCCTTCCATGGGAGCGAGCTGTCTTGGTAAGCTTACCATTGAAGGCCTCTCCCTGGTAAATCATCCAAAGCTTCTGCTTCAGTAGCTCTATTTGCTCCTCAACTCTACCACATTTCTGCCAAGTTCACATATATGGTGAGAACCAAATTCCAAAACCTGAAAATTCTTATTATGGTCAGAAAGAGTGACGCTACTGAGGTTTTGGACACAAAAGCTAAGTTTTGGGTGGGTAGCCCTAAACCATTCTATATCATGCGCAAGCTTCTGCAATAAATTTTTTGCCAACAGGGAGGAGAGGAAAGAGAGAGCATAAGCCCACAAGTGTTCTCCAAAACTGCACAAACTCAAACCCTTGGCATTTGAGGTTAATATCCACAGAGGAGGGTGGAGTGATTGATAGTGAAGACATCACCACAATTGCCAATTAATTGAAAAAACATTAGCACTTGTTAGGAACTGAGGGTGGGTCTAAAGTCATGAGGATCATACAGGCCTGCTACAAAAAGAGGCATTTGTTGATGAGATATCCATATGCCTCTTTTAGAAAAGGATATCAAGCCTTGGAAATGAGAGCTAAGCTTCTATATTTACCTTGTACAAGTCAATTAGTACATTGTCTAGGGATTCTTGTGCCTGCTTAGAGCAGCGATCTCTGAAAGACTTTATTGCTTCAATTGCTTCTTCTGCTCTATCTTGCTGCTTCATGACTACTGCCATGTCTTTGAGGGCACTATCCACCCTATCTCCAGCGTTTATCGCCTTCCAGAACAAAACTATAGCTGCTTCTGGATCCTTCTGAACTAACTGCATTTGCACAAAGAACATATGAACAGAACAATATTAGCTAAATAGTAGACTGTTTGACAGTTGCTTACCGAACTCAGATTTACTAAAGGATAAATAAAAAAATTCATAACCAATCCACAATCAAACATAAAAACGGCAACAATATTTACTCTGCGAGACTCCAAGAGAACACAACAAGACAATAGCACTGCATGCTTCAACGCCATTTAGAATTGATGAAAAATCTCCAATAATAATAACCAATAAGAAAAATTACTTTCAACATATTCCTCTGCTGATTGGAATTTCAGTTCTAAAGCCATTTCTACAAACAGGCCAGAAGAGCAAGCATTTCCAAACTTTCTTCTTAGCATTTGCCATTTGGAGGAAAATGAATTTGAAACTATTAAAACATAATAAAAACAGAGAAAAAACAATATAGTTATATGAAATCAAAGGGCCCATATCACTAATAGTACACTATGGTCAGGACTCATGAGTCCCATAACAACCCAACCCCCATTAGTTATTCTCACAGAAAACAAGATTAGAATAACTTAATAGGGAAAGTTAAATTCCAAATAGGAAAGTCCAAGTTTAATACTTTTCATTATAAAACTTTCTCAAACTGAACCCTTTTTTGTTTTTGGACTGAATCCTCAAAACCTTAACTTCAAAGGGCCCATTAATGAAAATTAAAAGCTTCCCTAATTTCCCACACAATCATATCTCTATCTAAGGCATCACTAAATTGAGATGAAACTGAAAGTTCATCAATTGACCAAACCCAAAATCCAAAATTTATAAACATAATGAACAATTACAGAGCAATTAAATAAATACCCATAATCTAATCTAACGTCTCATTTCAACCCAAACACAAGTACATGATATGAGGTGTAAGGAAAAGACCTGAACGTGCTTGGCTCTGACGTAAGGGCTGTCACCAGGAGGCAGCTTATGAAGAACATGGTAAGGAGGATCCTGCTGCACTTGCACCTGATCGGCCCTCTGTCCTTTCCTCGGGCTCGTCATCGTCTTCTTCCTAATGTCAGCTTCTGAAAACTCCAGACTGTATACTCAAGAGAATTACAGATTTGAAGAGACGATCTGGAGTTGGGAGGGAGCTAAATGCAGAGGATAATTTATAAATTTTTGAAGAGCTTCTTTCGTCTTCGTTTTTTTGTATGAAATATGAAACGAAATGGGGAAAAAGGAACCTGGACGCAATCGGGTCCAGATGCTTGGTAGAGATGGACGGGGACATGTCCGCTTGCCACGTATGAGTTTTGGAAACGCGCAATTGGCGTAAAGCGAACAAGGAGGGCGAATAAGGGGACGTGACTCTTCATGCCTTGGTGAGACTTTTATTATTATTATTATTTATCCGGGTCGAACATGCCTTGGTGAGACTTGTGTACACATTCGAGCCTCTTCAACTGGTAGGCCTACAAATATCTCCTTTCTATATAAGGACAAAAGATACATGCAGGTTTAGGGTGGTTCTCAATGAAATTATCTGTAAGATGATTAAGAATGCCCAGAGGGTATGAATAAGCCAATTTAAATTTATAATCAATAAACAAAAAATAAACTTCGGTAGCAGGATTGATATGGCTTATCAATCCTGAAACGTACTGAGCATAAAATAAAGGAACAAGTAGAGAATTATTTTACGTGGTAAAACCTCACCTTTGGGGAAAATCTACAAGACTCCTCAGTCTAACACAAATCCACTATAGAACGATTATTACAAGAAGTACTCACACACTTATCCTAGGCATATTCTAGATAATGTTTACTGACTTCTTTGTAACTCAACTTCTGTCATGGAATGATCTTTCGACACTCCTTATGTTGTACGCAATACTGGTCACGATTGCTTCAAGCTTGCAGGAGAAAAACGGCCACCATGGTCATGGTGCCCTCAACCATATGAGTCACCGAACATGCAAATGAATGAAATATGAATGATGAAAGCATTTGATAAATCACCAAGTAAATATAGAACACTTGATGACTTATCTCAAAGATATGCACAGTAGCTTTTGTTAGGAAATTTAGATGCTCAACCAGAATGTCTAACAGCTATAATTGAAACAATCGTCCTATCTTTATACAGACCTATTCTCCTATATCCAAGAGAATTGCATAAAGCCAAGAGATCAAATCTTGCCTAATCATATTTGATTCTCTCTACAATTTTGTCAGCTTATGCATTCTTTAAAATAACTTCCAATCCCATAAAGCATCAATTGTTATACAAGGAAACAATACATACAAAGATAAAACACTCCAAGTCAAAGATGAAAAGGGATATTCTAACTTAAACCAAAATAAGGCCCAACTAGAAAAGTAATCTCAAGAGATAAAATATAATCCTATTAAAAATAGGATTAACATAAAAGTATTTGAGTGAAAATAACTCCAACTAAGAATCTTATAATGAATGCATGATTATGTCATGATTTACCTTAAATCAGTTTCCTCATATCGATAAAATCACACTTTGAAAATTCGGAATTGAATGTATTGCGCTAAAGCTTCCAGTAAAACATATTCACACACTAATTGCCAACTTATGCTAGAGTCTAGGAAATGCCAATACAATTTTCATACTAATACTCAATTGGACCCCAGGGTATCAATTTTATTAATTTACACCATTACGTTTGCAATATCGTCCCATTTCATTATTCTGTTAAGTTGACCGTGTGATCAATCGTTAAATGTTGACCTGTCTATTATGGGACCCACCTACTTGTTGGCGAGTAGAGTATATCCTATTCTATTTGGGTTTTATTTTTCCTTTTGTATAGATATTATGTAATTAGGATACCACTTGTTTTCCTTGTCTAACCCTACTAAGGTTTGTAACCTTATTATAAATACCTCATTTTGGAGAATGAAATATATCTGAAAATATTCTACCCATATTGTTTGACTTGGTATCAGAGCCGACTTTCTGGTAACCTGTGTATTGTGCCCACCCGTGTTCTACTCTGTGCCCTAATTTCTTTTTAGGGTTCTTGTGCTCGTGTTCTACTCTGTGCCCTAATTTCTTTTAGGGTTCGTGTGTCTGTGCCTTTGCCGTGTTCCGCTGTGTGCTCTGTCGTGTTTGTGCCTCTACTGTGTTCGTGCATCTGCCTCTACTGTGTTTGTGCCTTGTGCTCTGTCGTGTTCGTGCCTTTACTGCGTGCCTCTACTGTGTTCGTGCATCTGCCTCTACTGTGTTTGTGCCTCTGTTGTCTTCGTGCATCTGCCATATTTGTGTCTGTACTGTGATCTGTTGTATACTCTGCGTGATTTGTTGAGTTTCTGCTACAATCATGAGTGGTAATTCCATTGTTGGTGCTGCTGGTGCTACTGTTGTTTCTGCAAATTCTCGTGTTTCTGACTCTATTCCAGGTACTAGCTCTAATACTTGGATAATTGACACTGGTGCTTCTGATCATATGACTTATGATGCTAAATTTTTTGATGAGTTGTCTAGTAACACCCGTAACCCATACATAACTAGTGCTAATGGTTTGCCCTCTCCAATTACTGGCGAGGGCACTATTTCTCTGACCCCAACTCTGTCCTTGTCTCGTGCGTTATTAGTTCCCAATATCCATTGTAACTTGTTATCTGTTGGTCGCTTACTTGATACACTTAATGCTTCTGCTACTTTCTATCCTACCCATTGCTCTTTTCAGGATCTCAAGACTCACGAGGTGATTGGGCATGGTAAACGGATAGGGGGTTTGTATTATTTGACATTACCTTCTGCACCAGTTCGTGATCGTGTCGTTAATACTGTTCAACGTTGCAGTGTCAAAGACAAACAGCAAATTTGGTTATGGCATCATCGCTTGGGACACCCGTCATTTGGCTACCTTAAGCGTCTGTTTCCATCTTTATTTCGCTCCTGTGATGAGTCCAGTTTTAAGTGTAAGACATGTGTAATGGCCAAGAGCCACCGTACTGTTTTTCCCTTAAGTAATAATAAAGCTGCTTTGCCTTTTGAGTTAGTACATTCTGATGTCTGGGGTCCTGCTCGTGTGACTTCTCATGGTTTCCGTTGGTTTGTGACGTTTATTGATGACTGCACTCGCTTAACATGGGTGTATTTGATGAAGAATAAACATAATGTTGCCTCTATTCTTCCTGACTTTTGTGCCATGGTGTCTACTCAGTTCCATGCTCGTGTTAAAGTATTTCGCACTGATAATGGCGGTGAATATGTGAATCATACCTTGGCCCAATTCTTTCGTGATCAAGGTATCATTCACCAAACTACCACTCCATTCACACCTTAACAGAATGGTGTGTCTGAAAGGAAGAATCGCCAGTTACTTGAAGTTGCTCGCTCTCTGATGTTGGATATGTCTGTTCCCCATCATCTTTGGGGACATGGTGTCTTGTGCGCCGCCTACTTGATTAACCGCACTCCTAGTCGGGTTCTTGATTTCAAGACTCCACTTGATGTGTTATGTGCTCTTACTCCTCCGGTTTCAGTCTCTAAGTTACCTCCGAAGGTATTTGGGTGTGTTGCGTATGTTCATGTTTACTCTCATCAAAGAAGTAAACTTGATCCTTGTGCTCTCCGCTGCGTCTTCATTGGTTATTCTACTACTCAGAAGGGTTATAAGTGTTATCACCCGCCTACTCAGAAGGTACATGTCACTTTGGATGTCACATTTCATGAAGAGGTACCCTATTATGTTTCTCCCTCTTCTTTAATTCAGGGGGAGAGGGGGAGTGAATTGAAGAATTTGGAAAATATGGAATTTTTAGGCGAACAGGATGAAAACGACCGGTCGCCCATAGGACACGACCGGTTGCTCCCGTCGAGCTAGGACTACAGTACCGATACGAGAGAAGCGACCGGTCGCAGCGAGTAAGCGACCGGTCGCGAAGGACACGACCGGTCGCACATAAAAAGCGACGGGTCACCCGCGTCGACGAGCGACAACAATATCGTTACGAGTGACGCGACCGGTCGCCCAGAAAGCCACGACCGGTCGCCAGACAAAAATATTGGTGTTTTCGAGCCTCTCTCAGAAGGAAATAACAGTGATATTGGCGACTCCCATACAGATGAAATTGATAATATACCCCCCTCTGCCTTGCCATTGCCTCAATCAAGTTGTGATAATGAGGTACTTTCTAGTGATATGCCTACCTATTCTTTGCCCCCACGTACTACCCGTGGGAAACCTAAAATACAATATTCTCCTGATATACATGCCAAGTCTAAATATCCCATTAACCATTATATGTCAACTCATCGTTTATCTAAGTCATATGCATCATATTTGTGTCAATTATCTAGTGTATGTGTGCCAACTAAGTTGCAGGATGCTCTATCTGATCAAAACTGGGTAGATGCAATGCATGTTGAGATGGAAGCCTTGAACAAGAATGCTACTTGGGAGTTAGTTCCTTTACCAAAAGGAAAAAAAGGCAGTTGGGTGCAGATGGGTGTTTACTTTGAAGCACAAGGCTGATGGTTCCATTGACCGTTACAAGGCAAGATTGATAGCAAAAGGGTATACTCAGACATATGGAGTGGATTACACAGAGACTTTTGCTCCAGTAGCTAAGCTCAACACTGTACGCGTGCTCTTATCCTTAGCTGCTAACCGTGACTGGCCGCTGCTACAATTTGATGTCAAAAATGCATTCCTCCATGGTGATCTCAAAGAAGAAATATATATGGATCCTCCGCCGGGTATCCCTGTGACTTCTAAGGAGGGTGTGGTGTGCAAGCTACGGAAATCCTTGTATGGATTAAAGATGTCTCCAAGAGCGTGGTTTGGAAGGTTTGCTGCATCTATGAAGAAGTTTGGGTATGTGCAAAGTAACTCTGATCATACTTTGTTTCTGAAGCGTCATAAAGGTAAATTGACGGCTTTAATTATTTATGTTGATGATATGATTGTGACTGGAGATGATCATGTAGAGATACAGAGTCTTCAGAAGTATCTGGCTTCTGAGTTCGAGATGAAATCATTGGGTGATTTAAAGTATTTTCTTGGGATTGAAGTTGCCAGATCTAAACATGGTATTTTTCTATCCCAAAGAAAGTATGTTTTGGATTTACTTGCAGAAACTGGAATGTTGGATTGTAAACCGATTAATACCCCTAGTGAGCAGAATAATAAGTTGGGGATATATCCCGATCAAGTTCCGACTGATAAAGAACGTTATCAACGACTTGTGGGGAAGTTGATTTATTTGGCTCATACTCGTCCAGATATTGCTTATGCTGTAAATATAGTAAGTCAGTTTATGCACTGTCCTAGTGTAGATCATATGGGGGCTGTGACTCGTATTTTAAGGTATCTGAAAGTAACTCCTGGCAAGGGGTTAATTTTCTCCAAGTATGGCCATACAAATGTAGAAGGGTATACAGATGCTGATTGGGCAGGTTCAGCCACAGATAGACGTTCGACATCTGGGTATTTTATGTTTGTGGGTGGCAATCTTGTTACGTGGAGGAGCAAGAAACAAAAGGTGGTGTCTAGATCTAGTGCTGAGGCTGAGTATCGGGGAATGGCCCATGGTGTATCTGAGTTACTATGGTTGAGGAGATTGTTGAAAGACCTTGGTTGTGGGCCTAATAAACCCATGGATTTATATTGTGACAATACGGCTGCGATTGCAATTGCTCATAATCCTGTACAACATGACCGTACAAAGCATGTGGAGGTTGATCGAAATTTCATTAAAGAAAAGTTGGATGCAGAGATTGTGTCCTTCCCTTTCATCCGTTCAGAGTATCAGTTAGCTGATGTTCTTACAAAAGCTGTTTCTACAAGTATCTTTCTCAACTCGCTTGACAAGTTGGGCATGCGTGACGTCTTTGCTCCAACTTGAGGGGGAGTGTTGGCGAGTAGAGTATATCCTATTCTATTTGGGTTTTATTTTTCCTTTTGTATAGATATTATGTAATTAGGATACCACTTGTTTTCCTTGTCTAACCCTACTAACCAACTAGTTCCTAAAAAAAATTATATAAAATGATAAAATAACATAAATTAGAAAAAAAATAAACTTTAAAAATCTCAACCCCTCCCCAGGCAAGCAAACCCAATGCCCCCTATTCCCGCTTGCCCCACACCAACCCTAGCCCCCATGCATCTCTCTCTAGTGTCAGCTCGGCGACGGAACACCAAAACCCAATTCTAGTGAGAAAAAAAAAACGAATGAAGATTTTTTGAGAGTAACAAAGCAACACACAATTCAAAATTCAGATTTCATAAGCGAAATAAATAAAAAAATAAAGGAAGGAAGATTTTTTTAGAGTAACAAAGCAAACATCAATGGAAAATCAAAGCAGCATGATTAGCCTATGACTGGGACGAAGCGGCTACGGAACAAGAAAAACGGAGAAGCTTGATTTCAACTTGCGTCTACTTGTGGTCTGAATATGTTCACGACAATGGCGCCCCCACCTTTTCCCCACTAGATCACCCTCCCTCTCTTCATCCTGCTCTCTCTCTCTATCTCCGTCCCACTCTCCCCTAGCTCCCCATCCTTATCAATATATACAAATTATGCTTGGAGTGAGGTCTGGAGGGAGAGCCCAGGTGAGAGAGTTGTGCTCAGAGGCTCGTTTTCTCGCAGAACGATTAGCAGCCTCGAGGAGCACATAGCCCAATTGGAGAGCAAGATCGATAAGCTTGGTCTGATTGGCATCGTAGGACCTAGACTAGAGAAGCCTCTTGAAGGAGAGGTTGATGGCGGAAGAGGGGGGGAATTGGAGAACTCAAGAAGATGGGATGGGGGAGAAAAGGACGGAGAGAGAGAGACAAAGGGACGAAGGGAGGGAGGGAGGGGGCTTGGGTGGGTGCGGCTGTGTGTCTGGGTTTTTATTTATTTATTTATTTTATATATATTTAGTTTTTGTTTAATTATATGTTATTTTATCATTTTACGTAATAAAAATTTGGGAATTGATTAGTGGATGGGTCCCACAGTAGACACGTCAGCATTTAATGATTGATCACATGGTCAACTTAACGGAATGATGAAATTGGACGATGTTACAAACGTAAAGGTGTATATTGATAAAATTGATATCCTGGGGTCTATATTGAGAACCATTACAAACCTGTAGGGTGTCTTTTGTCGTTAGCCCCTTTCCTTTTATTAAAGGCTTAAATAACCTTTTTGGTCATTGAGTTTTACACAAAATTTCAATTTGGCCGCATGGAAAAACATTTAGCAAAATTAATCACTGCATTACCCAAATTTTACAATATGTAGACTTGTTGTTAGTTTCCATTAAGTTAGTGGGTTAAATACCTATGGATTTTACACGGAATTTCATTTTGGTCACTCAAAAATAAAAAGCTTAGAAAATTGCACTTAGTTATGGGTGAATTTCACTTAGAAAATTGCTCCTCTTTTGGAGACAAATCAATGAAAAATATTAAAATTGAGGAGTTAGAGTTGAAGACTGGCGTTGATGTGGGTCAATTTTTGACAGTGGCCACAACATGGAAGACCATTAACTATATGCACTGGCATTGGTTGTGTATTGTTATAGATGTATTTGTTTGGCAACTATATTTGCACACATGGATTTGAATTAAGAAGTGGCTTTACCATATAACAACAAATAGGAGGGCACAAAGACAAAATGGTCCAGCGCCTCCAAAATTGGACAAATCGGCTCAGTCACTATCGGACAATAATATGAAATAACTCTTGTCACTCATTGAGAGTGACATTGAACAACTCTCGTGTCACGGTTCAATAGTGATGTAGGAGTTATTTCATGTTACTGTCGAACAGTAACTGGACTGGTTTATCCAAGTTTGGAGGCACTGGACCATTTTAACATTTTATTTTATATATATATATATATATATATATATATATATATATATATATATATATATATATATATATGAGGCGGATTGGTGGCATTATATATATATATAGAAGTTATGATACAACGTATCACTATTTATTGGGCTCAAACAAATTAAGAAGCAAATCAAGAAGGAACATCAATCTTTTAATTTTTATTTTAAGAGAAAAAGAGTAAATGCGTATATGCGGGTTAGGCTAGTTGGCCACGGTAGAGTTCGTCCCCTCTTACACTTAAATTAGTCAAACAATATGGGTAAAATATTTTCAAATGTATTTCATTCTCCAAAAGGAGGTATTTATAATACAAGGTTACAAACCCTAGTAGGGTTTAATTAGTAAATAAGTGGAATCCTAATTACATAATATCTATACAAAAGGAAAAATAAATAAAACCCAAATAGAATAGGATATACTCGCCAACACTCCCCCTCAAGTTGGAGCAAAGACGTCACGCATGTCCAACTTGTCAAGTGAGTTGCGAAAGATACTTGTAGAAACAACTTTTGTAAGAACATCGGCTAACTGATACTCTGAGCAGATGAACGGAAAGGAAACAATCTCCGCATCCAACTTTTCTTTAATGAAATTTCGATCAACCTCCACATGCTTTGCACGATCATGTTGTACAGGGTTATGAGCAATTTCAATCGCAGCCGTATTGTCACAATATAAATCCATGGGTTTCTTAGGCCCAAAACCAAGGTCTCTCAATAATCTCCTCAACCATAGTAACTCAGATACACCATGAGCCATTCCCCGATACTCGGCCTCAGCACTAGATCGAGACACCACCTTTTGTTTCTTGCTCTTCCACGTAACAAGATTGCCACCAACAAACATAAAATACCCAGATGTTGAGCGCCTATTTGTAGCTGAACCTGCCCAATCAGCATCTGTGTACCCTTCCACATCTGTATGACCGTACTTGGAAAACATTAACCCCTTGCCCGGAGCCCCTTTGAGGTATCTCAAAATACGTGTCACAGCACCCATATGATCTTCACTAGGTGAGTGCATAAACTGACTCACTACACTCACTGCAAATGCAATATCTGGACGTGTATGAGCCAAATAAATTAATTTTCCCACAAGCCGTTGATAGCGCTCCTTATCAGTAGGAGCTTGATCATGATACAACCCCAACTTGTGATTCTGTTCACTAGGAGTATCAATGGGTTTACAATCCAACAATCCAGTTTCTGCAAGCAAGTCCAAAACATACTTTCTTTGGGATAGAAAAATACCATGCTTAGATCTGGCAACTTCAATCCCAAGAAAATATTTCAAGTCACCTAATGATTTCATCTCAAATTCAGACGCAAGATATTTCTGAAGATTATGTATTTCTACCTGATCATCTCCAGTTACAATCATATCATCAACATAAATTATTAAAGCTGTCAATTTACCTCTGCGTCGTTTTAGAAACAAAGTATGATCCACGTTACTTTGTACATATCCAGACTTCCTCATAGATGCAGCAAACCTCCCAAACCAAGCTCTTGGAGACTGTTTTAATCCATACAATGATTTCCGTAGTTTGCACACCATACCCTCCTTAGAGGTCACAAGGATACTTGGTGGAGGATCTATGTATATTTCTTCTTTGAGGTCACCATGGAGGAACGCATTCTTGACATCAAATTGTAACAGCGGCCAGTCATGATTAGCAGCTAAGGATAAGAGTATGCGTACAGTGTTGAGCTTAGCTACTGGAGCAAAAGTCTCCATGTAATCCACTCCATATGTCTGAGTATACCATTTTGCAACCAATCTTACCTTGTAACGGTCAATTGAACCATCAGCCTTATGCTTCAAAGTAAACACCCATCTGCACCGAACTGCCTTTTTTCCTTTTGGTAAAGGAACTAACTCCCAAGTAGCATTCTTGTCCAATGCTTTCATCTCAACATGCATTGCATCTACCCAGTTTTGATCAGATAGAGCATCCTGCAACTTAGTTGGCACACATACACTAGATAATTGACACAAATATGATGCATATGACTTAGATAAACAATGAGTTGACATATAATGGTTAATGAGATATTTGGACTTGGCATGTATATCAGGAGAATATTGCAATTTAGGTTTCCCACGGGTAGTACATGGGGGCAAAGAATAGGTAGGCACATCACTAGAAAGTATCTCATTATCACAATTTGATTGAGGCAATGGCAGGGTAGAGGGGGGTCTTGTATCAATTTCATATGTACGAGAGTCACCAGTATCACTGTTATGTCCTTCTGAGAGAGGCTCGAAAAAACCTAGAATATTATTTGGCGATCGGTCGTGACATTCCTGTCGACCGGTCGCTTCACTCGTATCGGTACTGTTGTCGCTCGTCGAGGTGAGCGATCGGTCGCTTCCTATGTGCGATCGGTCGTTTCTTGGAAAGATTTGTTGGCGACCGGTCACTTCCTCCTTGCGACCGGTCGCTTCCTGTTCGCCAGAAATTCCTTCTTCATGTCCAAAATCTTCCATATTTTCCACTCTGAAACTCTTCAATTCACTCCCTCTCTCCCCCTGAATTGAAGAGGATGGAGAAACATAATATAGTACTTCTTCATGAAAGGTGACATCCAAAGTGACATGTACCTTCTGGGTTGGCGGGTGATAACACTTATAACCCTTTTGAGTAGTAGAATAACCAATGAAGACGCAGCGAAGAGCACAAGGATCAAGTTTACTCCGTTGATGCGAGTAGACATGAACATACGCAACATACCCAAACACCTTCGGAGGTAACTTAGAGACCGAAACCGGAGGAGTAAGAGCACACAACACATCAAGTGGGGTTTTGAAATCAAGAACCCGACTAGGAGTACGGTTAATCAAGTAGGCGGCGGCCAAGACACCATGTCCCCAAAGATGATGGGGAACAGACATATCCAACATCAGAGAGCGAGCAACTTCAAGTAAGTGTATCAAGTAAACGCCCAACAAATAACAAATTGCAATGAATATTGGGAACCAAGAGTGCTTGAGACATAGGTAAAGAAGGAGTGAGATGGATGGTACCTTCACCGATAACTAGGGAAGGTAAACCATTAGCACTAGTAATATAGGGGTCATGAGGGTTATGCGACAACTCATCAAACATATTATCATTATAAGTCATATGATCATAATCACCAGTGTCAATTATCCAAGTAGTAGAACCCATACCTGGCATAGTATAGGAAGCACACAGATTTGTAGATGGAGTCGGAGGACAGGCCTCATCAGGAGTCACAGTGTAAGTGGCCTTGGGGCCATACATACAAGCTTTGTAGTCAGCAAACCAATCAGGGTAACCATACTCCTTAAAACACTTCTCAGAGTAATGATTCCCATTACAATGGCGGCACTTAGGCAGACATTCAAGAGAGCTAGAGGTAGAGGCAAAATGACGAGACCCAACAGAAGATCCAAACTTTCTGGACGGAGAGTGACCGGTCGCTTCGTGCGGGGCGACCGGTCGTTGACATGCTGGGTCAACCTTGAGAGCTAGCGATCCTCCTCCAAGCATAGCGGATTGACGGATATCTTCCTCCATGACCATGGCATAGGCTTCGAGAGGAGGTGGAATAGGACTAAGAGCAAGAATACTGCTACGAACACCATCATACGGTGGATCAAGCCCACCAAGAAAATCATAAACTCGATCGGCTTCAATTTCTTTCAAACGACGAGCCCCTTAAGTAGAACAACTAAACTCATGCGGACGCAGACAATCAATCTCTTGCCAGATAGCATGAAGTTTTTCATAGAACACTTTCACAGATTCACCATTCTGATCTATAAGTATGGATTGCCGTCAGAGTTAAAACAAACGAGAACTATTCTGAGTCACAGTATAGGTCTTCCGAGCAGCCTCCCATATATCAAAAGCAGTATCACCATGTTCGAACAATGCACGAACTGGTTTAGTCATGGAATTGAGAAGCCATGACTGCACCAGACAATTATCTTCTTCCCATTCGGCATAGGCAACAGAATCTTGAGACGGAGCAGGCTTCTTCCCATTGATCCAACTTACCATACGACAACTAGTAATCGTAATACGCTCACCACGAGACCAAGAGGCATAATTGAAGCCATCCAATTTGTCAAATGTAATCGGGGTAGAGTAATCACGCAAGGGACGTGCCTCCTTCGGTGTAGACGCACTAGTACTAGTCACAACTATGGAATCATCACCCATGATAGCAGAGGAAACAAACACAACACGAAGCAGATACGATAAACACAGCACAGACACAGGCACAAGAATCCTAAAAAAGAAATTAGGACACAGAGTAGAACACGGGTGGGCACAACACACACAGGTCACCAGAAAGTCGGCTCTGATACCAAGTCAAACAATATGGGTAGAATATTTTCAGATGTATTTCATTCTCTGAAAGGAGGTATTTATAATACAAGGTTACAAACCCTAGTAGGGTTTAATTAGGAAATAAGTGGAATCCTAATTACATAATATCTATACAAAAGGAAAAATAAATAAAACCCAAATAGAATAGGATATACTCGCCAACAAAATTCGAATACCGTTCCTCGTAGATTAGAGTAATTTAGAATATCGCTTGTGTCATAAAAATAGAAGAAGCAAATGATTGAGTAAAGAATCTCTTATTCATTAATTTGTAGACCGATTAAGCATAATTGTCTTAATAATTGATTCAAAAGAGTAATGCTAGGATGAGATTCTGTCTGGGATACCCTCTCTATATCGCTGTAAGCCAGTCCTCATATAGACTGGCCATTCTGAAGTGGGGCATTATGTTTGACAACAACAAAACTGATAAAATGGTGGCTGGCAGTCCCCTCCCTTGAAACCAATTCTCTGGCAAAACGCATTGCAATCAGGCTGGTCGTCACATTTTGCTTGACATTGCAAGTCGGCCATTCCTGAAACAATATTAATCCGAAAATTAACACGTATTAAAACGAATTTAATTTGTAGCAAGAAAATTAATGGTCAAACATTGTATATGATTTCCAAATTTCAACATACCAAGTGAAGAGAAGACCATAGCGATGACAACCAACAAAATGGTTAACTTCTTGGCAATGGTGCAAAAATACCCACTGCCCATTTCTCTTTGCTTTTGAATTCAACTCCTCGCAATGACGAGCCAATGGTGAATGGTGATGTTATTTATATGATTAGGAGAAGATGTAATTAAGGAAACATAATCCTAAGCTGACTCATACAATTATGCCCAATATTTTTTCATCCTTCAATTCTCCTAAGCTTTTAAGGAATCATATCTCACTGTCAACCACTTGCTATATCTTCCCCAAAACCATCCCTGGGCTATAGCCCACCGGAGCCCATCTATGTGGTTCCGCCTGTGGATTAAGATTATAATTGGAGCTCTTTTGAACAGATGGATTTGCCTTTCTATGCGGTGAACGATTAAGAATTTTCATTTAGATATGAACTTATTTTATCATGATATTATTATTTTTTAAAATCTCTTTGCTATTTGTTACCTTGATTGTTTGAGGGGATTCTTAAACCTTATTAATATGAATTAGTTAAAGAATAAGTTTAGCTTTAATTGATACTACACCTACCATAAATTTTTAGCATACGAGCAACCTATGCAAGAGCATATCATTTTCATTGCTTAATGACCAAATTGAAATTTGATATAAAATTCAATAACCAAGAGAGTACTTAACCCAACCACTTCACGGAAACTAAATGCATTTCTATCAATTGTAAACTTTGAGTAAAACAGTAACCAATTTGAAATTTCCTATAAAATTCAGTGACCAATTCTATAAAATTCATAGACCAAAAATATATTTAACATTTTTTTTTAAATATTGAAAAATAAATAGCATTGTTGGTGGTTCTTCATTTACTAGCTCCAAGCAATATTGCGAGAGGGGGAATTTTCATGACCTTGAGAGCAGGTGCATAGGTAAATACTCTTAAGCGCTTGAACTACAAGCCTTTTTCCTTTAACTAAATGTTATTTTTGTGCATGAATTAAATTAAAAACAAGGTTGCATCTTTGTGTAAATTCTTAAATACGGGGAAGATATTTAAAAAAAATGTGATTAATATATATATATATATATCTTATTTGAGAACAATCAATTTGTTGATAAATCGGCAACAAATCGGTTTCCATAAAAGAGAATTTGCATATGTTTTGTACTGCGAAATGAAATCACTGCTATTCTAGAATGGCCCCCTATAATATTCGTTAGACCCGCTTAGAAGCCCCTAAGTCAGAGAGGCCATCTTGCTCTTGTATTAGATATACCCACCTATAGGCAGGGATGGCAATTTTCCCCACGGGTAAGGGTTTTTGTGGGGATTCGATCCTAATGGGTCGGGTATGAAAGACAAAAAACAGGTATGGGGATGGGTACGGGGAATTTTTTGGGTATGATGTTTGGGGAGGGGCGGGGATGTATTTTAATCCCCAACCCGAACCGTCCCCGTTTAGAATATATATATTCATTTTGTAATGAGGTATATTATTGTATATATAAATATGCTATTAAAGTAATTGTACCGACTAAATTTTATATTATTATATTATGTACTTATATAATTTATACAAATCTTAAGTCACACTACTTATTTATTTAGTTAACTTCCAGTACATATATAAACATTTTTATATTATCTTATAAGTATATATTATATCTTGCCTTAGTATTATTATTTTTTTCAACAAAGTTGTTATATTGGTTTTTTCTTCTATAATGGGGTGAGTCGGAAAACCCATTCTTAATGAATGTGGAGATGGGAAATTCCTGATATGAATATTGCGGATATGAAGGCGAGGATGGGGGAAAAATGCTTAATGGAGATGGGGATGGAAATGGCATACCCACCCCCGATTCGACCCATTGCCATCCCTACCTACAGGTGCTGTGCTGGTAAGCACTGAACCTATCAAACCATATTCTAAGAAAGAAAGACACACACATTTAGGAATATGCATTTGTGCCTGATATAGGGAAGCTTGACAGGGGCTATCGAAAATACCCATACAAAACCTGACAACCTTACTCAATACTGATTATATTGGCCATCAAATTCAACCAAAAGTCAACCCGAAACTGCGAGGAGTCAATTACTGTTTTACCCTCTCATGAGTCATATCTAATTGAAAAACCATCTATGTCCATATAGACCATAGCCTTCATCCATCATTTACAAAACAGATCATATCAGATAGACATATAACACTTCCAACAATTGGCATACACGATGCCTTCTAATGGTAACCAACGGGAGCTGGTGCCTCTCTCAATTCCTTGCCCTGAAAATGAATATCCTGCATACACAAAGGCAGACAGAATCCGGAAATCCAGAATTAATAAGACGAGCCTTTGAGATAATGTAAAGAACACGTGAACATAGTTGTCTGGTTATAGGAAAACAGGCTAAAACAGACACGGGTGCTCATTATAGGCTTCACAAAATGAATTAGAATCGTGAAAGTTTCCACAGAAAACAGAGCTCAACACATCTACAGAAGTGACAAAATTGTAAAACCAATGAAAGGCATGATAATAGAAAAGGTGTTTAATACTCACAGATGCAAAATGGTTGACATCTCGATGATGAGCTTCATCGGCACGAATCACAGTAATAACATCCTTCAGTGTAGAATCTTTAGGAAGCCTCCAGTAGTCAATTGCGATTGCAGGAGCTGGTACATTTTCAATCTTGCCACTATCGATGTCCTTCAAATACTCTGTATAAGAGTGTATAGCCTCCTCCTCCAGATACCCGACAACCCTATGTGCCAGTTTTGGGGAAAGCACATAAAGAACAAAGAAGGCATTGAAGAACACTCCCTGCACAGCGAGAACCAGTAGTCTCTCATACCATGCGGGCTTCACAAGTTCCACCATTGTCATGAGGTGCATCCTCTCATTCTCTGCCTCTTCAAGTAAAGCCTTGATCCAACCACCACTCTGCTGGAACTTGCGGAGAGATCTTAAGTGCAGTAGCATTCCTCCCACCATACCAGGTACAGCTGCCACAGTTTCCAGCATCATTGCACGGCACCCATACCGCCTCTGAAACATACATTTCACTAGTTCAGAACTTCAGATCATATTGGAAAGAAAAGGACAAGAAAAAAAAAAGGCTTTGACCATGACTTTTAACTAGTATGATTATGAACAATAACTTAGGAAGCTTCTACACAGATTACAACTCCGGACAACGAAGATTGCAAATGTTTACCCACAAAAATCAACAAACTTGACATGCATTTACAATAAAAAGTGGTTCAATTTTTCGCCTTGAAACCCAGGAAGTTATAGAGCGAACTACATTTCCCCTTATTGATGTTTACGGAGAGATTCCTTTAATGGAATGTAGATAAACTAATTAAAGAATACCAGCTATGCATAACTCTGTGACCATATAAGCAATAACAAACAGTCTGATCAACAAGGCTGTTTTTTCTTCACACCAATGTTCTCAGTAAAATTCAGTAAACAAAAAAGAGAGGAAAACAATGATAACATGAACCAAAAATATTATACAATTGACATGTTCTGGCTCTTGTGTCAATCGATTGTATTGAAAAATTAGTATTTGCATAACATGAAAAAGATTAAAAATAAGCAAAAAGTAACAAAAACCTGAAAGAAAACATCAGTTGGAATCCGAAGAAGCTTGACGGTCCTATACGCAACTCTGTCCAGAAACGTCTTCGGCACATGATGCTTGCTCAGATCAATCGACAAGTCTGGCTTATAAGTCTCCCATGGCTACATGGATTAAACAAAATTCAAGATCTGCTAATTCATATATAGAAACAAAATTCAAAAATTCAAAAATTCAAAAATATATAAATATAATTCTGACTAGTGCTTCTAACCATGAAGCAATTCCAAGGCCACTCACTCCCGTCCTCCCTTGTGATCTTCGGCCTCTGGATCCCCCAGTAATTCGAAACGACAACGCTATCACTTCCTTTCTTGGCGTCGTCGGAGACCGAGCTCTGGCTCTCCTTCTGCTCCTTCTCCCCCAGCGACGCCGTTTCAGCAGACTGCGGCACCGTGCTCATCATCCTCCTCCAGTAAAACCCGCCCAAAACGTCACCGTTCCGGTGATTCAGAAACTCGGCGCCGTCCAACGGCCTGACGGCCACCGCCGTGGAAATGTAGCGGTTGCAGTTCCGGCCGCCGAGCAGGCCGCCGACAACCGACCTCACCGCGATCCGGTTCATCTTCTACGGTCCGGGAGGGTTTTAGAGATCGTTAATTTGGGGTTTTTTGTTGTTGTAATAAATCGGTTGCTTAGTTGATTTTGTGTGGCTTTTGAGTCTTCAGGGACAAGCAGTAGGGACATATATACGGCAAAGGAGCAGAAGTTACTGGAAAGGGTTTTGATCTCCTGTTTCGCGGGAAGATCAAATGATTTTACGCCGTTTGCTTGGAGAGCAAGTTCGGCATTTATTTCTTCCATCACGTGAATCTCGTTGGACAATGGCGGTTATGTTGTGTGTGCGTGTGTGTGGGGGTGGGATTAGTAATTCTCTGCGCTCGGTGCTCCAATTCTTCATCTTTTACCTAGAAAATTTATTTACTGTTCACCTGTGTGCAGAAAAGTCAATGGTAAAATCACTGTCTTGACCAGCAGCAAAACTTTAGTTAAACGGGATAGTCAAGTGAACAAATTTTCACGTATGACATATTGTGCTCGATAGAATAACAAAACAGTTAAATATTTTCGTTCCAACTTCCACGCAAGTGTTTTCCATTGACCAGACCTTGCGTGTAATTTTATATGTGGAATTACGGAATTACCCTTCGCTGGATTCGAAGCACCTAGGAGACGTTGTCATGGGCATTGCTGGGTGGTTCGGACAATTGCGTGGCTCCATCTATTTTGGACACCCGCTTCCTTTTGTATAAATGTTTTATGTGGAGTTATGGAACTGCCCTTATCTGGATTCCAAATACGCGGGACTTTGTTAGGGCTGGCAATGGGTCGTGTCGTGTCGGGTTCGTGTCGTGTCATGTCGTGTCGGGATAATAAACGTGTCAAGAATGTTCAACCCGAACCCAACCCATTTAATAAACGTGTCGTGTCGGGTTCGGGTCGTCTTTTATCGTGCGGGTTTCGAGTCGTGTAACGGGTTCATAAATAGTAATATGCATGTTACAAAACTCACAATTGAAAAAATTTAAATAAAAAACAAGAGGAGAAGATAGAAGGAAAAGAAAGAAAAAGAAACATTATAAATATCAAAAGTCATAGTATATAATCACAAAGTTGTATGTAGCATGGTGGATAAGGTGTTGGAGAGTAATGAGGGTGGTAGGGGTTCGAAACCCCTTGTGTGTGTGATGAAGTCTCTATTTATGCTTATTTTTTCGCGGGTTGGCGTGTATTATACGGGTTGACACGACCCGTGACACGACCCGTTTAAATAAACGGGTTAATCATGTATTATAGCGGGTTAGCGGGTTGACCCGAAACCCACCCGTTTAATAAACGGGTTATAGTGGGTTGACCCGAAATTGACCTGTTTTTTTATCGTGCGGGTTGAACCCGCTAATTTCTCGTGCGGGTTTCGAGTCGTGTATCGGGTCGTGTCCGATATTGCCACCCCTAGACTTTGTCATGGACACTGCTGGGGTAGTTCGGACAATTACGTGGCTCCAATTATTTTGGACACCTGCACTTACGTCGCTGCTACCTTTTAGTGACACGTGTACGACGGTGGTATTTCCTAATAGCACCGGCAGACTTTTATATTTCAAAATTCGCCATTGAAAATTCTGTAAAGGCAGCTGTGGGGCGGGAATCATGTACCAGTTTTCTAATTACAATTAAAAAAGGAAAACACATGGCATGCACTCTAATTAATCCACGTTTTGTCGAAAGTTGAAGATGCTTCCATATTATAATTTAATTTTAAAAAAACCTAAAATTTACTTGCTTCCAATCATATACAATTGGAAGCAAAAGCAAACAGTCTAATCATATACAATTGGGCATGCTCCAATGGAAATGACAAGCAAAAGCAATTGGATTTGTCAATTTGATTATTATTTGTTTGCACTTTTTCAAGTCAAGTCAGGTGTGCACCAGTTGAACTTTCCCATCCTCAATGTTGTGTTAGGCAAAATATATGCATTGAAGATATGAGTTAGGCTAATTGGTTAATTTAGTGTACTCTTTATACTCGAATTCGATTTATCCTTCGTAATTTTGCGTAATTTAGATTATCATCGGTACATTAAAAAAAGGGGCTAACTCATCCTGATTATAAAAATATGCCACTATATCCAATCAAAACGAAATTAAGAAGATAGAAAACATGCTGTTTACAATCTTATTAGATGTGTCTGAAAAAACATATGTGTTTTATATAAATCATTTATAATCTTTACGAATATACAAGAGAGAGAATTTATTAGATCATAAAGAAAGAAAAAAAACTCTTTTAATTCTTCACGTACATACAAGATGACTTTTAGTGATAACCAAGGGGAGCTGGTGCTTCTCTCAACTCCTTTCCCTGAAAATGAATATCCTGCAAAACAAAACACACAAAATTGATAAGACACACCACCTTAAGATAAGATAATTATGAGACAAATAATGCTACTCCATGTATCAAAGGAAGAAGTAACAAAAATTGTAAAGATCATGGAAAGGCAATTTATAATGCTCACAGATGCAAAATGGTTGACGTCGCGATGGTGAGCTTCATCGGCGCGAATCACAGTGATAACATCGTGAAGTGTGGCATCCTTAGGCAGCCTCCAGTAGTCAATTGCGATTGCAGGAGCCTTCACATTTTCAATGTTGCCATTTTCAATATCCTTCAAGTAATCTGTGTAAGATTGCACAGCTTCCTCCTCCAGATACCCAACAACCCTATGAGCCAGTTTGGGGGAAAGCGCATAAAGCACAAAGAAGGCATTGAAGAACACTCCCTGCACGGCGAGAACCAGAAGCCTCTCGTGCCACGCGGGCTTCACGAGTTCCACCACCGTCATCAGGTGCATCCTCTCATTCTCTGCCTCTTCAAGTAAGGCTTTGATCCAGCCACCGCTGTGCTCGAATTTACGGAGAGACTTCAAATGTAGCATCATGCCTCCCACCATTCCGGGGACAGCTGCCACAGTTTCCAGCATCATTGCGTGGCACCCATGCCGCTTCTGCAACATGAATAATGTTCAGTTTATAATTTCCTCCAACCATGTCAAATTTTATGTTCCCCTGTTATAATTTACTAAGAACCTAAGAAGCACGGACACGGATACGGATATGGCGATACGATACGACACGACATGGGGATACGATAAATTTCCAAAATCTAGGATACAATACGTCATGGATACGGCAATTTAAAAAATATATAAAAACATAAAAATAACAATATATATAATTTAAAACATATTTTAAATAACATAAAAATGATAATATTATTACTTTTAACATACTTCCACTTGGTTATAATATCATTACTTTTAATAAGACAAACAAAACAAAATCCTTTTGTTAAAACGATAAGATCAGCGATCACGTGGGGTGTGGGTGAAACTGTGAGTATTAAACAAACAAAATCCTTTTGTCCAAAGGATAAGACCAGCAATCAGAACAGAGAAGCACGCGTGAGAAAACAAAATGAAAATAGAGAAGAGAACCCGACGGCGCCGACAATGAAGAATGAAGAAGAAGAATCTAATGAGTGGGGGCGCCACTGGATGAAGAAGAAAAAGGAAGATCTGGGCTTCTTAAGGATGAAGAAGAAGAATTGATGAGTGGGGGCACCGCTGGATGAAGAAGAAGAAGGAAGATCTGGGCTTCTTATTTATATAGAAGAAGAAGGAAGATCTGAAAGAAGAAGAAGTGGAGACGTTTTCTGATACGCGTATCCTAAACATCGGATACTCGTATCTGTTATGTCAGATACGCGTATCGTTTTGTTGTTGACCGTATCCGTTGACTCGGATACGTATCCATTGCGTATCCGTACGTGTCCACAGCGTATCGTATCCCCCAGCGTATCGGACACGGGATACGCACCTCAACCAGCGTATCCGTGCTTCCTAGAACAAACATCGGAATTCCGAAATTAACAAGCATTTTTACATTGATTCAAGCTTGTAACAGAGTCATAACATAAAATCAAAACAAAAGGGGAAAAAAAGAAGAACTGAGTGAGAAGGTAACAAATCAAAACCTGAAAGTAAAGATCCGAAAGAACTCGAAGAGACTTGACAGTCCTGAACGCCGTTTTGTCCAGAAACGTCTTCGGCACATGGTGCTTGCTCAGATCAATCGACAAATCCGCTTCATAAGTCTCCCATGGCTGCACTCAAAATTCAAAATTCCAAATTCAAAATTCCATAAATAAATAAATAATTTCAATAAAATTCAGAGTAGTCTAGTTAGTCCTCCTCCTGACCTTGAAGCAATTCCATGGCCACTCTGTCCCGTCCTCCCTTTTAATCTTGGGCCTCTGAATCCCCCAGTAACTGGAAACGACAACGCTACCATTGTCGTTCGAGCTCTCCTTCTTCTGTTCCTTCTCCGCCAACGGCGTCGTTTCGCCAGTCGACCCCGTGCTCATCATCATCCTAGTCCTCCACTGAAACGCGCCCAAAACGCCGTCGCTCCTCCGTCTCAGAAACCCCGAGCTCTCCAACGGCCTCACCGCCACAGCCGTCGAAATGTAGCGATTGAAGTTCCGGCCATTGGCGAGACCTCCGATCACCGACGTCAACACGACCCTGTTCATCTTCTTCGCTCAAATTGGGTTTTTGCTTGTAGAAAATCGATTTTGTTTTCTTTTGTCGTGGTGAAGCTGAAGCGGGATTGAGCATTTTATATGGTTATTGATTTGGCTGGAAAGTTTTAAAGTCAACGGTAAAATTTTGGCAGTTGACGATCTTGACTTTGCTATCTCTCTTCGTTTTGTCTAGATTCCAAGTCTTTGGGGTTGTATGGTTGCGGTGAAATGGCATGGACCGATCAAATTCTTGCGTCCCACGTTGGAGTTTAGGTGAGTGACATGTGTCCATGTTGGTGCTTTCCGGAAAGGGGCTGAATGGCGCGGCGGCTGAGAGGGGTAAGAAAGAATTGACTATTTCAATCATTCAAAAGAAAGAATCAAGTCAAGCATATCCTCAATCCCGATTCCCGACTATGCATCTAGAACAAAAACACATTCTTATTAGGTATAGACAGTAGTCTGCGATTCATCTCAAACACGATTTTTCGTGTCCCCTTCGGAAGATGTGTAGAGCTCTTGCTCGGGTGCTTGCACCACCTCCTTCAACTCTTGGGTTGTTACCACCTCCTTCCTTGCAGCGGCGGACCCATGAATTTTTCAGCGGATGTGCAATTTTTAAAAGCTAAGAGCTCAAAAAAAAAAAAAAAAAAAAAAAAACTAAACATCCTTATCATTTAAACAATACTAATGTTATTCATAATTAATTTTAAAAAATAACATTACAATTAACCTACAATTGTTGCCGACGATGTTTCATATCATGAAAACGTCGCATTATATTTGCATTACTAATACAAGAAAAAATATCTTTCTCAAAGTACCGTTCCATAACTGTATAATTAAAAGAAAATAAGGGTTTGATGAATTTGGGTGATGTTAAGTTGGTCTTTTATAAAGAGAATTCTCAATCCCATTTAAATAAGGAATTTCCAAAACCCAATTGAATAAAGAAACTCCCAATTAAAACCCAATTAAAATAGGAATTATAGAAGCCCAATTTAAACCCAATTAACTTAGGAATTATAGAATCACTTTGAAAAGCCACGAAATGGCCCAACTTTTTTACTTTCTGTTTTTTTAAAAAACCCTGGTCGCGTTACTTTCTGTTTTTATACAAACCCTGGTCCAAAAAAAAAAGAGCAGCGCCTTTAAAATTTTTTTAAAAAAAGCCTGGTCCAAAACGACGTCGTTTTGGCCAGGCTTCGTTAAAAAAAAAAAACAAAAGCGCGCGCTGCGCGCAGCGCACACAGCACACAGCCAGCAGCAGCGCAGGCTTCCCAATTCGTTTGAGCATTTCGTTGAACAGCTTGCGCGCATCTATGGTCTGAAGCAGAGGTGCAGCTCCAGCTTATGTAATGGCTTTTTCCGGCGACCGGAGGTGCATGTGCACCTCCTTGCGCCTGCACAGGTCCGCCACTGCTTCCTTGCTAAGGATGTTGCTTTCTTTGACTTTGGGAAGTGTTTTCCCTGGTTTGCTCTTGGATTGGCTGTTGGTTCCCTCTTGGTGCTTTGGTGGTTTCGTTTTTGTAGGAGTTATTGGGTCTTTGATGGTCGGTTTATGTATTGCAAGGAATTTTCAGATTTGTAGCTTTTGTATTTGTTTTGTGTATTTTGGTATGTTTGCAGTTCTTTCACTCATCATTAGTCCTGGTGGTGATGTCTCAGTCTTCATGGAAGCTGCGGCAACGGTACTTTGGCGTTTGGTCGTGTTTCTGCCTTTGGTTGGCTCTGGCTTTATGACAACTTTGTACTCTGACTTTATGTCAGTTTTGTGCTCTTGCTTTATGCCTGTTTAAGTTTTATTTCTAGTAGGCTTTTACTGTTACATTTGTTTGGACTCATTTTATGAGTTTCACTATCTTGTAATGGGCATTGCCTTTCTATCAATGAAACTTGATTCTGACCAAAAAAAAAAAAGACAGTGGCTGTAGTCGCGTTCTCATGGACCCCTGTGGTCAATCAACGACCCTTGGATTAGATCTAAGGGTTGAGAAAAAAAAAACTAATTAAAAAATTATAATTGTATCATCAAAACACTATTTTGATTATTAAAAATAAGTTATAAAAAAACAAAACAACCACCACCATCGTCCGATTGAAAAGAGGCAGAACTTTCCACCACCAGGTGATCAACTTCCACCCTTAGAAAATTCTAAATAAAATCTTTAAAAACAAGATCTCTATAAAATAAAATAAAAAAAGCAGCCCCACCACGTTAGATCTCCCCATCGCCTGTCCCAGACCCACATCCACTTGCCCTTCTCTGTATGTTTGTCTCTATGACTCTCTATCATGTGGGATGGGTGTGGTGAGAAGAAAAATCCAGTACATCTAGCCACCCACACAACGGCGAATTGCTTGTCGTCTTCGAAATCTCGCCCCTCCTCTAGACCAGATTGACACCAATGACCAGATTCTCTCATGGGTCGGGTCCTTCATCGCCACCATTCAAATGGGTTAGTTGTCGGATCGTGTTGAGGCCGCGAACGAGCTCGCTTCCCCTAGTTTGTTGTAATTTCAACCGAAGTTGGTGGCTGTGATCGTCGATGGATGCAAGAACATGTTCTTCGTTTTCGCCAGAGAGCGTGTTTTGCTTTCTTTTACTTTTTTAATTTTAGTTTTTGTTAAATAAAATTAATGTAAAATGATAACAAATTGATTTTTAAACTTGTGTTTAATCTAATGGAGGGTGACCACATTTTCCTTGGACAACAGGAGTCCAAGAGAACCGGATAATATATATACACACGGCTATACTATCTATTATAAAAAATTATTAAAAAAAAGGGAATAAAGCCGAACAGCTATACTATTTTGGAAAAACAATTACCCAAGTATAGCTCGGCGGCAGTACTATTTATAAATTATTAAAAACCGGCCTAGGGCCTTACGCGCTCACGTGTCAAACAGGTATAGCTGCGCGGCTATACTGTTTTGAAAAAGAATACCCCAGTATAGCCGCCCGGCTATACTATTTATGACAGGACCCGCCCCGAATTCCCTCGGGAACCGGGACGGATCCCGCCTTTGATTCCGGCATCCCGCGGATGCCGGGCCCACTTACTAAAAACCGAGACTTTCTACCAAAATTTTGGCAGAGTCTCCCCTGTAAACAGGACATATCCCAAATTTCAAACCTGTCAAAAACACAGATATATAAACAACCCAACTGCCAGCATGCAATACACAGAGTAGTGTTACAAACCAAGGCCTCCGGCCTCAAAATACCAAATCCTAACAGGGCAATAACAGAGCAAGTCTACCGAGTACAACAAACTAGCAAAAATGAAGTATTCAGAATTTACATAGCACTGAGGCTCCGAGACAAGCTCAAGTACTGCGGCTCGTGATAGCAGGGTACAAAACACGGTACTGCAGCTCGCTCCAGTCACTACTGGCTGTGGGGCGCAAAACAGAAAATTGTGAGTGGACAAAACAAAGTTTAACTCAATTTAAACCAAAATAATATAACCCCACTGTTAGAAAACCATGCATGAAAACAATGCATTAAATCCACCATATACATATATAAATAATTTGCTCAAACCCGAGGTAAAATCCGAAATCCAGTGAAATTTACCAAATAACCCACCCAAACCTTTCCTTACCAATCTCAAAACAAACTCTTGAAACCCGTGCCCACCGCCACGACGAGCGGGGAAGTATCCTCGCTCAAAAACAAGAACAAATGCATAGCTATATATATATACGTAAGAGATATAATATACGTATATGACACACCTAATTGTACCGGGGAAACAATCCAACAGGGGATTGTTTGACTAGCTCACACTTATCCGGCCTCAAATATCCATGTGGCTAGGGATGAGTCGTCCACCTGGGGGACTTACACTCTAACCTAGCACATACGGACGAATAATCAAGACCCGTACGCCTAGAACCGTCCTACGCGCGCAGACTACCCAATTAAGGGTCTACAGCAGCACCCCGTTAAGGTATGCCCCGGGTTCCGACATTTCCAAGTATCTCACAATTCCATATCCACAATCCGAAATCAGGGGAGGTACACAAGGTAGTGCTTACAGCACTCCAAACTGACATTCTAAACTCATACTTTTCCTCATCTCATAACACCCCAAAGTGCCTCACACAATTTCAACAAGCCAACACTTTCCCAATAAAATACTTATATGCTTCAAGATACTTTATATGTCAAAACTCATATAAATTCCAAATAACTTTATAACATAACATATTCAACATATGAATAAATGGATACGAAAGGATGGGTTTGCATAAAACCATTTAAATCTTCATGCATAGAAAGTTCATTATAAAACCATGCTATTATTTGAAAACAAAGTCCACTCACAAGTAATCCCAAGCTGCGTGACCCCGAGAGGGTCCTGCCTGCTCTGAAGGCGGAGTCGGATTACCTATTTCAAAATACGAACATGACATTAAAATCCAACTCTTCAAAAATGAGACTTTAAGAGCAGGCAGGACCTGGGAAATTAGGATTTTACTTTAAAGTCTCATTTTTGAAGAGTTGGATTTTAATACCATGTTCGTATTTTGAAATAGGTAATCCGACTCCGCCTTCAGAGCAGGCAGGACCCTCTCGGGGTCACGCAACTTGGGATTACTTGTGAGTGGACTTTGTTTTCAAATAATAGCATGGTTTTATAATGAACTTTCTATGCATGAAGATTTAAATGGTTTTATGCAAACCCATCCTTTCGTATCCATTTATTCATATGTTGAATATGTTATGTTATAAAGTTATTTGGAATTTATATGAGTTTTGACATATAAAGTATCTTGAAGCATATAAGTATTTTATTGGGAAAGTGTTGGCTTGTTGAAATTGTGTGAGGTACTTTGGGGTGTTATGAGATGAGGAAAAGTATGAGTTTAGAATGTCAGTTTGGAGTGTTGTAAGCACTACCCTATGTACCTCCCCTGATTTCGGATTGTGGATATGGAATTGTGAGATACTTGGAAATGTCGGAACCCAGGGCATACCTTAACTGGGTGATGCTGTAGACCCTTAATTGGGTAGTCTGCGCGCGTAGGACGGTTCTAGGCGTACAGGTCTTGATTATTCGTCCGTACGTGCTAGGTTAGAGTGTCAGTCCCCCAGGTGGACGACTCATCCCTAGCCACATGGATATTTGAGGCCGGATAAGTGTGAGCTAGTCAAACAATCCACTGTTGGATTGTTTCCCCGGTACAATTAGGTATGTCATATATGTATATTATATCTCTTACGTATATATATATATCTATGCATTTGTTCTTGTTTTTAAGCGAGGATACTTCCCTGCTCGTCGTGCCGGTGGGCACGGGTTTCAAGAGTTTGTTTTGAGATTGGTAAGGAAAGGTTTGGGTGGGTTATTTGGTAAATTTCACTGGATTTCGGATTTTAGCTTGGGTTTGAGCAAATTATTTATATATGTATATGGTGGATTTAATGCATTGTTTTCATGCATGGTTTTCTAACAGTGGGGTTATATTATTTTTGTTTAAATTGAGTTAAACTTTGTTTTGTCCACTCACAATTTTCTGTTTTGCGCCCCACAGCCAGTAGTGACTGGAGCGAGCTGCAGTACCGTGTTTTGTACCCTGCTATCACGAGCCGCAGTACTTGAGCTTGTCTCGGAGCCTCAGTGCTATGTAAATTCTGAATACTTCATTTTTGCTAGTTTGTTGTACTCGGTAGACTTGCTCTGTTATTGCCCTGTTAGGATTTGGTATTTTGAGGCCGGAGGCCATGGTTTGTAACACTACTCTGTGTATTGCATGCTGGCAGTTGGGTTGTTTATATATCTGTGTTTTTGACAGGTTTGAAATTTGGGATATGTCCTGTTTACAGGGGAGACTCTGCCAAAATTTTGGTAGAAAGTCTCGGGTTTTTTTGTAAGTGGGCCCGGCATCCGCGGAATGCCGGTTATTAGACTGGGTCCGTCCCTATTTCCAAGGGAAATCCAGGGCGGGTCCTGTCAGCTTGGTATCAGAGCATTAGGTTTCTTTTCTTGTGACTTTCATGCTTCTTTTGCGTGTTGATACTAATGATTTTTGTGGTGGTTTTTGTTAGAACCATGCATCCCCGTGGTGCCAGATTAAGGGGTGGTCGTGGTCGTGCTCAGAGGTACGGACCCAATCCTCCACCATCTCCATCTCCATCTCCATCACCTGATGATGAATATGATGGAGACAACATGCCGGATTGGCAGCAAGTAATGAACCAATTCACTACTCAGTTTACCACCCAGTTTGCCCATACCATGACTTCAGCTATGCAGGGGAGAGGTAATGTGGAAGGTTCGGATATAAGCAGAGTCAAAGATTTGGGGGCTAAGGAATTCTTTGGAACTGCAGACCCTATTGAAGCAGAGGGTTGGCTTACAAATTTGGAAAGAGTCTTTGAAGTTCTACAGTGTCCTGAGGGAGATAAGGTTCGGTTGGCTGCCTTTCTTCTGAAGGGGAATGCCTACCATTGGTGGAAAACAGCTAGAAGAGGTTACCCCAGTATAGCAGCCATCACTTGGGTGGAATTTCAGCGGATCTTCTTTAATCATTATTTCCCACACTCCTACCAGGATGCAAAGAAGTTTGAATTTGAGGGCTTGAGACAGGGAAATATGTCTGTGTTCGAGTATGAACAAAAATTCAATGAGTTGTCCAGGTTTGCACCAGAAATGGTACTCACCGAGGAGGATAAATGCAGACGCTTCCAAAAGGGCCTTTGGTATGACATACAGGGGGTGACCACTGCCACAGTTTACCCCACTATGAGGCCTTTGGCTGAAGCAGCGGATAGGGTAGCCCAGGCTCACAGTATGGATGGAAACAGGCGACGCCAGTATACTTCAGGCTTTGGTGGACCGAGTCAGGGTCCATCAAGGAGAGGAGGATCCAGCTCCAGCTCAACGGGTAGTGGGTGGTCTGGAGGACGGAGATCCAGTTCGAGTAGTGGCAGGTCTAGCTCACGACCAGCTTGGAGTCGGCCATCTGGATATCAGCCTGTGACCAGTTCCGCTTGTTTTTACTGTGGACAGGAAGGACATCGTAAGAGGGATTGTCCATTACATGGGCAGCCTAGTGGTCCCACCCAGAGGAGTGGAGTAACATGTTTCCATTGTGGACAGTCTGGACACTATAGGAGTGAGTGTCCACTTCTTACTGTTGGTGCTACTACGGGACAAGTGACTGGTGCCCAGCAGGACCCGCCCCGGATTTCCCTCGGGAACCGGGACGGATCCCGCCTTTTAACCGCCATTCTGCGGATGCCGGGCCCACTTACTAAAAACCGAGACTTTCTACCAAAATTTTGGTAGAGTCTCCCCATAAACAAGACATATCCCAAATTTCAAACCTGTCAAAAACACAAATATAAAAACAACCCAACTGCCAGCATGCAATACACAGAGTAGTGTTACAGACCATGGCCTCCGGCCTCAAAATACCAAATCCTAATAAGGCAATAACAGAGCAAGTCTACAGAGTACAACAAACTAGAAAAAATGAAGTATTCAGAATTTACATAGCACTGAGGCTCCGAGACAAGCTCAAGTACTGCGGCTCTTGATAGCAGGGTACAAAACACGGCACTGCAGCTCGCTCCAGTCACTACTGGCTGTGGGGCGCAAAACAAAAAATTGTGAGTGGACAAAACAAAGTTTAACTCAATTTAAACCAAAATAATATAACCCCACTGTTAGAAAACCATGCATGAAAACAATGCATTAAATCCACCATATACATATATAAATAATTTGCTCAAACCCGAGGTAAAATCCGAAATCCAGTGAAACTTACCGAATAACCCACCCAAACCTTTCCTTACCAATGTCAAATCAAACTCTCAAAACCCGTGCCCACCGGCACGACGAGCGGGAAAGTATCCTCGCTCAAAAACAAGAACAAATGCATAGCTATATATATATATATATACGTAAGAGATATAATATACGTATATGACACACCTAATTGTACCGGGGAAACAATCCAACAGGGGATTGTTTGACTATCTCACACTTATCCGACCTCAAATATCCATGTGGCTAGGGATGAGTCGTCCACCTGGGGGACTGACACTCTAACCTAGCACGTACGGAGGAATAATCAAGACCCGTACGCCTAGAACCGTCCTACGTGCGCAGATTACCTAATTAAGGGTCTACAACAGCACCCCGTTAAGGTATGCCCCGGGTTCCGACATTTCCAAGTATCTCACAATTTCGTATCCACAATCCGAAATCAGGGGAGGTACACAGGGTAGTGCTTACAGCACTCCAAACTGACATTCTAAACTCATACTTTTCCTCATCTCATAACACCCCAAAGTACCTCACACAATTTCAACAAGCCAACACTTTCCCAATAAAATACTTATATGCTTCAAGATACTTTATATGTCAAAACTCATATAAATTCCAAATAACTTTATAATATAACATATTCAACATATGAATAAATGGATACGAAAGGATGGGTTTGCATAAAACCATTTAAATCTTCATGCATAGAAAGTTCATTATAAAACCATGCTATTATTTGAAAACAAAGTCCACTCACAAGTAATCCCAAGCTGCGTGACCCCGAGAGGGTCCTGCCTGCTCTGAAGGCGGAGTCGGATTACCTATTTCAAAATACGATCATGACATTAAAATCTAACTCTTCAAAAATGAGACTTTAAAGTAAAATCCTAATTTTCTGGGTTTCTCTTAATTACAAGGATCGAGACGTCCCTAAGGTCCAAATAAAGGTTCCAAGCGCTGGAAAAAGTCCCAGAAGACACTCGGTCAACCGGACGGTCAAAACTTTAAGTTGAAGAATCGGAACATCCGGGGCTCCGATTCACGATCCGTGAATTCCTATACGATCCTAGTAATGCCAGGAATAACATACGTGAAATTGGGTTTGATCCAATGGTCCAAACACACCAAGCCCAAAAATCACAGATTAGGCATAATTGGTTCGAGGTCCATACGATATCAAAATTGAGATCCGTAAACTCCTACGCGCTCGTGACAACGTAAGGATCATTCAAGGATAAAATGTGACCTCTGCCTGTCCAAAACACAGATATATAAACAACCACACTGCCAGCATGCAATACACAGAGTAGTGTTACAAACCATGGCCTCCGGCCTCAAAACACCAAATCCTAACAGGGCAATAACAGAGCAAGTCTACAGAGTACAACAAACTAGAAAAAATGAAGTATTCAGAATTTACATAGCACTGAGGCTCCGAGACAAGCTCAAGTACTGCGGCTCGTGATAACAGGGTACAAAACACGGCACTGCAGCTCGCTCCAGTCACTACTGGCTATGGGGCGCAAAACAGAAAATTGTGAGTGGACAAAACAAAGTTTAACTCAATTTAAACCAAAATAATATAACCCCACTGTTAGAAAACCATGCATGAAAACAATGCATTAAATCCACCATATACATATATAAATAATTTGCTCAAACCCGAGCTAAAATCCAAAATCCAGTGGAACTTACCAAATAACCCACCCAAACCTTTCCTTACCAATCTCAAATCAAACTCTCGAAACCCGTGCCCACCGCCACGACGAGCGGGGAAGTATCCTCGCTCAAAAACAAGAACAAATGCATAGCTATATATATATACGTAAGAGATATAATATACGTATATGACACACCTAATTGTACCGGGGAAACAATCCAACAGGGGATTGTTTGACTAGCTCACACTTATCCGGCCTCAAATATCCATGTGGCTAGGGATGAGTCGTCCACCTGGGGGACTGACACTCTAACCTAGCACGTACGGACGAATAATCAAGACCCGTACGCCTAGAACCGTCCTACGCGCGCAGACTACCCAATTAAGGGTCTACAGCAGCACCCCGTTAAGGTATGCCCCGGGTTCCGACATTTCCAAGTATCTCACAATTCCATAAACACAATCCGAAATCAGGGGAGGTACACAGGGTAGTGCTTACAGCACTCCAAACTGACATTCTAAACTCATAATTTTCCTCCTCTCATAACACCCCAAAGTACCTCACACAATTTCAACAAGTCAACACTTTCCCAATAAAATACTTATATGCTTCAAGATACTTTATATGTCAAAACTCATATAAATTCCAAATAACTTTATAACATAACATATTCAACATATGAATAAATGGATACGAAAGGATGTGTTGGCATAAAACCATTTAAATCTTCATGCATAGAAAGTTCATTATAAAACCATGCTATTATTTGAAAACAAAGTCCACTCACAAGTAATCCCAAGCTGCGTGCCCCGAGAGGGTCCTGCCTGCTCTGAAGGCGGAGTCGGATTACCTATTTCAAAATACGAACATGACATTAAAATCCAACTCTTCAAAAATGAGACTTTAAAGTAAAATCCTAATTTCCCGGGTTTCTCTTAATTACAAAGATCGAGACGTCCCTAAGGTTCAAATAAAGGTTCCAAGCGCTGGAAAAAGTCCCGGAAGACACTCGGTCAACCGGACGGTCAAAACTTTAAGTTGAAGAATCGGAACATCCGGGGCTCCGATTCACGATCCGTGAATTCCTATACGATCCTAGTAATGCCAGGAATAACATACGTGAAATTGGGTTTGATCCAACGGTCCAAACACACCAAACCCAAAAATCACAGATTAGGCATAATTAGTTCGAGGTCCATACGATATCCAAATTGAGATCCGTAAACTCCTACGCGCTCGTGACAACGTAAGGATCATTCTAGGATAAAATGTGACCTCTGCCGGACTGCCCACGCGCCGGTAGCACGTGGTGGCTTGGTCACTGTTCAGGTGACCGGAAAATCTTAGTATCTTGGCCCCAAACTCCTAACCTAGGTAATACACCTAATTTGGAGTCACTTTTGTTCTTGGGTAAAGGCTAAAAAGTGGCCGGAAGTGGCCGGAAATTCCAAGTGAAAACCGGCAGCAACTTAGGGTTCGAATTCGAGTTTCCAAAACTAAAAATCAGCCAAAACCTACCCAATAGGCAGCTAGAGCACGAAAATCAGTTGAGAAAACATACCTCACTCATTAAATTTGGTTGAGAAACGAAGGAGATCGAAGGCTTGGAAGTTCCGCGATTTTCCGGCCTGTTTTCTGCGATTTCCGGCGAATCCCGCCGGCTCCAAGGGCTGCGCTGGCTGGGGAAGAGAGAGGAGGAGGAGGAGGCAGTTCGAATGGGTCCAATCTCGTGGCCGGTGGCTGCCGGAGTTGACGACGGTGGCTCTTGGAAGTCACGGTTGGGAAGGAAAAACGAAGGAAGGAGGAAGCTGTCGCGAAGAGAGATAGGCCCTCGATAATTTTTCGATCATATCTTTCTCGTTCCAAGTCCGAATCGAGCCTACTCCGTGTCTACGAACTCGGCTCAGTACCACCTATCTAAAAATACCACTTGTCGTCCCAAACTCTCTCCGGATAACAATTAACCTTTTTGCCCCCACTTCAAGGGCAAAATTGGAATTTCTATTTTCAATTTAATAAATTAGTGAATAGTCTTTAAATTTTGGGTCGGGATGTTACAATTTATGGGAAAGAAGGGCCCGTTTAGCGGTACACGTATCGCGGCTATACATTGTTGGGGAATTACCGTAGTATAGCCGGATGGCTATACTATTTAAATATTATATTTTAAAAGTTTAGCCTACCTTTTATTAAAATTTTTTTTTTATAAAAAAGTTCCCTCCTAATTGCATTAGTTTATAATTTATTGATATTAATTGGCTAGTTTCAACATATCCAAAGCAGATAATGAAGAGAGAAATTTCAGAGTAAATCAATCTAAAAGTTCAATTTTTTTTTTTTTTTTTTTTTTGGGAATGTTTGTCTTTGATCTAGCTCGTTCTCTCGAGTGAAACTTGTTGGAGGAGCAACGATCAATATTATTATAATAATTTAATTAAACAATTAAATTAAACAACAAATAGAATAATGATATTAAATATGGCTACCAATTAAAAACTATTCCAATAGGTATTAGATAAGGACAAATTCAATCAGACAAAAACATTATATAATATTTGAATTTTAAAAATAATTCAAATAAATAACTAATCGGATTTAATTTAAATCACAGAGCCAAGATGTCTACAAAAAATGGAAGGATTACTGAAAAATATGTACATACGTGTATAATACGAGTATTAAACATGAAAATGCTAAATTATTTATATGGGTAATAACTTTGGCAAAGTAAAAAAAATCAAAGGAGACAATAGCTACTCGATGGTGGATTGCAGCAGGCACCTGATGGATCAAGAGCATCACTAGATCATGCTCTAAGTGATGGCGTAAGTAGGGGTGGAAGACAAGCATTGGAGTGGAGAGCATCAATTGCTAAACATTTCATTGAAGAGAAGGAATGGCAGTTGTGAATTTTGCAGCGTCTTCTTCCGTTATCTGAACGCCAGTGGCAGTGGAAGGAGGCATTAACTATATTACGTCCCGCACCATCTAAGCTACTTAACCTGTGAGTTACAAGCCTTTTCTTCTCTGGGAATGTATATGATGATCAATTGGTTCTTGTGCATGAATTGCTGTTTGGATATTGTTTATAGATCACTGGTTTGCAAATGGTAGTTTATCCCATAAGAAAATGGAAGTTTATAACGATTATAAACTATAATGATTACCCAGGCCAAACAAAATATGATGACCTCATTATTCCAAATGATAGAAATAGATGCTGATATTTGAAGATGATAGTACATAATCAGTTAATATGAAATTGTTGACATCTTACTTTCTGAAGGTAAATATTATAGTTGTTCTTCTATGTCTCAGTTGCATGCAAAGATGGCTCCACTTTTCTAGTTTCTCTAGATGTAGTCTCTTGTGCTACTGATGGTGAGGCTTCTACAATACATGATCTGGATTTTTCTTCGTTGCGCTCCCAGTTAGGTCTCTTGGCTGCAGTAAGTGCTTAGAGTGTTAAGTCTATATCGAGCTCCTTGGACAGTGGATTGCTGCAGGCACCTGATGGTGACGGTGGATCAAGAGACTACGTGAGATTGATAATGATACTGAGTCAGAAGTTGATGACATTGTTGGTAGCAGCAGTGTTTCAACATCTTTACCAGACGCCAGTGGGCAAGATGGTGCAGCTACTTCAGTTTTCCTTTCTTTTGATTGGACAAAATAAAAAGAACCGTATGAGAAAGCTGCACAGCTGTATTGTAGTTCTGTCTGGTTTCAAATTCATTCAAATGGACAATTACTTGATCACTTCTTCAGTTGACTTCTATTGTTATCTTCTTCCGGTGTTCTGTATGAATGTTTGCTATACATTCTGGCATATTTACTTTAAATTCTAAGGTGGGACTCGCATTGCTAAGTCAGTTTTTCGAACTGTATGACCAACTAAGATTCATTCTCGGAGATCTTCCACCAGAAAGAAAGCATGATCGTATGACTGGTTCTAGTGCTGAAAAAACAATGGACTGACAGAAGACTGTTAAAAAAATAAGGAAATTTAGAAGAAATATACTTTAGTTTCAACGGACTTTTATGCATAAATTATCTGGTTTTGGAGAGCATAGTTATTGTTGTCATCGGATCAGCTGCACCAAAATTGATTCAGCTGCATCCTCAACTTGTGATACTCGCAAGTGCACGAGCTGTTTGGTGGTATAGCAAATGTAAGTGCGAGGTCGATTCCACAAGGATTGGTGATTGAATGATCCAATTCATTTTCCCTACACAAAACAGAAATGAAAAAGAAAGGAAATAAATAAAACAAGGAAGAAAGAAAATAACTAACTCAAGTAGACAAGTTCCCAAGTTCAATTAGATTAATGGATTGATTCTAGCTAATGTATGATTAGGCCATGGTGTTTGGTCCTAACCTTGTGTTCCTAATTCCCTAATTTGATCATTTGTTGTCTAACCTAAAATTAAGCATTAGGAACCCATTAAGCATAGAAGAACAAATTAAACAACCAAGCATGTATCTAATCCCTGTTGTCGAATGTCCATACATACTCTTCCTATTCATAGTTCAATTCGAATTAAGGCATGGTGTCTACTCTTGATTCAAACTAAGATAGCTAACATGCAAGCCTAAATGGTGATCAATCATTCAAACTAGCATATTAACTTATAAGCATAATGAATAAGAACAAAAACCATAATTGAAACTTGGAAACTAATCAAACTTGAAACTAAAGAAAAGAATTTACATAAAGAAAAGTAAAGTGGAACTAAGAAAAACTTAAGGAGAATTTCAGCACAAATATTTCATTAAAACAATTGAAAACTAGAAAGAGAAACTAAGAGAATTTGAGGAAGAGAAGGGAAGGGAGCTCTAGAGAAGTGTTTGAGAGCTCCCCCCCTTGGGGTGTGTTTACAAGCTTAGAGAACTTCCCTATTTATAGGCCTAGGGGAAGTGAAAATCTGAATTATACAATTGAATTTTCTAAACACACTAACTTCACCTAACACACAACACTTAATTCACCAACTTAACCTAACACACAATTGCATTTGAAAACAATTCTTCTTGTCATTAAGCTTAGTGTTGCATCATCCACTTCAACTTCAATTAATTCATTTGGCTGCTGCAAAATTCCACTCAAAAATAGGTATTGAATATGCTTCACCAAACTTTCCCACAATCAACAACACTTCATCATGCATATGTCATGCATGACAATGCATTGCAGCCAGTTTGTTGGCTAGTTTTGGGCTTGTGGCTTCAATCTGAAAAATCTGGAAAAATATGGATCTTGAAACTTTGTCTTATCTTTCCAAGCATATGCAGCCCAGCTAAAGGAAAAATCGGAAAGGCCATCAAATGTGATTTTTGGCCCAGTAACGCAGATGCTGCCGAATTTGACCTTAAGTTGCCAAAACATGTATAACTTTCTCCAGAAGACTTGGAATCATGAACCGTAAAATTCTACAGAAACTAGACTTCTGTATCTTTCCAATGATGTATGGCTCATTATCTGGTTCTTCTTGAGTAAGTACAGTCTAATCCGTGAAGTTGACTGATCTGCAGACACCATTTTGAGCTAACTTGTCTCAAAAATGCAATTAGTGAGACTCAAGCTTATAACACTGAAACAAACACAAAACTTATTAAAAGCACAAGTTTAATTCAAAAACATAACCAAATCATAAGTTAGAAGGGTACAAAATGATATGTAAATATGCACCGATCAGTTATCTGGAATTGCCTTTTTCATTTTGGGAAGGGAAGGGAGGGTGTGTTATTGGCTGCAATTCTGTTCTCCCGTTGTTTGCTTTTCATATAATTTTGTCATCATGCTTACAATTGAAGGTGGCATTACTATTTCCAGTCACTGATTGCTGTCATTTAACAGATAGATAGATGAAGGAAAACTCATGGACGCTCTTGCACTTTCTGATCACTTACGTAATGGAGCTTCAGATCAGTTACACCATCATTATCCAAGAAGGACTTGAACAAATTATGGCCACCCCTGGTCGCTGACGACAAGACACGGGCATCGTCTCATAGGGGTCGAGATGCCGAAGCACAATATGTGGCACATCACCGTAGCCTTTCTCCTTAAGATTTTTTTTGTAATGCCTCATAATCCGACGCCCAGTAACTACCACCAGCCCTATCAAAGTTGTCCAAACGGGTGAGCACAAACACCTTCTTACCCATCTGATCCGGCCTCAAATTCCCATCCACAGCCACTTGGAGAATCATATCAAACACTTTGCGAAAATCAATTTCCATGCCTCAGACCATCCTCCCCGTACAGAGGCGCACTTGGACATAAGAGAATCATAGTCAATGTCATCCCCCAAATTATGCAGCTCAGGCTCTGCTCGGCTAAATGTCATGGGGATTGTGGATCCAACTTCCCCATGACATGATGACGGCCAACTTCCCCATCGTTATCCAAGAAGGACTTGAACATATTATTGGAGAAGGGCAACATCTCCTTATGATAGTTGCATCACCCAAATAACTCAAATATCAAAACCATGCAACCAGAAGACAGAAAAGAGCTCTCAATGTCTTGGAAGATATCAGTCCAAAGATTGGATCGAGGAAGCCAGTTAGCATTGAGGATGAGAGGCATTTTTTGTGAAAATGCATAGGCTTTAGAATGGACCTTACATGGAGGTCGTGCTTGGAACCCACCAATGAATTCTCCAGGTGTGGCTGCATCAAGGATGAAGCCTCCCCTAAAGAAAGAAACATCACTGAAGCTTTTGGGAGCACTTAATTAACTTGATATATGTAAATACGTAAAACAGCAGCCACGACAAAACAGTGCATTCAGAACATAAACATAGGATGCAAAAGCGATCCCACCAGAAGATTTAAGTTGAAAAAGAAAAAAAACCACACATATTCTCAAGCAACATTTTTCTGATCAACTTCTAATACCAAACAATATATTAACTCTAATTCAAATCACAACATGAGTTGTTGAAATCATGACAGAACACACATATGTAACATCTTAAAAGGAGAAGTTACCCACTTCCAAGGAGCATCTCGAGCAGGAAGATTCAAAGGCTTTAGACTGAGACTAGAAAAAAATTTCACGAGATCTCTTTCTTCACTATCTGCATGATTATGTTCAACAACACAAGTGTTACCACATAAAGGAAGGAAGGTAGGTTCAATAAATGACAAGTCAACAAAATTACCAACCACAGTAACAACCGTGCCACAATTTCGATGTTGCGTAGATATATACTCTTAACTTGGTACGAAAGAATTGGACACCCAAAAATAACACCGAAATATATTACCAATTTTATTAAACTTAAAAGAAGACTTGAAGTATAACCAATTCTGCAGTTCCAAAATAAATAAAATAATAATTTGTAAGTCATATCCCTTGCCTGGACTGGAAATAGGTGATGAGTGCCTCATTGTTGGAACTGTGCGTGGCTCCTTTACTATTTTGGACTCCATCTTCTTATAAGAAGTTTCGCCAATTAACTAAGACATCCGTTAATTGCTTCTCCCAAATATGCTCATTTCCAGAAGCTACGGAAGTCTTTGTTTCTCCTATAACTGAGATAAGAAATCATAAGCATTGCACATATAGCATCCATTTACCATAGAGCAATTTACCATAGAGCAATTTATAAACTCTAAATATTTTGAACAAAAAATGCTGAGTGGATACAACAATTCTGTCTCAACACATTTACTAACCAAATTCTATTGCATAAACTCTACAATAAGAGCAATTTATAATTTTTCTTTTTATAAGAAAAACAAATTTAAGTTACAAACTTTCATTAAAACAAAGAAAGAGAATCGTGATACATAAGACACTGTTGATAATAATAGTGAAGATTTTTTGTACCATTCCTTATACTCAGTTCTGATGATTTGACTTCAGTAGCAGGCAAAGTTGCATCTACTAGATGGTCACTGGATCTGGAACCATATTCCTTTGAATTCTGCTAACCAAGAGGAAATTTGGTTCTGACGAAGACATAACAGCAACCAATTGCACCACTAAGAGTACATCAAAAAGCAAAAACTTTCACTATCTAGCGTGTACTCAATCATCCATATACACCAGGGGAGAATGGAGATGATGTGGCTCATAGAATCAAAGCACCATAGGTAAAATGGAGGGTTTTGTGAAGCATATATATAGTGTGATCATCATATTTTGCTAGAATTGAAAGCTAAGTTTATAGAACATCTGTTAGACCAGCCATGCTATGTGGGACTGAAAGCTAAGAAAATAGACATATTCATAGTTCCTTTAGGTACATATTAGCCAAATGTTAAAACCAGCACAGTGATATGCACACCTCTATCTCTGTTTCTCTAACGGCATATTAACCATTATTAGACACAAATTCTTAAGAGATCAGATTAAAATATTTGTCACCTTTTGAATCCTTCGAAATTGGAGATGTTTGCTGAATAATCTTTGCTACCCTTCAAAATTGAAGGGTCATTGCCTCAACCTCAAAAACCTGGTTGGGAGAGAGCCTAGAGAGAAGAGAATAAGGCGGGAAACAGAGAGAGGAATGGAATTAGATGAATTAAGTGTCTCATGATCTCTTCTTCTATGGACTTGACTTGTGCTTGCTTCGGCTTCCCAATCTCAATCTCAAGCTCAAATTTGCAGCTATACTTTTTCAATTTCGGGTTTCAGACTTTCAGTCAATCGCAGTGTTCGAAAAATCGGCCTAGGCGGGCGGTTAGGCGGCTAGGCGGGCGCTAGGCGGCTAGGCGGGCTGCTAGGCGGCTAGGCGGCTAGGCGGGAATCCTAGGCAGGTTGGGTCTTTTTTCGGTGCCGAACAGGGAGGACGAAGCAGCCGGAACCGCTTGAGTTGATGGAGAAGCGAAATGGATGCGACTGCGTCTGCAAGCTCTGTCCTCAGCGAGTGCAAGCTTCGTGTTCGTTTCGAATGTGTTTAAAGAGTATAGCCGTTCGGCTATACTCCTAAAATATTCGAATATATTAATATTTAACGAGTATAGCCGAACGGCTATAGGTTTAAAATATCCGAATATATTTAGAAAGTACAGCCGTTCGGCTATACTGTTTAAATATACAATTTTGTCATATCAATTTAGGGTTTAGGGCTAAAACACCACTTTAGCCCATTGGGCTAGAGTTATTTCTTCAAGTATTTTATTTATAAAAGCGATATTGGGGAATGAGAATTTAAATCCTTTCTGATACCTCTCATTCTAATGATTTCAGCTATTTGCCCATTGGGCAAGAATAAAAAATGATATTTTATTTATAACAACTAACAAAGGTTAAACCCATAAATACCAACAAAAAAAAAAGAAAAAAGATAAGGACCCGCCAACATTTTGTGGATCAAAGAATGTTGAATTTCATTGTATAAAATTGCTTGTATAGCAATTTACTTTCTAAAATGTATCCATTGTAATTATGAACTAAACCCAATTATAGCCTTTTTTTCTCATTGAACTTGACAATCACGCTCTTCTGCTATTAGAGATATTAGTTCACGTTGTATTCTATGTAGATGAAAAATTGGATACAAAACAGTCTAACGAGACAACGAAGAGAAGTTTGCAGCTCTGTTTTGAAATTAATTGAAGGTATTAGAGGTCATATGACATTGATATATGAACTATTCTAAATGAGAATTCAAATACGTGTTAGATGAGAAGTAGCATCTCATTCTTAAATATAACATATTATTTCATTTGTCTACTAGGTTGTGCCTGTTGTTAAGCTGGTGCAACCAACATTCTTTCACCAAGAAATTTTTCCTCAACCTCGAAGAAATTTAGCTAGGAAAACCTTTGGTGGGAAGGGAAAGTTAAGATAGAAATAGAGGCAGAGGCAAGGCTGAAGAACAATCGCGACCACATGTGATATTACAGAAAATGTAGCGAAGGAATTGAAAATGGCCATTTTCCAAATGAAGCACACATCTTACGATGAAATCGAGATAGGAACTTATAACAAGCCCTCATTAGAGTGCAATGTCCAAAAACACAAGATGAACACCACACCACACCACACTCAACACACATAATTGCTCATTAGTGTTGTAAATATAAAAAAAAAGATGAGATATCGCTTAGTACAATCAATTAGTTCTTCATTCCTCATCGCCCAAATCATTGAACGCATCGCGCAAATCATTGAGCATTTCATCCCATGTCTCCTCCACATGTAGATGAAATGAGTATCCATCAATAAGAACAAAATTGTCCATTCCACGAAGAAATTCAGGAAATTCAGAACCCTTGCACATAAATTTACTAATATGAGAAGCAAGCTTTGATATTTCATAGTCATTCTCATCGAAACTAGAACAATCTCTAGTGTCCAACATCACCAGATCCTTGCATCTGTGCAGCAACGTGACAAGACCATCCTGATTTACTTTTGCACCCTTCACCACTTAGCATTAGAACTATAACTAGCATGCTCAGCCTATCTTCTGGGTTACACTGCACACATGAATTAATCTCACAACTTCATGTGGATCACCTGTGTCCCATATTGATGTATCAAGCACTTCAACGGACATGCCTTCTGATGGAGTTTGTATAGAAATAAGAGTGGAAAGAATCCCACATCGAAAGGAAGAGAAGTAGAAGTTGGGTTTGTAAGGTTATGCACAAGAAAACATATCAAAAGTATATGTGATGGGCTTGGGCTATATATATATATATATATTATATATATAAAGTCAAAGATTGGCCTTGGGCATTGGGGTCTCATTTGATCCGAAAGTGTCTCTTTTTAGCCCAATTTTTATTTTACGTTTTTGGCAAAAGTGACGTCGTTTGGTAAGAAGTTGTGTCTGATCAACACAACTTCTACTAACTGTTACGTCTTATCAGAAGAGGCGTCTACACTCCTATAAATCAGACGCCAACGCCAAAGTAAAAAAAAAAAGATTCTTCCTCCCCTCCTTCAAATTCTGAAAAATCGTTCTGAGAGAAAATCCATTGAGTACATTCGCCAGAACCAAGAAACCGAGTGCTAGGTTCTTGGTTATAGATTGTTGAATCCTGGTGGCAGGCGCTCAACGAACTACAGCAACGAGTAGGGGCGAAATTCTGCTATAGGACATAGCGATAGGCTAGCCTCAATCTCCGATCAAGTCAGTATCCTGATTTCTATTACCCCTTTGATTCTTGTATTGAAAGTTTTGTAATTGTTCTACAAGTTGTGTAATTATTTACTAGACGATTTTGTATTGTTGTCTACATTGAGTGAAATTTATTCAATCAAGTATTTCTTACGGTTTGTCCGGTTCCTTATTGTTTCTATAACAACTATAGCAGAATTTTAATTATGGAACAATCTGGGAATACTGTGAAGCCTCACGTTGAGAAGCCTGACAAGTTCAAGGGTCTGGACTTCAAGAGATGGCAACAGAAGATGTTGTTCTATCTAACAACTCTGAACCTTGCTCATGTCATCAAGGAAGAATGCCCTGTGGCTGAGGGTGATGACATTCCTGCAGAAAAACTAAATGCTATATCCGCATGGAAACACAGTGAGTTTTTATGTAGGAATTACATTCTTAATAGCCTTGATGATACGCTCTATGATGTGTATAGATCTTATAAAACTGCAAAGGATCTTTGGGAATCGCTGGAGAAGAAGTATAAGATCGAAGATGCTGGTTCAAAGAAGTTCATCATTGGGAAATTTCTGAAGTACCAAATGGTGGAGTCGAAAACTGTTGTCAATCAAGTTGAAGAACTGCAGATTATCATTCATGAACTTGCTGCAGAAGGAATGGCCTTGCCCTCCGAATTCTCTGTCGGATCTGTGATAGAGAAGCTGCCTCCATCTTGGAATGATTTCAAGATACATATCAAGCACAAGAAGAATGATATGTCAATGGAGGATCTCGTTCTTAAACTGAGGGTACAGGAAGATCACCGCAAGAGTGAGGGACTGAATGCTTCCGAATTCGATGCCAAGGCCAACATTGTTGAGGGTGGAGAGACGTCCAAGCCTAAACCAAAATCCCAGAAGAACAAGGGGAACAAAGCCAAAGGCAAAGGTTCGAATGCTCATGCTCCAAAAGGGAAGAATTTCAAGGCAATTAAGGGCGCTTGCTGGGTGTGTGGAAAAGTTGGACACAAGGCACAAGACTGCCGCCACAAGAAGGCAAACCCTACTCCAAACAACAACAACCAAGCCAATGTTGCAGAAGATTTCATTGGTGTTGTTTATGAAGCAAATATGGCGACTGATAGCAATGATTGGTGGATGGATACCGGTGCAACAAGGCACATCTGCGGAAGCAGAAACATGTTCACCACCTACACTCCGACCAATGGAGATGAGAAGCTTTTCATGGGGAATGCATCTGCTGCCAACGTTGCTGGAAAAGGGAAAGTGGTGCTGAAATTCACTTCTGGAAAAGACCTTGCTCTTATGGACGTGCTGCATGTTCCATCTATTACTAAGAACCTTGTTTCTGGTCCTATGCTTAACAAGAAAGGCTTTAAACTTGTATTTGAATCTGATAAATTTGTTCTCACTAAGGGGGGAACATTCGTAGGAAAGGGCTACTTGGCTGAAGGGCTCTTTAAACTCAATGTACTTTATGTTGATGCTATTAATAATATGAATGCTTCCGTTTACTTGCTTGAGTCTTCTACTTTATGGCATGCTAGATTAGGACATGTTAACTTTAAATCTTTGCATAGAATGGTTAATCTTGGTTTGCTGCCTAGTTGTACATTGGATAATGCACATAAATGTGAAACGTGTGTTGAATCAAAGTTTGCTAGCAAGACTTATAATTCTGTGATTGAAAGATCAAACGAATTGTTGGGATTAATTCATACAGACTTGGGTGATTTCAAATCAAATCCAAGTCGTGGTGGAAAGAATTATTATATAACTTTCATAGATGACAGCAGTAAATATTGTTATGTATATTTGTTACATAGCAAAGATGAAGCTTTGAATATGTTTAAGACATATAAAGCCGAAGTGGAGAACCAGTTAGACAAGAAGATTAAAGTTCTGCGTTCTGATAGAGGAGGCGAATATGAGTCAAACGCCTTCGCAGAATTTTGTGCTTCTCATGGAATTATACATCAAACGACAGCACCTTACACTCCTCAACAAAATGGAGTGGCTGAGCGTAAAAATAGAACGTTAAAGAACATGATGAATTCCATGCTTAATAGTTCCGGTTTACCGCCTAACATGTGGGGTGAAGCCTTACTTACTGCCAACACTATCTTGAATAGAATTCCACCAAAGAAGAGTGATCAGTCTCCATTTGAGAAATGGAACAAGAGACAACCAGGCTACAAAATCCTAAAAGTGTGGGGTTGCCTAGCAAAGGTTCAAGTACCTTTACCAAAGAGAGTTAAACTTGGACCGAAAACTATTGATTGCGTGTTTATTGGATATGCCAATAATAGTGCAGCATACCGATTTCTAGTTATCAAATCTGGAATTTCGGATATCCAAGTGAATACCATCATTGAGTCTAATGATGCTGAATGGTTCGAGCATATATTCCCTTACAAGGATAGACACAATGAAAATAAGAGAAAGGCACATGATGATAGTCATGTAAGAGACAGTGATGATGCTTCATCATCTGGTGTTCAAGACAAGGACTTGGAACCAAGTGAAGCTACACCAACCGTCCAAGGAAAAGAAATACAACCTAGGAGAGGAAAGAGACTCAAGGTTACAAAAGATTTTGGACCTGATTTCTTAACCTTCCTTACCGAAGCTGAGCCACAAACATATAAAGAGGCTATTACTTCATCCGAATCTATGTATTGGAAAGAAGCAATAAATAGTGAAGTTGAATCCATTTTACAAAACCATACGTGGGAACTAGTGGACTTACCACCTGGGAGCAAACCGGTTGGTTACAAATGGATTTTCAAGAAGAAATTGAAACCTGACGGTACAATTGATAAGTACAAAGCTCGCCTAGTAGCGAAAGGTTATCGTCAAAAACAAGGGCTGGATTTCTTTGATACATACTCACCTGTCACTAGAATTACATCTATAAGGATGTTAATTGCTCTTGCGGCTATATACAATTTGGAAATACATCAAATGGATGTAAAAACCGCATTTCTAAATGGTGAGTTAGATGAAGAAATTTATATGGAACAACCAGAAGGGTTTGTGGCAAAAGGACAAGAGAAGAAGGTGTGTAAACTTGTAAAGTCCCTTTATGGACTTAAACAAGCACCTAAGCAGTGGCATGAAAAGTTCGATCACACAATGTTATCACATGGATTTCAAATCAACGAATGTGATAAATGTGTTTATTTCAAAAAGTTTGACAATGGCTCTTGTGTCATTGTATGCTTGTATGTTGATGATATGCTCATCATGGGACCAAACTTAGATGTCATAAATTCCACAAAGAAAATATTGAATTCAACCTTTGATATGAAAGACATGGGAAAAGCCGATGTTATCTTAGGAATTCGAATTCAAAGAAGTAGTGATGGCTATGCACTTAGCCAATCACACTATGTGGAAACAATGTTAAAAAAGTTTGGACACTTTAATAGCAATCCGGCTAATTCTCCTTTTTATCCTGACTGTGACTTAAAGAAGAATAATGGAGATAGTGTGTCTCAATTAGAATACTCACGTGTCATTGGGTCACTACAATACATTACGAATTGTACCAGACCGGATATTGCTTATTCTGTGAATAGATTGGCAAGATATACAAGTAATCCGTCAAAGGCTCATTGGGAAGCATTGGTTAGAGTATTAAGATACTTAAAACATACAGTGAACCATGGATTACATTATACAAGATACCCTCCAGTGTTGGAAGGATATAGCGATGCCAATTGGATTTCAAACGATACGGAAAAGGCCACAAGTGGTTATGTTTTTACACTTGGAGGGGCTGCAGTATCATGGAAATCACAAAAGCAAACGTGCGCAGCACGTTCAACTATGGAATCGGAATTCATAGCCTTAGACAAGACCGCCGAAGAAGCAGAATGGCTTAAGAACTTCCTAGAAGATATTCCACTATGGCCACAACCTGTAACAGCCATATGTGTGCACTGTGACTGCATGGCAGCTATAGGTAGAGCTAAAAACTTTCTGTACAATGGCAAGTCAAGGCACATAAGACGTAGACATAACACTATAAAACATATGCTCTCGACTGGCATTATTTCCATTGATTATGTGAAATCAAAGGAGAATCTTGCAGATCAATTTACGAAGGGCTTAGCAAAAGATAAAGTGTTATATTTATCGAGGGGAATGGGCTTAAAGCCAACACAATGAGGAGTAACTTGGCGGAAACCTAACCTAGCGACTTGGGATTCCAAGCCTAGGTTCAATAAGGAAAACTAGTTGGGTGAAACTCAAAGAATAGAGCATACAAAAACGCTTATTCCTATGATAAGGAAAGTATGTTATCTGTGATGTTAAGGGTGAATGTTTAATCATTCTTAATGACACTATCAAAAGACAAAGGAATACCACAGGTTATCCATATTCATAGTGTCACCTATATGGAAGTAATGTGGGGTCGCATTTGTGAGAATGATATGGCTAATTTCTCTAAAGCTTCCACGAATCCGGGATAGTTCAAGACCAAAATGAACACAACCGTATGAATTGAAAGGTGTCAAGGTTCAATATGTGTGATATTCATTGTCTCGGTTTACCAAACATAGTGGACAGTTCAATGTCTCCTATACACACTGATTCACTGGTAAATCCGATGAGTATTCACTAAGGAAGGTTCAAGTCCAAAAGACACCTCCCCTGATGCATATTAAACCTAAGTTTTTCTCTAACACTGTTCTAACTCTATTTGCTATACAAATGTGGGGTATTGATGGAGTTTGTATAGAAATAAGAGTGGAAAGAATCCCACATCGAAAGGAAGAGAAGTAGAAGTTGGGTTTGTAAGGTTATGCACAAGAAAACATATCAAAAGTATATGTGATGGGCTTGGGCTATATATATATATATATATATATATATTATATATATAAAGTCAAAGATTGGCCTTGGGCATTGGGGTCTCATTTGATCCGAAAGTGTCTCTTTTTAGCCCAATTTTTATTTTACGTTTTTGGCAAAAGTGACGTCGTTTGGTAAGAAGTTGTGTCTGATCAACACAACTTCTACTAACTGTTACGTCTTATCAGAAGAGGCGTCTACACTCCTATAAATCAGACGCCAACGCCAAAGTAAAAAAAAAAAGATTCTTCCTCCCCTCCTTCAAATTCTGAAAAATCGTTCTGAGAGAAAATCCATTGAGTACATTCGCCAGAACCAAGAAACCGAGTGCTAGGTTCTTGGTTATAGATTGTTGAATCCTGGTGGCAGGCGCTCAACGAACTACAGCAACGAGTAGGGGCGAAATTCTGCTATAGGACATAGCGATAGGCTAGCCTCAATCTCCGATCAAGTCAGTATCCTGATTTCTATTACCCCTTTGATTCTTGTATTGAAAGTTTTGTAATTGTTCTACAAGTTGTGTAATTATTTACTAGACGATTTTGTATTGTTGTCTACATTGAGTGAAATTTATTCAATCAAGTATTTCTTACGGTTTGTCCGGTTCCTTATTGTTTCTATAACACCTTCTGTGTATGGCATCCATGTCTAAAAGAATTTATCAAAAGTTCAAAACCATTGTGCTTATTTAAAAGAAGAAACAAAAACAAGCAATGATTAAATCTTATATTTCTATTTCCCACTCACTATCTCTAGCACCAACACACCATAACTATAGACATCGGATTTTATCGAGTAGAACCCATAAATTTTATATTCTGGGGACGTGTAACCACTACAAACCAGTCAATCAAAAACTAAGTTAATAAGCAAATCAAATATACTATATGCATTATGTATTGGTTCTTTTGTGATTTATACTTACTATGCTGCAACCACTTTCTTGGTTTTTAAGCGCACAAAATAATTCATAAAAATTTATTACTATTTGATAAGTAATTTATGAAACAAATTAAATATTTAAATACTAATTATTCACAAAAAAATAATAACTAAAAGCTAATTAGTAATTATATTAATTAAATAAGACTAAGATATTACTCAGTTAAAAAATTACTAAAGAAATAATAATTAAAAGACCTACGTGCATTAGAACTGTAAGTGGCATGCTCTGCTCTCGGTCTATCTCCCGGGGTACGCTGCACACAGAAAAGACCTACATGCATGAAATAATCTCACAACCTCATTACTATTTGATAAGTAATTTATGAAACAAATAATAACTAAAAGCTAATTAGTAATTAAATTAAAAATATTAATTAATTAGCTATTCCAAAAAAATAATAATTTATCCCTATGAAAATTAAAGTCTGAAAAATATTAAAACATAATAATTACTATTTATTAAGTAATATATTTTTTGAATTTAATTAAAATATTTAATACCAATTGTTCACTACAGAAATAATAATTAAAACATAATTACAAATAAAATTAATTAAAATAAAGCAAAGATATTATTTAATTACAAAAAAGAAAATAAAAAAACCTAAAGAACCTAATTTAATATTGCACAGAGCCACCCAGGCCGCCTAGGCGCGGCCTAGCCTGATTTTTCGAAAATATCCTTGTGATTCTTTATGTTATCGGCTTGATCTTGCCTCTTCTGTTGCCTGCGTCAATTCGGGTCAATCATGGAATTGAAAATTATCCTTGATGTTGTCTGCCAAAGAACAATTAGCATGCGAAGATCACCTGTTATACCCTTTTGTTGAGAATTTCGGACTGGAAATCAAAGTCCACTTCGGGTAAGTCCTCAAAATCCTCAAAATAATCTTGTTCTGGTCGATTTCTTTGTTGTTTTTACAAGGAAAACTATATCTTATTCAGAACAGAGAAAGAAAACCTACAAGATAGATGGGCTAGAAAGAAAACAGAGAAAGGAAAACTATTTCTTTGTTCTTTTCGTCTTCAAAGATATCTTGTAGAATTACAAGCCTTTTCTTCTCTGGGAATTTATATGATGATCAATTGGTTCTTGTGCATGAATTGCTTTTTGGATATGGGTTATAGATCACTGGTTTGCAAATGGTAGTTTAACGTATAAGAAAATGGTAGTTTATAACGATTATAAACAATAATGATCACCCAGGCCAAACAAAATATGATGACCTCATTATTCCAAATGATAGAAATAGATGCTGATATTTGAAGATGAAAGTAGATAATCAGTTAATATGAAATTGCTGACATCTTACTTTCTGAAGGTAAATATTATAGGTGTTCTTATATGTCTCAGTTGCATGCAAAGATGGCTCCACTTTTCTAGTTTCTCTAGATGTAGTCTCTTGAGCTACTGATGGTGAGGCTTCTACAATACTTGATCTGGATTTTTCTTCGTTGCGCTCCCAGTTAGGTCTTCTGGCTGCAGTAAGTGCCTAGAGTGTTAAGTCTATATCAAGCTCCTTGGACAGTGGATTGCTGCAGGCAGCTGATGGTGACGGTGGATCAAGAGACTATGTGAGATTGATAATGATACTGAGTCAGAAGTTGATGACATTGTTGGTAGCAGCAGTGTTTCAACAGCTTTACCAGACGCTAGGGGGCAAGATGGTGCAGCTACTGAAGTATGAGAAATGAAGAACCGTATGAGAAAGCCGTACAGTGGTATTGTAGTTCTGTCTTGTTTCAAAATTCATTCAAATGGACAATTACTTGATCACTTCTTCAGTTGACTTCTATTGTTATCTTCTTCCGGTGTTCTGTATGAATGTTTGCTATACATTCTGGCATATTTACTTTGAATTCTAGGGTGGGACTTACATTGCTAAGTCAGTTTTTTGAATTGTATGATCAACTAAGATACATACTCAGAGATCTTCCACTAGAAATAAAGCATGATCGTATGACTGGTTCTAGTGCTGAAAAAGCAATGGATTGACGGAAGACTTCTAAAAAATAAGGAAATTTATGAGAAAAATACTTTAGTTTCTATTCTATGGACTTTTATGCATAAATGATCTGGAATTACCTCTTTTTTATATTTTTTAAATGGAAGGGAGGGTGTGTTATTGGTTGCAATTCTGTTCTTCTCTTGTTTGCTTTCCAGATAATTTTGTCATCATGCTTACAATTGAAGGTGGCATTACTATTTCCAGTCACTGATTGCTGTCATTTAACAGATTGATAGATGAAGTAAAACTCATGGATGCTCTTGCACTTTCTGATCGCTTACATAATGGAGCTTCAGATCAGTTACTCCTGCTAATCATTAAATGGTTAATTGACCAACTTCCATCAAATCCTGCTGAGAGTATAATTAAGTCAGGAACCAAAATATGGTCCCGAACTGCAAAATAGTCTGCGTCCCCACACCGACCAATTTCCCTGGGGGCATTAATGTTGTAATCTGCTCCTGATCCTTCTCCAATCATAGTACAGAAACCATCATCAATAGCTATATAAAAGGCTTCCAAACTCATGCCCGAAAGTAGCACAGCTCCATACTGTCATCATAACTAAGAACTTTGATCTTATGTGAGACAAGTCAACCAAGCAAGTTACAAGCTAAAAGCTGATCTAATGAGAAAAACTTTTGATAGATTGCAAAAACTTAGAAATTGTTGTCACAATAAGGAGTCTCTCAGTCGACTACAACCAAATTTTGATACCGTAGGCCAGAGATGGTTTCTTCCATGAGATAGTGCAGGCCAACTTCCCCATCATTATCCAAGGACTTGAACAAATTATGGCCACCGCTGGTCACCGACGACAAGGCACGGGCATCGTTTCGTAGGGGTCGAGATGCCAAAACACAATATGTGGCATTGCATCACCTTAGCCTTTCTCCTTAAGATTTTTTTGTAATGCCTCATAATCCGACTCCCAGCAACTACCCTATCAAAGTTTTCCCAACGGGTGAGCACAAACACCTTCTTGTCCATCTGATCCAGCCTCAAATTCCCATCCACAGCCATTTGGAGAATCATATCAAACACTTTGTGAAAATCAATTTCCATGCAGCAGACCATCCTCCCCACAGTGGTGCACTTGGACATAAGAGCATCATTGTTAACGTCATCCCCCAAATTATGCAGCTCAGGCTCTGCTCTGCTCAATGTCATGGGGATTGTGGATCCAACTTCCCCATCGTTATCCAAGAAGGACTTGAACAAATTATTGGAGAAGGGCAACATCTCCTTATGATAGTTGCATCATCCACATAACTCCAATATCAAAACCATGCAACCAGAAGACAGAAAAGAGCTCTCAAAGTTTTCATCAGGGAAAAAGTAAAGGGCAACATCTTCAAGGATGGGTCATCGTCTTGGAAGATATCCTCCCAAAGATTGGATCGAGGACACCAATTAGCATTGAGGATGAGAGGCATTTTTTGTGAAAATGCATAGGCTTTAGGATGGACCTTACATGAAGGTCGTGCTTGGAACCCACCAATGAATTCTCCAGGTGTGGCTGCATCAAGGATGAAGCCTCCCCTAAAGAAAGAAACATCAATGAAGCTTTTGAGAGCACTTAATTAACTTGATATATGTAAATAAGTAAAACAGCAGCCATGACGAAACAGTGCATTCAGAACATCAACATAGGATGCAAAAGCGATCCCACTAGAAGATTTAAATTGAAAAAAAAAAAAAAAAACCACACATATTCTCAAGCAACATTTTTCTGATCATCTTCTAATACCAAACAATATATTAACTCTAATTCAAATCACAACATGAGTTATTGAAACCATGAAAGAAAACACATATGTAACATCTTAAAAGGAGAAGTTACCCACTCTTCCAAGGAGCATCTCGAGCAGGAAGATTCAAAGGCTTTAGACTGAGACTAGAAAAAATATTCACGAGATCTCTTTCTTCACTATCTGCATGATTATGTTCAACAACACAAGTGTTACCACATAAAGGAAGGAAGGTAGGTTCAATAAATGACAAGGCAACAAAATTACCAACCACAGTCACAACTGTGCCACAATTTTGATGTTGCGAAGATATATACTCATAACTTGTTAGGAAAGAATTGGACACCGAAAAATAACACCGAAATATATTACCAATTTTATTAAACTTAAAAGAAGACTTGAAGTATAACCAATTATGCAGTTCCAAAATAAATAAAATAATAATTTGTAAGTCATATCCCTTGCCTGGACTGGAAATAGGTGATGAGTGCCTCATTGTTGGAACTGTGCGTGGCTCCTTTACTATTTTGGACTCCATCTTCTTATAAGATCGTTTCGCCAATTAACTAAGACATCCGTTAATTGCTTCTCCCCAATATGCTCATTTCCAGAAGCTACAGAAGTCTTTGTTTCTCCTATAACTGAGATAAGAAATCATAAGCATTGCACATATAGCATCCATTTACCATAGGAATAAAATGCTGTCTTCCCACTTTTAATAACACATCCAAAATATTTTGAACAAAAAATGCTGAGTAGATACAACAAGTCTGTCTCAACACATTTACTAACCAAATTCTATTGCACGAACTCTACAATAAGAGCAATTTATAATTTTTTTTTTATAAGAAACACAAATTTAAGTTACAAACTTTCATGAAAACAAAGAAAGAGAATCGTGATGCAGAAGACACTGTTGATAATAATAGTGAAGATTTTTTGTACCATTCCTTATACTCAGTTCTGATGATTTGACTTCAGTAGCAGGCAAAGTTGCATCTACTAGATGGTCACTGGATCTGGAACCATATTCCTTTGAATTCTGCTAACCAAGAGGAAATTTGGTTCTGACGAAGACATAACAGCAACCAATTGCACCACTACGAGTACATCAAAAAGCAAAAACTTTCACTATCTAGCGTGTACTCAATCATCCATATACACAAGGGGAGAATGGAGATGATGTGGCTCATAGAATCAAAGCACGATAGGTAAAATGGAGGGCTTTGTTAAGCATATATATAGTGTGATCATCATATTTTGCTAGAATTGAAAGCTAAGTTTATAGAACATCTGTTAGACCAGCCATGCTATGTGGGACTGAATGCCGGACGGTTAGAAAACAGACATATTCATAGTTCCTGTAGGTACATATTAGCCAAATGTTACAACCAGCACAGTGATATGCACACCTCTATCTATCTGTTTCTCTAACGGCATATTAACCATTATTAGACACAAATTCTTAAGGGATCAAATTAACCATTGTGCTTGCTTCGGCTTCCCAATCTCAATCTCAAGCTCAAATTTGCAGCTATACTTTTTCAATTTCGGGTTTCAGACTATCAGTCAATTGCAGTGTTCGAAAAATCGGCCTAGGCGGGCGGTTAGGCGGCTAGGCGGGCTGCTAGGCGGCTAGGCGGGCGCTAGGCGGCTAGGCAGGCCTCCTAGGCGGGTTGGGTCTTTTTTCGGTGCCGAACAGGGAGGACGAAGCAGCCGAAACCGCTTGAGTTGATGGAGAAGCAAAATGGCTGCGACTGCGTCTGCAAGCTCCGTCCTCTGCGAGTGCAAGCTTCGTGTTCGTTTCGAATGTATTTAAAGAGTATAGCCGTTCGGCTATACTTTTAAAATATTCGAATATATTAATATTTAACGAGTATAGCCTGACGGCTATAGGTTTAAAATATCCGAATGTATTTAGAGAGTACAGCTGGTCGGCTATACTGTTTAAATATACAATTTTGTCATATCAATTTAGGGTTTAGGGCTAAAATACCACTTTAGCCCATTGGGCTAGAGTTATTTCTTCAAGTATTTTATTTACAAAAGCGATATTGGGGAATGAGAATTTAAATCCCCTCTGATACCTCCCATTCTAATGATTTCATCTATTTGCCCATTGGGCAAGAATAAAAAATGATATTTTATTTATAACAAATAACACAGGTTAAACCCATAAATACAAAAAAGAAAAAAGAAAATAAAGGATAGGACCTGCCAACATTTTGTGGATCAAAGAATGTTGAATTTCATAGTATAAATTGCTTGTATGGCAATTTACTTTCTAAAATGTATCCATTGTAATAATGAATTAAACCCAATTACAGCCTTTTTTCTCATTGCACTTGACAATTACGCTCTTCTGTTATTAAAGATATTAGTTCACGTTGTATTCTATGTAGATGAAAAATTGGATACAAAACAGTCTAACGAGACAACGAAAAGAAGTTTTCAGCTCTGTTTTGAAATTAATTGAAGGTATCAGAGGTCATATGACATTGATATCATATATGAACTATTCTAAATGAGAATTCAAATATGTGTTAGATGAGAAGTAGCATCTCATTCTTAAATATAACATATTATTTCATTTGTCTACTGGTTGTGCCTGTTGTTATAAGCTGGTGCAACCAACATTCTTTCACCAAGAAATTTTTCCTCAACCTCGAAGAAATTTAGCTAGGAAAACCTTTGGTGGGAAGGGAAAGTTAACATAGAAATAGAGGCATAGGCAAGGTTGAAGAACAATCGCGAGCACATGTGATATTACAGAAAATGTAGCGAAGGAATTTAGAATGACCATTTTCCAAATGAAGCACACATCTTATAATGAAATCGAGATAGGAACTTATAACAAGCCCTCCTTAGAGTATAATGTCCAAAAACACAAGATGAACACCACACCACACCACACTCAACACACATAATTGCTCATTAGTGTTGTAAATATAAAAAAAGATGAGATATCGCTTAGTACAATCAAATAGTTCTTCATTCCTTGTTTTCCAAATCATTGAACGCATCGCGCAAATCATTGAGCATTTCATCCCATGTCTCCTCCACATGCAGATGAAATGAGTATCCATCAACAAGAAGAACAAAATTGTGCATACCATGAAGAAATTCAAGAAGTTCAGGAAATTCAAAACCCTTGCTCATAAATTTACTAATATGAGAGACTCAAACTTTGATATTTCGTCGTTGTTCTCATTGAAATCAGAACAATCTCTAGCGTCCAACATCACTAGATCTTTCCATCCGCGCAGCAACGTGGCAAGACCATCCCGACCCTTCAAATTGAAGTACTTGATATTAGACACCAACTTCACAATTGACAATGCCTGACGCCCATGAACAGAGCCTTTGGACAAATCTAAACCATAAAAATTCTTGCAATGTGTTTGTAAGTATTTTCGCCAAATTTAAGCAGGAACCCAATGATAACACCTCCAAATTTTTCCACTTGCCAATCTGCTCTAGGTTCATGTGTTTGCTGTCCAATAAATTTACTGGTAAACTCAAAGTCACAAGGCCAGGACACTTGCACACATTCCACAACAACAAAAATGCTACATTTACATTTACAAGGAAAATTAAACTGGGTATACTTGAGGGTTTTGAAAATTAACTTGTTTTGTTAAACAAGTGAAAATGAGAAAACTTACACATTTGCAGCAAATTCAAAGGCTTCTACTGTGCAGCATTTGGGAAGCTTGAGCACAGTAGTGTTTCCGCTGCTCCGATTGATCAAGAACTATAGAAAAGCAGAGACAGAGCAACGATCCCCATCAATTTGATACTTACTTGCAAATCTGTCCATAAGATTTTGAAAATTTGAACATTCAGACACATCCCAAGGCCAGACTTCCACACATTCGTTGTCTGGGAAAATGAGAGATTGCCAGCATGAAGGATTGAGGGTCGCCTTGTACCATGACTTGCACACAAAAGGGACATCCAAAAGCAGTGACTCCATTCCAACTTTCTCCAACACTTTGACCAAGCAGCCCATTTCTAAGTCCTCCCATCTTTGTTCATCCATCTGCAACAACGATTTAATATATATAACTACATCTGTATACAATAAGTTAATTAAACACCAAATTAAATGGAAAAAAAAAACCATAAATTTCAAAAGAATACAAAGAAACCTGAGAAAACAATCATGTGGTGATCCTTTTCCTATATAATAAGAACAAAAAAGAGAATTAATTGATGGAGTGTTGGATAATTGTTCATTCCACAAGCACTTTCTGCGTTCCAACAACAAAAAGTAGGAAACTGGTTATTAGTCCAGCAATGATATAGAGGCAACTACATCACGAGGAAGCAATTCTAGTATTTCCTCTTGGAAAAGCAAGTAGGGCCCTTTTTTTTTTTTTCAAAAGCCAGAGACTCTTTGGCACCATCTGCTAAGCTAAAGCTAAGAAGGAATTACCAAAGCAAGCAAGGTCATAATTGTCCTATCACCAAACAAATCATCCTTATTTTAGCTTCTCCCTGCTACCCTTTTCGGGTTTTTAATCGATTTCATCACCGTCTTCCATTTGATGCTGCAAAAAGTCATGAAGTAACAAGGATTTGATCATGAGAAGCAGAAATATATAAGTTTAGGGGCATCATCTATAATAAGGTAACAAATCATTTATTTATAAGTAACATTATATACAGTGGTTTTGATGAAGTCTTACCTCCTCAGAAGTCTTTTGCTTGTGAATGTGGTCGTTCTCAAACAAAATTATTAATGATTCAGGATCCAGGGAACGGTGGCACATAAAGCATCAACCAGTTTCTATAGCCTTGTACTTCTTTTGATCTTGAAGAAAATTTCACTTTCATCCAAAAAGTGGAAACATAAAATCACAAGACTAGAAATTGCAAGAAAAAGCATGATGCTAGATTGGCCCAAGAGCTTTGACATTATTAATGGATTTGCTCGGGGGCTCCTCTATCTTCATAATGTAGGTCTTTTAAGTGTGTAGCGTAACTCGGCAGATAGGTCGAGCACGCCAGCTGCAGTTGTAATGCTGAGTGGTGAAGGGTCATTGCCTCAACCTCAAAAGCCTAGTTTTTATAGTGAAAGGGATCTCAATGAACTCGAAGTTGATCCTTCTTCTAAAGCATTTTCAGCTAATGAAGTCACAGTCCTTTTACACTAATGGAGGCTCGATAAACAATATTTCATGTTGGTGTGTTAATCTGGTGCTTTTGAAGTCAGTTTTGAAAAGTTACATATAATTAAGAGATTCCCAACCCATGCGTTAGCAAATGCACCCTCTAATTTTTTTTTGTATTTGGTTTCTTTGGAGTTGAGGTGGAGTTCATATCACACTACAGAAACACAGATGCTCATACAAGAAGTAATATAAAAGCTTAAATGAATTAGATTTTTCACTTGAGGTGTTGTAATATTTCAAATTTTATTTTTCTGTTCTTAGGCGGGTTGGGTGTTTATTTTTTATTTTATTTTCCTCTTTTGGTCAGAAAATTTTGTTTTCCTGACTTAAGAAAACCTAGGTTTTATGTCTAACTTTTTCCCATGTTTTATATCATATACTTTATCATGTGTATGTCCTTTTATTTTTGCATTATTTATGTATAAATTTATAATTTATAATACAAAATAATTATAAATAAATAAAACACCTAGTCGATTACTCCTCTAGGCGCTAGGTCCGTGCCTGCCGCCCGCCTACCATGTAGCAATTTTTCGAACATCAGTCAATCAACGCAATCTTCAATTAGTTACAACTTACAATGTCGTCGAGTGTACAAAAACGACATGTCGGCGAATTCGTATGGAATCCAATAGAAATGTATTCTAATAATAAACACGACAAGTAAATTACTTTAAAATTAGCTATTTTCTCTCTTTTAAGTACTTACCAAACTAAATTGTTTTATTTTATTTTTTTGGTTTGAAAAGATGTTTTAAAGGTTAAGCTCAATTCTTTTTCTTTTACTTACATAATATGTTTGATAAGTTAAATTTCTAATAACACCTGTATTCAAACTTAATAAAAATATAAAATTTATACCTTGGTCCTTATTTAGAAAATAAAATAAATAACTACAATGCTGCGAGATGATTTGAATTTTATGAAATGTTGCCAATAAGAAAAAAAAAAGAATTTTATTGATTATAAAATCAATAGTCTTTTTTCTCTTGGGTTGAAAGTAAAATCAGTGTTCTTCTAATTGAAGGCATCCCCAAAGCACACGTTTCATGCCTTGGCCGTTTATGTAAAACTCAATAAATTGTAAACATGAAATTTACAACTTAAAGTCTTTACTTCAGGCAATAGGTATACAGCCTATAGTTATTACACTTTGAGTTTTTATAGAACGTTATATACACATACACAAGTATCTGTCTCTTTAGTACCCACTCATTGCCATAGGCTCATAGCTGCTTATTTAGAACAAATATGTTATTGGAAAGCTTATTGACCATTGATTCAATATGTAAAATTGCTACTAGTGGGTGGATGATTACCTGAGCCTCTAAATACTTTCAAAATCAGAACCAAGCAAATAGAAGTCTTTACCACAGTGTACAGTATCACATTGAGATTCAAAATAGTCTTTAAAGTCAAAATAGCCATCTCGGACTACACAAAATAAATATCACACAATGGTCAAAAACGACACAAAACACATGCTCTCTAAAGAATCTGAAATTCTAGACCGGTTTCCCCTATCACTAACTAGCTAAGTTGTTAATGTATGAATTTTGAGTATTTCTTTTGGCTTCCCTTGACAATTTTGCAATAGGATTTTTATTGTTTTTATCAAGCTCAAGTTTAGATTAAGAATAGCTTCTCTAGGTGTTCTTAACTATTAACTATACTATGGAGGTTCAAGCAAATTGACAAAGGTAAATGTGCATTGCATTACATTGCATTTTCCAACTGCTGAAGATTATGACTAGTCAACCTCTACCTCAGTAGGAATTCCAGCTCACTGTTCCAGCTGGATCCTACCCATATGTTTGTCTTATTCTGCAAAATTCCCAGCTGTCATTGTACGATTCTAACCTAGGAATTTTGGTGTAAAAGGAAACCAATTATTCATTTGGTAGCCGTCACTTTTGTAGGCAAATTTTGGAAAGTTTCTTTGGAAACTTTTGCTTCTTCCTCAAGAGCCATCTTCATATTTTTCATCTTTGAGTTTTCCAAATTGTTTCTTTTTGAAAACTGCATTTGAAAAATGAAAATCTGCATCTAGCTAATTAAAACACTCTCTCATTTATATCTAGGTCAGATTCAAGATTGATTTCTTCAAAAGTATGGTTTCTTGAAGAAATTGGTCATTCTCCTTTGAATCCAAATTTTGGTTTCGGTTTGAGTTGGAGCTTGCAAGCTAGTGTCATGGGATGAACGAGCTGAAGAAGGAGCTGCCATTGCCATGAAGAACTAAGCTTCAAGCTTTGCTAAGTTGGAGAAGAAGATTGCACAAATGAGGTATAGCTCATCTTCCTAAATAGATCTAGGTTTTGCTTGAGCTTGCTTGTATTCCTTTGTAAGAATCTTTTTCTATTTAGCGGATTGCCTGGTCAGTTGATGACCTCCAGTTTTTCCCAATGGTGGGTTTCTGGGTAAACAAAATCTGGTTTGCATATCTGTAATTTTTCTGGGTTTGTGTTCTTGATGGTTGACTAGTCATCATTATCTGCTGTTTGGTATTTACTTGATTATAATGTTTTCACACACTTCCACCATAGTTGTTGCTAGCACAGGGGATGCCTAGATTGACGGGTCTTTCTGAATGCCTAGGTTGTCACTAGTATTTTTCTAGGGTTTCAGGTACATTGTGGCATGCTTTGTGTGTATTCTTGATTGTGGTTGTTCATGACTAGCAGTTGACTAGTCATAAGTGTTTTGGTCAAGGACTAAAGTGTGTGAAGTTTGTTGTGGTTGTGTTTGTGTCATTTAATTTACCCCTCGTCACCTAAGTGCCAATTTCAATTGGTATCAGAGCGTCAACTCTTAACGTAAATAGAGAGATCCTTTGGGCGCTAATTGGTATTAGGTGTGTAGATATGGAAATTGATCAAATTACTCTTTGCATTCATGATGAGCTCGCTTTGTTTGTCAATAAATTTAGAAGGGTTGTCAAAGACAAAACCAAAGTCACTAGGAATTGTCAAAATCCTCCTAGTTTGTCTACATGTGTGTCTCAAGACAATGTTCTTAAGGAGAGGAATTTTTTTGTTGACCAAAAAAAAAAAAAAAAAAGGAGAGGAATTTTTTGGACTCTTATATCTTTTGGGAGGATAAAAGTTTGAAGGGTATTGTAAAGTGCTATACATGTGGTGGTGTTGGACACATTGATGTGGAATGTGCAAATAACCACATAAAAGAGTCTAAAGTAAGACAAGAGTCAATTAATGCACGATGGAGTGATAATGATAATGATGTTTCTCCAAAGTATATCACTTCATCTTATGAAGAGACAAATAATTTTGCCCTTGTTGCTTCTGTTCATAACTCTAGCCTTGTTAGAGTTCATGTAGTTAATGAAGGAAAATATGATTCAGGAAATGAATTTGTGTCTAGAGATGACAGGCAGGATGACCAGTCATATAGGGAACTTTGTGGAAAGTATGATATGCTTTACAATGAAACCTGTAATTTCAAACAACATAATCACATGCTAGAACAAAAGATCAAAGAACTTGATGAATTGAATGAAACTCTCAAAATGGCCAAAAAGAAGTTGAGTGATATCTTGTATGAGAATGAAGTTGACATGTATGAATTGTATCATAAAGTTAGCACTCTTGAAAAAGAAAATTCTGTTTTGATTGAGAAGTTGAATATGCTTGAAAATGACAAATCCTTGTTTCTTCATAGACTAACTTTGTTTGAGTTTGACAAGTCATTAGTTGAGCATGAAAATGTAGTCGTGCATGATAATTTTGTGGTTGAAAATTCTATTTTGCAACGCATGTTATTTGAGAAAGACATTGGGTTGCAAAACTTGTTTGAGATGGTAAAATCACTTGAAAACGACACGGTTAAACAATCTGAATCTTTTGATACTTTACAATTTGAAAATATAAGATTGGAACATGAACTTGAGTTGGAAAAAGAAAAGATTCAAGGTTTAACCATTGGTGCAGGAAAGATTGATAAAATGCTCAATTTGCAAAAATTGTTTGGTGATAAGAGAGGTTTAGGATACATAGATGAGTCTTCTACACCTTCATCATTTGAGACAATCTTTGTCAAAGATGTGTCAACTCAAGAAGCTCCAAAAAATTTTCATGGTCTCAACTTGGGTTTCAATTCCATGAATATTGTTTCTAAGGGAAAGTTGTCTCCTCCACAATCCAAATTTGTGCCTACTTGCCACCATTGTGGTGTGAAAGGACATATTCGACCTAGTTGTCATATCCTTAGGATTGAGTCTCGAGTTTCCAAAGAAAGTGAGTTTAAGACTCATTTGTTATCTTTTAAAGGGTATGCAGCTGTAAAGTCTATGGTTTGTACAAGAGATAAACACTCTTCACTTGAAAAATTTGGTTTCCAACAACCAAAAAGGTTCATTCCTACGTGCCATCATTGTGGCACATTAGGACACATTAGACCAAAGTGTTTTGAGCTTAGGAATTTTGAGCAAAAGCCTTTTGTTCATTTCAAGAAAGTAAATGATGACTCACTTCAAACTCAAGTGAATGATCTTCTTTATAAAGTTGTCAAAATTTCTAAGGTGATCTCTTTGCCTCATAAAGTTTCAAAAGTGATGCAAGTTTGGATCAAGAAGGAAGACCATATTCTTCCTCATGTTGGTGACTAGTTTCTTTATCTTATGTATCTAGACCGGTCTCTTGTTTGTGTGTGCTTCGTGGGGTCTAGATACATTGTCATGCATATGCACCTTACTTGTTCTTTTGTTTAATTAGGTTTCATTTTTTTTTAAATGTGGTCATTGCATGCATGTCTTTCAATCATCTCTCTCACAGTGCTTTGAACCATTGGGTGATCAACATAATTTCATGTTCTTTTGAACTTGTTCACTTATCTTGTCGGTCTTGTCTATACCTTTTCTCTTGATGGTAAGGAATACATCCTAGTAATTGTAGATGACTTCTTTGGGTTTACATGGGTCTTATTCTTGAGTGATAAGTTTGAAATTTTTTTATTTCAAAAATTCAAATCTGTGTGTCACTTTCTGCATAACAAAAAGTTGACTAGTCATCTGCCAATAATCAGTGTTCCAACATAACCATGAGACTGAGTTTGGGAAATTTTGTGAGAAAATGGGAAATTCTTTTATGTTGGCAACAACCTTGCTGTTTGGCATTGTGAGAAATATAATTATGATTTTTTTGGCCATAGCAAAGGCTGAGTTCTTTTGGATGAAACATATGTTGGATGACTATGCTTTTCAACAATCATTATTTCTCATCTATTTTGGTCTCATAGTTTCACTTTGGATATCATGTTCACTCAAACATCATGATGTGTGAGATCCTGTAGATGTTTGACTAATTGACTTAAGGTATTTTCTTACATAAGAGATCTTGGTGAAAAACAATGACTTGAAATTTTTGCATATTGAGAAGCAACTAGCTATTTTTTTTAACCGCTAGATACTTGAAGGTATTGATTTCCTTCAAAGATCTATTGGGTTGTGCAAAATGGATTGACTTGTGTTTTCAATTTCGTGTGCTTATAATATGAATCTCCATTTTGTTTGTGTTTTAAAAAAAAAAATGTTGCATGTAAGCATTTGCTTTCTTCTCTCGAATGCATGATTCTTATGAGTGGGAGCCTTTTCGTGATGTTGTAGGTGTGAAAGAGTTGTCCCCATTCTTGTCTACAATTTTGAGCTTTTTTGTTGAATATACTTGTGTTGCATGATATGCTTTGAGCTATCTATAAAGTGTCTAAGATCACTTGTAGTTGTTTTTCTACCTTGATCTTTTGATCCATTTGAAAATCAAAATGCAAATAAGATGTTGGAGTAAAAGCCTTGGAAAAGCATTGTCTCCAAATATAGAAAAAGCATTTTCAGACAAGCAAGTGTGCTGTACTTCATTTTTTTTTCAAAGGTAAAAGCGCTTGGAAGAGCATTGTACACCAACAAATAGAAAAAGCAATGTACAAGCAAGTGTGCTATGCCTTTCTAAAATATTGATAAATGTCAACTTTTGGATCACATTTCTTGGTAGGGTTTATGCCTTGATTTCTAGAACTTATATTAGATTTGATGCTTGGAAAGTCTCATGCAACTCTTGGAAATCATTATTGAAGCTCATATTGAATTAGACATTCTTTTCCCAAACTCCTTACTCTATGCTTCATGAGAGGTTCTAACTTATGTGTCTCATTGATTTTGGGAATTGAGTGCATACATTTCTTTGGCATGTCAATCTTTGTAGTTCAACTATTTCCCATTTGTGTTTTTCCAAATAACCTAAGCACATGTTATGGAGATGCATGGTATTCTATTGCATGATGTTTTTCTAATTCAAATTCTAGTTGCTTCTATCTCAATATGACTTATTATGCTTGGATATCTCTTTGTATGCTATACTTTGAGTCAATGGGTGTCATGCTGGTTTTCTAGAAATCATTTCTTTCTCGCATGACTAGTCATCCAATCTAGCATTCTTTGTGTCTCATTGATGCATTATTGGTTGCATTTTGATTGTGTCATTTGTGTGCTTAAAGGGACTGAACACTTTATGTCATTCGAGCTTCTTTCTTTTGATGTGGTTTGGACTGTTTTGAGTCTTATTGTATACATTTGTGTGCATACTCTGGTGTTGTTGACTACTTGGTAATCTCTCGTGTTTCTCTTTGGCTGTGATAGTCCATACTTTGCTTCAATGAAACTTGTTTCATTGACATGTCATGATTGTAGTTTGTCAGGGGTTTGGTTACACAATTGAGAAATCTGTGAGTTTGCTTGTCTAAGTAATTTTGGAGTTTGCTTTTTGAGCCCATATGACTAGTCGTATATACTAGTGATTGGTCACTAGTATTGACTTGGTCTTAAGGTATTTAGTCTTTCTTGGATTTGACCCATGTTACCACATGTGACCTGGTTGTTTGTGGGTCTCTTGTGGTTTCCTTAAGTCACTTTTGAGTAGACTTCTGTGGATGTTGTTGCTTTATGCAATTCAAATGATGATTGTTTTGGTTGCAATCTCATGTTTTTGAATTTATAAGTCTATTGCACTTTGTGATTTTTCCATTAAAGGGAGCTTGTTATTTACTTATCCTTGGAACACTTTGTTATGTTGTGAACTAGTTACATCTTGTTAGCATTGCTCTCGGTTATTTTCACATCCTTCTTGGTGTCAAAGGTTTTGTACAGTGTTTTTACCCTGGAATGTCTTCTCTATTATGTGCACTGCTTGTCTAGAATAATAAGATTTCAGTATGCTCCATGACCAGTCATCTTAATAAGTTGTGTTCCCACATTCAATGTTTTAGCCTAGCAAAATTCTTGAAATCCTTGCGAGTCTGCTATTCTATATGAGTTTTGGATTGTTAGCTAATCTATTTTGTTGGGGGAGTTTCTTTGAGATGCATGTGTTTTGGCAACATTCTTATTGGTTGTTTTTATCATTTTCATACATCAATGTTGCCTTCCTAAGCCTTATCTCGGTTTATTTGCTCTCTTTTGTTCTTGGCTGTGTCTATGAGGTTGTTGGTCTTTTGATGCCACCTCAAATTTAGACATGCGTGACTAGTTCGTTTCACTAGTTCACTCTCTTCTTCTTGGGCTTTATGAAAAGCTATGTTGTGTTTTTTGGACAATCTAGAGACTTATGTCTTGTGTTCTTTCTCACATGTCCTCAATTTTGAGCAAAAATTTAGGGTTCATCTTGCTTGGTGCTTTCTTCAAATTTGACAATGATTGATGCCTTAAATTTGGAAATCTTGGTGCTCTGTCTTGATTTTGCACTATGGTGTGTAAAGAAAAATTCATTGGTTGTCCCTTGTTTTGATAATTATGTTGCTTAAACTCTGTCTTTTTGGGGGAGTTTCTTTTTGTGTAATGTCCACACATTGAATTCAATTCCATTCACATGATTCTCATTGCTTTAGCTATAATTCTTTGCATCTTGTGCTACGTTTCATATTTTCTTTGGCCTAATGCACTTTTGTGATTGTTGACCTTAGGGGGGGAGTAGATTTCTTATTTATAAATGAAAGGTCTTATGCATTGTAACTTGCATCCTCTGGTCTCTTATCTCTTGTCTCGCCTATTCTGCTTCTATCGCATTTAGGGGGAGCATTTTTGGACTGTTTGGGTGGTATATTTTGTAATCACATTGTGGGGATCTTTTTTATTTTGGGTAGTCTGTGCACTTGGATAGGGGGAGTTGTTTTGTACTGTTTTGAAGAAGTGTTATTTGCTATGTAATCATCATGTGCTATGTGCTTGTAACTTTGTTCAAATCAGATTATGTACTTTGTGTTTAATCCCACTGTGTGCTGATTCTGTATATTTGCCTTTTTGCACTTTCCTTATCAACAAGGGGGAGAACACTCTCAACCCCCTTATTGCATATATTGCATATTGCTTAAAATTAAAATTTCTGTGATATAATATGCTTGTCTTGAGCTTGGGAGTTTCGTTGCTGTTTTGCAGGTACTTCATTTCATCATCTCCTTAGGTTTTGTTTTGGGTTGAGTGTTTTTAGAGAGTGTGTTGTCAAGGAAAGCCAAAAAGGGGGAGATTGTTAATGTATGAATTTTGAGTATTTCTTTTGGCTTCCCTTGACAATTTTGCAATAGGATTTTTATTGTTTTTATCAAGCTCAAGTTTAGATTAAGAATAGCTTCTCTATGTGTTCTTAACTATTAACTATCCTTTGGAGGTTCAAGCAAATTGACAAAGGTAAATTTGCATTGCATTACATTGCATTTTCCAACTTCTGAAGATTATGACTAGTCAACCTCTACCTCAGTAGGAATTCCAGCTCACTGTTCCAGCTGGATCCTACCCATATGTTTTTGTCTTATTCTGCAAAATTCCCAGCTGTCATTGTACGATTCTAACCTAGGAATTTTGGTGTAAAAGAAAACCAATTATTCATTTGGTAGCCATCACTTTTGTAGGCAAGTTTTGGAAAGTTTCTTTGGAAACTTTTGCTTCTTCCTCAAGAGCCATCTTCATATTTTTCATCTTTGAGTTTTCCAAATTGTTTCTTTTTGAAAACTGCATTTGAAAAATGAAAATCTGCATCTAGCTAATTAAAACACTCTCTCATTTATATCTAGGTCAGATTCAAGATTGATTTCTTCAAAAGTATGGTTTCTTGAGGAAATTGGTCATTCTCCTTTGAATCCAAATTTTGGTTTCGGTTTGAGTTGGAGCTTGCAAGCTAGTGTCATGGGATGAACAAGCTGAAGAAGGAGCTGCCATTGCCATGAAGAACTAAGCTTCAAGCTTTGCTAAGTTGGAGAAGAATATTGCACAAATGAGGTATAGTTCATCTTCCTAAATAGATCTAGGTTTTGCTTGAGCTTGCTTGTATTTCTTTGTAAGAATCTTTTTCTACTTAGTGGATTGCCTGATCGGTTGATGACCTCCAGTTTTTCCCAATGGTGGGTTTCTGGGTGAACAAAATCTGGTTTGCATATCTGTAATTTTTCTGGGTTTGTGTTCTTGATGGTTGACTAGTCATCATTATCTGCTGTTTGGTATTTACTTGATTATAATGTTTTCACACACTTCCACCATAGTTGTTGCTAGCACAGGGGATGCCTAGATTGACGGGTCCTTCTGAGTGTCTAGGTTGTCACTAGTATTTTTCTAGGGTTGCAGGTACATTGTGGCATGCTCTGTGTGTATTCTTGATTGTGGTTGTTCATGACTAGCAGTTGACTAGTCATAAGTGTTTTGGTCAAGGACTAAAGTGTGTGAAGCTTGTTGTGGTTGTGTTTGTGTCATTTAATTTACCCCTCGTCACCTAAGTGCCAATTTCATAAGTGAATATGATTGAAGTGATTGTAATTGCATACCTTATAACACGTGCACAATATTGCAGTGGTATTTTAGGAGATCCTTCCTCACACAATTTGGGAACTTCATGAATCTTTGCCCCAAATCTAAAGCACTTGCGTTCATTTGTTGAAAAGCTTTAAAAGAATGACCGACTTCGAGTTCATTGAGATCCCTTTCACAATTAGAACAAAGTTTTTGAGGTTGAGGCAATGACCCTTCACCACTTAGCATTGGAACTGTAAGTAGCATGCTGTACTCGGCTTATCTCCCGGGTTACGCTGCACACAAAAAAGACTTACAAGCATGAAATAATCTCACAACTTTATGTGGATCACCTGAGTCCCCTATTGATGTATCAAGCACTTCAATGGACCAGACTTCTGTGTATAGCATCCATGCCTAAAATAATTTATCAAAAGTTCAAAATCATTGTGCTTACTTAAAAAAAGAAACAAAAAGAAACAATAAGTAAATCCTATGTTTCTCTTTCCACTCACTATCTCTAGCACCAACCCACCAAAACTATAGACATCAGATTTTATTGAGTAGAACCCATCAATTGCGTATTTTGAGGACATGTAACCACTACAAACCAGTCAATCAAGAACTAAGTTCATAATCAAATCAAGTATACTATATTTATGGATCGGTTCTTTTGTGATGTATACTTACTATGTTGCAACCACTTTCTTGGTTTTAAAGAGCACAAAATAATTCATAAAAATAAATTACTATTTGATAAGTAATTTATGAAACAAATAATAACTGAAAGCTAATTAGTAATTCAATTAAAAATATTAATTAATTTGCTATTCCCAAAAAAAAAAAAATCCCTATAAAAATTAAAGTCTGAAAAATATTAAAACATAATAATTACTTATTAAGTAATATAATTTTTGAATTTAATTAAAATATTTAATACTAATTGTTCACTAAAGAAATAATAATTAAAACATAATTACAAGTAAAATTAATTAAAATAAAGCAAAAATATTATTTAATTACAAAAAAGAAAATAAAAAAACCTAAAGAAACTAATTTTATATTACACAGAGCAGCCCAGGCCGTCTTGGCGGGCGCCTAGCCCAATTTTTTGAAAATATCCTTGTGATTCTTTATGTTATCGGCTTGATCTTGCCTCTTCTGTTGCCTGCGTCAATCATGGAATTGAAAATTATCGTTGATGGTCTGCTAAAGAACAAATAGCATGCGAAAATCACCTATTAGACCCTTTTGTTGAGAATTTCGTACTGGAAATCAACGTCCACTATGGGTAAGTCCTCAAAATCCTCAAAATAATCCTGTTCTGGTCTTATTTCTTTGTTGTTTTTACAAGGAAAACTATATCTTATTCAAAACAGAGAAAGAAAACCTACAAGAAAGATGGGCTAGAAAGAAAACAGAGAAAGGAAAACTATTTCTTTGTTCTTTTTGTCTTCAAAGATATCTTGTAGAAAACCATCAAAATCAGACCAACAATTGATGACATGACATGACATATGAAATCAAATTACATTCAGCCCAAAACTCTGTCCAATCAACATCAGTTACATCAAATTAGTCTTTGAAATGCTTTAACAAACACGCCCCAAGAGAAGCTAATATAATATTTCTTTTAGTTTTGATACGTTAATATAATAATACAATCATACTGTGTTGTAACTCGCAAGTTTGTGGGAGTCTTTTTTGTTGTGTGTGTGTGTGTGTGTGTGTGGTAGGGGGCGGGGAGTTGGAGGGGAATGAAATGGAAGAAGGCCAATGCATTATGCATCCAAGGGAGAATTATGCCCCAATCCCAAAAATGGATTTCTCTAACCCTTAAATTAGATCTGCAAACGAATTTTGCACTCAATGTATTTCATATTTTTGTCATTTTGGGATTTGACATGCTTTTCTTAACATGTTGATGGTTTCGCATTTCTCTGTTCTATTTATTATGTGGTAGGATGCAGCATATTGAACTTATGCACATGTGGTATGCTCTAGATTTAGCTGTTCTTGCGGTTGGAGTGATGAACGACTATGACTGCTGAAGTTTCCATTTTTCCTTTGAAATGTAAATGCTCTCAATTTGTTTGTGATATATATCATCAGTTTTATTAGTTTGCTGCATCTTTTTTCCTGTTCTTCATTGTAGGTATTTTATAATGCTTCTGGAATGATGCAGATCATGATGGCGAATGTCATAAAGTTCGCTTTTAAATATGGATGATCTTTCTCTCAATTAGGCTCATTGTGCTGCACCATGGAGCTATTCTGAATCACATTACACATGTGCTTCAGAGCAAACAGATCTAACAAGTGAAGAAGGAAACAGATTAGTTGTATCTTTCACGGGGAAAGTACTTGATATATATTACATCACTGTCTTCCTTCAACTATAAGTTTATAACTGAACTAGATCATGCTCTAAGTGATGGCGTAAGTAGGGGTGGAAGACAAGCATTGGAGTGGAGAGCATCAATTGCTAAACATTTCATTGAAGAGAAGGAATGGCAGTTGTGAATTTTGCAGTGTCTTCTTCCGTTATCTGAACGCCAGTGGCAATGGAAGGAGGCATTAACTATATTACGTCCCGTACCATCTAAGCTACTTAACCTGTGAGTTACAAGCCTTTTCTTCTCTGGGAATGTATATGATGATCAATTGGTTCTTGTGCATGAATTGCTGTTTGGATATTGGTTATAGATCACTGGTTTGCACATGGTAGTTTATCCCATAAGAAAATGGAAGTTTATAACGATTATAAACTATAATGATTACCCAGGCCAAACAAAATATGATGACCTCATTATTCCAAATGATAGAAATAGATGCTGATATTTGAAGATGATAGTACATAATCAGTTAATATGAAATTGTTGACATCTTACTTTCTGAAGGTAAATATTATAGTTGTTCTTCTATATCTCAGTTGCATGCAAAGATGGCTCCACTTTTCTAGTTTCTCTAGATGTAGTCTCTTGTGCTACTGATGGTGAGGCTTCTACAATACATGATCTGGATTTTTCTTCGTTGTGCTCCCAGTTAGGTCTCTTGGCTGCAGTAAGTGCTTAGAGTGTTAAGTCTATATCGAGCTCCTTGGACAGTGGATTGCTGCAGGCAACTGATGGTGACGGTGGATCAAGAGACTACGTGAGATTGATAATGATACTGAGTCAGAAGTTGATGACATTGTTGGTAGCAGCAGTGTTTCAACAGCTTTACCAGACGCCAGTGGGCAACATGGTGCAACTACTGGACCTTGGGATGATTCTTCAAAATCTAACGTTGCGGAGCTTGACAATTCAGTTTTCCTTTCTTTTGATTGGAAAAAAAAAAAAAAAGAACCGTATGAGAAAGCTGCACAGCGGTATTGTAGCTCTGTCTGGTTTCAAAATTCATCCAAATGGACAATTACTTGATCACTTCTTCAATTGACTTCTATTGTTATCTTCTTCCGGTGTTCTGTATGAATGTTTGCTATACATTCTGGCATATTTACTTTAAATTCTAAGGTGGGACTGACATTGCTAAGTCAATTTTTCGAATTGTATGACCAACTAAGATTCATACTCGGAGATCTTCCACTGGAAAGATAGCATGATCGTATGCTGGTTCTAGTGCTGAAAAAACAATGGAATGACAGAAGACTGTTAAAAAATAAGGAAATTTAGGAGAAATATACTTTAGTTTCAATGGACTTTTATGCATAAATTATCTGGTTTTGGAGAGCATAGTTATCTGGAATTGCCTTTTTTTTTTTAAGGGAAGGGAGGGTGGGTTATTGGCTGCAATTCTGTTCTCCTGTTGTTTGCTTTTCAGACAATTTTGTCATCATGCTTACAATTGAAGGTGGCATTACCATTTCCAGCCACTGATTGCTGTCATTTAACAAATTGATTGATGAAGGAAAACTCATGGACGCTCTTGCACTTTCTGATCACTTACGTAATGGAGCTTCAGATCAGTTACTCCTGCTAATCATTGAATGGTTAATTGACCAACCTCCGTAAAATCCTGCAGAGAGTATAATTAAGTCAGGAACCAAAATATGGTCCCAAACTGCAACCTGCTCCTGATCCTTCTCCAATCATAGTACAGAAACCATCATCAATAGCTGGATAAAAGGCTTCCAAACTCATGCCCGAAAGTAGCACAACTCCATACTGTCATCATAACTAAGAACTTTGATCTTATGTGAGACAAGTCAACCAAGAAAGTCACAAGCTAAAAGCTGATCTAATGAGAAAAACTTTTGATAGAATGCAAAAACTTAGAAATTGTTGTCACAATAAGGAGTCTCTCAGTCGACTACAACCAAATTTTGATACCGTAGGCCAGAGATGGCTGCTTCCATGACATGGTGCATGCCAACTTCCCCATCATTATCCAAGAAGGACTTGAACAAATTATGGCCACCCCTGGTCGCCGACGACAAGACACGGGCACCGTCTCGTATGGGTCGAGATGCCAAAACACAATATGTGGCACTGCATCACCTTAGCCTTTCTCCTTAAGATTTTTTTTGTAATGCCTCATAATCCGACTCCCAGCAACTACCACCAGCCCTATCAAAGTTTTCCAAACGGGTGAGCACAAACACCTTCTTGCCGATCTGATCCGGCCTCAAATTCCCATCCACAACCACTTGGAGAATCATATCAAACACTTTGAGAAAATCGATTAAAATGCCTCAGACCATCCTCCCCGTACAGAAGCGCACTTGGACATAAGAGAATCATTGTCAATGTCATCCCCGAAATTATGCAGCTCAGGCTCTGCTCTGCTCAATGTCATGGGGATTGTGGATCCATCTTCCCCATGACATGATGATGGCCAACTTCCCCATCGTTATCCAAGAAGGACTTGAACAAATTATTGGAGAAGGGCAACATCTCCTTATGATAGTTGCATCACCCACATAACTCAAATATCAAAACCATGCAACCAGAAGACAGAAAAGAGCTCTCAATGTTTTCATCAGGGAAAAAGTAAAGGGCAACATCTTCAAAGACGGGTCATCGTCTTGGAAGATATCAGTCCAAAGATTGGATCGAGGAAACCAGTTAGCATTGAGGATGAGAGGCATTTTTGTGTGAAAATGCACAGGCTATAGGATGGACCTTACATGAAGGCTGTGCTTGGAACCCACCAATGAATTCTCCAGGTGTGGCTGCATCAAGGATGAAGCCTCCCCTAATGAAAGAAACATCAATGAAGCTTTTGAGAGCACTTAATTAACTTGATATATGTAAATACGTAAAACAGCAGCCATGACGAAACAGTGCATTCAGAACATGACAATAGGATGCAAAAGTGATCCCACTAGAAGATTTAAGTTGAAAAAAAAAAAAAAAAACCCACACATATTCTCAAGCAACATTTTTCTGATCATCTTCTAACACCAAACAATATATTAACTCTAATTCAAATCACAACATGAGTTGTTGAAATCATGATAGAAAACACATATGTAACATCTTAAAAGGAGAAGTTACCCACTCTTCCAAGGAGCATCTCGAGCAGTTAGATTCGAAGGCTTTAGACTGAGACTAGAAAAAATATTCATGAGATCTCTTTCTTCACTATCTGCATGATTATGTTCAACACAAGTGTTACCACATAAAGGAAGGAAGGTAGGTTCAATAAATGACAAGGCAACAAAATTACCAACCACAGTCACAACTGTGCTACAATTTCAATGTTGCAAAGATATATGCTCTTAACTTGTTACGAAGGAATTGGACACCCAAAAATAACACCTAAATATATTACCAATTTTATGAAATCATGATAAAAGAAGACTGAAAGTAAAACCAATTCTGCAGTTCCAAAATAAATAAAATAATAATTTGTAAGTCATATCCCTTGCCTGGACTGGAAATAGGTGATGAGTGCCTCATTGTTGGAACTGTGCGTGGCTCCTTTACTATTTTGGACTCCATCTTCTTATAAGAAGTTTCGCAAATTAACTAAGACATCCGTTAATTGCTTCTCCCCAATATGCTCATTTCCAGAAGCTACGGAAGTCTTTGTTTCTCCTATAATTGAGATAAGAAATCATAAGCATTGCACATATAGCATCCATTTACCAGAGGAATAAAATCCTGCCTTCACAGTTTTAATAACACATCCAAAATATTTTGAACAAAAAATGCTGAGTAGATACAACAAGTCTGTCTCAACACATTTACTAACCGAATTCTATTGCATGAACTCTACAATAAGAGCAATTTATAATTTTTCTTTTTATAAGAAACACAAATTTAAGTTACAAACTTTCATTAAAACAAAGAAAGAGAATCGTGATGCAGAAGACACTGTTGATAATAATAGTGAAGATTTTTTGTACCATTCCTTGTACTCAGTTTTGATGATTTGACTTCAGTAGCAGGCAAAGTTGCATCTACTAGATGGTCACTGGAACCATATTCCTTTGAATTCTGCTAACCAAGAGGAGCCTTTGGTTCTGACGAAGACATAACAGCAACCAATTGCACCGCTAAGAGTACATCAAAAAGCAAAAACTTTCACTAGTGTGTACTCAATCATCCATATATACAAGGGGAGAATGGAGATGATGTGGCCCATAGAATCAAAGCACGATAGGTAAAATGGAGGGTTTTGTTAAGCATATATATAGTGTGATCATCATATTTTGCTAGAATTGAAAGCTAAGTTTATAGAGCATCTGTTAGACCAGCCATGCTATGTGGGACTGAATGCTGGACAGTTAGAAAACAGACATATTCATAGTTCCTGTACGTACATATTAGCCAAATGTTACAACCAGCACAGTGATATGCACAACTCTATCTCTGTTTCTCAAACGACATATTAACCATTATTAGACACAAATTCTTAAGAGATCAGATTAAAATATTTGTCACCTTTTGAATCCTTCGAAATTGGAGATGTTTGCTGAATAATCTTTGCTACCCTTCAAAATTGAAGGGTCATTGCCTCAACCTCAAAAACCTGGTTGGGAGAGAGCCTAGAGAGAAGAGAATAAGGCGGGAAACAGGGAGAGGAATGGAATTAGATGAATTAAGAGTCTCATGATCTCTTCTTCTATGGTCCTGAATTGTGCCTGCTTCGGCTTCCCAATCTCAATCTCAAACTCAAATTTGCAGCTAAACTTTTTCAATTTCGGGTTTCAGACTTTCAGTCAATCGCAGTGTTTGAAAAATCGGCCTCGGCGGGCGGTTAGGCAGCTAGGCGGGCTGCTAGGCGGCTAGGCGGGCTGCTAGGCGGCAAGGCGGGTTGCTAGGCGGCTAGGCGGGCGCTAGGCGGCTAGGCGGGTTAGGTCTTTTTTCGGTGCCGAACAGGGAGGACGAAGCAGCCGAAACCGCTTGAGTTGATTGAGAAGCGAAATGGCTGCGACTGCGTCTGCAAGCTCCGTCCTCTAAGAGTGCAAGCTTCGGGTTCGTTTCGAATGTATTTAAAGAGTATAGCCATTCGGCTATACTTCTAAAATATTCGAATATATTAATATTTAACGAGTATAGCCGGACGGCGATAGGTTTAAAATATCCAAATGTATTTAGACAGTACAGCCGCGCGGCGATACTGTTTAAATATACTATTTTATCATTTCAATTTAGGGTTTAGGGCTAGAATACCACTTTAGCCCATTGGGCTAGAGTTATTTCTTCAAGTATTTTATTTATAAAAGCGATATTGGGGAATGAGAATTTAAATCCTTTCTGATACCTCCCATTCTAATGATTTCAACTATTTGTCCATTGGGCAAGAATAAAAAATGATTTTTTATTTATAACAAATAACATAGGTCAAACCCATAAATACCAACAACAACAAAAAAAAATTGAAGAAAAAGATAAGGACCTGCCAACATTTTGTGGATCAAAGAATGTTGAATTTCATAATATAAAATTGCTTGTATAGCAATTTACTTTCTGAAATGTATCGATTGTAATTATGAAATAAACCCAATTATAGCCTTTTTTCTCATTGCACTTGACAATCACGCTCTTCTGCTATTAGAGATATTAGTTCGCGTTGTATTCTATGTAGATGAAAAATTGGATACAAAACAATCTAATGAGACAACGAAGAGAAGTTTGCAGCTATGTTTTGAAATTAATTGAAGATATCAGAGGTCATATGACAATGATATATGAACTATTCTAAATGAGAATTCAAATATGTGTTAGATGAGAAGTAGCATCTCATTCTTAAATATAACATATTATTTCATTTGTTTATTGATTATGCCTGTTGTTAAGCTGGTGCAACCAACATTCTTTCACCAAGGAATTTTTCCTCAACCTCGAAGAAATTTAGCTAGGGAAACCTTTGGTGGGAAGGGAAAGTTAAGATAGAAATAGAGGCAGAGGCAGAGGCAAGGTTGAAGAACAATTGCGAGCACATGTGATATTACAGAAAATGTAGCGAAGGAATTTAGAATGGCCATTTTCCAAATGAAGCACACATCTTACAATGAAATGGAGATAGGAACTTATAACAAGCCCTCATTATAGTATAATGTCCAAAAACACAAGATGAACACCACACCACACCACACTCAACACACATAATTGCTCATTAGTGTTGTAATAAATATAAAAAAAAGATGAGATATCGCTTAGTACAATCAAATAGTTCTTCATTCCTCGTCGCCCAAATCATTGAACGCATCGCGCAAATCATTGAGCATTTCATCCCATGTCTCCTCCACATGCAGATGAAATGAGTATCCATCAACAAGAACAAAATTGTCCATTCCACAAAGAAATTCAGGAAATTCAGAACCCTTGCACATAAATTTACTAATATGAGAAGCAAGCTTTGATATTTCATTGTCGTTCTCATCGAAACTAGAACAAACACTATTTTGATTATTAAAAATAAGTTTTAAAAAAACCAAACAACCACCACCATCATTCGATTGAAAAGAGGCAGAACTTTCCACCAGCAGGTGATCAACTTCCACCCTTAGAAAATTCTAAATAAAATCTTTAAAAACAAGATCTCTATAAAATAAAATAAAAAAGGTAGCCCCACCACGTTAGATCTCCCCGTCGCCTGTCCCAGACCCACATCCACCTGCCCCTCTCTGTTTGTTTGTCTCTATGACTCTTTATCATGTGGGATGGGTGTGGTGAGAAGAAAAATCTAGTACATCTAGCCACTCATACAACGGCGAATTGCTTGTCGTCTTCGGACTCTCGCCCCTCCTCTCGACTAGATTGACACCAATGACCAGATTCTCTCATGGGTCGAGTCCTTCATCGCCATGATTCAAATGGGCCAATTGTCGGTTCGTGTTGAGGCCGCGAACAAGCTCGCTTCCCCTAGTTTGTTGTAATTTCAACCGGAGTTGGTGGCTGTGAGCGCCGATGGATGTAAGAACATGTTCTTCGTTTTCGGCAGAGAGCGTGTTTTGCTTTCTTTTAATTTTAGTTTTTGTTACTTTTTTAATTTTAGTTTTTGTTAAATAAAATTAATATAAAATGATAACATATTGATTTTTAAACTTGTTTTTAATCTAATGGTTGGTGACCACATTTTCCTTGGACAACAGGAGTCCAAGAGAACCAGATAATATATATACACACGGCTATACTATCTATTAAAAAAAATTATAAAAAAAAAAAACAGAATAAAGCCCGGCCTAGAGCTTTAGGCGGTCACGTGTCAAACAAGTATAGCCGGGCGGCTATACTATTTATAAATTTAAAAAAGACCGGCCTAGAACTAGGGTGCTTTCGCGTCAAACAGGTATAGCCGAGCGGCTATACTGTTTTTGAAAAAAATACCCCAGTATAGCGGCTATACTATTCATGGGAAAAAAGGACCCGTTTAGCGCTACACGTATCAAAACACGTATGGCCGAGCGGCTATACTTTTTTTTTTTCAAAAAATGGCCCCAGTATTGGGAAAAAAAAAGAATTACCGTGGTATAGCCGGGCGGCTATACTATTTAAATATTATATTTTAAAAGTTTAGCCTACCTTTTATTATTATTATTTTTTTTAAAAAAAGTTTCCTCATCATTGCATTAGTTTATACTTTATTGATATTAATTGGCTAGTTTCAACATATCTAAAGTGGATATTGAAGAGAGAGAAATTTCAGAGTAAATCAATCTAAGAGTTCAATTTTTTTTTTCTTTTTTTGTGGGAATGTTTGCCTTTGATCAAACTCATTCTCTCGAGTGAAACTTGTTGGAGGAGCAACGATCAATATTATTCTAATAATTTAATTAAACAATCAAATTAAACAACAAATAGAATAATGAAATTAAATATGGCTACCAATTAAAAACTATTCCAATAGGTATTAGATAAGGACAAATTCAATCAGACAAAAACATTATATAATATTTGAATTTTAAAAATAATTTAAATAAATAAATAAATAATTAACTAATCGGATTTAATTTAAATCATAGAGCCAAGATGTGTACAGAAAACGGATGAATTACTGAAAAATATGTATATACGTGTATAATACGAGTATTAAACATGAAAATGCTAAATTATTTATATGGGTAATAACTTTGGCAAAGTAAAAAATTCAAAGGAGACAATAGCTACTCGAGTAATGTCCTAATAGTAATGGATAATGCTCTAAACTACTCTTATCGATAAAAGAAAATCAAAGGGGGACTCAAGTGTTGTTGGTACAATAATTAGTTTCTAAGTGTTTGGTAAATTTTTTGTGAAAGTGTTGTGAGCTGTGCATAATGACTAAAAAGGTCATTATATTGAAATGACTTTTCTATTAAAGTGTTTGATAATATATATATATATATATATATATATATCAGTAGGGGGAAGAACCAGTAGGGGGAAGAACCAGAGACACAGACTAAGAAGAAGAAATTTAACAAAGTAGAAGAGGAAGTGAGCGGAAAACTGCAAGAAGAAATTGGAATAACTCAAAATAAAATTTAACTAAAGCATATATGCAAAAAATTCTTAATTCACAAGTAGCATGAATGAAAATATAATTAATCATTTAAATAATGCTTAGGAAAGAAAATAGGATTAACTTGAAATTAACTTTATTAACTTGTGAAGCTTGAAAACAATGTAAAAACTTACAGAAATCTTAGTTCCTAGTGAAAGCAATGCCACGCAGGACACTCACACTCACACTCTCACTCACACAACGCTATACTAATTTAGTGTTGTCTCAGGTCTATAACTCTAAGAGAACTTTGAAAACTGAAAGAAAATTACAATGCTTACTATCAAGCTTGAAGATTACAAATGACTTGGGGCATCTACTTAAAGACTTGGCATGCAGAAGGAGACAAAATAACTTTTGAAATTACTTCCTGCTTTAACTTTTACTTGTCGGGGCATCTTTTACTTTAACTTTGGGTGAGAAACTTTGCTGACTTGCTTTAACTCTGGCTTTTACTTTAACTCAGGGGCATCTTGCTTTAATTCTTGCTTTCGGCAACTTTGCTGAAAGGTTTAATCTACATTTAAATCATAGGGGTCTTGACTGTCGGGATAGTCGGACCACCTGGGCTTCGACTTTTGACTGAAAGGCTGACTTGGCTTTTGACTTGAAGAAGACTCGGACTTTGGACTGGCATCATCACTATCTTCATCATTCATCTGAGTGACTTGGGCAAGGATTTGCTCAGCTAACTCTTTTAACTCTTTTTTGGATTTCCCTTGGAGGGTGGCATTGGAACTGCTAGGGGAGGCAGCTTTAACTGGATTGTCTGACGCCTAGAGGGGCGGAAACTCTGTATTGACTTGGTAAATAATTATGTCAGCACCAAACTTATCCCACCATTTGACTGCAAAATGACGAGATAAAACTCTGGTATCCCAATTAACTTGATAATTCCATTTCATAATCCAGGGAACTTTGTATTTGGCTACAAAATGGAGAAGCGTAGGGAAAAACTTTTATGACTTTTGTAACATGTATTTTTGACCAAAATAATTAATTGACTGTTGGAGATTAACTGGGATGATTTCCCAAACGGGGCGATGGATATTCCACCATTGGAGAAACCAGAAAGGAAATTGACTATTGAACTTGGCATCAAAATTTATGAACCATGAGTGACTAAAATCAGGATGCTGGTGGAAGAAGTTGGATACCAGGCATCAATATAATCACCATAGTTGTAAGTAAGGCCTGGCTGGAGGGGTAATTGGTCATAAGGATTTTTACTCCATACTTGGGGCATAAGGATTTGGCGTATGTAAAGAGAATGAAAGAGGGTGGCATCTGTTTCTTTATCTTTGATTGGCCTAATATCAATTGACTGTGTTTCATAGAGAATGTCTCTGTAAAACTTGATTGACTTGGAGGGGTGACTTGGAAAGTAATGAAGATTAGGAGGGAAGAACTTCTTGCATATTTTAACTGGGTCAAAAAGTTCTTCATAGATTGATTCTACTACAAAAAGGGTGCAATGACTTTTGGAGGCATAAGGAGACTTCTTGTAGTTAATTGGATTTTGACTCTGAATGGGGACAGAAGCAGGCGGATTAACTATGAATGGGTTATAATTGAAAACTAAAGCTGACTGATAATTTGGGCGCAAAGAAGGTTGACTCAAGGGGTTAAACCTGTTGTTAACTGGAATTGGAGAATAACCTAGGAAGGGCACAACTTGGGAGCTTGACTCTTGTTTGACTAGGCTCATTGAACTGGGGAGGATTCTGGGTTGACTTGGTTGGCCGTATTGCATTTTTTGCTTGTCTTTTTCTTTGTTGGACATGATTCTGCTTTTTTGTCCTGCAGGAACTCTCTTGTAAGAAAATTAGGAATACTGTTTTCACTTCCTCTCAAATATTCTAACTCAAAATAAAAAACACTCAGAATAGCCTGCCATCTTGCAAAAATTTGTTTACTAGCAATATTTTAACATCTTTTTCTAAAACATGTTTTGCGGACTTGCAATCAACTCGAACTAAAAACTTTTGATTTAATAAATCATCTTGAAATTTACTAATGCATAATACAATAGATAAAATTTCTTTTTTAATAGTACTATAATTAACTTGAGATTGACTCCAAACACCAGAATGAAAACGGACGATTTGCTTAGTTGACTCAGGGGTAACTCTTTGCTTTAGAATACCTCCATAACCTGTTTCAGAGGCATCAGTTTCAACAATTTTAAAAGAATTGACTGAAGGAATACCAAGGCATGGAAGGGACTTAACATGAACTTTGATTTGTTTAACTATTTCTGTATGACTCGGAGTCCAGGTAGGAGGATTGCTCTGGAGACGATCAAACAGAGGCCTGCATAACTTTCTCAAATTTTGATAAAAATCAGAAACATAATTCAAAGATCCTAAAAATCTCTGAAGTTGACTTTTCTCAAGGATTTGATTAGGAAACTTATCTGCAAACTGAATAACTCAATTAATTGGGCTTATTTGGGATTGACTGATGTTGACACCTAAAAACCTAATATTAACTTAGAATAACTTGATTTTCTTGGCTGAGACAACTAGACCATTAGTTTGTACTATCTGCATGAACTTGTGTAAGTGCTTCCAGTGCTGCTCAATTGACTCAGAAAAGATGAGAACATCATCTATATAAACTATAGAAAATTGACTGTATTGATTAAAAATTTCATTCATTATATTCTGGAATTCACTAGGCGCATTTTTTAATCCAAAGGGCATGACATTCCACTCGTAATGACCGAAAGGGGTTACGAATGCAGTTTTGTATCTATCTGACTCTTTAATTTGAATTTGCAAAAAACCACTCTTCATATCAAATTTACTAAAGATAACTGCTTTTTCTAACCTGTTAACTAAATCTCTTTTATTAGGAATTGGGTACCTAATCCATTCTAAAACTGAATTAAGGGGCTTGTAATTGATAACTAGGCGAGGGGCTCCTCGTTCTAACTCGGTGTTTTTCTAGACATAAAAAGCTGGACAAGACCAAGGTGATTTACTTTTTCTAACTATTCCTTTGTTAATTAAATCCATGACTTCGGCTTTGCAGAACTCCATTAACTCTTGACTCATTTGAATTGGACAGGCTTTAGTTGGAATATTCTTTTCACTAATGCTCCGTTTGGATAAAGGAATTGCCAATTACATAGAATTCTAAAATGACGGAATTTAGATTTCCGTCATTTCAATTTCTGGCAATTGAAGATTTCAGTGTTTGGATTTATGCATGTCAGATTTCGTAAATAACAGAAATTGAAAATTTCAATGTTTGGATATCTCATGTAAATTATAAATGACAAAAATTAAATATTTCAAAAGAAAAAAAAAATTGATAACCGACATAGAAGGTATTCCTCGAAGTATAAAATAACATATCGTTTGATGAACTAAATAACTCAACTTAAACAAACAGAGCATATTAGCAAACCAAATCACTCCCCACGTGCAATAAACATAAGCAACATACTCTTTTTTTTCTCAATTAAGAGTGCCTTCAGCATCTGAAATTGTTTGTCATTTTCTATCAGCCAAGCACATGCTTTGAGTTGTTTATTTTCACTAAGACCTTGTACTGCTTGTACTGCTTGTACTTCAGCATATACCTCTGCTGGATCAAGGTTCTTAGTATCAGCACGGATAAACTCTTCAAATGATAAAGCCATTCTAGCAATCGAATCAGCAATAACATCTTTGACAGCACCTCTTTTCTTTATAGGAAGAATATCAGAAGAATTTGATGCACGATTTCTTCTCTTTTGACCATTTGTTGAGGTTGGTGAAATATCATCAATAACATGAATATCTTCTAAATCTTGTGTATCCCCATCCAAATCAACATGATCAACTTCATCAGTAGGAGTCATAACCTTAGTTGCATCTGCACCTGTTTCAGCGCCCTCTCCAGTGGCTCTATCTTTGCCACACAAATCTACTATATCATCCCAATTTTCTATAATTTTAAATCGAAGACCTCTAGCATCGTCATGAGACTACCAAACAAATAATCAAAGTCAAATGAGAATCTTATAAGTACTCTTTAACAACAGAAAAAAAAAAAGCACATGATTAAAAAAAAAAAACTTTTAATTAATATATTTACCTTCACGTATTCTTCCCAAACATGATCTTCATCTACGCTTGTCATCTTTTTTGTTGAATCCTAACTAAATCCACTTTGACTTAATATATCACTCACTACTTCATAGAACTTTTTCCATGACTTAACACGATTTCTAATATTATCAGCGCTTATCTGGAGATTAAATTGTGCAGCTAATATATTTGCAGCAGTATTGTAAGCAACTGCCTTCCATCCACCATCTCCTTTGTGACCTAAGCAGGAAACGATATAGAAATCAGAGAAAACAAAAACACAAAACAACTACAAAGTAAATCACGACTTCCTTTGCTGGTTTAAATGGATACCATTAAAAAGGGAATAGTCTAGTTAAATCCCACATCCTCAAATTAACGAGTTTTAAACTTAACCATGGTACTAAAGTATCTCCTGAGAGCATACTCATGGTTCAAGCTTAAAGAAACATCATTAGTACTTATTACATATGCTTTGCTTTGCTGCTCGCTTAAGAATGCTTTTACCACAGAAGGATTATTACAACAGTTGAATTAAAACGTAGATAAGAATTAAGACATCACTATGACAAAAGTGACTTTAGGCATCAGTAAATGCAAAGATCACAAAACCCATTCAACACATTCATAAATTTAGTCAGAAACACCCAATTTTGATAGCCATTCAGAAACCATGGTAACCCTAAAATAGAAAAATATAAATTGAAGGAGAGAAAGACTTGAAGATTAACCTTCAAACTTGATCCAGAGAGACGTGTAACCCAAGAAGAACTCCTTCTCCTTACTTCTCTGGCTCACAGCTTTTTTATGATGCTTCTTACTTCTCTGGCTCGCAGCTTTTTTTATAAAGCGACAAGGCAATCTGTTGTTCAGGGTTTCATAGGTTTATAGAGCGACAAGGCAGTCTACTCCAAACTTGGCGCTGTTTTTAAGTCTGGCGCTTTTTTCTTTTTTTTTTTTTAATGAAAATTTTGGCGTTTTTTATTTATTTAAATTTTGGCACAACGGAAAATATGAATTCCCGCACTGTGGAAATTGTGAAATGACGCCTATTTTGGTGGAAATTAAACTTGGGAATTTGATGCCTCAATTTCCATGATTTTTTCCGCGCATCATTTAATAAATTCCGCGCTTAAATTGCCAAACAAGGGAATTGTCAATTTCTCATCTTAAATTCCCGACTTTTAGCTAAATTCCGAGTTATTTTCCCTCATCCAAACGGAGGGTAAATGACTTGATATAAGGTAAATAAACGACATGCTGCTTTTGGTGCCAGAAAGCATTGGGCATATCAGAACAAACTTCATTTTTTAACTTTTCTTCAAATTTACTAATTTGTGACTGAAGTGACTTGTCAGCTAACTGTTGTTCTACTCGTTTAAACTTAATTTCTTCTTTAAGAAAATTAACTTGATTTGTTTTACTCTGAATTAACTTAATTGACTTAGAAATGGCTGACTTCTGGAGTAACTTAAGACTGTGTAACTCTGGTTTGGTTAAAAACTCAAATTTAACTCTTTCTCCTAATTGGCTTGAGATGACTCCATCGTACTCTACCTGGAAGGGTTAAAGTAGTGAGATAAAAGGTAAACCTAAAATTACTTCATCCGTGATATCCTGAATCAGGACAAAGGATGTCTTAAAGCATATTTTATTTTGGCATACATGGGCTTTGGGTATCTCATATTTTAACTTTAATGCTTTGCCGGACGCTTTCCTAAGACTTCTTTTGACTTTTTGTAATACTGGGTTGGAACTAGACCTTCTTGAATACAATTTAAATCGGCTCCTAAATCAAATAAGGCAATTGTGTTTAACTCAAATTCGTTAAAAAAAATATTAACTTGGGAATACCATTTTCTAAAATTAATTTGTTTAATTAACTTAATAACTTTGTCACTTTTGTTACTATCGGAGGACTCAGGTTCTGACTCAGAACTAGACTTTCCAAAGGGATTGCTAGACTCTGCTTTGGATTCTAAAAGGTTAACTAGATCTTGTTTAATTTGATTATTTTCAGTTTGTAACTTTTGGCTTATTTGTTTTAATTCTAAATCTCTTTCTTAACTGTTTTGACTTCTAACTGGAGATCCTGAAGAGTGACTTCTTTCTTTTTACAAAATCTTTCTAAGGTAGTATTAAGACTTATCTTAGGCTGACTACTAGGACTAGGTTCTTCTTGACTTATGACTTTTCTCAGTTTTCTAAGATATTCATATTTTAACTCAGGATCTTGGACTTTACTAATTAATTTGATTAGTAACTCTTATTGTTCTTCTTGTTTAGTCAAAACACAAATTGATTTACTTAAGATATTACAACATTTGTCTTTACATCCTAATTGAACTGTGGGTGAACTTGACTGGGAATTATCTTAACTATAATTATCTGAGTTACTGGTAGACATGTGGGCTGACTCGGAATCGTTTAACTTGAGGACTTTTATTAATTTGGCTTCATCTTCAGAGGCTAACTTTAACTGTTTAATTGTGTCTTTAACTTTGCATTCATTAGCATAATGACCTTGCTTTTTGCACTTATAACATTTAATTTTGCTTTTGTCTGTCTTTTTCTTAAAGTGACTCTTTTTACTTTGTTGATTACCTTTTGACCATTTACTTTTCCTAGGGGTAAACTTTCTTTTATTATAAAACTCATCATTATTTCTGAAAGAATTTTTCTTACGGGAATAATGGCGACTTTTACTAAAGCGTTTATCATGACTTCTTCTAACTTGTCTAGACGGCGGGACTGGTGCTAGACCATACTGTTCACAAAAATTACCTAACTCATAGTTGGCATTATTTCTATCGGCTTGAATTGATTTTCCTATTTTTAAATCGACACACATTTTCATATCAACTTGGTTAATTGTGCTAATTATATTACCATAGGTTAACTCATCGTAATTAATTTGTCCTGACTCGTTGCTTAAGACCGTTCTAATCTTATGGGCAAACAAGTTAGGGAGACCGTTTATGAACTTTTCTTTCCAAAATGGTTGATTACTATCATCTCTTAACATGACTCTAGAAATAAAAACATCTTTATACCATCTAAAATCACTTAACTTAGGGCATTTGAGATTACTTAACTGGTCATGAATCCTAGCTGTTGTGCTACTGGTGTACCAATGAAGTGCTCAATTATCGTGTATAAAAGGGTATTGACTCCGTCTTCTATACTTGTTTTTGTACATTCATCTAAAACACTACTAAAAAAAAACCCCTTGCGCGACCAAACTTTGCGCGACGAAAAAAAATTCGTCGCGCAAAGTCACTTTGCGCGACGAATATAAATCATCATCGCTCAAAGTCTTACGCGACTCAATTTTGCGCAACGAAAAAAAAAATCGTCGCACAAAGTCACTTTGCGCGACAAAACTTTGCGCGACGACAAAGAATCGTCGCGAAAAGTAACTTTGCGCGACGAATACTAGAATTCGGTGCACAGAGTTTTGCGCGACGAATAGTGATTCGTCTCGCAAAGTATTTACAAAAATAAATAAATAAAAAATTATTTTTAAAATTTTTTGGATGCCTTTGCGCGACGAAATAATAATCTTCGTCTCGCAAAGTCTTTACTAAAATTAAATAAAAAAAATTTGGATGACTTTGCGCGACGAAATAATAATCTTCGTCTCGCAAAGTCCATACAAAAATAAATAAAATAAAAAAATATTTTGTTAGAAAAATATATTATTGTAGTTCGGATTGGATTTTTGTTAGAAAATATATATTTTAAATTGACGATCAAATTGGTTCATTGTATTCATATAGGGTCAAGGAATGTAGCTGTAAAAAATCATCAAAATCGGAGTTAAAATAACTGTTTAATCGTGATTTTTGTTTATAACCATCGAAAAGTTTTGTCCCATTACGTGATCTCTGAATGTTTATTTTTTCCGATTTTTGGGGTATACGATCTCGAAGTATAAACAAACAAGTTTGACGGTTGGATCGTTGAAATTGGTTACATAGAATACATATGCTATTAAAACAATATATTCACTAACAATTAAGAGTTTATTTATACTTTTGTTAAATATAACATAAGATTTTGTGGTATCCACTAGTGTAAATATTTTAAATTGACGATCGAAGTGGTTCATTGTATTCATATAGGGTCAAGGAGTGTAGCTGTAAAAAATCATGAAAATCAAAGTTGAAATAACCGTTAAATCGTGATTTTTCGTTTATAACCGTCGAAAAGTTTTATCTTATTACTTAATCTCTGAATGTTTATTTTTTCCGATTTTTGGCGTATATGATCTCGAAGTGTAAACAAACAAATTTGACGGTTGGATCGTTGAAACTAGTTTCGTAGAATGTGTATGCCATGAAAACAATATATTCACTAACAAATAAGAGTTTATTTATACTTTTATTAAATATAACATAAGATTTTGTGGTATCTACTAGTGTAAATATTTTAAATTGACGATCGAATGAAATCATTGTATTCATATAGGGTCAAGGAGTGTAGCTGTAAAAAATCATGAAAATCAGAGTTGAAATAACAGTTGAATAGTGATTTTTCGTTTATAACCGTCGAAAAGTTTTGTCCTATTACTTAATCTCTGAATGTTTATTTTTTCCGATTTTTGGCGTATATGATCTCGAAGTGTAAACAAACAAATTTGGCGGTTGGATCGTTGAAACTAGTTTCGTAGAATGCGTATGCCATGAAAACAATATATTCACTAACAAATAAGAGTTTATTTATACTTTTATTAAATATAACATACGATTTTGTGGTATCTACTAGTGTAAATATTTTAAATTGACGATCGAATGCAATCATTGTATTCATACAGGGTCAAGGAGTGTAGCTGTAAAAAATCATCAAAATCAGGGTTGAAATAACCGTTAAATCATGATTTTTCGTTTATAACCGTCGAAATGTTTTGTCCCATTAATTGATCTCTTAATGTTTATTTTTTCTGAATTTTGGTGTATATGATCTCGAAGTATAAACAAACAAGTTTGACGGTTGGATCGTTGAGTAGCTTTAAATTTATTTATTTTGTACGTATAACACTTAAGAAATTGAATAGTATATGTATTTATTACTAGCTTTAAATATTTTTTAAGACTTTGCGCGACCAATTGGTATTTCGTCGCGCAAAGTATACTCTCAAAATTTGGGCGTGTACCAAAAATGGGAATTTTTTTTTTTAAAAAAAATTTCGACTTTGCGCGACCAATATATAAATATTCGTCGCGCAAAGTATACTCTAAAAATTTGGCGGGCACGAAAAATGGGATTTTTAAAATAATAAAAAAAATTCGACTTTGCGCGACCAATATATAATTATTCGTCGCGCAAAGTATATATTCTAAAAATTTGGCGGTTTTAAAAAATTTCGACTTTGCGCGACCAATATATAATTATTCGTCGCGCAAAGTATATATTCTAAAAATTTGGCGGGCACCAAAAATGGGATTTTTTTAAAAAAATTTCGACTTTGCGCGACCAATATATAAATATTTGTCGTGCAAAGTATACTCTAAAAATTTGGCGGGCACCAAAAATGGGACGCGGGAATATTTTCGTCGCGCAAAAGTTTGGGCGACAAGAAATTCGTCGCGCAAAACTGAAAAAATTTGACGGGCACCGAAAATGGGAATTTTTTTTAAAATTTTTTTTAAACACTTTGCGCGACCAATATATTGTTTCGTCGCGCAAAGTGATACGTTCTTTAAAAGCAAAATAACTCCTCCACCATTTTCTCAATGTCTTCTAAATCCTACCATTTCTCTCTTTCCCACTCTCCAAATCCTACCATTTCTCTCTTTCCCACTCCCCAAATCCTACCATTTCTCTCACACTTACTCCTCTCACTTAATCTCTCATCTCTCTCTTCACTATCTCTCTCTCTCACTCACTCTCTCATCTCTCTTTTCATCATCTCTCACTCTCACTCACTCTCTCATCTCTCTCTCATTATCTTCTCTAATTCTCTCACACTCACTTCTCTGTAAATTTTAAATTTTTTTCGTTAATATGTATTTTTGGAGTTAGTTTTGAGTTTATGCCAATTATTTGTCATTATTTTATGTTATTATTTTGTTATTTGACAATATTTGTTTTTTTTTTGTAGGGAATTGTTGAGGCTTTGATGGCTAAAGTTGAGGATTTGATATAAGAGGCTTGTAGATTTTATTATTGTACTTTGTTAATTTAAGTGTACATTTTGAATATTATGTATATTGGATAATTTGACCACTATTTTTCTTATGTAATTTTATTTTGAATATGTCAATTTAAATTAAAGTAATTAAGAAAAATAAAATCATACAATTAAATTAAATTTAAAAAAATTAATATAATGAAATTGATATAAGAGAAATAATTAAAAAAAATGTCAAAAACCTTGTGCGACAAAATATTTCGTCGCGCAAACTATTAAATTAGTTTATTTTAGTTTAAAATGTTCAAAAAACAAAAATTAAAAAAAATGAATATTTCGTCGCGCAAAGGTTTGCGCGACGTTCACATTCGTCGCGCAAAGTACACTTGCGCGACATTAACTTTCGTCGCGCAAAGTTGTTATTGTCCGTCGCGCGAAGTAATTAATATTCGTCGCGCAAAGTTGTTATTTTCGTCGCGCAAAGTGGTCATGATTCGTCGCGCAAATTGTTATCATTCGTCGCACAAAGTTGCTTTGTGCGACGAATAATTTTCGCCGTCGCGCAAACCCTTTCTCCACGAGTTTTGCGCGACAGAACTTGCGCGACCAAAATTTCGTTGCGCAAACTTTGCGCGACGAAATTTTCCTTTGCGCGACCAAAAATAATTCGTCGCGCAAAGTGTTTTTTGTAGTAGTGAAATAGGGTAACCATCTTCGTTTGTCTTAATGGCATAGATTATTCTTGACTTTGCATTTTCTGTGAGATGTTTATCCCACCAGAAACGAAGTGTTCCTGTAAAACCTGTTTCTAAAAGGGAAACTATTTCCGACTGTCTTAACTGGTGATTGGTGGCATAACTATTAGCGACCATAGACATATGTTGTAACTTGTTGAGTATCTCCTGTTCGAACAAGCCATTGAAATTCCACTCGTATAGCTTATCCGAAGACACAGAAAATTGACTTTGGCTTCTTTCTTCAAACTGGACATCTGGGGGTGTAGGCTTAGGATACCAATTTTTTGTAAGGCTCGTGGGGTTAACTTTTCCTATTAAACGACTAACTTTAAAACTTTGGGAATCCTGGTTAACTTGTAGGTTACTAAAAGCTTGTTCAATTTTAGAAATGTTACTAGTTTCTGACTCTTGTCTAGAAGCTGACTCTAAAGACATAACTAACTCACTATCGGAATTAATTTCAAATTGTAAGACTTTAATTGAGGTTTCTTCTTCTTTTCCTTTGTCTTTGTCTTTATTTGGCTTTGGTTTAACTGGGGTTAAATCTTTAAACATTTCTTCAATTTTTCGCATTGTTGGGTTAACTTTTAGTGTTGACTCTGGTTTTAATTGTTGTCCTATGACTATTAGGCTTGTGTTGGTATAATTATTTTGTTCAACTAATTTTTTATCCTTATCATCTGACTCGGCTAATTTGTAAGGACTTGCGACTACTTTGGCTTTTTGATGACTGATAATTATTGACTCAACTAGGGGGTGAGTACTGATAACTTTGGTGTTGTCAGCTTTTTCCCACTTTACTTGGGTTAAAGTGTCTATCTTTGGACTCATGTGTTTACTTTCTACGTAATCAAGATAGAAAACTTCAGACTTGGTTAACTTCATGTATTCTTTCCAATCGTTGAATATTGCTTTTCTATGATCTTTGGGGAAAGATTCATAGTAACTAGCTTTTCTTAACTTATTTTCAGGGGCTTGGAAATGGGCATCTAACTTTGACCAATGAATTTTAAAAGGTTTGCTAAGGGTTCTTAATTGGTTATCACAAAGTTCAAAGGTGGAACCTTCAAAATCTGTTCTAGTAGGTGACTCGGGCTGAAGAGGTTCAGCTAGGGTTATTGTATTAAATATGTTTCCATCACACCCTAAAAATTATTTTAATTAGAAAATAAATAAAGCTAATTAGTAATTATATTAATTAAATAAGACTAAGATATTACTCAATTAAAATATTACTATAGAAATAATATTTAAAATACCCCTACATGCATTAGAACTATAAGTGGCATGCTCTGCTCGGCCTATCTCTTGGGTTATGCTGCACATAGAAAAGACCTGCATGCATGAAATAATCTCACAACTTCATGTAGATCACCTGAGTCCCCTATTGATGTATCAAGCACTTCAATGGACCAACCTTCTGTGTATAGCATCCATACCTAAAAGAATTTATCAAAAGTTCAAAATCATTGGGCTTACTTAAAAGAAGAAACAAAAACAAACAATAAGGGCCCATTCGGTAACGTTTTAAGGGGTTGTTTTCATTTTCAGAGAACAAAAGCGAGGCAAAAACACGTTCTGTCGCCCAAAAACAAAAAACATTGAGAATGTTTTCATAAAATGAAAACAAGTTCGTGTGTACTTGTAGAAAACAGAATAAAGTTGTTTTCATTCTCATGGGAAACATTTTCATAAAAATTACTCACATATTATTATTTCAAATTGTACTACCAGACACGTTTTCATTGTTTTTGTTTTCTGAAGATGTTTTTTAATTAATCTACCAGAGGCATTTTCATTTCTTGAAAATGCAAAATCGTTTTCTTGTTTTCATTCTCTGAAAATATTCTAAGAAAACATTCTCCGAAAATGTTACTGAAAGGGCACTAAGTAAATCCTATGTTTCTCTTCCCACTCACTATCTCTAGCACCAACCCACCAAAACTATAGACACCGAATATTATCGAGTAGAACCCATCAATTCTAAGGACATGTAACCACTACAAACCAGTCAATCAAGAACTAAGTTCACAAGCAAATCAAGTATACTATATGTCTGTATTGGTTCTTTTGTGATATATACTTACTATGTTGCAACCGCTTTCTTGATTTTTAAGAGCACAAAATAATTCATAAAAATTAATTACTATTTGATAAGTAATTTATGAAACAAATAATAACTAAAAGCTAATTAGTAATTCAATTAAAAATATTAATTAATTAGCTATTCCAAAAAAAAAAAAAATTATCCCTATGAAAATTAATGTCTGAAAAATATTAAAACATAATAATTACTATTTAGTAAGTAATATAATTTTTGAATTTAATTAAATATTTAATACTAATGGTTCGCTAAAGAAATAATAATTAAAACATAATTACAAATAAAATTAATTAAAATAAAGCAAAAATATTATTTAATTACAAAAAAAGAAAATAAAAAAACCTAAAGACCCTAATTTAATATTGCACAGAGCCGCCCAGGCCGCCTAGGCGGGCGCCTAGCCTGATTTTTCGAAAATATCCTTGTGACTCTTGATGTTATCGGTTTGATCTTGCCTCTTCTGTTACCTGCGTCAATTCTGGTCAATCATGGAATTGAAAATTATCGTTGATGTTTTCTGCCAAAGAACAAATAGCATGCGAAGATCACCTGTTAGACCCTTTTGTTGAGAATTTCGTACGGGAAATCAAAGTCCACTTCGGGTAAGTCCTCAAAGTCCTCAAAATCCTCAAAATAAGCTTCTGAAGGTAAATATTATAGGTGTTCTTATATGTCTCAGTTGCATGCAAAGATGGCTCCACTTTTCTAGTTTCTCTAGGTAGAAGATGTAGTCTCTTGTGCTACTGATGGTGAGGCTTCTACAATACATGATCTGGATTTTTCTTCGTTGTGCTCCCAGTTAGGTCTCCTGGCTACAGTAAGTGCTTAGAGTGTTAAGTCTATATCGAGCTCCTTGGACAGTGGATTGCTGCAGGCAGCTGATGGTGACGGTGGATCAAGAGACTATGTGAGATTGATAGTGATACTGAGTCAGAAGTTGATGACATTGTTGGTAGCAGCAGTGTTTCAACTGCTTTACCAGACGCCAGTGGGCAAGATGGTGCAGCTACTGAACCTTGGGATGATTCTTCAAAATCTCACGTTGGGGAGCTTGACACTTTAGTTTTCCTTTCTTTTGATTCGAGAAATGAAGAACCGTATGAGAAAGCCGTACAGCCGTATTGTAGTTCTGTCTTGTTTAAAAATTCATTCAAATGGACAATTACTTGATCACTTCTTCAGTTGACTTCTATTGCTATACATCCTGGCATATTTACTTTGAATTCTAGGGTGGGACTCACATTGCTATGTCAGTTTTTTTGAATTGTATGATCAACTAAGATACATACTCAGAGATCTTCCACTAGAAATAAAGCATGATCGTATGACTGGTTCTAGTGCTGAAAAAGCAATGGATTGACAGAAGACTTCTAAAAAATAAGGAAATTTATGAGAAAAATACTTTAGTTTCTATGGACTTTTATGCATAAATGATCTGGAATTGCCTCTTTTTTTTTTTTTTTTTCTTTTTTTTAAAGGGAAGGGAGGGTGTGTTATTGGTTGCAATTCTGTTCTTCTCTTGTTTGCTTTTCAGATAATTTTGTCATGATGCTTACAATTGAAGGTGGCATTACTATTTCCAGTCACTGATTGCTGTCTTTAAACAGATTGATAGATGAAGGAAAACTCATGGATGCTCTTGCACTTTCTGATCGCTTACGTAATGGAGCTTCAGATCAGTTACTCCTGTTAATCATTAAATGGTTAATTGACCAACCTCCGTCAAATCCTACTGAGAGTATAATTAAGTCAGGAACCAAAATATGGTCCTGAATTACAAAATAGTCTGCGTCCCCACATCGACCATTTTCCCTGGGGGCATTAATGTTGTAATCTGCTCCTGATCCTTCTCCAATCATAGTACAGAAACCATCATCAATAGCTATATAAAAGGCTTCCAAACTCATGCCCGAAAGTAGCACAGCTCCATACTGTCATCATAACAAAGAACTTTGATCTTATGTGACACAAGTCAACCAAGCAAGTTACAAGCTAAAAGCTGATCTAATGAGAAAAACTTTTGATAGAATGCAAAAACTTAGAAATTGTTGTCACAATAAGGAGTCTCTCAGTCGACTACAACCAAATTTTGATACCATAGGCCAGAGATGGCTGCTTCCATGAGATAGTGCGGGCCAACTTCCCCATCATTATCCAAGGACTTGAACAAATTGTGGGCACCCCTGGTCGCCGACAACAAAACACGGGCATCGTCTCGTAGGGGTCGAGATGCCAAAACACAATATGTGGCATTGCATCACCTTAGCCTTTCTCCTTAAGAATTTTTTGTAATGCCTCATCATCCGACTCCCAGCAACTACCTTATCAAAGTTTTCCAAACGGGTGAGCACAAACACCTTCTTGTCCATCTGATCCGGCCTCAAATTCCCATTCACAGCCATTTGGAGAATCATATCAAACACTTTGTGAAAATCAATTTCCATGCAGCAGACCATCCTCCCCACAGTGGTGCACTTGGACATAAGAGCATCAATGTTAACATCATCCCCCAAATTATGCAGCTCAGGCTCTGCTCTGCTCAATGTCATGGGGATGGTGGATCCAACTTTCCTACGACATGGTGATGGCCAACTTCCCCATCGTTATCCAAGAAGGACTTGAACAAATTATTGGAGAAGGGCAACATCTCCTTATGATAGTTGCATCATCCACATAACTCAAATATCAAAACCATGCAACCAGAAGACAGAAAAGAGCTCTCAATGTTTTCATCAGGGAAAAAGTAAAGGGCAACATCTTCAAGGACGGGTCATCGTCTTGGAAGATATCAGTCCAAAGATTGGATCGAGGAAACCAGTTAGCATTGAGGATGAGAGGCATTTTTGTGTGAAAATGCACAGGCTATAGGATGGACCTTACACGAAGGTCGTGCTTGGAACCCACCAATGAATTCTCCAGGTGTGGCTGCATCAAGGATGAAGCCTCCCCTAAAGAAAGAAACATCAATGAAGCTTTTGAGAGCACTTAATTAACTTGATATATGTAAATAAGTAAAACAGCAGCCATGACGAAACAATGCATTCAGAACATCAACATAGGATGCAAAAGCGATCCCACTAGAAGATTTAAGTTGGAAAAAAAAAAAAAACCACACATATTCTCAAGCAACACTTTTCTGATCATCTTCCAATACCAAACAATATATTAACTCTAATTCACATATTCTCAAGCACATAATAGAATACACATATGTAACATCTTAAAAGGAGAAGTTACCCACTTCCAAGGAGCATCACGAGCAGGAACATTCGAAGGCTTTAGAATGAGACTAGCAAAAATATTCACGAGATCTCTTTCTTCACTATCTGCATGATTATGTTCAACAACACAAGTGTTACCACATAAAGGAAGGAAGGTAGGTTCAATAAATGACAAGGCAACAAAATTACCAACCACTGTCACAACTGTGCTTCAATTTTGATGTTGCGAAGATATATACTCTTAACTTGTTAGGAAAGAATTGGACACCCAAAAATAACACCTAAATATATTACCAATTTTATTAAACTTAAAAGAAGACTTAAAGTATAACCAATTCTGCAGTTCCAAAATAAATAAAATAATAATTTGTAAATCATATCCCTTGCCTGGACTGGAAATAGGTGACGAGTGCCTCATTGTTGGAACTGTGCGTGGTACCTGTACTATTTTGGACTCCATCTTCTTATAAGAAGTTTCGCTAATTAACTAAGACATCCGTTAATTGCTTCTACCCAATATGCTCATTTCCAGAAGCTACGGAAGTCTTTGTTTCTCCTATAACTGAGATAAGAAATCATAAGCATTGCACATATAGCATCCATTTACCATAGGAATAAAATGCTGTCTTCACACTTTTAATAACACATCCAAAATATTTTGAACAAAAAATGCTGAGTAGATACAACAAGTCTGTCTCAACACATTTACTAACCAAATTCTATTGCATGAACTCTACAATAAGAGCAATTTATAATTTTTCTTTTTATAAGAAACACAAATTTAAGTTACAAATTTTCATTAAAACAAAGAAAGAGAATCGTGATGCAGAAGACACTGTTGATAATAATAGTGAAGATTTTTTGTACCATTCCTTATACTCAGTTCTGATGATTTGACTTCAGTAGCAGGCAAAGTTGCATCTACTAGATAGTCACTGGACTGGAACCATATTCCTTTGAATTCTGCTAACCAAGAGGAGCCTTTGGTTCTGACGAAGACATAACAGCAACCAATTGCACCACTAAGAGTACATCAAAAAGCAAAAACTTTCACTATCTAGCGTGTACTCAATCATCCATATACACAAGGGGAGAATGGAGATGATGTGGCTCATAGAATCAAAGCACGATAGGTAAAATGGTGTGATCATCATATTTTGCTAGAATTGAACATCTGTTAGACCAGCCATGCTATGTGGGACTGAATGCTGGACAGTTAGAAAACACACATATTCATAGTTCCTGTAGGTACATATTAGCCAAATGTTACAACCAGCACAGTGATATGCACACCTCTATCTCTGTTTCTCTAACAGCATATTAACCATTATTAGACACAAATTCTGAAGAGATCAGATTAAAATATTTGTCACCTTTTGAATCCTTCGAAATTGGAGATGTTTGCTGAATAATCTTTGCTACCCTTCAAAATTGAAGATTCATTGCCTCAACCTCGAAAACCTGGTTGGGAGAGAGCTTTGAGAGAAGAGAATAAGGCGGGAAACAGGGAGACGAATGGAATTAGATGAATTAAGTGTCTCATGATCTCTTCTTCTATGGACCTGACTTGTGCTTGCTTCGGCTTCCCAATCTCAATCTCAAGCTCAAATTTGCAGCTATACTTTTTCAATTTCGGGTTTCAGACTTTCAGTCAATCGCAGTGTTCGAAAAATCGGCCTAGGCGGGCGGTTAGGCGGCTAGGCGGGCGCTAGGCGGCTAGGCGGGCTGCTAGGCGGCTAGGCGGGCGCTAGCCGGCTAGGCGGGTTAGGTCTTTTTTCGGTGCCGAACAGGGAGGACGAAGCAGCCGAAACCGCTTGAGTTGATGGAGAAGCGAAATGGCTGCGACTGCGTCTGCAAGCTCCGTCCTCTGCGAGTGCAAGTTTCGTGCTCGTTTCGAATGTATTTAAAGCGTATAGCCGTTCGGCTATACTTCTAAAATATTCGAATATATTAATATTTAACGAGTATAGCCGAACGGCTATAGATTTAAAATATCCGAATTTATTTAGAGAGTACAGCCGAGCGGCTATACTGTTTAAATATACAATTTTGTCATATCAATTTAGGGTTTAGGGCTAAAATACCACTTTAGCCCATTGGGCTAGAGTTATTTCTTCAAGTATTTTATTTACAAAAGCGATATTGGGGAACGAGAATTTAAAAAATGATATTTTATTTATAACAAATAACACAGGTTAAACCCATAAATACAAAAAAACAAAAAACAGAAAACCAAAAAAAAAGGATAGGGACCTGCCAACATTTGTGGATCAAAGAATGTTGAATTTGATAGTATAAATTGCTTGTATAGCCATTTACTTTCTAAAATGTATCCATTGTAATAATGAACTAAACCCAATTATAGCCTTTTTTCGCATTGCACTTGACAATCACGCTCTTCTGCTATTAGAGATATTAGTTCGCGTTGTATTCTACGTAGATGAAAAATTGGATACAAAACAGTCTAACGAGACAACGAAGAGAATTTTGCAGCTCTGTTTGGAAATTAATTGAAGGTATCAGAGGTCATATGACATTGATATATGAACTATTCTAAATGAGAATTCAAATATGTGTTAGATGAGAAGTGGCATCTCATTCTTCAATATAACATATTATTATTTCATTTGTCTACTGGTTGTGCCTGTTGTTAAGCTGGTGCAACCAACATTCTTTCACCAAGAAATTTTTCCTCAACCTCGAAGAAATTTAGCTAGGAAAACCTTTGGTGGGAAGGGAAAGTTAAGATAGAAACAGAGGTAGAGGCAAGGCTAAAGAACAATCGCGAGCACATGTGATATTATAGAAAATGTAGCAAAGGAATTTAGAATGGCCATTTTCCAAATGAAGCACACATCTTATAATGAAATCGAGATAGGAACTTATAACAAGCCCTCCTTAGAGTATAATGTCCAAAAACACAAGATGAACACCACACCACGCCACACTCAACACACATAATTGCTCATTAGTTGTAAATATAAAAAAAGATGAGATATCGCTTAGTACAATCAAATAGTTCTTCATTCCTTGTTGCCCAAATCATTGAACACATCGCGCAAATCATTGAGCATTTCATCCCATGTCTCCTCCACATGCAGATGAAATGAGTATCCATCAACAAGAAGAACAAAATTGTCCATACCATGAAGAAATTCAGGAAATTCAGAACCCTCGCACATAAATTTTCTAATATGAGACGCAAACTTTGATATTTCATCGTCGTTCTCATTGAAACCAGAACAATCTCTAGCGTCTAACATCACCAGATCTTTGCATCCGTGCAGCAACGTGACAAGACCATCCCGATTAACTTTTGCACCCTTCAAATTTAAGTACTTGATATTAGGCACCAACTTCACAATTGACAATGCCTCACGCCCATGAACAAAGCCTTTGGACAAATCTAAACCATAAAAATTCTTGCAATGTGTTTGAGCAAGTATGTTCGCCAAATTTAAGCAGGAACCCAATGATAACAGCTCCAAATTTTTCCACTTGCCAATCAGCTCTAGGTTCGTGTGTTTGCTGTCCAATAAATTTACTGGTAAACTCGAAGTCACAAGGCCATGACACCTGCACACATTCCACAACAACAAAAATGCTACATTTACAGCAAATTCAAAGGCTTCTACTGTGCAACATTTGGGAAGCTTGAGCACAGTAGCGTTTCTGCTGCTCCAATTGATCAAGAACTTTAGAAAAGTGGAGACAGAGCAACGATCCCCATCAGTTTGATACTCACTTGCAAATCCACAAGAGGATATTGAAGAGAGAGAAATCTACCCTCCTATTTGCATCAATGTTTTCAAAGGCGAGGCGTATAAGCGAGGCGTTTTTAGTAGTACTACGCGAGGCGTAAGCCTTGAAGCATTGAGGCGTAAGCCTTTTGAACATTAATTTATTTTAGTAAGAAAAATTTATGAATAATACAATACAATTAAATTGTACAACTAATTCTTATTGAACCATAACAATCTTTTAAATATAATTAAATATAAGTACTTATTGTCATTCAAAGCATAATAATCAATCCCAAAACATAAAATATTTGTTCAACATCAAAACAAAAACATAATTCACTCATCCCACTCCTCAACACTAATATCATTCAAACTAGCATCACTATCATATTGATCAACTGTATCAATATGAAAAGGATATTTCCCACTATCAAATGTTGAAGGATCTTTATCTATCTCATCATCTTCATCCATAAGTATCGCTCTTATGGACTTGCTTTTGACTTTCCTCTTACCTGTACATATGAACAATGAATTAAAATTATAAAATTTAGTTGTAATTAATTAAACACTAATTGTAACTTTCACTCCATAATACGGAACTTCAAATTACAATTGCGAAGAATTAGAGAGAAAAATAAATGACTTACTTGCAGTCGAAAAATGAAGAGAATTCTTGAAATTGATGGAGATTATCTAGTAAGGGTAGAAATTAGGGTTGTACTATATATATATGTGTTAATATATTAATTTAGGGAGAGAAAAAAAAAAGGTAAGTAGAAAAACTACAGTCGGCTGGAGATAGAAAAGTCAAGAAGATATTAATTTTCTTGCTTTAAGTAAAAAAAAAACAGAAACTTGCGTGTTTTATTTTTATCAAAACACTCCAATTGAAACGACGTCGTTTCACTTTAAGTTTTTTTTAAACACTTGAATCTAAACGACGTCGTTTCATTACAATTAACCTAAAAAAAAATCCACGCGAGTCGTCTTCCTCGCCGAGCCGCAGCCAATTTGTAGACTCCCAAAATTTCTCCCAGTTCTGAGTGTCCAGATTTGCTGCCGCCTTGCTCCGCCTCGTTGCGCCTTACTCCGCCTCGCTGCGCCTGGAAACGCCTCCTCACGCCTTCCCCGCGCTAAACGTGCAACTCGCGAAACAAACGACGCCTTGAGGCGATTTGCTGCTGCCTCGCTCCGACAAGCGCTCCGATGCGCGCGAAGGCATGCCTTTGAAAACACTGATTTGCATTAGTTTATACTTTATTGATATTAATTGGCTAGTTTCAACATATCCAAAGAGGATATTGAAGAGAGAGAAATTTCACGATAAATCAATCAAAGAGTTCAATTTTTTCTTCTTCTACTTTTGTGGGAATGTTTGCCTTTGATCTAAATTGTTCTCTCAAGTGAAACTTGTTGGAGGAATAACAATCAATATTATTCTAATAATTTAATTTAACAACAAATAGAATAATAAAATTAAATATGGCTATAAGTTAAAAACTGACTGTTCTTGCATAATTGCTTGTCCTTGAAACAGAATTTCAAACATTATATATGATATTTTAATTTTAAAATTAATTCAAACAAATAAATAATTAACTAATCGGGTTTATTTAAATCACAGAGCCCAAGATGTGTATAGAAAACGGATGGATTATTGAAAAATACCTACATACGTGTATAATACAAGTATTAAACGTGAAAATGCTAAATTCTTTATATGGGTAATAACTTTGGCAAAGTAAAAAAATCAAAGGAGACAATAGAGACTCGGGTAATGGCCTAATAGTAATGGATAATGCTCTAAACTACTCTTATCGATAAAAGAAAATTAGGGAGAAATTAAATATATATATATATATATATATATATATATATTACTTAACCATTGACCCAAAGGCCAAACCCACAAGCCGTTCAATTGGGCCACTTGAATAGCCAAAACAAACTGTTCTATTTCCATATGCAAGTCTTATAAAGACCTCCAAGGAACTCTAGTGTTCCAATGTGGAACTAATTTCAACTCAAACATGTTTGCAATGCCTTGGAAAACCAATAAAACTAAATTATGTTACTGCACACATTATTTGTCGTAGAGAATTGCATGCTGAGTTGGAGTGTTCTTGGTAATTGCTTCACTTTTCAAACAACACTTTATATGAAGAATACTACCACCTCTCTTACTACTATACACATAAATATTTGATTGAAATTGTTGTTTTGGTTGGCAAAGAGATTACAAAATCGCCATCTTGCATTTTTGTTACAACAAGTAAAAACTAATCTTTGCCTCTCACATTCTTTCATATTTAGTTGTCTTCTTTTCTTTCTTGGGAACTCCTCTAACTTAGAGAAAATAATTACCATTTAATCAAGTGCTAGTTGGCTATGCTCGTAGAAGTTCAACTCCCTCCGACTGAAGCAACACGTTCCACTCTATATATATATATATATATCCCTCCTGGCTATATCTCAATTACAATCTTCATCTCATCAAACTTATATCTTTTCTTAATAATACAAGCAATGGCAGGTGGCTCAATGAGGTCTGCTCTGGTGACCCTCTTCATCCTTGCTATGGCACTGTCTCCGTTTTCAACCTCTGAGGCAGCTCGATCCACTTCTCGAGTTAACAATTGATTCACATAGTTTTTCTTCATATAAGATTTAATTGGTAGATTTTGGTTTAGATGTATAATTAATTAAGAATAATGTTTTATGTAATTTTTTTTCAGATGCATAAACTATATGTCCTAGGCTTGTGTATGCTGCACCCCTGCACCACAAGGCTCTTGCTGCAAATGTTGTGCTACACCTTCATCACCAAGTCGAAGTCAGTCCGACAGAAGTTCTCCACGAGAGACACAAAAATTAATTTGGCACGAAGACAAATCTAAGTTAACTCAATAATATGCAATAAAACACGGGCTTCCTCTACTTGGAAACCATGTTCTGTCTTCAATTCAATAATATATAACAATTATTAAGTTATTAAGTCATTATTCTCTTTTGATTTTGCTTAACAAACTTTGAAGTTTATTTTAAATAATGGATTTGAGCTACTTCTTCATCCCACTTTGCTCTTTACGGTGTCCACATCTGGGAGAGGATTCGAACTCCTGTGTAAAAGCTGTAACATCCCGACCCAAATTAAAGGAATAGTGAATTAATCAATTTCAAGATTTATGAATTTACAATTTTGCCTCGGAGTAGGGGTATTTTGGTCATTTTATTTTCTGAAGGAATTGGGGGCAGCAAGTTGTATTTTTACGTAGATCTTACCGAGATGAGTCCGTAGACACGTAGTGGGTTTGAATCGGAGTTGTAACGAGAAAGTTACGATCAAAATACCTTCAGGGGCATAATCGTAACTATTTCAAAATGGGATTTTAAATAAAAATCAGAAACTCTCTCTCTCTCTCTCTCTCCCTGCGAGCAGCCCCCTTCCCCCTGGTTTTTCTGCACAGCCGGTGGCTCCAAGGAGCCACCACCGCCGTTACAGGCCATGGCTGGCCCCGGGATCGGACCCAAATGAACCGGCAGCCTCTCTCCTCCCTCTCCGGTCAAGCCCAGCCGGCGAAAGCGCCGGAATCTGCCGGATTTTTGGCAGAAAATCGGCTGGAATTCGTGGAAAATTCGCGGAGCTCGTTTGAGCGTTTCCGACCACCGTTTTGGTCGAACCAGGTATGGATCTTGAACCTCTCGAGCTGTTCTTGCTGTTGGTAATGTTAGTTTTGAGAAATTTCCGTGCGTTGGTAGTCGTTTAAGCGATTGAAAAATCTGCCGGTTTCGACCTCCGTTTTCAGCCACTTCCGGTTGGTTTTTGGGGTATGCCCAAGAACAAAAGTGACTCCAAATTAGGTGTATTACCTAGGATAGGAGTTTGGAGTCAAGATGTTAAGTTTTTTTCGGCGAGCGGTTATCGCTTTGGACACCCACGCGCTGCCGGCGCGTGTGGCTGCGCGTGGGCACTGTAGCAGAGGGGTATTAAGTCCCAATGTGATCCCCTGGTCCTCACGAGCGCGTAGGATTTTACGGATCTCAATTTGGATACCGTTTGAGTCTCGAACGGATATCGCCTATTACGCGTTATCCTGGTTCGACAGGTTTGGACCGTTGGATGGTCTTGATTTTAATATATGTTAACCTGGGCATCCTTAGGATTGTGTAGGATTCGACGGATCGTGAAACGGAGTCCCGGATACTCCGGAAATGCCAACCCTAGGCCTAGGATTTTAGTAACCGTCCGATCGTGCGATCATGAGTGATCCGACCGTCCGATTCGGACCAAACTTGAAGGATATGTTTATTAAACCTTGTGGAACCCATAGGGATGTTCGGATCGTAAAATGGAGGTCGTGGGGGCCTGCGGGCCCGGTTGACCAAATTTGGAAGGTTTGACCCTCGGTTGACCATAAGTCTTCCGAGGTAGTTTACTATTCAGGAAGTACTAGGACGACCCTTTTTGGACGGGTCTTGACCGTCATTTGGTTGATGTTGAGTTTGTGGGTCTTTGAGATTATTTTTCTGGTTTTGCGATGGAAAGTTTATGCATATTGTTTTAATGGTTTGTTGTGAGATTTATATTTACATTTATAAGTAGATTGTTATTTTGTGAGAAATCCTATTATTGTTCATATTCGAGTATCTTGAGTTTTATGTACAATATTTGAGATAAAGTGTTATCTATGTTGATAATGTGTGGGGTACTTGGGTTGATGATGTGAGATGCTAGAGAGACAAGAGTTAGAATGGCAGTTTTAAAGTGCTATAAGCACTACTTTAGGTACCTCACCGGTTATGAGTTTTATGATTGAGAATTTGTTGTCTATACTACGTATAGAGGTTTGGAACAATTGAATTAAGGAAGGGAATATTATTTTTATAATATTTATATAAGGATTACGAACTCCACCATCATACGTACCTCCCCCTGGATATGATTTGGATATGTTGGCACTCGGACGCCCTTGAACAGGGGTTCGTGGAAATTTGAATATGTTGGCACTCGGACGCCCTTGAACAGGGGTTCGTGGAAATTTGGATATGTTGTCACTCGGATGCCCTTGATCAGGGGTTCGAGGACCCTTAACAGGGTAGTCTGCGCGCGTAGGACTGTTTACAGACGTACGGGTCTTGATTCTTCGTCCGTACGTGCTGGCTGAGAGTTAGTCCCCCAGTTGGACGGCTCGTCCCTAGCCACATGTCGTTTGAGGGCTGTTAAATGTGGACTAGTCAGACGATCCCCGGTTGGATTGTTTTCCCCTGGTACATGATGATGGTGAGAGGTGGGTGTTATTATATTACATATATGTATATGTGGTTTTGATTCTGGTTTGAGATTTGTGAGCTTGTATATGTATGAACGTATAAGCCCTGGGTTTGGGCAGTGTTGTTTGGCACCATACGCCTTGGATAGGGTATGGTTGCGGGATTGAACTGTTATAAAAGGAATAATTTGATAATGTGTTCATTGTACATACGCCTTGAATAGGGTATGGTCGTGGGGGTTGAATTGATATAAAGAAAGAGATTGAGAATGTGTTCATTGTGTTTTTGTCAGTTTTGGAATTTGTGATAGATCTGAAATGTATAGTTGGTTCGGTGGTAAATAATTGTTTATTAACAGAGTAGTGACTATTGAGATGAGAACTACGTGTGGCTTGATCCCTTGCCCAAGGGTACGTAGGCAGCCTGGGGTCTCACCAGGTGCAGCCACGGAATATTATTGCGATTAAAAGGTTTGTTCGATTCTGCGTATGTGATTGGATTCCTGATGTGGTTCGATGTGATTGTTGGTTTTGTTTCGAATTATCTGAAGGCCGGAGGCTGATTATATGAATTGCATGAGATTATATTGTGCATGTTGCCCGTTGGGATATAAAAATGTGAATTTTGTGCAGGTTGAAATTTGGGGAAATGTTCAATTTACAGGGGAGACTCTGCCGAAATTTCGGCAAAAAGTCTCGGTTCTTAGTAGTGGGCCCGGCATCGGTGTGATGTCGAAAATTTCCACAGGATTCGTCTCGGGTTCTGAGGAATTCGGGGCGGGTCTTGTCAAAAGCAGTGGGTGGGCTTGAATGGATTGTGTCTTGCTTGGCTCCACCAATTGGATCCGACTAAAATGCATGCAGACCCAAATTTCGCCAGAGCTAATCCAAAAATTCTACCTTACCCAATACATGCACCAGAGGCTAATTTTGTACCCCAAAATCTCAAAATTTGGGGTTGTCCTGCTTGCGTTGAAGTTGGTATAATATTCTGATGTGGCAGTGGTGTATGGATCAGCATTCCCCAACGACAGAATGGCACGTGTTGTTCGTGCAGCTCTTTGCTAATTGTAGAAGAGGAATGTCGCTAATTGGTGAGGTGTAGCAGTTGGGCAAAAATGGTCTTGATATGATGATTGAATTAGAGCCTCTAATTCAAAACAAACTAACAAATTAGCAATAGAGAAAGTCCAAATAGGAAACAGAGAAAGTCCAGAGTAAAACAGTGTGGCTATACTCTCTCTCAATCTCATCCTCACTTCATGAAAATGCCTAAGCGACATGGTCTTTTCCATGCATAGGAACAAACTAAATTACATAAAAAAAAATATCTACAAAATCAACTAAATTGACGTAATTTTTCTTTTAGAGAGGTTATTTATTCTTATCTACTTAAAATATTCATTGTATGACAGCCTAAATATTATATAACCTACCAAAAATGAAAAATGAGCCAACATTTTCGTACTAAAGTGATGTACCCAACAATTCCATGTATTCCCTTTGGTGCTTTTTCATTAATTAATGTGGCATTCTATCCCACCACTGAAATGTTGTTTCACTAAAAATTGGAAAATATATTTTTGTTTTTTTAGGGCCCGTTTGATAATCATTTCAATTTTAGTTTTTAGTTTTCAATTTTTGGGCTAGAATATAGAGAAAAAAGAGGGAGAATGGAAGTGAGAATGAAAGTGGAGATGAGATTGAGAGGGGAAGATGGGAAGGAGGAGTAGCAAAAGTGAAAACAAAATTTAAAAACTGAAATCTATTTGAAATTGCATTCACTTTCAAGTTTTTGTTTTCACTTTTGTTACTCCTCCCTCTCATTCTCCCCTCTCATGCTCTCTCTCAATCTCATCCTCACTTTCATTCTCCCTCTCATTTTTCTCTATACTTTATTAGCACAAAAAATGAAAACTAAAAAATTGAAATGGTTATCAAACCGCCCCTAAATTGGTCATTCTGATACAACTCCATCCCAATAACAATTGAATGTATTCACTTAATTGCTTTCTAAAACTTACTTCAAATGTCATTTTTTCCCACTCGAGAAATTGTTGTGGCACCTAACAATTCAACGTATTTTCTTATGTGTTTTTAATGCTTAATAATGTCATATCCCACCCTAAAATGTTGTGGCACCAACAATTGGATAACGTAAATTTTGTTTTCTTAATTAGTCATGTTGTTTCAACTCTATCATCCCACATTTCCAACCCATAAATTGATACACACCCTGCAAACAAAATGTATATCCTCCTTACAAAAACAAAACACCAATATGAATCAATTGAGGGTGTTACTAGTGACTTTTTTGCTCGCTGCTATTGGTGTGGCTGCATTGCGTGACACACATGTCGGACTTAGCGAAGGCATTCTTAACAGGCATGTTAATATTACCCACGGTCTAGGTCCAGACGTGGATCTTACTGTTCATTGTTAGTCCGCAGATGACGATCTAGGAAAACAACTGATTCATTATGGCTCTACCTATGGGTTTCATTTCAGAGTTGAACGTTTTTGGGGGTACACAATTCTATTGTAGCTTTAAGTGGCCTGGCCAATTCCATTGGTTTGACATTTTCATACAAGGTAGAGATCACTGCAAGAATTGTCCGTGGTTGATCAAAGCTGACGGTCCACGCAGATTTAACTGCGAAACTGGTAATTATGATGATGTATATAAGTGGAACAAGCCCAGTAAATTTGTGTCGACGCATGGCTAGGAGAAGAAACTTCGTTAATGTGGGACTATAATACCCAGTCATATGATGTGGTGTGTCCGAGCAGTAAAACATAGGTCATTAAAATGTTGAGCAAAACGGGCAAACGTACTCCACCTCTAAGCTTGTTGTCCCAGTGGTGTAGTTGTTTTTATGGTTTTCTTGGGCTTCGGCCCTCCATGTAATAAAGTAAAAAAGGGACACACATATTCCACCTCACCGAATTGGCTACACATCTAATTTGAATGACGCCACACATAAAGTTACTTTACGAAAATGCCTAGGCGACGATGCATAGAACAAACTAAATTACATATGTACAAAATCAACTAAATGGGCTTAAATTTTCTTTTAGAGAGGTTCTTTATTCTTATTATCTACTTAATATTCATTGTAAGACAAATTATGTACTAGGCATCAATATTATATAACGTACTGAAAGTGATGTACCCAACAATTCCATGTATTCCCTTCTTTGCTTTTTCATTAATTAATGTGGCATTCTATCTCACCACTGAAAAATATGTTGTTGCACCAACAATTGCTCATGTTGATAACAGAAGAAGAAAAGAAGAATCGAGAAGCTTCATGATGACAGAGAGAAAACAGAAAAGAAGAAGAATTCAAGAAACTGATCTCTCTGTTACTGACCGAATGACTTACAATTTATGCGTGATAGGTTTTTATATTACAAGTACACCAATAGCAGCCAAGTAATCGGGCTAACTAATCTAACTAACCTGAGACTAAACACATGATTTACTATAGCAGCCTAACAATACTCACGCGTCAGCTAACTAATCATTAGGCAAACAGATTCAACTCTATCATCCCACATTTCCAACCTATAAATTGATAAACACCCTGCAAACAAAATGCATATCCTCCTTACAAAAACAAAACACAAAGATGAATCAATTGAGGGTGTTGCTAGTGACATTTTTGCTCGCGGCTATTGGTGTCGCTGCAATGCCTGCCACGCAGTTCAGATCTAGCGGCGGCATTCTTGACACACATATTCATATTACCAACGGTCTAGGTCCAGACGTAGATCTCAGCATTCATTGTAAGTCTGCAGATGATGATCTAGGAGAACATCTGATTCATTATGAAACTATCTATGGGTTTGATTTCAGAATTAAGATTTTTGGAGGTACACAATTCTTTTGTAGCTTTCAGTGGCCTGGCCAATTCCATTGGTTTGACATTTTCATACAAGATAGAGATAACTGCGAGAATTGTGCATGGTTGATCAAAGCTGACGGTCCACGCAGATTTAACAGTGAAACTCGTAGTTATGATGATGTATATCAGTGGAACGAGTAAATTTGTGTCGACGCACAGCTAGGAGAAGAAACTTCAAACGTGGGACTATAATATCAAGTACTTATGTTGACGTGGGACTATAATATCAAGTACTTTAGACTTACCTGCTCTAGTTACCTACCCGAAGTTCTTTACTTTTTATTAACCTTGCATATATTGATTCTTTTGTTATAAGTAGAATAGTTTTAAATATATATATAATTCGGGGATTTGGGTCAGGTTTGGGAGGAATTCCCTCGATGGGAACAGGGATGGGGATTCCCTGAAAGTTCTAACTGGGGATAGGGGCAGGGATGAGTAGCGAGGAAGGGGATGGTATTGTGATACCCGGCTCCGAACCAACCCGTTACCATCCCTAGATAGGAAGATAGGACAATGAGTAGAGATAGCAGCACTCACAAAAAAAAAAAAAAAAGAAAAAAAAAAGGAATTACTATGATGGTAAATTCGCCATTCCCATTACAACCACCTCATCCCACCTTTTTCTTTCTTTTCCTAATGTTGTTAAAAATAAAATAAAAAGTTAAAAGTCTGTTACTTTCCTATTATTTTGCTTGTAAAATTACAATGTAAATTATTTTGATTTAAATAGAAGTTTATGTTCAGTTCTCATGTTTCTTGATATTTAAATTTTTAGTTTTTTTTTTTTTTTTTTTACCTCACACTCCCAATATATATATATATATATATAAATTGGGGTGTGACAGGAGAAGGAGGGGTCGGGACCTCCTCCCCATCACTGAGATGGAGCGGAGTTGGATGTGGGTTTTTGCTATGAGAGAGAAAGCGGCGCTTCCAAACCCTCGAGGAGAGGTAAACACATCAAGTCATGTAGTATAGCGGCACTTTGACCAAGATAAAAATCACCCATTGAAATAAATTCCTAACTCTCTTGATTCTAGGAATACCCAAAACAATGAGAGAATGTATGTAATTCTCACATCTAGAACTATTAATAGACATTACATTGAAATATATATATATATATATATATAAGTTGAGGCCTAAAACAATTCGGTTGATGCCATTTTTCTAAAATTAGCCCCTTCAATTACAATTTACAAGTTCACTGTCTTGTGTGGTATTAATGTGGAAACCACTTGCCATACAAGCCACTTGCATCTTTTTTGTTCTACAATTACAATACCCACACTTTAACATAGAACACCTCCTCCAGGTAGTTATGGATCTTTTTCCAGACTTTTTGTATTGGCAATGCATGGTTTCCATTCTGGTCAGCATAGGATGAGCAGCATAATGCAGAAAAAACAAACAAGTCCGGATCCGCACTAGAGAACTACTATGATCTTGCATATATGATTCGCTCAAATTATCAAAAGCAGGCACACTACAAGCCTTTGTGAAAGATAAAATGCCAAACTGAAAAACAGGCTTTCAGTTACAAACTATGTATGATACAAATAAAGATTAATAAGATTGATAGATAGGGTAGGCAAACTATTTTTGTTTTCTCAACACAAATTAACACCATATATATGAATTAGAAATACAAGAAACAGTAATTCGGTTTATTATTTGCACCAGCTACAAGATTTTCCAAACCCAATGGAAATAAATTCTAAAATTCACACCATCGTGATATTCTACCATCAAACTTCATTCATATATCACCAACATGGTCAACTATGACAATATCATCAATTTCTTTATCCATGACCATACGTTGTTTTGCGATGAATGTGAAGACAGAAGATAGAAGAAGAAGAAGAAGAAGAAGAAGATAGATAGATAGAATGACTTACATAGCACAAGGCGTCGTTGCTGCTTCTGGGAAGTTGTGTCTACAACGCTAACGTGAAAAAGAAGTTGGAGCATCTTGGAACTTCTTGATGTGAGTTTTAATTTTTTTTTCAGGGTTTGGGGTTGTTTGGGTCTATGGTAAAGTGGTAAGGCTATTTTTGGAAGTTCATAAGGGAAAACAAGAATGGGAATCATATCAACTACCCCCCTAATTGATCTGATACCTAGTTTTGAGGGGGTGTGATTACGGATTTTGAGGTGGGGCCCACTTATTTTTTCATTCCTGATTGCAAGTAAACGTAAGGGAAGTCAGGAATGGAAATCATTCCCTTTCCTCCCATACCCATTACTGATACGTAAACATGCCCTAAATGAATAAAAGGCCCCTTTCTTTCTTTCTTTTTTTACTTACAATAGTAGACTACAAGAAACATTTTTCATCTTTTTCAATATGAAAAAAATGTTTGGCTAAGGAAGAGCTTATCATACATTGGCCGGACAACATTTATGAATTAATACCTCAATAATATTTTAGAAAAACAAATATTATATTTAGTAAAACTAACCTAGAAACAAAAAAAACATTTATGGTAACAACAAAATTTATGCAATAATTACCGTATAAAGAAATATAAATGTGGTAAATATTTCTTATTAAGAATAAGTTGGCAGTGATGTAACGGTTTTATCATCCCACAGTCCCACAGTATAAATTGATAAGCAAGTCTTCTCACGTTCCCAAGTTCGAATCCGTATTCCTCATTGACAAAAGAAATATGAATCCATTGTTGCTGCTGTTCATGTTTTTGCTCACTGCTAATTGTGAGGCTGCATGGCGTTCTACACATGTTCAAATCACCAACAATCTGGACCCAAACACCACAGATCTGACCATTCATTGCAAGTCCGCGGATGACGATCTAGGAGTTCATGTACTTCACTATCAAGAATTCTACAGGTGGGATTTCAAGATGAACTTTTTCGGGGGCACGCAGTTCTGGTGCAGCTTTCAATGGCCTAACCAGTTTCATTCGCTTGACGTTTTCATAGAAGAGACATTTAATTGCAGGGACTGTAAATGGATTATCAGCAATGACGGTCCAAGCTTGTACAACAAGATTACCAAAGTTTATGATCATAAGAAATGGAACGACGAGAAGAAATAATTTAAGTTCGCACATAACGTTTGGGAAAAAACATTTAAGCTTCCATTCCATGGAGCTATCTTATCATGTTATTGTGGATGATGTACATGGTTGATCTCAACCGCAATGCTATCAAATGCAGATTCACACAAAGCTGTTTGCTTCAGATTTTATTATGAAATAATAAAAATTTGCAATTCATGTTTTTCAATGTATTGATCTTCTTTTTTTTCCTTTTTTTTTTTTTTGCATTTGATAGCATTTTTTTAATACTCGGTCGTATTAATTCACGTGTTATAACAAGAATGGTAATCTTACAATTTTTTTCCCTATAATGTATGCTTGAGGCATGTGAAAAGTCAACATAGTCTCCATACAATGCACTTGTTGACAACTATATCTCCTTCAGCATAACCAAGTAACGGAATATACAATTTGCAAGTAACTTATTAGGGAGATTTGATTGTATGAGGGTGGAAATAGAATGAAGGTCAAACCTATGAAGTTATAAAATTGGAAATGAACAGAAAATATATAACCTAATTAAGACAGAAAAAGGATGAATGTTGCAACATATTTTTGGACAGCATTCACGGTATTTATTATTGATGGGGCATATTTCTAATTTGTATTAGGTGCATGCAAGCAAATCTCTCCAGAGCACTTTGCCCTATAATTTGTATGGTTTGGAACCACTGTCGGAGATGTTATCGTTCATCGTAAATTCAAAGGCGACGATCTTGACATTCACTAACTTCAGCTTGGTATGGCCATCCCGGATCGAATGGTTCGATATTTAAACACACTAGGGATGAGTGCAAGTTATGTACATGGCTGGCTGGCCTGGTCAACCCTGATTGTCCATGTAAATATGATCCATGCTATAAGTGGAACAAGAAAATTTGATGGGCATATATGGTTGATGGCTCAAATGGTGCTCTAAGTTGTGTTTCTAGTTGTCCATCCATGAAGTAATGCTCCTTTTGGTCTGAGTCCATGAGCTAATGTTTTTTTCCTTTTAAGGATGGGCATAAAATTACCGTTTTACCTTGTTCATATAGAATATACAATTTTTGTGGCACCCCTCATATAACCCAGACAGAGTAAAATTTGTTAATATATTCCTTACGAATAGATAGTTAATTTATTTTTGCACTCAAGGTCATGTGTTTCATTCCTCACTCCGTAATATATTACTTGTATTTGAAGGGAAAAAAAAAATATTGGAAATGATGCGGGACAAAGCATTTATAGTATTCCACAACCCAAAAAAAAGTATTATCAATTACAGATAACCTATATAAAGAAAAAGGATGAATATGGCAATAATATTTCTTACCAAAAATAACCTAGGCATGATGTGGCACCCATACACGAATATCATATACTGGACAATATTCATGGTATTTATTGTTGATGGGGCATATTCTAATATGTATTAGGTAGATACTTCTATGTGTGAATCTCTCCAAAGCAGTCTTGGCCTATAAATTGTTGGGCATCCCACAAACCCAATGTGTCTCAACATACAAAGATGGACAAATTGATCATTTTGTTACTGATTTTTGCACTCATTACCATGTGTGAGGGTAAATTTTGGGGTATAACGCATGTTAAAATTATCAATGGTTTGGAACCACCGGCGGATGTTAGCGTTCATTGTAAATCCAAAGACGATGATCTTGGTGCTCGTCAACTTCAGTACAATGCTAGCTTTCAGTTTCAGTTTAGGCCCAACTTTTCGGGAAGTACACAATTCTACTGCAGCTTTGTGTGGCCAAAACAAATTCAGTGGTTCGACATTTTCAAACACAGCAGGGATGATTGCAAGTTTTGTACGTGGATTGTCAAAACTGGAGGTCCATGTATGTACAATTATGCCTCTGAGAGCTTTGATCAATGTCATCCCTGGAACAAGAAAATTTGATGTGCATATTACAACTTGATCAAGGGTTGCTCTAAGTTGTGTTCTAACTTTCCATTCATGAATAAATGTTTTGTTTTGACTTCTCTTTCTGTTTTTTTTCTTCCTGAGTGCATGACATCTTAGATATATCCATTAGGCAATTTCGGTACTACTACCACAACATTTTTTCTAGTAAAATAAATATGCATTGGCAGTCCAAAAAAGAAAAGGAGAAAAAGAAATATGCATTAAGAAAACCAGTACCCTCAAAGCATACTGAAGTAAAGGTGAATATAATATCTCTAGATGCTGAGAGGCATGAGAGAAGTCAACATAGTCTATATCTCCTCCATGGATTTCCTTAATTGGTTAATCCATTATTTTTCTCCCTCATTTTCTCTCTTGATTCATATGCGCGTTGAATTGAGAAACCCATGCCATTAATTCACCCATGAAAACTGAGGACAAATTATTGCACATTTAACCGGAAAAGGTTTGACAATTTTTTTTGGGTGCTGATGATTTTTCCACTTCCCTTTTGTCCACTTACAATCCCTTTTATTTTATAATACTTTTACTATAACATATATGGGAGTATAATTTCCAACAAAGAGAGTGTAAGTGGTTAAAAGAGAAGTGGGAAAATCAATTCTCTCTTTTTTACTTATTTATTATCAAACATAAGACAAATTTGTTCAAAGGGGAAATAAAATTTTATGCCAGTTTGACCTAGGTTTAGTTTTAACTGTTTAATCAAATTACATTGTTTACTAATAGTTTCAATTGGTACAAACTATAATTTCCTCAATTGTTTAGAAAGTGGTGATGATGGTAAGGCGGTGGTGGCAATGGCCATGATGTTAGTAGGGATGGTGGCATCAACGAGGATGGTGATGGTCATTTCCAAGTGAATGTGGTGGTAGTAGAAGTGGTGGTGGCAACGACATAAAAATTGAAAATGAAAAGAAATTAATATAGAGATTTTCTATTTAAACCCCACACTTCTCTTAGTTTACCCCATGTTCTAAGTTCACCCAATCTTTTAATTTAAATTTTCATAATTTCTAAGAAAACCCCACTATCTTCCCAAAGTACCCTTAAATACACTCCAAACTGAAAAAATAAGAAATAAAAGAGATTTTCTATTTAAACCCCACAATTTTCTTTGTTCCCAGCAAAAAAAAACACAAATAAATGGAACCCCAAACCCGAAATTTAATACTTTCTAGAGAAAGAGAACAACTTTACCTCTCTCCAAGAACTGTAACTGGAATTCCAACACTTGGACACTGTTGAGTTGAGAACTTGAGAGAGAGAGAGAGAGAGAGAGAGAGAGAGAGAGAGAGAGAGAGTTTGTAAACAGGAAGTTGGAAGGAGCTTGTGGTTGGGGATAATAATCTGGTAATAGGATGTAGAAGAGTTTGTATTTTTCTAAAACTTAATATGAAGAGTGGTGGGGTGTGTGTATAGATGTACTAGGGTTAATTATTAAGTTAGATGACATTTTTTGTCTTTTTACACAATAATAAAACTTACAGCTTAATTATTTAAGTATTGGGGTGAACTAAGAGAAATGTGGGGTTTAAATAGAAAATCTCTTAATATATACAAACCCTTTTTTTTTTTCTGAGAAAGAAAGAGATTTTTTCATTAATCATGAAAAAGAAACATCAGCAGCCAAACGAGTGCCATCCCACCCGATCTTCAACTTTGGGACCATTGCTGTCCTTGTTGCAGTCACCCAACCCACCGCCAGTACCAATTAGGTCAAATTGTGGATTTAGCAACGAGGAAGATGTGCGGGTTGGGTCCAAAGCCCTCCATCTTTCATGTTCTAGGTTTCATAGTTGATGATCTTATAAGTCCAAAGCTGAGACACAGATATGGTTTTTCGTACTAGTTTCATTAATCATTATGTCTATTAATTTTTTATTTTTTATTTAATCATGAATTTTATTTGGGTTGGTGAATCTGTATTATTGCTCTTTCTTCTTTGCACTCCAAAAGACACAGAGAAGATATGTCATGGCTCGAGCCATCGTGAAAAAAAATTAAGTAAAAAAACTGATGTTAGGGATTACATAGATGAGTTTATATCCCTAGCATCGGTTTTTTTTTTCATGTAAGGTTAAATCTGATGGTGTTCAAAAAACTGGAGTTGTTTTTCCTAAATTTTTCTGTAAAAGTTGTGCAATGACGGTGACAGTACTATGAAGGAGGTTAGGCCTTCTCCAATCCATGTGGTCTTAAACCCAAATTTTCTCCCTCTAAAAAGTAACTATTTGGGTTTTTCCCGGACTCAAACCATTTTTTCCCCAACCCTTCACTCAAAATTTAAGTATGCAACTTTATTAAATTGTTTAAGAGTGGTTTAATTCTATTTTTTTTTTTTAAATGGATAACTTTTCTTCATTTAATCTTTTTAAATAACTTCATAATTTTTTATTTTTTTTTAACAATTTGACCTAAAAAAGATTCAAATTCCACAAATATAATTTTATTCCAAAAGAAACACACAATATTTCAAATTCACCCTACATGAAACCCAATAGGAATAATTTTTGAGGTTGGATATGATTTAGATTAATTTAAAATATTATTTTGACCGTTGGATTTAAATTTCAGCCGTTGCATCTTTATTTTTATCGTTAAAATAGCTTGAATTTAATATGGATCGTTGATTTGAGTTACTATTGGAATTATAAATAAAATTAAATAAAAAGATTATGTTTGAATTGTTGCCGTTGGATTCCAACGACAACATCACTAGCGCTTGCCACGTGGCGAGACAATAGCTACAACACAACAGCAGTGGCGGGGCCCATAGATTCTTCCTTGCACATGGGATGCGTCAGCTTTGAGTGGGCTCCACCAAAACGTTTTCCCGTCCAGGCAATAGCTGGACTGGTATTTGGCCCCAAGTTTGGGTTTTCCCAAATTTTGACATCTTACTTTTCTAGGGTTGAGAGGAATTAGGCTATAATTTGGGATTATTTGGGATTGGCCTCATGAGTTGGAGATGGCCTTTATGAAAGAGTTGTAAAGTGACAATGGAGGTTGTTCTTAGGTTGTGGCTGTGTTCAATGGATGAAAGATGTCTATTGAAGATATAAACATATAAAAGTTATATAAATTAATACAAATTAACCAAATAAAATAAGATAAAATAAAATGAAGGAAGAGTGGCAATAACTTGGACTACCAGATCATATGCCATGTCAGTTGGTTAATAAAAAGTTGCTATAAGAGTTGGTATATATCTCCTCTAACAATTATCCATATTTATCGAGTGGCAAATATGGTAGCTAACATTTTAGCTGATCTTGGCCATCCTTATATATGAACATTCATGTATCTGTAATTTTACATATTATGTTCTTTTCAGATTAAAATTTCACTTGTCTACAAGCATTTATAGTATATGAAATTTCCAAAGAGAATTCTCTTTGTAATTGACATTCATTTATATAAAAAATAAAATAAAATAAAAATAAAAATAAAAGAATTTATAGTATTCTACAACAAAAAAAGATATCTTGTCAATGAAAAGAAAATATATAACCTACGAAAGAAAAAGGATGAATAGTATAACTTGGACAACTTTCACATTCTAACGTATATTATGTTGGAATATTCAGACTATTATCTGATTGATTTTGGATTATTGGTAGATGGAGCTCAGTATCTTGTTCTGAAATCTCAGAAAACTTAGAGAGAAAGAAGAAAGCAAAATGGGTCTGTAATCTCATTCATTCTCACGCACAAGTTGTGCTTCACAAAGATAGATCTGTTAGGAATAGAAACTTCCTCTTTACATCATTCAAATCTAACCATCAATTTCACTATCCTATGAGATAGTTACACCTGGCATAATTCATCACTACAACTAAGAAAGCATCCTAGCTGTCCATTGGACTGTGATCCAATGGTTCACAATTAAAGCAATACAACCAAATTAACTAACACTAATACTCAGCTAACACACTTATACTTTAACATATTAGGTATGTGTGGATGTCTCCGGAACACTCTTGCCCTATAAATTTCTGCGCATCCCACACACTAAATGTGTCTCAACATACAAAAATACAAGCAAAGATGGAGCGATGGATCATCATCATATCGTTGATTTTTGCACTGATTACCATGTGTGAGGGTAATCTTTGTGGAATTATCAATGGTTTGGTTCCAAAGTCGGATGTTCTCGTTCATTGTAAATCCAAAGAAGACGATCTTGGCGTTCACCTACTTCCCTACAATGCTACCTATGAGTTTGAATTCAAGCCCAACATTTGGGGAACTACACGATTCTACTGCAGCTTTACGTGGCCATCCCGAATTGAATGGTTCGACATTTACAAACACCAGAGGGATGAACTGGCGTATTGTTTGTGGATGGTCAAGCCTGATGGTCCATGTAGGTACAATCGTGACCACAAGAGCTTTGCTGATTGCTATAAATGGAACAACAAAATTTGATGTGCGTATACGGCTGATGGTTGTTACAGTCTTGTCAAGGATTCCTCTAAGTTCTTGTGTTCTAGTTATGCATCCACAAATTAATGTTCTTTTTTGGGCTGAGTTCATGAATTAATGTTTGTTTTATAAGATTCGAAATGATCTAAAAGTGAGTGAAGTTTATATTCATTAATAAGAAATAAAAATGCAAGGGGCTGGCTGGTGCGGTATACCTCAGTTGGTTGAGTTTTTCCACCTCTATCAATGTGGGCAAAGGTTCAAAACCCTTTTGTTGATTGTTTGTCCAAAAATGATGATTTCATAATTGGGTGATTTGCAACAACTTCCGTCAAAGATAATGTAGAATCAAATTTAAAGGACATGAGCAGCATTAGGGAGTTGATTTTGGGAGTAGGATTTAATTGAGAACATAGACTAAAATGGGTGATGTGAAACTTCAATCTAACCATGGCTTAGAAGAAACCATTACAAGGGGCTTTTTATTCAAAACTCCCCAATGCAATTATTCATTAACCTAAAAGGAAAAGATGATAAGAGAGGAGGGGGAGGAGGGGCAGTGACGCTTCTTACTCCTCCCCCCTCTATGGAATTTTCCTTTAGAACTCACAGAGGGAGAGAGCTGCTAAGATTTGATAATCAATTGTATATCAAAAAGTCGTCATCCAAATGCATTGTTAGTGTTCTTCTATTGTCCCAGATACTTTGCTATCTCCTCTCACACTTATCCATATTTATCGAGTGGCAAGTATATGGTAGCTAATTAAGAATTTAGCTGATCTTGGCCATCAATATATAATCATTCATGTATTCTATAATTTTACATCGATCTTATGTTCTTTTTAGATTAAAATTTCACTTGTGTGGTAATAGAATATGTTGATTCTCTTCTTGACCAAAAAACAAGAAGAAGAAAAAAAAGGGAGAAAAAGAATTTATAGTATTGTACCAAAAATATATATATATTTTTGCACTCATTTAGTGTGCAAGCAAAGTTGTATCGATGGATCATCATCATATCGTTGATTTTTGCACTCATTACCATGTGCGAGGGTATGACTTGTGGAATTATCAATGGTTTACTGAATCCAAAGTCGGATGTTCTCGTTCATTGCAAATCCAAAAATGACGATCTTGGCATTCACCGACTTCACTACAATGCTAGCTTTGAGTTTCATTTCTCGCCCAACTTTTGGGGAACTACACAATTCTACTGCAGCTTTGGGTGGCCATCCCGAATCGAATGGTTCGACGTTTACAAGCACAAGAGGGATGCATATGATTTATGTTTGTGGATGGTCAAGCATGATATGGTCCATGTAGGTTCGATCATGGCCACCAGAGCTTTGATGATTGCTTTAAATGGAGCAACAGAATTTGATGTGCGTATACGGCTGATGGTTGTTACAGTCTTATCAAGGATTCCTCTAAGTTGTGTTCTAGTTATCCATTCATGAATTAATGTTCTTTTTTGGTCTGAGTTCCATGAAGTAATGTTTTTTAATAGGATTCGAAAGGATTTAAAAGTTAGTGAAGTTTGTATTCATTAATAAGAAATAAAAATGCATGGGGCTTGGAGTGCGATATATCTCGATTGGTTGAGCTTTTCCATCTCCATTCATGTGGGCAAAGGTTCGAAATCTTTTCTTGTTGTTTGTTTGTCCAAAAATGATTATTTCATAAAAGCAAAAAATAATAATAATAAAATATGCAAATGATAAAATAAATCTCAATGAATGTATGTGCAATTTAAAATCTTAGAGGGTGTTTGTGTAATTTCCAAAACGTCATACATATTTTTGTGGAAGAAAAGGAAACTGTATTGCTAAAATATGAATACGGGTTTTCAATATGTTCAGATATTTTATTCTTCTCCATAAGGAGGTATATATATGAGTTTACAGAGTGCTTTACAAGGAATAATATTCTATCAGTAATTAGGAAAGTAAATCCTAATTATACACAGGTTTGTCAACTAAATAGAATGGGAAAGTAAATCCCTTAATTAATCAAGGAAATAAATCTCCTTGATTAATTAGGAGACTCACGTCAACACTCCTCCTCAAGTTGGTGCATATACATCACCAATGCCCAACTTGGTAAGTGAGTCATAAAACACTCTGCTACAAACAGCTTTGGTTAAGATATCAGCTAATTGATCTTCTGATTTTACAAATGGTAGGCGGATGATTTTCTTCTCAATTTTTTCTTTGATAAAATGTCTATCCACCTCAACATGTTTGGTTCGATCATGTTGAACTGGATTATGGGCAATATCAATAGCTGACTTGTTGTCACAATGCAACTCCATTGGCTTTTCTGGCTTGAAACCCAATTCTGTCAAGAGTCTTCTGATCCATAGCAATTCACAAACTCCATGAGCCATTCCTCGATACTCTGCTTCTGCACTAGACCGAGAAACCACATTTTGTTTTTTACTCCGCCAAGTGACTAGATTACCTCCCACGAAGGTGAAGTAGCCTGAAGTAGAGCGTCTGTCAGTAATGGATCCAACCCAATCAGCATCTGTATATCCCACAACTTCAAGATCTCTATTTTTTGAGAACATTAATCCTTTTCCCGGGGCTAACTTTAAATACCTTAAGATTCGATCAACTGCATTCCTATGAGACACATTGGGTGAATGCATAAATTGGCTAACCACACTCACAGCATATGCAATATCTGGTCTTGTGTGGGCCAAGTATATTAATCTTCCAACAAGGCGTTGGTACTGTTCCTTATTGGTTGGTTCTTGATCCATACCTTCGCACAATTTGTGATTCATCTCGATTGGTGTGTCAGCAGGCTTACATCCAAGCAATCCTGTTTCAGCAAGTAGATCTAATACATACTTTCTTTGTGACAGAAATATACCATTTGTGGACCTTGCTACTTCGATTCCAAGGAAGTACTTCAGATCACCTAAATCCTTCATCTCAAATTCCTGAGACAAATACTTCTGCAGTTTCAATTGCTCTCCTATGTCGTTCCCAGTCACAACTATGTCATCTACATAGACAATCAGTGCAGTGATCTTCTTTCTATCACGCTTCAAGAACAAAGTGTGATCCGAATGACTCTGTGTATATCCAAAAAACTTCATGGATTTAGTGAATCTACCAAACCAAGCTCTGGGAGACTGCTTTAATCCATACAATGATTTTTTGAGCTTGCAAACTTGATTCTCCTTGTCACAAGTGAAGTTACATCCTGGTGGTAAATCCATATATACTTCTTCTTCTAGATCTCCATGTAAGAATGCATTCTTTACATCAAACTGATGTAATGGCCAATCGAGATTTGCTGCTAGAGACAGGAGGACCCTGATAGTTTTGATCTTGGCTACTGGAGCAAAGGTTTCTTGGTAGTCTATCCCATATCTCTGTGTGTATCCCTTTGCCACCAATCTGGCTTTATATCTTTCAATAGATCCATCTGCCTTGAGTTTTACAGTATAGATCCACCTGCATCCCACTGTCTTCTTTCCATGAGGTAATGGCACAAGTTCCCATGTGCCGTTCTTCTGAAGAGCTCGCATTTCTTCATTCATGGCTTCTTTCCATTTTTTGTCTTCTAGTGCTTCAGTTACACTATTAGGAACAGGTATGTCGGCTAGCTGCTTCACAAAGTGTACCCGTGACTCAGATAATCTGGTGAGGGATACATAATTGTTGATGGGATATTTCCCCTTTGCATGAAGATCTGCTTCGTAGTGAACCGGGGGTTTACCACGGTTCCTTCTTTTTGGAATTTGATATGTAGGCTCTGCGCCTTCTGAAATGCAATCAGTTATTTCATTAATGTTATCAGTTTCAGGTAGAGAAGTTACCTGAATGACGTCCTCAGCAGATGATTGGTGTGGTACTGGAGCTGAAGAATTCTCCGGGGCAGGCACAAACTCTTCAATTCTCTCCTCCTGAGTGTGATGGCTGGAATCGGACTGAAGCGGAAGTATTTCAGGAAAAACTGGGGTGAGCGACCGGTCGGTAGAGTCAGGCGACCGGTCGCTTTCAGGCAGAGTCTCGGGACGTTGCGACGTGCGTGGAGACCGGTCGCTAGAGTCATGCGACCGGTCGCTTGCAGGCAGAATCGTTGGCGTGCATGGGGACCGGTCGCTAGAGACATACGACCGGTCGTTTTCGTCGGGCGACCGGTCGCTAGAAGGATGCGACCGGTCGTTATAAATCCGAACCGAATCTGGAGAAAATGCTGAAGTAAAAATTTCAGAATTGTGAGATGAATCCTCCTGTGCATCCGAAAAATAGCTCTCTTGTTCCCGAAACGAAACATCCATAGAAGTATATACTTTCCGACTTGGAGGATGATAACACCGGTAACCTTTCTGATGAGGTGCATACCCAATGAACACACACTTGTCGGCACGGGGATCCAATTTGCTACGTTGGTGATCATGTAAGTGGACAAAGACCACACAACCAAATATGCGGGGTTCCAGGTTTTTGGTGGGAGGTATTTGGCTATGGTGTTGGAGTGTTTGAAGGGGGGTTCGGAATTGGAGGATACTAGAGGGAATTCGATTGATAAGATACGCCGCAGAGAGTACGGCTTCGCCCCAAAAAGACCGAGGCATATTTGCACCAAAGAGGGATGCACGAACGACTTCCAGTAAGTGTCTATTCTTCCGTTCAGCCACACCATTCTGTTGAGGAGTGGAAGGGCATGAGCGTTGATGGATGATACCGTGAGCTTGGAAGAACTCAGTAAGATCATGGTTAAGAAATTCCCCACCATTGTCAGATCGAAGAACCTGAATTCGGGTATGAAATTGTGTCTCCACCATGTGATAAAACTGTTGAAACTTGGAACTGACTTCCCCTTTAGTTTTGAGAAGGGAAACCCAGGTCATGCGTGTGCAATCATCAATAAACGTGACAAACCATCGAGCTCCCCCATGAGTGGTAACTTTAGAAGGGCCCCAAACATCAGAATGAACAAGGGAAAAAGGATTTAAACTTTTATTGGAACTTAAGGGAAAAGGAACACGATGGCTCTTGGCCATTTCACAAATGTCACACTTAAAACTAGAACTTTCGAAATCTGAAAATAATGAAGGAAATAGCTTCTGTAAATATCCAAAAGAAGCATGTCCAAGACGGCGATGCCATAACCATACTTCGGAAGTTTTCTTCTCAACACTCGTCCCCCCAATTTTGAAAGCTTGACTGAGGCTGGCTTCACTGTCAGATGCCAGGTCCAAATAATAGAGTTTGCCCCTCCTAGTACCACAACCAATCGTCTTGCTGCTGAGAATGTCCTGAAAAACACAATGAGTAGGCCAAAAAGTTACGGTGCAATTCAAAGCCGTAGTAATTTGGGCAACAGACAAGAGATTATGATGTAAGGATGGAACAATTAACACAGAATCCAAAGTGAGGGAGTCAGAGAGAGAGAGGGAACCCTCCCCAATCACTGGGGAGGGGGTACCATTGGCATTAGACACCACCGATTGAGAAGGCGGTGTATGAGAGAAAATTTGTCCCGGATCAAAGGTCATGTGATCAGTGGCTCCGGTGTCAATGACCCATGTGTGTTTCTTTGAGGAACTATGCAAAACATAACCTTGGGTACCTGATGTAGCGACAGAGGCGGAAGGGGAGTCGGTGGTTTTAGAAACAATATCCATGGCAGCGGAAGGGTACGAGATTCGTGTTTAGGGTTTCAGATTCGTGTTTAGATTCGTGTTTAGAGATTCGGATATGTGTTTAGGGTTTCAGATTCGTGTTTAGGGATTCGGATATGTGTTTAGGGTTTCGAGATTCAGGATTCAGGATTCAGAGTGTGTTTAGGGTTTCGGGATTCAGGATTCAATACGAGGGATTCGGGTTTCAAGGAATTCGATACGAGGATTTAGAGACAACCTAGGATCGATTGCTCTGATACCATGCTAAAATATGAATACGGGTTTTCAATATGTTCAGATATTTTATTCTTCTCCATAAGGAGGTATATATATGAGTTTACAGAGTGCTTTACAAGGAATAATATTCTATCAGTAATTAGGAAAGTAAATCCTAATTATACACAGGTTTGTCAACTAAATAGAATGGGAAAGTAAATCCCTTAATTAATCAAGGAAATAAATCTCCTTGATTAATTAGGAGACTCACGTCAACATGTATCCCTATTCTTTTTTCTCTATTTTCTTCTTGTACAACAAAGCGACCCTTATTTCAATTCAAAATATTAAATTCGCAACATTGTGCTGTTTTGGTTTCTGAACATTCATGAGAGCAATTTAGTAGTTTGCTCTCATGACTGAGAAATATAAACAGAGGTTAAATCAGCTATCTACCAGAAAAAAGCTAGTGAACACACAATTAATTACAAGAAGCTTACCTGAAAATGGCATCATACTGCAGGCCGGTTTCTTGACATTTAAGCATTTAAATTAGGCAGTGTACCAGCTCAGCCTCAAAGTACACTTCGAAAAAAGCTGAGAGCAATTGTGTCATACTGATAAAAATTTCAAGGTTACGATAGAATTTACCCAGTGATAACAACGAGGATTCCACCATAAGCTGCACAAACAGCAGTTGATGAGATTTGTTTAGCGCAACCCAAAAAAAAGGCATATCAACAAAATTTTCAAATGATAAAGTAAAGGAACAAGCAGAGTTGCATACCTCTTGTATTATTTATTTCTTTGACACAAAGAACTTAACTTAGAAATTAAGAACCAAAACTAAATTAATAAGAACAATGCTATAAAATTTAGAGAGGGAAAAGGGAACATCCAAAACAAAAACATCAAACCATATTTAAAAATAAAAATACACTGGCAATCAGCAACACATCTAAAGAAAGCAAAACCAAGCAAGAAATTTGGGAAGACACATAAAACCCAATAGTATATATTTTCATGTCGCTGTCAACAGAACAATAATAAAGGGAATTACACCGTGTAGCATGGTAGTTGTCAATACCTGAGAAGATCCTCATAAGAATCATATATGGCGTTTGTTCAGTTCATCTACTGAAAGAGAAGCATATTTTAACTAAGATAATGTATGTGAAAAATATTAGATTGGAAATAATAAAGAAATACTAAAAACTTACAAAAACCAAACGCATAGCCCTTCAAAATTATTAGTTTTGCATAATCCTTCCAACTCTGGGCAGCGACTAATTCGATGTTGTCTCTGTACAGACCAACTATGGCTACTATAAGCCGCCAATTTGTTTTGTTTAAAATAGTATAGCCGCAGTAAAGACAGTTTTTTATTTAAGAACTGGTATAGCCGAACGGCTATACTATTTTGAACACGTCGCTTGGTCCTTTTTGTTATTATTATACTCGGGGTTTTTTTATAAATAAAACGAGTATAGACGGCCAGCTTTAGTACGGTTTTATTATTTAAAATAGTATAGCCGTCGCCTGGTCCTTTTTGTTATTATTATACTCGGGGTTTTTTTAAAATAAAACGAGTATAGACGGCCGGCTTTAGTACGGTTTTATTATTTAAAATAGTATAGCCGCGCGGCTATACTATTTTTTGACACGCGGCGAAATGGGCACAGGCGCCAGACGGGTTCTCTTTTTTTTTAATACATAGTATAGCCGCGCGGCTATACTGGGTTTTTTTAAATAATAAAAATGGTATCGCCGCACGGATATACACGGGATATTTTTTATATAAAAAAAGGTATAGTCACGCTGCTTTACTGGGGTGCTTTTTTCTATAAATAGTATAGCCGACCGGCTATACTCTTTACATAAGTTGATTTGCTCATAAATTTCTTTATGCAACTAGTAAGGTCATTTAAAATATATATATATATATATATATATATATAGAGCCGTGCGGCTATAGGAGTACGTTTCTCCTTGGAAAAACAACCTGTGGCAGTACATTTCTTACTTAAAATAACTTGTAAAATGGTATGGCATCCACCATATATCGGAAAATAAAAACATTTATTCCCTTCCCGTAGGTTATTTTTAGTTATTTACCTCAATTCATGGTACTCTAATATGTAATTTTAGACGTTTTCTTTCAAAATTGAACTCTCTCTTGCCCTATAAATAAATATATAGGCAGCACCCCTCAAACTCAAGGCCTCTCTCTCACATCCAAACACACAGATATGAAGCAAACGATAATATTGTTGGTTTTTGCACTGAGTACCACCACCATCTGTGAGGCTTATTCTTTTTTTGTTTCAACGGACGTTAAAATTATCAATGCTTTGGGCCCACAGACGGATCTGAGCGTTCATTGTAGATCTAAGAATGATGATATAGGGTTGCATAATCTCCACCATGAAGACAACTTCCAGTTTCATTTCAGACCAAACTATTGGAGGAGCACCAAATTCTACTGCAGCTTCGAATGGTCTGACCAAATTCATTGGTTTGACATTTTCATACACAACAGGGACGATTGCAAGCATTGTACATGGATGATCAAATCTGGAGGGCCATGCAGGTACAACGATGAAACTGAAAGTTTCGACAAATGCTACCTTTGGAACGACAAGGGAGATTCAAATTGAGAGGGCATATGACATCAAAGTTTTATCAAGGGTTGCTTCAAGTTTTGTTCTAATCTTCTTGTTCTTAGCACCACACCAACCTGATTTTTGCACTACCGGTTGACCCTGGTTGTGAATACGGTTATCGATCAATGGTTGACTGACTGGCAGAGCAACAAATCACGTATGTGCATTCACACCTGAAGCAAACTCTAGTTTAGATGAGTATGTATAGGAGGGAAGGCAAGGACTAGACATAGAGAAGGTCCTAGGGCAATGGTTTCAGTTATCATTTTGATGAAGTTTGGAACTAACACTATATTTAATGTTTTGTTTGCCAAGACAAGAAGCTTTAAAACTATTTAAGTCAGGTAGATAATCAACCCAATCCCTTCCAAAATCATTATCTTGCTCTTGTAAAGCGTCAGCCTAAATTCGGTAATGCAAAATAGATACACGAAGATGAGCAATTTAATAAATAAATAAAGAACTTGCATAAGTATCTTCATAAATTAGAGCATGTTACCTATGATACATCCACGACTAAATAAGATAAGCGTACCCTTATAGTAAAAAAAGGCGGCGAGTTGAGAGGAAAACGGTTCAAGTCTACAAATTTCTTGTGTTGGTCCAAATGGAAAACAAAACAAATAACTGCAAAAAACTTTCAAGAATTCAAAAGTTACATTACACTCATGGACATTATCTGACGAGCAAGACCTGGATCTTGGTTCAACAGCTCCCTCAAGTTGTTCTCCACCTCTGCAACCTGTTTCTCGATATATTCCTTTGAGGTCTGTCCAAAGCACAAAATAAATAATTTTACTGCTGCCGAAGTCCAGAAGAAAAATGTTTCATCTTAAAAGTGCCATGTAAACATGATCTTCACATTATTTTTCTTCAGAAACAGAAGGATTTATTTTATTTTATCCACAAAGGTTAAAAGTACAAACATAGGGAAAGCTACACTAGAACACATGCAATGTCTCAACCAAACTAACAACAAAAACGTCTAAAAAAACTCAAATACATTTCATAACAGCTCAGCTAACAAATAAAAGTTATGAGATTGCCGCCTTCCACTCTGCATGAATATGAAAAAATAGAAACTCCCAGCGAATTGAAGCATACAATGATGCCCAAAAGCGCATTATCCCACAAACGCTCCACTTCCTCTCCCCTATAACTTTCCGAAAAAATGTGTTTCGTTCAATTTATAGCCATTGCACAACAATTCCACAAAGTTCTTGCTCTTTTCCCCTCTCCAAAAGCAAAATGTTTTTTTTTTTTCATGAACAAAGAAATGCACAAATTTGGGAATCACCCACAACACAAGTCATGAACCTCATCTTGACTTAAGCCTCAAATCTATGCTTGATTAACTAATGAAAATTATCGATAGGTTTGACTGGCACTTTTGAGCTGAAAACAAGTCAGGGGGGAAAGGATTAGCACAGTTCAGCTCACTCGTAAAAAGAAGTGTTTTTTGGAAATTAACAATTAAAAATTTAGGACAATGGAATACTACTTTATTAGGAGCTTTATCTCTCAAGTTCAATAATTTGAACCTCTCTATCATAAATAGGATAAAATTATCTTCTTAAGCCTTACAACCCAAGTAGTTGTTTTAAATCTAAATGTTAAATTGTTTAGACAATTTTCCTTTTAAAATATTAGAAAGATTATAATGATATTTAGAGATTTATACATAAATTTAGACATGAATTCATATGTAAGCTAATCAAATGGGGCAATCTTGCTGTTGGTAGACCTAAAAGACAATATACAACTTCACAGGCCAATTGTGCAAATACAGAGCTACATTCTATAGCGCTTTCCAATTATTTTTTTTTTCCTTAGTTATGCGGATTTGGTTTTTTTTTTTTGGGGGGGGGGGGGGGTGGTGTGGGGTGGGTGATTTGTTGTTGAAGCCTTTAATCTCAAGACAAGCAAAGCTGTAATCAGTTAAAAAAATCTCCACCTTTCTAAACCGACAAAGATTCATACTAGATGTCCACGTCTTAGGGATTGAAAAAAATTCTTAAAAGTGCAAGGCAATGTTTTTCCATCTATAAATTTGGAAAATTGTATTTAGGCACATACTTAGGACATAATTATAACAATGTTCCCACTCTTTCCTAGTTATTGCATCAGTCTTCTATTCACTGTCATGACTAACAATTATATATAAAGCTTCATAGCAAATCCTTTTAAGGTTTTTACTTTCTCATGTCTCAACTTGACAGATTCAACTGAAACTAAGTCTAACAATGTAAAAGAAAGTTACGAAAAACTAAAAATTCTAGATTATGGGATATTAAAAGGGTTTTTTATTTTTTGGTAACTTGATATTAAAAGGATTATAAGTTGTCAGTGGAGTCTGGAGAATGCAAAAAAGAACTCGTCAAGGTAATATAAGTTCATATACTGGGATTACGGATGAGGTAGAGAAGGTTTCTTCTAGTCCATGTACATATGGCGACATATTTTGAATTTTACAAATGAAACAAATTTTATCGAGTATTGAGTCTATTGACATCTAAACTTTCTAGAGGTATCTCTAAGAAGGTTAATTGAATATATTCACTTTGTTCCACAAAGAAACAGAACAAATGGTGTAAACACACTACAAAAAACGAAAAGAGACCATCATAATTCACAAGAAATTAGAGACATACCTGCAGTGAGGCAATTGCACTCTCACTGTCCTTGAGCTTCTGTTCCTGTTCATTCACTAACACTGACTTGGGCTCTAAAACAAACCTGGCCACCATGAGCAACGAGTTTATCAGAGTATGTCATATATGTATCAGGCAACTCATAAATCAACAAGACCTGAATTCCATCTAATTTTCATGCTTAAAAGAGGCAATCCAGAACTCACGTTCTCCCTGCAAAACAGATTAAAACCCAAAACAAATCATCAAAATTAAATCCCAACATCCCAAAAGAAAACGGGTCCTTTTCTCAAATTAAATTTGACAATTGAGGCAATGGGTTGATTGAAATGAAGTACCTATAGATTTGTAAGTATTTGCATCATCAGATAAAGGCCGCAGCTCCTCCAGGGTTAGAAAAGCACGCTTCTTTTCTCCTTCTTTGTTCCTCATCTGCGTCTGCACCTGAAACCCATCTCAATTCTCACTGAATAAGTTAACTTTTTCATCATGTATATTTATATTGACATTAATCATATACATAAATAAATAAATAAGGTAAAGACCTGCTTCAGTTTCGCAGTGAGCTCAATCATGCGACCTTGAATCTCAAAGAATGCCTATAAAAATTTGATTATCCTGGTAAATAGCAGCAACCGAGAGAATATGGAAAATCAAGAGACAAAGAGAAAGAAGGACTTACAGCTCTGTTGGCTTCGTCGGCCATTTTCACAAGATTGATTCTTTCGACCTATTGCTCTCAGAGCTTGAGGGATGCTGAAATCTGAACTCGTTAGTGACTTGGTATGGGATTTGGGGTATTGGGTCGGGTTTGGCCCTCAGAAGCCCAAATTATTAATTAAGCCTAGTAATTCTTAGATAGTGGGTCGGGTTTGTTATTTATTCAACATGCAACCAAACACGCATTCTGTTCTTGCATTTATTAACCCAATAATCAAGCATCCATCTCAATATTATAAAATAATGACACGTGTAACAATGTTATTGGTGGTAAAAATGAGAATGTCCTAATTACTAATGCTCTTTTTATCATGTTAGTGATTACAAGAATGATGTAATTGTCCTTAATCACATATGATTGATTGGCCAAAGAAATAATTATACATATGTTCTTTTAATCATGTTAGTGATTAGAGGAGTTTAGAACCATAATCAAGTAATTCTCCTTAATCACATATGATTGATTGGTTAATGATAACCTATGCAAACATATTATAGACCGAGCAAAATTTCTTTTTACACCATGAAATCCATTTTTACCCTCGCAGCACCACCATTGCCAGCCTCCCCTACCGTCCATGCCACCACTCTCATTCTCTCTCTTCTCTTTTCTTCCTCTGTAAGAGCACTTCCACCTATCGCCTTTTGTCATGGCAAAAAGGGACCTAGGCTCCAAAAACAACTCATAGCAAGGAAAATTTGTCATGGCAAGAAGTAGGCCCCATGAAACTGGGTTGCTGCTGACGTGAGCGGCCAATTTAACTACCAAATAAATTGAAACAAAAAGGGCAAAAATATAGGAATTTCTTTTATATAAATACCTAGCCATGCTCTTCACTTTCCACACCAAAATTCATACAAATTCATCTCCTCATACCTCATGTGAATAGTTGTTGCACTTAGGTTGCCATGGCAATGGGTGGGAATGCATAAATAAATAAAAATTGATAGGGTAGGCACTATTTACGTAACTACCTTTACCTCTCTTTGCCTTTTACCATGACAGATGAGTGGAAGAACTTTGAGGGGAAAAATGAGACAATATCACATTACTTACTATACAAATTTAGTAAGTTTAGAAACTATGATTGTGGGGTGTCACATTACTCGGTATACAAATTTAGTAAATTTAGCAATTGTCATTGTGGGGTCTAGATGTCCAATAAACAATGACAAGTCGTCTTCAAGTAGATGTGGCAAACAAGGTAAGAAGGAATAATCTAAACAAACACTTGAGTCCAAAAACAAGGAAAGTGACATGGTAGCTGATCCGACTAAATGTTTTTTTTTTTGGGAAGTCTTTTAGACTCTCTTTTTTTTGTTGTCATAGTGGTTTAGACTTTGAGGACTATGAAGTCTTTAAAAACAGAAACATTATTGCGTTTAGTGTGTCTTGTTTGAAATTAGTGTCTTTCTCAAGACCAAAAGTAAATAAAATTAGTGCCTTTTTTCCACACCAAAAATAATAATAAAACATTTCTACACCAAAAGAAAAATAAAATAAAATTAGTGTATTTTCAACGAGACTAGTTCCTTGTTTGGTCTGACAAAGACTTGGCAAAAATAATACAAAGCAAAATGATAGAATATGCAAGTGGTTGAATGGAGTGGCACTAAAAAACGTACCAAAAATACTCATAATTCCCTCTTCGAATTTTGATTGACAATTTGACACAATCAATAAAACCCCTCAAAAAACCAAAAATCCCAACTTGAAGATATTTTTTTGCGGAATCAGAGCAAGGCACACAGAGATTTCTGAGAAAGGAAAGCAAAGACCAAAGCCATTGAATTTGAAGATTGAGCCAAGAAAGGTTTTGGGTTACGTCTGGTTTGGCGCTTTCTTCGCCCCAATGCCCTCAACCTTAACCAAATAACTGGACCAAATCTCTCTCTCTCTTCGAAAAATAACTTACCTTCTCTCCATTTTACTACTTTCTCTCTCTTCCCTTTATTTATCTTCTCTTTTATTCAAACTTTTGAGTGGCTTTCTGGTAGCCCAAAACAAAACAAAAACAGATACACAAAATTTTTCCTCCATTTCCCGGCTACCCACATCGGAAGTTCACATCTTTGCTCCGACCCAGATCGAATCCGGACCCGAATACCAAGCCACCAACCCCGCATTGACAATTGCGATGAACCCACAATAGAAATGCATGTGGGTCATTAAGCGTGTCAGTTGTCAATGATAAAAGTTGGAGGAAGGGGTTGAAATGTAAAGCCGGATTCGGGTGCGGATACGGGTTTGTTTTCAGATTCATGGGGATTTGTTTCAGTTCTGAAAAGAAGCAGCATTCCAATTGTAATCAGACAAGCCCACCAGGTATTATATCATGTATGAATATATTTTGCTTCACATTTAATTATGCGTTAATTTTAAAATGGGTAATCATTAATCTGTATCTAATGTTTCTTATTAGCTTTGAATGCATTTGGAGTTTTGGGACCTTTTATTTCGATTAATAAAATTTGTGATCTTTCGTCCAAAAAAAATAAATTTTGTGATCTTATGTTGGTTTCCTTCCAAATGTATGACTCACAATGGAAATTATGCTCAGTTATGGGGGAAGGGAAAAAATTGGGTGTTCTTGCATCATATCTTGTGAAAAATCAAAGTTTTCAGTTTTTACCTTTTGTCATTTGTCACATTTTCTAACCAGGTGACTGGATTTGAAGCATTTATTGGAGTTTGTATAAGTGAGTAAATGTGTGCCACACATAGGTTTTTTTTTTGGTGGACATCTTTGATGTTGGAGTACATTTTTTTTTTCCTTACTGGTGTGCTTCCGAAGGCATTAAGTTTTGATACATGAAATTAGGAGGTTGTTGAATTTCTTTTGTACTTCTTAAATATAGTTCTGATATATGTGAATGTTTATGACAGTTATTTTATAGCGTTCTATGCATTTATTGCGGCCAATATGTTTCTGTACTTCAGTTTCCATATTTTCAACTTTTTAAATGGTGTGTTGTGGTTGCTGAATAACCGGTTATTATAATGAATTTTCATGAGAGTATGGTTGAGAAGCAACCAGTAAGAAACATATTCTTTCTATGGTAGGCTAGTGGCTGATGGGAGCATTTTTGGAAGTAATGGTTAACTGATAACATAACTTTTCTCTTTTTCTTGTGAAAAAATTTAAATGCAGTAGGACATGGCTCTGCTGCTTGTCCAACTCCCGATAAAAGTGCAATCAACACTCCTTTGGCTTCCAAGAATGTCAAAGACCTACGGCAAAGTCCCGGATATATCAATGTCAGCATCTTTACTTACGATGAGATGAGTTTGGCCACAAAACGTTTCCGGCCAGAGCTAATTCTTGGTGAGGGTGGGTTTGGAGTTGTATATAAAGGAGTTGTTGATGACACCGTGAGGACAGGTTACAAGACCACACAAGTTGCCATCAAGGAGCTTAATCGAGAAGGGTACCAAGGTGATAGGGAATGGCTGGTATTTGACTTATCTTTCCCTTTTATCGTATTTATTTTCTTAGAAATGAGGCTTTACTATATTCAATTTGTATACTTTTCTCCATTCTGATAAAGAAGACAAATTGTTGTAATCAGAACATAGTAGAGGGAGGTTCTTTTGCCGATTCTGCCCAATGTTGATGATGAATACATTCTGATACTGCTGACAGAATGGTCTGTTAGAGTGAAAGCTTTGGTGAATCCATTCCATATATTATGTTGTCTCTTGCTGTGCAAGACAGTTTTTTATACTGTTCTTGACTTATGAAGAAGCTCCATCAGAAATAGCTTAACTATCTCTCAACTGTTGATGCCCTTGGAAAGTAATGAGGGCTATCTTGTTACGAACCGTACGTAGCATTCATACAAGTTGCATTGCAAATAGACATTTCCCCAAGCTGTCCCTTTTTTCTTTCCTTCTCTCCTTTTTTGGTCATGGTAGGATAATACTTACACTAGTGTTCTAGTAGCTTTTAGAATTAGTTATTCATTAACATTCCTTTTGGAGACATCAAAAGTGGAATGCATGTATTCAGTGCAACATGTTTTTCAGTGGTTATTAGGTGAAAAATTAAATGATAGATTCCTTAATCGAATTTAGTCCAGCATCGTTTAGAATCCGTTATTCATTAAAATTCCTTTTGGAGACATCAAAAGTCAACGGCAGATGTGTGTGGTGCAACATTTTTATAATGAATAGTGCATTGGTAATTAGGAGCCAAATCAAAGGACAGATTTGAAGTGCGAAGTTGATTTTTAATTTCCTATATCAAGGATTTTCTGAAAGAGAAACAAAAATGGAAAATAATGGCCTATGGGATTTAGAAATGAATACTGTAACTTCTGTTTTAGCAATGATAAGTTGATAACTGACATGGACAGTAAGACATTGATCTAACAAGTATGTTAGATGGTGTTTCTTGCTTAAACAGGTAGTTGTCTCTCAACAATTCCTAGTTCCCTAAACTGGAAAATCATGTCCAATCGGTGGCATTTGGCATAATTTATCATCTGATTACTTTTTTTGTTTTATTTGCTAATAAACTAAGCCTTCTTCCGGGGTGTTTGCATGTATAGTGGAGATTAATTTGAATCCTTTTGTCATGCCTTATTTTTCTTGCAGGCAGAAGTTAACTATCTAGGTCAGCTTAGTCACCCTAATCTTGTGAAGCTGATTGGCTACTGCTGTGAGGATGAGCATCGGCTACTGGTCTACGAATACATGGCAAGTGGCAGCCTGGAAAAACATCTATTTCGTAGTAAGTGTTTTATGCCATCAGAAATATATGGGATGTTAAGAAAATGATGTTTTAGGTGAAGCCTATTTATAGGACTTTTAGATTAATTCCATTTATTGCTATAATGGATGATGGAGTCAAAGTATCACGAATTCTATTTTTATTGTTTATCATCCCCATCATCTTTTTTGTATGTTTTGGCACTTGCTACCGTCCACTGTTTAAGTTGCTGGCAAAACCAAATCTATTTCTCCCTTGTCACAATCCCTACGCTTCAGCATATCGTGTACCACCTTTTAGTGTTTGTTCACTGCTTAGCTTCTATAATCAAAGGTCTTTTGCACTTTTAATCTCAAGAATGTTAAAAGCCATTCATCTAGCTTGACTTTGATTGTCATATACAGTCCAGAGCGGAAGCTATGTATAGGGTTTGAAGGCTTTTCAAGTTCTTATGAAAACTGTCTTTCTAATAATAAACAAGAAGGCAGTCAAGGGAAGGTGAAATAAAGTACTCAAATATGCATGTGATTTTACTTATTTTTGGACAAATGTACAAGTAAACTGCATTTATCAGTGTAAAAATGTGTTACAGTTTAGAATACTTAGAAACTTAACACTTGTGTGTGGAAATTTGACTTTTATTAGATACGAACAAGCATTTCTTCTAGTTGTTCATCTTAATCATCTGAAATGTTATGGACCATTGTTTATATAAATTATATGCCTGCAGGAAGTGTACATGTAGACTGTATGCAGATATTAACTTCCCCAAACTGCATATTGATCCACCAACAGTCTATTGCAACAACATTCAATTGAGTGTTCTGGTGGATACTTTTGACACATGAAAAACATTGTGCCTTTTTTGGTTAACACCGTAATCATTTCTTTTATTTGGGTGGTAGGAGTGGGCTGTACGCTTACATGGTCAAGAAGAATGAAGATTGCTTTAGATGCTGCAAAAGGGCTCGCTTTTCTTCATGGTGCAGAGCGACCAATCATTTACCGTGACTTTAAGACATCAAATATATTGTTGGATGGGGTTAGTTGTCTTCTTTTTGTCATCTTTTATGTAGCACTTATTACCATTGAGCATCTTATTGGAGGTGCTGTCAGAAAAAAAATTCAAATATTTCAGAAGTCTAATTTCACAAATGAAACCCGAACCAGAAGATGCGTACACAAATGCTTCTTGTCATGAGTCTTTGTCCATTTCTGGAAAACAAATATTGGTATTTTTTGAATGAAATTTGTATGTTTTGGCATATGAGTGATTACTTCTGGGGAAGTTAGGTTGGTTTATGTTGCTGAAAATCTAACGATAACATGCAGGATTTTAATGCAAAGCTTTCGGACTTCGGCCTTGCAAAGGAAGGGCCTATGGGAGATCAAACCCATGTTTCAACAAGAGTGATGGGCACATATGGATATGCTGCTCCTGAGTATGTAATGACTGGTGAGTTTCATTACTACGTCGCCGAGTCATATCATAAAATGTTATGCTTTTTCTTTTTCCTCTATACAGATTGACAAATGCTTTCTGTTGCCAAGCGAAGAGATTATTTTGATGTTTATTTATCATATATCAACTTGATTTTTCAATAACAGTGCACCTAAAGTAATATTGTATAATTCCTTTCTCATTATTGGCAATGTTTACATCATAGATTGGTAGATTAGACCATAGTAATCCATCACTGAGTATTAAGTTGATCCAAACAGGGCATCTAACTGCTCGAAGTGATGTTTATGGATTTGGAGTGGTACTACTTGAGCTGCTCATTGGACGAAGAGCAATGGATAAGAGCAGGCCCAGCCGAGAACACAACCTGGTTGAGTGGGCTCGTCCACTCTTGAACCACAATAAGAAGCTTCTGAGGATTGTAGACCCTAGGTTGGAAGGGCAGTACTCATTTAAAACTGCAATGAAGGTGGCCCAGTTGGCATATCAATGCCTTAGCCAAAACCCCAAAGGGAGGCCCCTTATGAGCCAGGTGGTTGACATCCTTGAGACTCTTCAGTCATCAGGAAACCACGAACTTCAAAGCGGAGATGGTGCTGTAACTCTTTACGAGGCTCCCAAGGGAACAATTGTAAGTCCTGCTAAGAAGAGAAGCCAGAACGGAAGAGACGGTGAAAGTAGGGGAGAGGCACATAGGAGCAATCCGGGAAATGGAAGGAGCAAGAGTGAGCCTATGAATGATTTTGATCGTAATAACTTGTCTCCAAATTTTGTGTCGCATGAAAAGTAGCTTTAAACTTGTACCAGATAATGGATGGAGGTTGAAATTGTACAAGATAATATCAACTGGTCTATCCATTTGGTGTTTTTTAGTTAAATTCATGCCCCCTCGGGGCCAAATTTGTGATTTATAATTTGTAATACATTTTCTAACACTCTATTGTATGCGCTACCTTGTACGTTGTGATTTTAGTATAGCATCTGAAGAAAGGCCTTCAGCATTCTCTTCTCGCTTTCTTAAATTTATTTATTTTAGTTTGTTTTGTCATTAAAATTAAGGAGGACAGAACGACAGTCCCTTACCCTACAGTGTGTGGTAAAATATTCCGTTGCTTTTTATTCTGGTCAACAAAAATTCTACTATTATAAATCCATAGAATGTGAATGACCGTCATTATATCCATTATCTCTACCTTTTGTTGTTTTGTAACATACGTTATTAGTATAGTAATTAATAGCCTTTAATCTATATTTAGTGGGTTAATTTTCTATGGTTATAAGCCTATAAATAGGTACTTATCAAAGATGAAGACAACAAGTTCATAGAACAAATTCTCTATCTTTCTCTTCCTCTTATTGCTCTCTACAATTCCTCTTAGTTTTATAACACGTTATCAGCACGATGTTGCTCTTGGTATCATTTGTTTATCTGAATTTTCTTTTCCATCTGAGATAGAGTCATTATATGGTATAGAGTTCTCTTTGTACTCACCATTGGACTTCACTATGCTCGTTTTTTAAAATAGAGATGGAGCCTACCAATACAATGGGGTTCATCTCTATTAGAGAGGAGATATACAATGTGGTATAAAAATGTGGTTAAAATGTAGTAAGCCTAGCATTTTCCTTTCATATATTCATACAATTCTAATCTTATCATGGCTTAGTTTATTTATTTATTTCTTTAAGCATGATTTTAATTAATTATTATATCTTATGATGAGTTTATGTTATACAAGAGATTAGGGCCTGAAGTTCCTCGATCCTCATCATGCAACTAGATTAGGACCTAAAGTTCCTTGATAGAATTAGAATCTAAAGTTCTTTGATTTTAAATAATTGAGGGCCTGAAGTTCCTCAATTCCAATTGTAAACATCTCCAATAAGAAGTTTTGGTAGATGTATTAATGTTTACTCCATAAACCACTAGAAGTGGAACAAACAAGAAAAGGCAAAGGGCCCCCCAAAATATGCCTGATAATTGGGGAAGCTTGTCATAATTGTGGTGCAGATGGGCACTGGGCACGCGTCTACCGCACGCCAAAACATTTGGAAGATCTTTATCAAGCCTCGATCAAGGGCAAAGAAAAACCGGTTGTGGCACACTGGTTTGAAGCTAATCCTATGGACTTGTTCCCAGTGGATATAACCCACCTAGATGTTTCAGACTTCTTCACTAGTACCATGATTCCGTGATTAGTGGTGGGGTCCTCCCAACTAATTTGATGTCTTATTTTCTTTTCATATTTTTTTTAGCTTAATTTGGATATTATTTTAATCTTATTTGATGATTTTTTTTTCAATTATATTTTTTAATTTATTTCTCGTTATGAGTTCTTTTAAATCAAGATTGGATTTCTTTATCTTTATGTTGGATTGTTAGTTAATGGTAATGTTTTTGCATATACCCCCAATATTGACAGCCAAAGGCTTCTATTGGAAAAACTTCCTACTTTTTTTTGTAAGTTGTATTACACAACCATTAAAGTAGTTGAAGCCCATATCAATTTATATAATTACAGTATTAGTTTGGTTGAGGCATGTTTCCAACCAACAACAATCCCTCCTTAAATCTCGTTTATGGCATTCACATACATTTATGTGCCTATTGCACAAACATAATGTACGCGTTGAATTATCAATGCAAAGTGAAAATCTAAGTTGGTTTTGGTTGTGCCTGCACTTTACCGTATGTTTTAAGGATTGCCCATTTCATGAGACAATTTTCCCGCCATCAGAGGGAGATATGACAATTCCTGAAGAACGTCTTGAAATAGTGCTGAATCAGTCTACTTTTGTCTCATCAAGATAATGCATATATAAGTTATACATATGCTAACATGCATTGATATTCTCGTATCACAATCCATTAACATTATAATAAGTGACTATCAACTTATCTATTACATGCCTAAAGCATGACAGATCTATAGGTTCTAAAGAGTTAACTCCACAAAAGTGGAGATTATTTGAAAAATTCAAGCCCTATAAAAAATAACGCTCTAAAGGAGGTTATATTCTAAATAATTTATCGTAAAAGAGATGTTTGTCTCATAAGTAACAACATAAGCCCCTGAAGAGGCATTGGTATCCCAAAGCAATGAGATGCTTATAAATTATGCATGCACATGCACATGAGAATTGTGGGATCACAAATTGATAATACATTTGGTTTATTAGTAGCTACTACAATAATCAAGGGCAATGATTATATTAAATCTCACTTTATGAATGTTGACAAGTTAAGTGATTGGCCAAAATGGAAATAGCCAATTCCATTTATCACTAAATATGAATATTCAATATTGAACCTATAGCTCAAACACTGAATTACAAATGTTAAGTATGAAGGTTACGTATTGGTGTTTATGAAGTGAAATAAGATCACTAATATGACATAAGATTTCCTAGTAGAGACATGGTTTTAGTCTCTCGTCCCATCGTAGATGCATCTACATTTTTATAAGTACAATTGTTATTTTAACGAGAAACTTATAGCATGTGTTAAATTCATATTTATTAAGACATAGTACATGAAAATCCTAAAAGTTCATGAAATATTTGAGATATATCACAAAAGCAACCCTTGAAGGATATGAAGTATCACGATAGTCTTGATTAAGAGTTAACACTAAGAGTTCGAGTATTTTGAATTCAAATTTGATATTGTTGTAACATATTCTAACTATTAGATTAGTTGTTGATGCTCCTAAAGAATTCAATCATTTATGAAGACAATGTTGCTTGTATTGCTCAAATCAAAGAATGGTTTACGAAGGGTGGCATAGTTTCAAAAAAATCTAAGAGATTGGAGTTAGACAAATTCATTCACAACATAATATGGTGAACCCTTGTACCAAAGCTTGTTCGAAACCTATATTCCAAAAGTTAATGAAAATCAGGAGCATATATCAATCAGGTGGAGCATCCCAATTTTACTACATACGGGACATATGCGCGTTGTACTCTTTTTCCCTTCGACTAGGTTTTTGTCCTACTGGGTTTTTCATGACAATGTTTTAACGAGGCAACATAAGCGTATCCAACACCATATCAATAATCGAGAAGAAAGTTGCACTCTTTTTCCCTTTTCTTCGGTTTTGCCCCATTATGTTTTCTAAGCAAGACTTTTAATAAGGCAACAATGTCATTGTATGGTGGACATCCAAGGGGGAGTGCTATAAATCCATGGAATGTGGATGACCACCATTATATCCATTATCTCCACCTTTTGTTGTTTTGTAACATATGTTATTAGTATAGTAATTAATAGCCTTTAATCTATATTTAGTGGGTTAATTTCCTATGGTTGTAAGCCTATAAATAGGTACTTATCAAAGATGAAGACCAACAAGTTCATAGAACAAATTTTCTATCTTTCTCTTCCTCTTATTGCTCTCTACAATTCCCCCTAGTTTTATAACATCTACCACTTTTTTTTTATACAAACAATATCCTACCTTAATCTAATCTAAACTATGGGAGGAATTCGAACTCAGGTGCAGAGTGGGGAGCACATCTACTCTAGTCAACTTGGCTGGCTAAGCCCATGTATGCAAACATTCTACAACTTGAGTTATGCTTTTTCACCTCTTAAACATTTTCTTATATCTAAGATAATAAAAATTACTGAGAGTTATCACCCAAGGCGATAAAAAAGCCCATAAGGAAACTATGCTTAAAAAAAATAGAAATGGGCAATCATTTCCATAAATTAAACTATGTTCTTCGGCAAGCAGATGGGTAACTTATTAAATAAATAATGTTCAATTTCTTCACAAAGTTCTAATATTTGAAGTTTGTTCTTACTCTTTGATATTTTTAAATTGAATGGCTCTCTTTCTTTATGATATATTAAAGACCTTTCCAAAAAAAAAAATTTGTTATATTAAAAGAAATAACATTAACTTCTAGTACGTAAGTTTTTCCTGGCAAAAAAAAAAAACAATTTTAGTAGTGTTTTGGGAATATAATTGCACTAGGATGCATAATAGTTTAAACTTTAAAATTCTATTGTATCAAATCTATGCTCTCAGATGATCTGGAAGGAGCAGACCAAAAAATTGTAACAAAACCAGACCAAAAAATTAAAAAATTTGATAATTTTAAAAATAAAAAAAAATAAAAAAACCTTTCAACATAGTATGCTGAAAATGGAACTCCCATACTGACGAAAACGGAAGAACTCTTGGTTTTCAATACAAGATGGAGAGATGGATGTGCACATTACATATAACAGGAAAATGAATTTCTGACTGAAATTGTACTACCAGTACTAAAGTATCTTACACAATGAGTGGAATCTGCAAGCACCATAACATTATAACCTTGGTTTATTATCTGACTATCAGGAGCATTATCCTACAGAAGCAGAAGATTGTCGTTAGTGACACACCTTTGAACGGAAAATTTAGAAACTGTACTAAAAATATAAGTGTTGGACAAGGAGCATGTATATGATAACAGAGATATGTTAAGCAGCCTTACCCCATAAATGATGCAACTTCACAGCTAATTGAGTAACGGATCTTCTCTCTGAAGGATTCGAAAATTCCATGTTCACAGCTTCCTGGATAGAAGACAAGAATTCTTGCTTTGCTTTTGCAGACAGACCAAGGTAATTTGGTCCATGAGTGGTGCTCAAGTCAGCAATCTAAATGAGTGAAAATGACAGCATGTGTTAACATTTTGCTCTGGAACACATTTTGGTTTCTATGTAACAAAATTTCGAAATGGCTAACAGAGGTGGAATTAAAGCCCCATTGGATGCTTCTTAGTAAGTTTGAATCAATTTAACAAATTCAAGTTTCAGTCGTATAACATGACAGTGCATAATATGAACTAAAGTGAAGATCTAGAAGTTCTGCAGCAAGTTACAACGAGGCTGCTCTATAGTTACGGACATAGTTCTTAAAAATATAATTCTATGCTACTATAATACATGGAAAGAATGTAGTGTTGGCACTCAATTTGTTCATAATAAAAGTTGCGATGTATTAATCATGTATAAAAGCACTTGCCTGCTGCAACCAAGGAATTATGGTATTGATAAACCTTTGTTCTAGGAGATATGACGCTAAAATGCTCAGAACACCGCTGGCAGTTTTAGGAGACAAACATTCTAGAACTGGACCAGTTCCATCAAGAAGCTCAACCAGAACAATTTCATCACCAGAACAAAGAGCTTCCACATATGCAGAGTCTAGGTCCCCTTCACATAGAAAACCTTTCACTTGTTTCCAGAGGCTATTCTTACTTTCTACCACATTTTGTCTCACTTTAGTACTAGAAGCTGAAGAAAACATAGCATCAGTCCTTGTTTGACTATTACCTATCCTTTGTGTTCCCTGCCCAGGAATTTTTCGAATGTCTTTCCCAGTAGGATTCCTGGTAAGCTTCACCTTAGTATTGCTCCATGTCTCTGTACTTTGTCTTGCAGAACCGTTCGCTTGGCTCCTGCCAAATGTGTTTTCCTCCCAAATATCAGAATGTTTCACTGACAACAACGAAGGCTGTCTGTTGCGCACATCTATAGATGGCCTAGGAGTGCTTGTGGAGAGTCTTGGAGAATGCACAGGTTGGCTTTGTTTCATGAGTTTGGAGGGTGCTAAATTGGAATGCTCCTCCCTGTGTGCAAAGTTCTGAGCTAATCCATCTACAACATGTTCTAGACCTACCACCCTTGTTTGTAACATAGACAAGCTATCCATTATGCCAGACGTAAAGACCTGTGAAAGAGTTCAATACAAGAGCTAAATTACAGGGTTCACAGTAATTAACAATGCATGGGGAAAAAAAGATATTCTGATTTCTAAGCAATATATGACAGAAAGACCATATATTTCAAATACAATTAGACTGCTCAAAATGTCAGGTAGGACCTCTAGGCACAGTGTTTACAACAATAGGGTTTAGTAATTAAACCTTAGGCAAGACGGCCAACTAGAAGTTTACCTCAAGAATTGGAGAGGGGAAAAAATGGAACTAAGATGACACAAGATGCAATGCTAAAAATTACTTTCAGACGTTCAGGATTTAAAAAAAAAAAATCTGATATGAGAGGATACGGTGACTCCAGAACTTAAAAATTTTGTACCTGGAAATGAATGGCATGCCTACTCTTTCATGATGATTTAGCAACAAATGCAGTGTTATCAATTGATTGTCGTTGATATAAAGTTCAAAAAATCTTACAGATGGCACTCTTAAGTTTTTGCATAGAACAGCATATCAAAATGTTTAATTAATTATCTAAGAGTTTAAACAAATGGTGAAGCAACTAACACACATCATGTCCGAAAATATCAATATATGTACCTGTAAAAGATCCATTAAGTTGGACTGTTTGGTTTCAATCTCCATTAGTTGTTTTCTAATGCAAACCACTTCATTTGCCATTTGTGAACAGCATCCATGTGGAGAATGGGAACCAGATTCTGTCACGGTTGAATCAAGACTTCTACGGTCGTGTATCCTTTCAGAGTACATCTGTTTCTCACTACTAATATCTTCAGCTGCAAATCGCTGATTTCTTCCTACTGGCTTCTGCAAACCACCTTTATCACTGCTATGAGAACCTGTAACAAACTTTGCCTCAAGGTCATCCATGACAAGATTGGACCCAGATGAACACTCTTGCTTTTCATCCATAGGCACATAGTCATATCCAATGTCCTGTGTGCTTGTAAAATCTGTGCTTGTCCGTTCCAAAGTCTTTGTAATAGAGCTACCCTCAGATTCTTCATTGTTAAATTCGGACAAAGAAGCATTGTGGGTTTTTGGAACTGCAATTTCAATACGCCAATCATCTTCATTGGAACGTTGATGATTTTCCACATAACTTGGACATGTTTTTTTCATAGACAAAGGAATCCTGCTCTTAGTTGAGCCAGTAACAGCTTTCTTGAGTGTGATATCCTTCCGTCCAGATTCACTAGCACTAGTGATATCACTGTAGTCACCACCACAGAAATTCTCTGAAGAAAATTGGTAAAGCATTATGAGAACAAGCAAAGCGCATTAAGTCAAGAAACATTCCAGAACTAAAAAGAAAAAAACAAGAAGATATTTTCTTATCAATCAAAGCAGGCTTTCTATGCACTAGTAATATACATGAGGAATTAGGCTTCGGCTCCCCTGTCATAAAAGAAAAATGAAGAGAAAACATAAATGAGAAAGCAGTATAACACGAAAGATATCATGATGAAAGACGATCTCTTTATCCACACTGCATTGGAAGCTAAAGTAACTCATCAGAGGAAAATTAATAAGTTCATATGATGAAAGATGTGGAACATTGTCAAACAAGACTGCTTTCACCTATTAAACCTGTTCCTCCAAAAGTACACCAACATTTGAAGGGGAGTTTATGGAGCAGGAGCATGTATATTTGAAGTATGGGTTCAACTAGACCCTTATCATCAAAACCAAGTATGATAAATAAAATCGGCTACAAGTCAAGTTCATATTTGGACTTTCAGGTTAAACACTTCATAAACTCCTTACATAAAGTTGAAGTTTTCATTTCATCCTAATATACAGGAACTATTCTCAAGGAATTTGATTGAATTTCAGGTAATAGAATAGTTTCCTTTACTAGGTTAATAAAACTGCACAACTATGCTAGTCATTGTAGGATTCAAGATGCATCACAAAATGTTCAAATCCGATTGAACTGCACTAGCTTCCAAATCTTCTTAGCTTAATAGGAAGCATCCAGAAGCAACACAAACAAAGTACCAGAAAACAAGTAAAACCAACCATGGATTTAGATGTTTATGCGAGCATCCAGCACACAAGATAGAATTGAAGTAAAATGCAGCAAGTAAAACCAATCTGAACACACATATACAGATACTGGCACCAGTCAGTAAACCTTTTATGGAAGATCCAGCTTCTGAAGGTTCAGGAGTATCTGATCCTGGAAGACTTTTCCAGCACTGTAGAGCCTGCAGGACCGTGTCCCTAACTGGTTTCACCTAGAAACAAAAGAAGCACCAAACAGATCTAGTTTAATCATCTGCATGAAAGAAGATTCTCCGACTGTAGATCTTTAATTAACACTAACCTTGTCAAAGCGACAAGATTCAAGGGAACGAACGCAGGAAGCCTTAAAAGAGCCCAAGAAGGATCCACCACCTGAAGCTATTTCCCCTAACGCTATGCATGCAGCTTTGCGTGTTGTCCAGTCATTACTCTTGAGAGATTCTTGAATGCTAGCCATTGCAGCAGAGAGAACATTTTGTGTTGGAGCACCCCCTGCCTAGAACAGAAAATCAAATTGTGCACCAAAAAACATTTCTACCACACAAAGTACAAAAAGTACAGATGCTACAAAAATATACAGTAAAATAAAATAAACACAAGCATGTGAAGTATCAAAGTAGGTTGTTTAGAAGCGTAGTAGCCAACGGCACTATCCCATCCCATTCACTGATTAATTGAAAAATTGCACTGTACTATGATTGAGAGGGAACACCATATAGCATGTTTTACAAATTCTAATAATTAATGTGAAAACTGAGATTCAAAGAAGATTCTTTTGTACAAATAAGTACGCAAACTAATGCTATTCATGCAAATACATCAATCTGTGATGATTAATCGAACTGTCATCTTAAATTGCTTTCATTGGTATAGATTGTAAACTCAACATTAAAAACCTCTCCTGATTATGTGAACAATAACTCGAATGATTTGCAGATAGAAATCAATTAACAGTTCTTCATACAGCATTTGGAAAAACAAAATTTGCAATACCAGAATCATAAAAGACAATCAATAATATCATGAACAACTTATGTTTGCTTAAGAACTCACCAGGATAATACTTCTGTTCAATTCAATAATTGCTGGCTTCGCCATGAAATGTGGATTTTTTAACAACTTTATTGTTCGGTTCAACATGCGCTGCAGAATTGAAACTGGAGGATCATGACTATTGTCAATGACCCTAGCTAAACACAATGCTGAACCCCACTGCACCTGCCTGTTTTGTTCACCCAGAGCTTCGAAAAGTGGCCTTACTAAGACAACAAAGACTCCATCACCCTCACCTGTATCATTACTCAATTTTGATGCCAAAACACCAACAGTCTCCACACATGCATCTCTCACAACAGAGTCTGGGTCCTTTAGTCGCTTAACAATGCTGGCAACCATCTTACCAAGATGCAGCCCAACAAGCCCCTTATGATATCTCACTAATGTACCAACCAGTTTAATACATTCCTTTCGAACTGCACTCTTTTGTTCTGAATCTGTATCCAAAATACAAGACAGAAATGGAGCGATCCCTTCTGGGGTTAAGCACTCAGCCATCTTCTCAAGTTCCTCAACGCCTATTTGGTAAGTATCTCGATCAGCAAGCTTGTTCAGTGCACAAACCACCTTGTGTTTTAACTCAAAAACCACCTGTTGCGTATTGACTCTTGTGGGTCCCCTCCCTTTAACATGTGCATGCCTCTTCATCTTGTATAGTAGCAAGAAATACGCAAGTCCTAACTATACAAGATTAATTCCCTTCAAAGTTGGGATTGCTGATGGGTATAAAAGACATCACAACTTAAATATATCAGTGGAAAATACTTGGTTTTATTGTTCAAAATATTGAAATCCTGCAAAGTCAAAGTAGACAGGAGTTAAACATAGCAAACTAAACATTATTAATTTCTTCTACCATGATGAAATGAAACCAAGTAGTAACTAATAAAATGCAACCCGATATTGCTTCATTCAATTTCTTCTTTTCTTTTCTTTTTCTTCTCAAAAGTCTATTTTAATTAAGAAAAAAAAGCGAAACAAGTTGAAACTTCAAGCATAGATGTTGGACAGTTTAGGACCAACAAAACAAAGGTAGTACAATCAATCATGTGGTTCAAAGTTTGAGCCTTTTTTTGAACTTTTTAAGAAAACACACAAACCACATAAAAGAGGAAAAAAATTCAAAACACTCCCACCATTTATTACTCAATGTTCCTAGAATTAGTGTTTTGAGCATCAAGCTAAATCCTAAATGTTATTTTTTTTATAAAAAAAATTCAAGGAACTCTAAAACAAATTATGAAACAACTAAGATTTAAACCCTAAAAGTCTTAGAGCAAGCACTTACACATAGTCTCTGTCAGTTCCCGAGTAGAATTACCCCGGGGCCAAAAAGGAGAGTTTTGCATTGTTACTTCAGAACGCAGTATCAAAGCTTCCTCTTCTCCCATTTTCTTTTATTTTTCCGGCTCTTTCTCGGCTGCCAAACGGAAAATAAATGTAGAGAGAGATTAAGGAACAAAGTTTGAAAGAATGCCTTGGAGATTAACGAAACTTAGAATATAAACAAAGGAATTAATAAAATACTCAAAAGAACGAATCTCAGGGAGCGTTTCTTCTGGGACGGAGTTCGAGAAAATCTTACCCTGAGAGAGAGAGAGAGAGAGAGAGAGAGTTTTTTTTCTTGGTTTTTTGAAATGATGATGGCCTTGGCTTCAAATTTCGCGCTCAGTGCTGGGTTTTCAAATTTAGAAAGGGAGCGTTTGGATTGGAGCTTGGGGTTTGTTTTAACCAATAATTGCAGCTTGGGCACGTGGAGCCCTCGTGCAACTCCTGATCTCCTTAACCTTAACCGAAGAGCATAATAATGCTTTTAAAAACCATAAATTATTAATTTCAAATGTGGAATGATAATTTGAGAATGTGAAAATGTTGTCAAACAAGGAGTAGTTATTTATTTATAATGTGGTATCGGAATATGGTATAACTCGTTCATGTGTTATAATAGAAGCTGATGTTTATCGATGTTACCATACAAGAATTTCTCTTGAAAGAAGTTCAATTTCAGTTTAACTATTTAACTTTGTTTATTCTTAATTTATTTTCTCTTATTCTTAATTTATTTATCTAATTATTTTTAATAGCAAATTTAGCATTTGTGTCAAATCCAAATCCTTTCTTTTACCTTTATCCAAGTGGAGCCATAGGGTCACTATCCAAATATTTCAAATTTTAAGTGGATTTGGGCTTACTAAAGAAATTCCAAACTGGACTCCTCCAAATCCCTCAATTCAAACAGGCCCTAAAATTTATTTTAACTTCCAATAAACCCTCGCCCAAGGCAAACACAAGGAAAGGGCTGTTATTAGAGAGTATTGAATGCATAAAATTTATTTTACAATTGTGCACTATATTTTTCTACCATAAGTACTGAACAAGATTGGTTGATTCCTCATGCAAGTTAATGAGTATGCCTCACTGAGGGTTAGATGGGTAAAAGCTGCGCCTCAGCCAAGTAACTTCAAAATTACCATATGAGATACCACTATGATACACAATCACCTGGAATTTGTTATGATTTATTTCCTTTTCTTTTATGAAATTTTTTTAGTCTCTAGAACTCATTACTTTGCGATGTTTAGTTGACCAAAAAGGTAGTTGAATTTGAAACACATTAGGATGATTGAGAGAATGTTATACAAATTAATGGCAAGGTTAGCTCATGAAGCCTGCAACACCCGGCAGCGGTATTCTCCCAGTGCCCAGATAGGGAATATGTTCCGGTATGCAGCATACGTGATCATACAGTTCCGGTTGAAGACACCCATGATTTCCTGTAAAAAAATTGTCAAAGGAAAACGATTAAACGCATCTTCAACAGGTGACAGTAAAATTAAATCATCATTGCACTAATAGACCCCATATTAATGTTTCGGAAATGACATCAAAATTTAACAAAACAATTTATTGAGATTAGAAGCTAGCATTAACTTCATTTTGGCAGAGCATCCAACAACACCTTGATAGTAAAAGGGATTTATTAATGCTGTCCCTAAGGTTAATGTTTCAAGGTTTGAGTTCCATTCTTTCTTGACCCTTTTAATTAGGGATTTCAATTACTATACAGCAAATACTTTTACATGATACCAACAGAGAAAGACTTAATCATACCTCTCACCCTTACCTAAATTAATTCACACAAATTGTAGTGAAATGCACTACAATTCAACCAACTCTCTCCTATTGATTAGTCAAAATTCCTTCACATAAATCAACATCCAAAACTTTGTTCAACGTTAAGAAGAATTAAAATGATGAGAGATATCCATATAATTCTAAAACCATCCTGGCTTGACATGGTTTCTTGTAATCCTCTGCATGCTTTTCTTTATACATTTTAAATCAACCAAAAGCACAATGACTTTTCTTCCATCCAAAAAACGAGTCAAGATAAAGCTCAGAGCAAAACAACATCATTTTCCATACAAAAGTGTGCCAATATTACGAGGAATTAATACGATATATTCATAATTTTCCCAAAAAGTTTGTTCAATCTATAATACAAATAACTATCTTATCAATATCATATGTTCATATCCTAACATGAAGAGATCTTGTTGTTCAGTGCAGTATTCACTAGAAACCCAAAACGACAAGAATCATGCAAAATGGTAGAAACTTGGAGCACTTGTTCTCAGGTTATGCATTTTAAATAGTACTGTAATAAACAATGAAGTACCTCTTGAGGAAAATCCCCGTTCTCCATTTGAGAATTTATCAAATGTCTTGCCGCACGGTGCAACGGTGTTGGATCTCTCTCAGCCTGCTCCAATTAAAAAGACTACCACAATCAGCAAAAAATTCAAACACTAGGAATAACACCAAGGAAAGCAGTGTACAAAAATCCCTATCAGCATCAGAAAACGAACAAATGGGAAGTATGTGGATCTGGAGGGAAAAACGGTCAAGTTTTTTGGAGTTGTGTCTTGGCAGTAATGGAATTGTTTGGTTGGAGAGGAATGGCAGAACTTTTATCAAAAAATGCAGAGGATGAGGATCTCTAGTGGGAGAGGGCCAGATTTTGTGTGTTTCTGTGGGATTCAATGTCTAATGAACAGAGAGACTTCACCTTTTTTTCTTAAGGGGGATTAAAGAGTGGCTGTATTGTCCTTAATCGTTAGAATTTAGAACTAGGACTCATGTTGTCTGTAAAATTCTGGTGTCGTTGGACAGTAGAGGCTTTGTTTGTGTATTTGGTGGACTACACTGCTCATCTACTTTAGTGTTTTGATGATTAGCTCATATTAATAAAACTACTTGTTCTTATCCAAGAAAGAAAAAAAAAACCAAAACAATTGTTGCGACATGAGAATAAGTTGAATAAAAACATGCGCATGTGCATGAAACGTATTTGGTAAAACTACATGCATACATGTCCAGCGTCAATAAGAGCCAACATGGCCCATCCAGTATTTACCACATGAGACCTATCACCCTCAAGATTTGTGTAAACCTGTCCAGAAAAGCGATAAGAAGAACATTAGAAGACAAGAATCACAAAAACTATCACAATAAAATTTTAACCTAGAACCAATTTAATATTGTCACCTCAGTTAAGAACCATCCCATTACTAGCAAAGTTACAATCTTTTCAAGAGTCTCTTTTTTGGCAAACGCATCAACATATTAGGTACACTATGAAATAAAAGTAAAAAGATAGTGCATTTTCAAAAACAAACGTTACAAATATCTTAAACCTCGTTAACCTGTTCTCTATCAAATCACTGTCTGAGAGTCTTTTACTAAAAGAAAAAAATAAGGACTCAGGACTGTCACAGGTTTTCATGGCCATACAACCATACATTGATGATAAGGAAACAGAAGCTTCATTTAGATTCAATATATAAATACACAGACACACACATACAAACATATATCTTGTTCTATGCTTTTATCAGGATTGATGAACCACTTGATAATTTATAGAAAAATATGTCCATTTATTTGATAACTAAGAAACAATTAAAATGAACAGACTTACCTTGTTTTGACATGATAGATAACTCTCAGCCCAGCCACCAGAAGCAAGCTGTTTTGATAGCAGAAAATCACAAGCTTTACGAATGCTAGAGCTATTGTTATAGTTCCTTCCAGCAGCCACCAACCCTTTTACCCCAAACCATGTACCATAAGTGAAGCAAACCCCCCATGAACCATACCTGTTCAGCAATTTTAGAAATAAAAGGTGCGATCAAACTGAGAACATTGAAGTTTTTTGTAGAAGCAACAAACAGGAAATCATAAATTGTGTTACACTTAAAAAGTGTACATGCATTGATTGAGCAAATTCTAAAAAACAGATTGATCAGAGAATAAGAAAGCAGCTAGAAAGAGCTTATAAAGTGATAAACAGGGGCAAACCATGAACCATCAGATTCTTGTATCCTTTCAATAAACTCAACAGCTCTTTTGATGCAATGCTCAATTTCTTCGCTCCGATGACCAGGATATAGTTTCTTAAATGATGCCAGAGCTTGAATAGCAGCTGAGGTACATTCGACATAACTACCGAGACATGTAGAAAGTACTTATTACTAATTAAGTAATTTGAAAAACAAAAACAAAAAATTAATAGAAACTGACGCAGTTCAAGGTGCTGATATCTTACGGATAATCGATAACAATGTCACCAAAGGTTTCAGCAGGGTTGATCAACTGGAAAAAGAGAAGAAACAGAGAAAAAGATTAGGTCCCCATGATCTCAGGAGGTACTGGTGAAAAGCATAGATTATTGCGACAGATTCTACATTTGGGCCAAAAAGAAGGGCAGCAACTTTAAATCATTATATGAGTCATCACATGCAATAGTGACTTTTTCCAAGTTTGAAGTAAAATTTACTAGAGAAGAAATGATAATTTTTCCATACAACGAATTATGAAAGCGTGATCTACATCTCGATGGTAAAATTTTCTTATACATTTTCCTTTGTTTGAGTAGTTTTCACTATCTTGAGTTAATAAACAACAGGAGAATGAAGATTCCCTTAAACAGGAATCTTAGGATATCTTGTGTTAAGGGCTTTGATGATGTGCAATCACCAAACAGAATTGGACATATAGAGTAATGAGGTCCTTTTAAGGTGCAGTACAGAAATTCTAACACTTACTAGACAGAGGAGATTATTAGATGGCAGTCATATTACTGGATCATGGACGTGAGCAGAATCCACCAAAATAAAATGAAGAAAAGTGAATGATAATGGAGAGTCTACCTCTAACCACCTGTAGGATCTTGTAAGTTCGTATGTTGCAAAGCCACCATCACTATTCTGCAATCACATTATAATAGATAGCTATCAGCGATTAAAAAAATTCTTCGGGTTATAGATCAGTTGTTACGGAAAAAGCAAAGAAGAGCATTAATTAGAAATCTGTAGACAGGGAAAGAAAGAAGCATCATGATCAATTAGCACTGTTCAGATTGTAATGCAATAATAGGTCCAAATAAAAAAGGCGTTGTCACATATACTATGTGGCAGTATATGCTTTATTTATTTCACCTTTAAATCATCACAACTCACCTCCACACCAGAATTTTAAGAGAATCAGATTACTTTAAAGTTCCATCCCTCTCTTTAGATTTTCGTAAATAAGGGTATATATACATATATAAAAAATCAGACTTGCCTGTATCCATCAGCTTAGGCATAAAAAAATGGTTATAAAAATACAGGTAAGGTTCAAGGTAGGTGTAACCTAGGATATCAATTTAAAACAGGTACTACAAAATGCTGCCGCTGATGATGATGATCTTGACATCGTTGATACATTTGATGGGGTATTTAATCTAAATGATAGATAAATCTAGCACAGGACAGGAGTGAAGCCTCTGATAGAAAGCTTAACGGATTGAGAAATGAGATCCTGTACTCTAGACAATATTAATAAAATTGGTTCTTGCGAAGTTTGAAAAGTTTCTTGTTCTAGGACTGTAATCACCTTATAAATAAATGTAACTTTATCACATATTTATAGTCACATGCAAGCTGCATGTGTCGCTTCTAAAGACACCCTTCAGTGCATAAATAAGTAGTTCTTGGTGATGTTATGGGTGGTAGAAAATTAATACACGTATCTACTTCAGACTATAATGGTCTCAGCCAACCTGCAATGAGAGTACGACATTGACAGAATCGTATAACAGCTTTGCATCTAGTGGTTCACCAACAATTTCCGATGGAATTTTTGACAATGATAGAACAGCCTGAAAAAAGAAAGACTTAGAAATAGTGAACAAGGAATAAACAAATGCATCGTGTTCAATTTGGTCAACACTCACTTTCAATCCTTCTGCAGTGCAGTCTGAGATGGGCCATCCATGATCAGCAGTAGAAAAAGGCCAAGCACCCTTTGAAATGTGGCGATACCAAAAGTCAAGATCACCTGGGCAATTTTCTAGAACCTTGATTAAAAAATAAAAACAGTCAATTAGGGAAACAGCGGGGCCATTAAAATATAGCAGTATTAAGAAGCACAATGATTTCTGATACACATGGAAACGCCACCTGTGAATCTTTGATGAATTTATGTCCCTTTCTTAGAGTTGAACTAAATTCTTCTACAAGGTTGGTTGAGATAATTGCTTGAACAGCAAAAGCAGTGTCCCATAACTGGCTTCCATTGTACCCCTGCAGTGAGTCATAAAATCAGGATGCTCAACAGAAAACTCATTAAACAAATGTTGTCTCATTAAGTGCTGTAAAACAAATAAGCATAACTGAATTTATTCACAGTTAGAGGGTATTAAGACTTTCAAATGTGTCTGTCTCGGTAAGCACAGCAATGCAAGTATCTGGATAGTTGAATAAATCACAGCAGCTATAAAAACTTCAAAAACTTGCTCACCTACCTAGCAATTGTATTAAACTTGATCAGATGTATTTTTGTAGAAAGGGAAATTACCGTATCATATTATTGGTGACTACTGAATACAACTAGCACTGAGAGTTATGTAGTAATGTTTTTCAATAAGCATTCTAAAAGCTGTAACATCACATTCACCAAACCAGAAACATGGAAGAATTATTAAAAACAGTTCAAGGTAAGATGGTAGCATACAGACCTGCATTTTCATGCCATCCTCAGCAATCCATAGATAATCATAGATTCTTGGAAGATGCAACTTGAAAGCCTCTGAATTCGGATCTTCTACCCAACAACAAAGCATATTTAACACCTGCAATCCACAACAACTTCAAACTGTAATTGCCAAATAGAAATATGTGAACGGAAGGGGGTTTTTAATGTACTGGTTACCAAAACATGAACATCAATAAAAACATAAGTGAATAACTAAAACACAGTTAAAAAAGTCATCCAGAAAAGGATCAGATTGATCAAAGATCAGTGAAGGCATATAAGAACCTAACTAATAAATAAACTTCAATAACAGTCTCATAATTATCACCGAGTTTGGTAGGCCAGAAAGTGGAAGGGATAAAGGGATGGAAAGAAAGGAGATCCTTCATTTGGTAAAGATATAGGTCAGGAGAAAGGAAAATAGGGTGGATGAAAAGCCCCTGCAGACCCACCAAAACCAATGCACTCATGGTATGATTGGAAGAAATCTATACAAATTGTTATAAAATTACTTATAAAATTAATAAAGGGCAAAATGTAATCTTTTATATCAAACTGTCCTTCCTCTTTCCTTCCTTTCTACCAAACAAGAAGCAGAAAAACTTATATCCTTCTCACTTTCTATCTTTCCCATGTCTACTACCCGTTTTCTCCTTCCCACTCTCCATCATCTCTTCAAAATATAGTATAAGTCACAGCATTAAAAAATTATCTTTACTTCGCTTAACAGACAGAAAGTTTAACACACAAGTGTGTGTACCGCTGAACCACTTGGATACATACCTTATTCACAGGTCCAATGCAAAGATAACGAGTATTCTCATCTTCATAATGTATGTGCTCAATTGCAGTTTTAAGAGCTTTTTCTCTCAACTTCTTTCCAGGCCAACGCATTAAGATTGGTTCAACAGCAATATGGAGAGAGGACCAAAGTATATCCTGTACAAGGGGGTGTGGGTAGTACAAATCTTCCTGCAAAAATAAAGAAATGAGTTTTCTTATAAGAAATATCAGGATCAATGTGAAAGTAGAGTTCATCAATGTATCTTTTTTTTTTTATAGGAACCAGATATATACATATATATATTAATAGGCAGAAATGTGAAAATGATAGACAAAACATTAGTAAATACTCAACACTTCAGTAAAGTTGTTGAAGAAGATTTATTACTCAACACTTTTTTTAATCACAATCACTTCGACCAACCTTTGCACATTGGTTGCGAGCCACATTCCAATCAATTTCATGATAGGGGACATTGAAAAGCTCTTTCCTCAAAGACAAGACTGTTGGTGTGATTGGGCCAACAAACCTCTTTCCATATAAGTAAGACATTGGCAAATAAACCATTCGGCAGTGACACCACATCCTTCCTGCAGAGTAAAAAGAAAATCAATTCCTCCGCTAGCGGATTTATTGGAAGATCAAAACGATAGTTCATGTATACCACAAGAAACCTTTATTTGAACTTATAGACAAAAGTCACCATTGCACAGCTGAAACTTCACTATAACAAAACTATAAACATACTAGTTGAGGATGATAGTATTCGAAGTCTCACTCGTAGGACAAAGAGCACAATTTTAAGAAGGGAACAAAAAAACCACTAGAATACAGCATATTTTGTTCATGGTTAGCAGAATAGGAAAGCCATATCATGTGGAAGATGCTAAAAAAAATAAACCAGAGCTTGATCTTTTCAGCATTCAATCTGATGAAAAAAGAGGTTCAGTGTGAAGCATAAAATGTAGGCTATCGAATTAATATGAACACCCAAACTATGTTGATTATCTTAGCTGATAGTACATTACAAGTTACTATCAACCACATTAGACAAAATTAAAGAAACACCTGTTCTTTTTTTTCTTTTTTTTTGAATAAAAAGAAATCACTTATTCTCCAAAATCACAGTATACATACAGGAAATACACTCATTCACATAGAATGCATAAATGGCAAGAACCTGGATGAATAGGCAGCATGTACGGAAGAAGCCATATCTCAGGGGGCAGGGGATTATTGCCAGACCATTCAAATGCTCCCAGTACCTATTACAGACCACCAATACCACAACAAATAAACAAATGGACTAAATTGTGGATATATAGAACTCATTCCAACATAAACTAGTAATCAAATGTGAAGGTCAGTTAGACCAACAAGATGAAGGTTAAGTTCTGAACTGATAACCACATTTTCCCCCACGATGTAATTGCAGTAGCACCACCATGGTCCAGAATCCATTTACGCCCAGTCTCCATTGCTCCTTGTCCATCTTTAGCTCCTTCACCAAGCAACCTTAAAGTAACATAAGTCAAGACACTACCAAACATAGTACTTGGGCCCTCAATGTGTAAGCCCCACCCACCATCTTTGTTCTGCAATTAAACATCTCTAAATTAACAAATTTTGGTCCCACATGCAGAAGCTCTACAATAATATGTCCCACAATCTAAATTGATGCTTACCTGATGATTGTAAAGGTATCGACAAATCTCCTTCTTATGCTCATCTGATAAGACTGCATTCAATGCCCCAGTGATAGACAAAGTAATTACCTGATCATTTGATGGGAAGTGTCCAGAATTAAAATGATTATTTCTTTCTGCAATGGATTTATTGTATAAGGAATAAAAAAAATGAATGTTTGCAGTTAACTTTTATGTTCTTGAAGGCAGAGACAATTGATTTAAAATACAATCCACCCATTTCGGGATTAGCTGGAATATTTTCCACAACATACAGTTGCTATTGGCAGCAGCATCAGCACTTACCAGGCCAGGCAATAGAAACATGGGGCCACCATAGTCCCCGGGCCAATGTCCATCATGGGCTTGAAGACTTGAATGGAAATTTATACCCCTTCTTAATGTATTTGTCACTGTCTCCTCAGTCACATCTTCTGTGTCTTTTACTTTGATCTGGGGTAAAACAGCATGACCTGGGTTCTCCTTGGATAACTATTTTTCAGTGAGGAATGATAAATAGTTATAATAAGTGATAACATTTATATATTATATGAAAATAACTTAATAGAAGACTAATGTTTGAGCATTGACAGGCTCATTCACCATTCCCCAAAGAGCAGAGCTAAAAAAACTATTATATGATCATTATCCCTTAAAACTATTATATTAAAACCACTAAACATTAGCTAACTATTGATTCACAGTCTGACTGATGGTTCCAGTGACAGGGAAATGTAAAGAAACAAACAACTTTATCTGAAATGGTAATGATAACACGTAGAACAGTCGATATTTTGAATGATCCTCTTTCATCATGCTTTTCCTCAAAACAGATAATATAATCACTGATGGTCTATCCTTTTCCAGTTGAAAGATTTTAGGATGATTTTCAAAAATAAAATAAAATACATAAATAAATTCAAGGATGCAGATTGATATTCTGGATGACTACAGTAGCAAATCATAAAATCTTTGCCACCATTCCAACTATGGAACGCATACGAAATTCTAGATTCAATTTTTTGTAAGAAACCTTAAATTCTATTATTAGAAACTTAGAACTATGATTATTCTTCAAATAATATTGGACAATATGTCAAAGGGAAAGCCTTTCCGAGAGTCTCCTGCTGTTCAAACTCAATAGCTCTCTAGATGGAACCCACAAAAAAGAATTTTTTACAATCATACCAAGAAGTGGAAACCTGGGGAGGCAAAACACTAAGATGTTCTTTTTTGGATAAATGTATAGGTGAAGGATTATGATTGCATGCCTTCGAACCCAAGTCATTACAATATCTCCTCTATCAGTCCATTAAACAGTAAGAATAATCCAAATTTTAGGATAACTGCAAAGGTTGACGTATTTTCAGGAATACTTCCAATGAGTATTCTTACACTCTTTTCCCCTTAACATTTAAAATGAAAAGAAATAAAAGGTCAATCGTTTACAAGATTTGTCATTGATTACAAGTACATGAATATAACAATATTGTGCAAAGTGTTTACTGCTCCTTTAGCTTAATTTAGTGACACAAATTTTATATTTAGTTGCATACTGACTTGTACTTGTTCATGTTGGCAGCTTTGGAATTTTAAAAGCGGAGTACTTTGTTCAATGAAATTTCAAAAGAAATGGCACTAAAATGATGTGGAGTGAAGGGCTTCTCCTGGATTACAATGATAATAAAAAAAATATTTTAAAAAGAGATTGGCCAAGGAGTCAGCAGCATCCAACCAACATGACAATTAAGCCGGAAACAGTAGATAGCAGCTTGAAAATCATTCAGAAACCAAAAATCACATGTAAATATTCAACGATAAAAGTAGCAGTATCCTAGTGTTTTATCCTCAGAGGCAGCTATCATTGACTCTAAAATTTTGTGGCATTTTCTGAAATTGGAACCAAGAAGGAGATTGAAAAAAGGTATATACTAAAGACAAATCCCCATTTGCTTAGAAATCTCATCCAAGGGAGACAAGAGAGCATATTTAGGAACTCTTCTAGAAGACTCAAAGTGACGCAAACAGGCTGCTATCAATTAGTTTTCCATCCCCCAACTACATAAACACTCAAGAACTTCCCTTTCTCCATCATGGTTTCACAATTCACACCACCACGCAATTCCGCACTAACCCATGGATGACTTAGTCAAACCAGGTCTTTCTGGGGTCAACTTCAACTCTAAAATTTAATATCAAAATATAAAATACATATTCATATTCAAGTCTTCAAGAAAGCACAAGATCCACAAATGAAAACCACATTACTTAAAGTTCAAGTAAGCACTCTCAAAACAAGCAGCAGAGCTTTCATTTTCATCAAACCAATAACGCATGTAAACACACACAGTAAATAATTACCTGCATGCGCATGAGCAGATCGGAGCTGTGTTTCTTAACGAACCGATTGTTGTGAAAGTGCTCGCGAGCTTTCTCGATCTGGAGGAGCTCTTCAGGGGTGCCAAGCTTGGGATCAAACTCCCACACTTGCCTGCCCACATGATTGTTGAGTGTGCGCAGCCACGGGCTCCCTCCCTCCGCAATTTTCAGCTTCCACATTTTCTGGGTTCTTCTGTTTGGTTCCCGAGAAAAACCAAAGCCAGAAAATGAGCTAACTTTAACGAAAAGAAAACAATTACAACCAATACAATACCGAAAGTAGTTTGCTTTTTGGGAGTTTAAGATCTGTGAAGCGAAAGCCTACCAGATTTCGATTATCAGTCAAATATTTGTACTGGTAGAGAAGAGACAGATAGAAAGCGGAAATGCAGAGCTCTCTCTCTCTTCTATCTGTCGTGCTCACTCAGAGTGAGAAAGTATAGATGGGACTCTGAATGAGGCAGGTGGCAGTTGAGAAATTTAAAACAATTTGGATACACAGGCGTGATGAGAGAGAATGGCAGACAAATACACCGTGATTACTTTTGGAATTTTTGTTTTTTCCCATATTTAAGAAGCCACCGAATAGGCATTTTTAGCAATTTTTTTTTTTAAATTGAGGTCTTCTAGAAAACAATTTGTGATTGAATGGTTAGGGGATGAACTCACTAAAGAATTTAAATTTTAAATTAATAATTAATAATTTCAAGGACAATAATGTGACCTTCTAGATGCATAAAGTATGAGGGGCTCCATGTTCTAGAATGTGATGTGCATGGCCATTAACTTGTGGCACACCACACTTTTGTTGGTTGCACAAATCTCACGGCCTGGTGATCCGGGTCGAGGGGATATGCGTTAACACGTGGCTTCCTTCTTTTGAGTGCGGTGCGATTGTGCGCGGGCGTGCCAGCACGGTCTACCGTGCGTCGAAATGTGATTTGGATGGAAGTGGTTATGTGGTGCGCCTGTTTGGATCTGACTTCTAATCAAACGATTATGGCCGAGAGAGGAACTGATCTCGGCCGTCAGGTTCACGACCTGAGCTACAAGGCCGTTTAGTGGTGGTGTTGGTGGTGGGTTTTGGGCGGTGCTCCGGCGCGTTGCTCAGTGAGCGACGGTCGTATGATATATGGGGTGAATGAAACGATAACAGAGATGGTGCTCCGGCGCCTTGAAAATCAAGGGTCGTATGATATATTGATGAACGAATTTTCCTTACAATCTAACGCTACTCCTAAGAAAGCAAGTAAAGGTGTTGAAAGTGCATTACAGGAAAATATAAGTTGCTCAGTGGGAGGCTTTTGGTTTGGTGTTTGAACCCTTTGAATGTAGCTTGAGCCTTGTATTTATAGGGAGAGTCCTTGGAGTAATCGAGGCTGAAAATCTGCATGGTGGAGCCTGATTAGAGCAAGTGGGTAGTCCAATCGACATTTGGGATCTTGAAGCATGGTGGTGTGACCCCATAAATCTCGGCAAATCTCAGCCGCCGCCCTGATCGTGGGCTCTGCGCCTCTGGCCGTGGGGACGCGTTTATTGTTCTGATAGTTGATGACCTAATCTCTCAAGTTGCAAGAACTCTCGTGAGAATGTTCGTGTCTAATCACTCTAACTCCTGTCACCAAATCCTGACTTCAGTTATTTCCCACCTTCCCTCGTGCATTAAATGCTTATTTGTGGCCAGTGGGTTTGCTGCAATAAACAGAGGCATTGCTTCATTAAATGAAGCGTGGGACCCTGCTGTCACTTGATGGTCTGACTTTAACACCTTTGGCCGTGATTTTGTTCGGCCTCGGCCTCAGCCTATAATCGAGGCCGAGATGATCATGCCTTCGCAACTTTTTAGGAAGGCCAAACATCTTGGCGAAACGCTGTGTTTCAGTTTCACGAGTAGGTGCTAGGGCCGAGAAAAAGGGGCTCCTTCGGTCAGTTCATGGCCGTGATTTATTAGGCACAAACAACTCCTCAGTTTGTTTTGCTACCATTAGCATAATGGTTTGATTAAAGTTTTCATATTTTAAGTGTTTATAGCTGAATTGGTTAAAGAGTATTTATTCAAGTGGATTCGATTATCTCTTCTTCCAATATCACTTGTACTAAAATATAAAATAAAAAACTTTTCCAAACTTTTTTTTTTTGTTATCTGTAGGGTATGGGAATCATAGAAGTTCGAATAAATTATTGGTTGTGAAATGAAGTATTGAAATATAAGGATTTGATTGTCTCACTGTCACGTGTATTGGAGGAATTGTATTGAGATGTCTTATTTTGGGAGAAATTGGGTTCTTTTCAGGTGGGATTGGTTGCACCTTAGTATTGTTAGGCCATCTCTAACCATGGGCCATAGGCTAAAAAAAAAAATTGGCCAAATTTGGAGGGTCACATTTGGCCTTTTAGCCCTCCAACTAGGCTACTTGTAGCCCAGCTTCGACCTTGGCCAAATTTTTCTGTGGGCCCAACACATGTGTGTTTCCAAGAAGAGAAAGTATCACGCGTGGGCAAGAGCACGAAACATCTTGTGTAATTGCATATCCAATAGCCAATATTAAGGGCGCATTGACATCGTCAAGCTAGCCGTCAGGGTTTTTTATTTTTTAATAACCTTTTTAAATGTTTTCAAATTTGTTTTGTTTATATATATATAATTGGTTTCTGACTGTGGGAGGTCAGAACCATTGATTGAAAAGTTACTTTTTTTATTTAAAACCTTTTTACATGTTTTAAATTCGTTTTGTTTAAATATATATATATAAAGTACACTGTTTGTGCCTAATAAATCTCGGCCGACGAAGCTGACCGAAAGGGACTTCCTCTCGGCCCTAGCGCCTACCCACGGCCATGTTGTTCGCTTCCTTTCGTTAAAAACAAAGGTGAGCTTATAAGGCAAGGTCATCATGGCCTCGGTGATACTAGCCGAGAACAAAGAAAGTAATAACTCCTCATATGCACGACCGAGATAGGAAAATCAAGCGGCGTCGCCACATGGCGTCAAGGTCCCACGCCTCATTTAATGAAGTGACGCCTCTAACTACAGCAGAAGACCCACGTCACATAAGAGCATTTAATGTGCAGGAGAGGAGAGGAAGTGATTAAAGTCAGGATATGGCGAGTAAAATCAGGGATTAGGTGCGAAAATCTCACAACTTGTAAGATTAAGTCACCAACCATCAGACCAGGGCATTAAATGCTCCTCCAAGGCCTGTGACGCAGAGCCCACCATCAGGGCGGCGGCCGGGGTTTATGGCACACCACCATGCTTCACATTCCCAAATGTCGATTCGACTACCCACTAGCTCTGATCAACCTCACCATGCAGATTTTCAGCCTCATTGTCTTCTCAGGACCTTCCCTATAAATACCAGGCTCCAACTACATTTAAAGGGTTCAACACCAAACACAAGCCTCCCACGGAGCAGATTATATTTTCATGTCATTTACTTCCTATCATTTATCTTCTTGTAATGCACTTTCAATACTTTTACTAGTTTTCTTAGGAGTAGTGGTAGTTTGTAGGAGAATCCATTCATCAATATATCATACGACCCTTGATTTTCAAGGCCCCGGAGTAACATTTTTGTTACTCTTTCGTCCATTTCATATATCATACGACCATCGCCACCCAGCGACGTGCCGGAGCACCACCTAAAAATCACCATCAACATCACCATTAACGGCCTTGTAGCTCAGGCTGTAAACCTGACGGCCGAGATCAGTTCCTCTCTCGGCCACAGTCGCTCTGATTAGAAGTCAGACTCAAACAGGCGCACTACTCATCTATTCACCCAATCGCATCATCCTCAAAACGCACGGTAAACCGTGCTGGCACGCCCGTGCACAACCGCACCGCGCCAAAAAAGGACGACCCCGTGTTGACGCAGACCCCTTCGGCCTGGAGCACTAAGCCGCGAGATTTGTGAGGCCAACATACACATGTCATATATGGAATATTGTCTCTAAATAGTAGTTTAATTAAATTAAACAATACATAGTTTCGAAATGCATGAGTGTTGTACCATAGTTTTTCTCAAAATAATAAAATATAAAGTGCCCTAAAATATAGCCATGCATGGCTGGAGATGGAAAATTTTAACCCTACATTACATTTAGCCCTACGACTGAAGATGTCCTTATAGGTACAGATACATGAACACATGTTTGCAAGTGTCAGTATTACAAGAATACGGATACATATATTATGTCGTGTTAAAAACAAATATGTTATTTACATGACACAAAGTTTGGTACCTGGAGTTCTTAGGATCACAACCTCAACAGAATTATGATGTCTTGGAAAAGAAAATCGCAAACATATAGAGGCCAAGAATCCTTATCAACAAGAATAATAGCGTATATGATGTAATCAATCACGTAAGGATAGATGTAGAAAAAATAAGCACGACTCATGATTCATGAAGTCCGTAACAATGACATCCACGCTCCTTGTCCTTCACATTTAATGCAATCATCAACATCTCCAAACCATCCAAATCCTGTCTACACTTCCATCATCATCATCATCTTCATATGCAAACTTTGCAATCAACTTCCGACATCAATACTAGAGAGATGTGCTTATCTTCTAAAGAACAACTTTTAGATTAATATTGTTACTACAAAACATGCTCAAAAGGACCATTTGGTATGAAATATGAGAGGAAAAGAATTTGTATTTGAATGACAACCTCATTTGATGAGTTGCCAGGCTGCCAGCCAAAGAGTGGTTGGAAGCTATAAAAGCTTGTATGTCGAAGCTCCTAAGCATTGGTGCCCTCCTCCTTTTGTTTGGTACAAATGTAAATGTGGATGGTATGTACTTGCAAACAGCATTTATATCATATTAGTGCTAGGGGGGGCTCTTGAGAAGATTTGATGGTTCTTGGATAAAAGGTTTTTCTTACAACGTAGGTGTTGGCTGGCTTGGGAGCTGAATTATGGGGTCTATTTATAAGGGCCTTTCTCTTTTCTTTTCTTTTCTTTTTTTTTTATTTTTTATATATATATATACAAAAATTCTCTTATGCAGTTGTCCGGAGGTTATTATCGTGCAGGCGCTATGTATCTTCTACTATCCTTCCCTGTTTTCCTCTCTGTTTATAATGGCATCTGCACGATAATAATGTGCTGATATCTGGATGAGAGAATAACTGCATATATATATATTATTTTATGAGGGCCTCTTGCTTAGGATGAAGGGTTTCAACATATTTTGGTTGAATGTGATTCAAACTCTGTAGTTGGTCGCTGTTGTTTTGGTTGAATGGATGATTACAATCATCGATCTTTCTGCATTAAGAAAACAAACTAGTTCTTGGTCTTTTGTAAATATATTTGAATCAAATTAATTGTTAGTCAAATAATATTTATTTTCTTAATTCGAAAGATTTTTTTTGTTGTTGAAATAAGGCGAATACTGAAAGAAGTTTTAAGTTCAAATTTTCCATCTTAAAAAAAAAAACAAGTGATTGATGATACTCAAATTATGTAACTGTTTAGACTAAGATTTTTTTTCATCCATGAGCTTATGGAAGATGGGCCTTTAAAGAAGAAGGCACTTAAGAAAGAAGAAATCAAGGCACATGAATCGCAAACCAACACAAATGTTTGGATAGGGATGAGAGACCAAGCTTTTTGGAAAATGGTAGGGGTTTGCCTCATCGTTGAAACATATAAAGGGAAGCTTGCTTACTTAGTTCTTTGCTCGAGAATGAGTAAGCTCGACCATACCAAACTGACCGGATAGTTTTTGCTTCATTGAGGAAGAAAACAGAAGCGTTGTCTCATCGAATGAGACGTTGAGGTCAACGATGAAGTTAGAACAGCACCAGCCAAGGCAGCCGAGGTTCATCTTTTCCACCGCCCAAATTGTTAGAATGATGCTAAAGATCATATTTTTCACCACTTATTTTGACCAATCACAAGTGAAAGCGTGCAAGGAAAGCCATAGAGCTTATTAGAAGCATGTCAGGAGCTCAACTAAGATTGCCAATTTGGCCAAGAAAGATGTGAAGTCTATAAATAGAAGTAAAAGGAACAAGGGTCCAACACCAATCAACTCAAAAGCCCCTCAACGCGTAAAAAAACCCTTTTTATATTTTTATCAAATAATTCCTAGTTTTCAATGTTTTTCTTTAGGGTTTAGGATTTAGGGTAACTCTCGTTAAAAAATCTCATAAACCGTTCTAAGTTCGTGGGCAGTCCCCAATTTGATCGTTCATTTTATATATCAACAAGAGTTTCTTTGTTTATCATTTTCAAAGCAAATTCTTGAGCACCATCCAACCCATCTAGATACCTATGGATATCCGCATTTCCCTAACTATCTCAACCCACTAAGCTACTAAGCCCAATGCCACCATCAAGCTACCGAGATCTGTGACACAATCAAACCACACGCTCATTCTAAAGGCCTTGTAGTCGAGGCTCAGAACCTTTAGGTCGAGAATTTGTTCCTCTATTGGTCACAGTCATTCAACAAGAAGTCAAGATCAACAACACACCCATCACTCACTCGTACCTACGACAATTTCTGGCCACGGTACTGGCACGCTACATACACATCACTTAAGAATGACATCTTTATTACCCAATCTGTTGGACCTGCTTGATTATTTTAATTTGAAATAATTGTCAAGTGGCCGAAAAGATTCGGAGTTCACTGTAATGTGACTCACAATCTATAGTCTAATCACTATACATTCTACATTCTTCTTTCTTTTTTGCCAATACCACTCAAATATTTTCTATTGGTTCTTTTATATTTAAAAGAAAAAATAGCATCCTCCCATATCATTTTATTTTTGTTGAAAATTTGTCTCTTTTCTATCATCACTATTTCTTCTTTTTTGTCACATTGGAAGGAGTCGAATTGTTGACATATCCCTCTACCCTCTCTTTATCATTGACTAACTTTAAAGACTAACATTGTGTGATGTTTCATCTTCGCGATAACATCTTTACATACATACATAAATATATATATATATATATAAATACAGTGAGCTTTGGTTGTGGGATCCCTCAAATTAGCTTATTTGAGGGACACCCTAGTAGAGCCCACCATACATTGTATTTCATTAATCCAAATGTCTATTTTGTAGGTATTCATTTGAAGATCATATCTACAAAAAATCACTTGAATTCGATATCATTTGACCACTCAATTAAATTATTGAAATTTTAGTACTTTCTTGAAGCACTACGTTCATTGATTTTGTAGGACACAATTAGATGTCTAAACGGTTACTGATTTGTCTAATTTTTTGTAAGGATGATCTATGAATGAAGACCTAAAAAATAGATGGTTTGGATGATTGGAAAAAAAAAATGTATGATACCCTAAAAGGCTTATTTGAGGGATCCTTCAATAGAAATGGACTATATAATATACAGTTATTTTCTCTTTCGGATGTCTGCACGTTATTACTGTGTAGATGTCGTTGTAAACAAAGAGGAAAGCAGGGAGGGTAATAGAAAATATATGGCGTCCACATTGTAATAACGTCCAAATGTTCTCATAGGAGAATTTATATATATATATATATATATATATATATATATATATTTCAAAGATGACATGAAACTTTGAATAGATTTCGGAGATAGCATGAAATTTTCCAGAGATGGAGTGTGCAATAAAAATAATATATAGAAAATGACAAAATTGGGTAATATGGGGCATGCCATGTGAATGACTTTGTAAACACGAAAATCCTGCGACAAATGAGACAAAAACACGTGTACAAAATAATATTTGTATTAATGAAATTTAGGGTTACAATCTCTATATGAAATCCTCTAATTTGATCTCCAAAGTGTTTAAAGAAAATTTGTGTTTGATACAAGGGTCATAGAGACTTGATCTTGATCAAACGGGTAGCACAAGGCTTGTTTGGTGATTGGATTTTTCTAGGGTGGAGGAATCGGCACGTATTTGTTGTGCTTGGTGGCTCTTCCAAAGTGAGGTGAAGAATGCAGAGAGTTTTCTGTTTCTTCTGAGTGGTTGGTCTGTCTAAGCCTTTTTTTTCCAAGGTCCTTTCTTCTGAATATGAGCCTGGTATTTATAAGCACAGAATTGGGCCTTGGTTTGGAATCCTCAATCTGAATCCCTTGATTTGTGGGATTGATTTTTGATTTGATTTCATTTGAGCTAATTGATTTAATTTAGCTCTTAGTTGAGTCAAAATCCTTCATTTAGAGAAATTAACTCGTGATTTGGGAAGATGACCAAATAAGGATAATTTATTCCTTTTTGGCATATGATTTCATTTGATTGATGAAGCTCTTAGACGCTGACATGTGCATCTCCGGTTCACACTTTTGTCTGCATGAGTCATGTGCCACGTCTATTTGTGTGGGATCTACGAATTTTCCAGTTATCTTTGACAAGTCAAATTTTGAATTTCGAATATTGACTATAAATTAGTAAACTTTTATTTCACTAAAATTTTCATGTCTACAGACTTATTTGTAAAACCAATCTACCTTGCTTTTCTCGACTCATTGTTGAATTTCTCTTCAGTTTGTTGAAAAGAAAAATGAGAGAGTTGATTATGGTTTTAATAAATGGTAGAACATGTTTAATTAGCACTATTTTTACATTCAATTTTCATAATATTGAAAGAAATTTCAAGTTCGAATTTCCCACTTAAAAAAATACAAGCAATTGATACTATTTTAATTATGTAACGTGACTCACATTGATGTTATGATATGTTTACTAATCCGTAATTAGATTATGAGGAATTGAATTGAGGATGAATTGAATTGGAGGAGGAGTTGGATTGAGGAGAATTATATTCTGGATTCCTATTGAAGTTGTTTACTAAACCATATGGATTGAGGGGAGTTAGATTCCATATTCCTATTGAAATTGTTTACTAAACCATATGGAATTGGGATAGGAGTGGTTCTAATTACTAAAATGTCATTGTTGTTGGGTTAAAGTAGATGGCAAATTTAGAAAATTTAAAATTGTGTGAGGATATAATGGGTAAAAAAGATGAATTCATAATGGGATAGTTCTTCATGAATTAGATTACCACCTCCCACCCAAGAAATGAATTCCTCCAAAATTAGGAATTCAATTCCTAATTTTGTGTGGGCCCTACTTACTTTTTAATTCCTTGATGTGAAGCAAACGAAAAAAATCCTCCATAGGTGGAATTCAATTTCTAATTAGTAAACACACCATTAGAGTCTATCAAAGTCTCTGTAGTCAAATCACTCTACATTATTCTCTTTCTTTTTTTGGCCAATACTACGCAAATATTTATTTTTCTATTAGTTCTTAATATATATATATATATATATATATATATATATATATATATATATATATTGTAGCATCCTCTCGCATCACTTTTTGTTCTTTTTTTTGTGAAAATTTGTCTCTTTTCTATCATCACTATTTTCATGTACTAGTTAAAGAAAAATGAAGATATAAATTTTAGCCCCACAACAAAGGGTCGGAATAAAGAATCACTAGTCTCCACTCCACCTCTTACATACGCCATCAATCACATTGTTAACACCTTCAATCATAATATTGCATTAGGAATCGAAATTTTTCTGAAATTTAGGGTAGTTCAACTAATATTGTTCTTTTTTGTTTAAATATGAAACTAATGGGTGTTTGATTATGTTTGTTGTGGTTGCTAAGAACGAAAGGTCGTGTGATGTCTTCTTATTTTTTTGTTACTTTGGAAGGAGTTGAACTGTTGACATATATCCTAATTCTAACTCATTTTACATTTTCTCGTCATTTGGACTAACTTTAAAGACTGATGTTGTATGATATTTCATCTTAGAGATAAGCTCTTCAGTTTATATATTTATTTATTTTATTTTATTTTCTTTAGAGATGATATGAAACTTTGAATAAATTTCGGAGATAACATAAAAAAATTTAGATATAAAAATGTGCAATAAAAATAATATGCAGAAAGAGACAAAATTGGGTAATATGGGGCCATGCAATGTGAACAACTTAGTTGTAAAACTAATTTACCTTGATTTTCTTGGCTCATTGTTGAATTTCTCTTTAGTTTGTTTTTTTTTTTTTAAAGATTTGATTGTGATTTTAATAAAAGGTAGAACATGTTTAAATATTACCATTTTTACATTGAGTTGTTTTAAACATAATCTCCAATGATCATTGTGAATTATTGATAGTATGTCTCATGTTGCGTATGAGAATTGTTTTTACGGTAGTGCAACATTTACAAATTCCAAGTCACAAAGTTTTTGTGTTCTCAAGAAAGGTCAATTTCATACCTCCCTCTCTACATCTTTTCTAGATTTGGCTCTAATAGGAACACTAGCTCAACTTGTAATACTTTTTAATGCCTCAAGACTTACACCTTTCTTTACGGGACTAAAAGCACCTCGTCTTATAAAAACTTGGCTCATACTACCGATTTAGCTTGGATTTAGGTATGTTTTGTGTGATCTTAATTAATGCGTTTCTTCAACGATTCTTGCAACCTACTTTGTTAGAATTAGTTAATGTTAATCATGTTTAGTTTAGTCATGAGTTAATCATTGTGATCACATTGTTATAAACACTAGTAGAGCTCTTTTTGTAACTGTCTTGATTCATTCAAATACAGTGAACAACTTTTCCTCTTCTACGCTTCTCTCTCAATTCTTCATAGTGTCACGGGATGACTTTTTCAGAGTCTTCCTTCCATGCGGCCTTAGACTTGATCGCCTCTCGAACAAGCTAAGTCAGCCTTCCTTCCTACAAAATAAGATTGAACCAAGCAAGAACACAAAGACAAGAGCAAGAACGATAAGAACGCACAAGAGAGTTTGGGAGAATATATGCTTGTATTGCTACTCAATGCTTTACAAGTTGTGAGGTGAGGATACACAATGAGACATCCTCCTTATATAGAGATTCTAGCCCACCTACCACCACAATGGAGGGCCAGGATCGATACAATCTCACCAACTGGAATCTACCTACTACTGTACATTGAATCTAGACATGTGGGCTAAAAGGTCTAGCATGATCCATCCGACGGGCTGGGCCTTGAGCTTCTCTTATGGGCCTTGACCTTTACGAATGGATCCTCTAGGTTGGCCCCATAGTTGTTGGGTTGAGCCTTCAACATGCCGGCCATGACATTCTCCCCCACCTAATCCGGTGACGTCCTCGTCACCGAGGTAGTTCCCTCTCGTTCGAATGCTTGGATCTTGTCCTTGTACTGCCACAAGGACTCTTCTTTCTCCCAATTTCCTTCGGACTCTGGCAGGCCCTTCCATTTGACAAAGTACTCAAAGTATCTCGGTACACCTTTGCGTCGCACCTCGTGCTTGGCCATGATGCACTCGACCTCCCTGTCAAATGAAGTTACCATTAAAGGTGGAGCTCATTGAGACTCCCCATGACTTGGCTCCTCGGGGTCAGCATGGTAAGGCTTGAGATTGCTCACGTGAAACATTGGATGAATCTTCAATCGTGGCGATAGTTTCACACGGTGAGCATCTCTTCCCACGGTTTGGAGGATAGGAAATGGGCCCTCATATCTCCTTAGCAACGCCTTATGTACCTTTCTAGTGGACTTGTGTTGAGAGGGGTTGAGCTTCACAAAGACCAGATCACCTGGTTGAAATACAACATCTCACCGATGTTTGTCCACCCATTTCTTCATCTTCCAAGTTGCCTTCTCCAATTGAGCACGAGCCAGCTCATTAGTCACCTGCCAGTCTTTGGCCATCTTGTATGCAGTAGGGCTACTACCCGTGTAGCCTGACACCACTGTGTTCGGTGTCATAGGTTGTTGTCTAGTTGCCAACTCAAAAGGACTTGACCTTGTCGACTCCGATCGCTGCAAGTTGTACAAGAACTGAGCAACATCCAACAACTTTGCCCAATCTCGTTGGTAGTGCCTCAAGTGTAACTCCAACAATGCATTCACCTGTTCCGTCTGACCATCTGTCTGTGGGTGAAAGCTGGTAGAGAAGTTCAATTGTGAGCTAAGTAGCTTGAAGAGCTCCGTCCAAAGTTTACCAGTGAAGCAAGTGTCACGGTCACTGATAATACTTTTGGGGATCTCCCAATACTTCACCACATGCTTCAGAAACAAGCATGCAACTTCCTCCGCTTTGCAATCTGTCGGTGCGGGGATGAAGATAGAACACTTGGTGAACCTGTCAACCACCACTAAAATTGAGCCACACCCTTCTGACTTAGGTAGACACACGATGAAGTTCATGGACAAACTCTCCCATGGTCTGGTTGGAACAGGAAGTGGCTTTAGCAACCCACCCAGCTGCTTCTACAAGGTCTTGTCATGTTGGCATACAAGGCAAGTCCGCACGAACGAGTCTATATCTTCCCTCTCTTGAACGATATACCTCCGCTCGGTGTCATTGAGCTTTCGTCTCTCGAAAGCTAATGGGTGTCCATCCTACATGAGTACACCACCAATAGCAAAATCAGATGCATCAGTGTGTACCTCAAAAGGTTTGCTAAGATCAGAAGGTCTTAACACTGGTTCCTCCTTAATGGCATGATCCACTTCTCTCTTAGGTTGTAAGGTGTTGGGCAGCTCCTTGGGCATGACATCTGCAAACTCTTTAAGGACTGCCTCCACAGCTTTTGGGTCTGGTTGGACTTCATTCTCAACTGTATCCATCTTCACAGTTGTAAGGAACGTCGGTTCGCCCTTCTTCCAAGACTTGGAAAATTGCATGGTTGACAAAAGCTTTGACTTGCCTTGTTGCCTCACCATAGGCACCATGCATGGCATTGCTCCACCCAATGCACATAGTATTGTAAAATGGAATGAGAAATGCTTTTACCTTGTCCATGAACTCCATTCCTAGCACGACATCCTAGTCATCCATTGAGATCACGGAGAAGTCAGCTACTCCCTTCCAAGTAGCAATGAGAGCTCCACACCACGAGCTACTCCATCAATTGGTTTGGCAGTTGAATTCACCGTCTTCATGCTGCATGCTTCCTTCAAGACTCGACACCTAAGTCTCTTTGCTTCCTGCACTGACATAAAGTTGTGCGAGGCACTCGTATCCACCAGAGAACGAGTTGTCTTGCCATCCACCATGGCGTCGTCAAACATCACTCCTTTAGCTTGAACCTGTGGTTGAGAGACTTTGGCCTGTAGGGCATTAAAGCGGTGAATGGCCCCCATTCCTGCTTCCCTGTCGGCCTCCTCTTCCTTCTCTTGGTTCATAGCATTCAAGGCTTTCTCTGCAGACAATCCCGCATCATGTGAGCTCTATCGCACAAGTAGCAAGCTAGCTTCGACTTGTCTTTCCCCTTGTCACCTTTGTCATTCTTCTTCACGGATGACTTGTGACTGTCAGACTTGTCTCTTGACTTGCTACCTTCTTTTGGCTTGTGGTCTCCCCTACCGGATCCACTACCACTTTTCTTTCCTTTGAACTTGGAGTCGCCTTGATCATTCCTCTTGAACTCAATAAGAGACTCAGTTGTAGCAATTGCCTCTGAAAAGGTTTGGACGTGTCTCCTTTGTAACTCCAGCTTGGCTCAAGTCTGTAGGCCACTCATGAAGTACATGAGCTTGTCTTCATCTTTCATGCTAGGCACCTCGAACAACATGTTGATGAACGTGGCGACAGAGTCCTTCACGCTCCTCGTTTGCTTTAGCTATCTCAGCTTCTCCTTTGCCTCATACTTGGCATTCTCTGGATAGAAATGCAACATAATATCTTTCTTAAACTCATCCCAAGTCTCAAGTGTAAACGTACCTTGATTGATCTCCATGGATTGACGACGCCACCACATGAGAGCATTGTCGGTGAGAAACAACGTTGCTGTAGTAATCTTATGGTCATCATCCTCTAGCTTGAGGTACTTGAAATACCTTTCGATATTCCACATAAACGTGTCCCGCTCATTCGCCTCCCTATTCCCATTATAGGATTTGGGCTTGAAAGAATCTAACACCTTCGGTTCCTTCGAAGTCCGGATCTTGTTCAAGACAGCTTCCTTGCACAAGGCCCAATCTCCCTTCACATCCTTCACCTCATCACGAAGCGCAGTAAGCTCTACTAAGAAGTGATCTAGCTTGGTTTAGACATCTAGCCTGATGATGTCTAGCTCGGAGTTGAAGGCTCCTTGGAATTGGCCTTGAAGCTCTTCCACCACAGCTTCGAAGCCCACCTTCGTAAGGATGTCCTCCTCGAGTCTCTGATCAAACTCGTTCACGGCATTCTCCATCTTAGAAAGCCGCCTCTCCATCGTGGCTACGACATCTCTAGATCGTTCCTTCTTTGATTTGCCCCCACGCTCCATATTCACCTTGGACATATCCGTCTCAATATCAGATCCGCTCTTTGACATGTTTCTTCGAATGATTCGAGCTTTAGCTCTGATACCAACTGTCACGGGATAACTTTTTCGAAGTCTTCCTTCCGTGCGGCCTTAGACTTGATCGCCTCTCGAACAAGCTAAGTCAGCCTTCCTTTCTACAAAATAAGATCGAACCAAGCAAGAACGATAAGAATGCACAAGAGAGTTTGGAAGAATATATGCTTTTATTGCTACTCAATGCTTTACAAGTTGTGAGGTGAGGATACACAATGAGACATCCTCCTTATATAGAGATTCTAGCCCACCTACCACCACAATGGAGGGCCAGGATCGATACAATCTCACCAACCGGAATCTACCTACTACTGTCATCAACCGTAGTCTACCTACTACTGTACATTAAATCTAGACATGTGGACTAAGAGGTCTAGCATGATCCATCCGACGGGCTAGGCCTTGAGCTTCTCTTGTGGGGCTTAACCTTCACGAATGGATCCCCTAGGTTGGCCCCATAGTTGTTGGGTTGAGCCTTCAACATAAGGGCCGTGACAATAGGCAGTACCTAACTTGCCAAAACAAAACCACCCAATATTTATTTATTTCTTTTGATTAATGTCACCCTATATTGCGTACCTTTTTTTAGCATAGAGATTGAGGATCTTGCCTTGCTGGCCCTAGCAAGAGTGGGCCCCACGGTCAGTTTTTGAAAAAAAAGGGCGCAATTTTTGCTAACTTTTTCAATTGCAATGACCATTGAGGATCTGCCACGTGGCACCCTCAATGGCAATGGCCTAATGGCTAGTTCCCAATTAGCTGACTTTTTTTTTTCTTTTTTTTCATCACCTTGTCCTTAAAAAATCTCTCAATTACTCCAAACATTTGTACTTGTTTGTCTATTTTCATTTTGCTCAAAATTGTTGTTCCATAGCATGGCTCAAAAATAAATTTTTGTGTTGCTTTTTTTATGATTTTTATCACAAATAAAATAACAATAAACAAAAATAGCAAGTTTTGAGTTTTAGCCCGTAGCCCCCTCACCACCACTAGAACCATAAAAAATTTGAGAGGCTGGATTTTGTGAATAGTGCCATTTTGAGTGGCTAAAACAGCACCTAGCCCCTTGCTCTTGCATTAGACATGCTCTAATATAGAAGATTTCTTGTAGTGTAAGCTCTTACATGTTGTTTTCTTTGGCTTCGACTCTAACAAAGTGATAAAACGAAATAAATAGTTAAAGTTGGTGTTATGTGATGATTTTAGATCATGCAATGTATCTTGTGATGAAATCATTTATTGTCATCTGAATGGACCAAAAAAAAAAAAGTGTTTTCGTATATACTATTGCAATTTTTTTATTATTATCGTTGTTCTTGTTTGTAGGTTTTTATTTGTTCATATATTTAGGTTTATTTTGAATCTTATTCTATATATATTAAAAAGTCCTTTATATAAGATAAATGGTCCAAAATCTTCAAAATTGGACAAACTGGTCCAGTCACTGTCGAAAAGTGACTGAACCGATTTGTCAAATTTTGGAAGTGCTGGACCATTTTGTCTTCCTGCCCTTCTATATATCTATGAAATATTTAGGGAAAATATTGTCATTTTATCTAGTCATCAAAATTTAAGAAATTTTTTGGCAACTCTATAGCTTGCATAATAAAACTTGAAAGTGGGCCATAGTTTCATTATGTTCTCTTTTTCCTCTTTTTTTTTTGGGTCATTCGTTAGGAGGGGGAGGGGGAGTAATATATTAGGTTGTCTCAAGATTATCTCTTACGCGACTCGAACCTGAGTGTACTTTGGAAAGGAGAAGTAACACATTAGGTTACCTCAAGATTGTCTTTTACGTGACTCAGTTGTCTTTCTTGTGTGATTGTGTATAATACGAAGTATTAAACGAGAAAATACTAAATTCTTTATAAGGATAATAACTTTGAAAAAGTAAAAAATCAAAGAGAAAAATGTATTGAGATATTTCTTTTCAACTCTACAAAAATGTTCTACAATAAAATGTCGAAGTTTTAGTTAGGTTACTTATGTACATGATGCACTGGGGAATACAGGAGGACGAGGATTATTAATGTTGATTTGATTATACAAGTACAGGCCCACTAAAATAACAATAGTATTTAATAAAATTACTAAAACTGGAAAGGGTGATGTGTTGCTGAACTGATAAGTCGGTAGTGCAGGACGAATGTGGTGTCATTGTCGTTGGGTATACCTACTGATGTCGTTTAAGAGATACTTGGGTCCCATGAATGCCCACCAGCTTGATTGGAATCGAGACGTATTTTTCATGTTGTTAAACTTTTAATTTCTAGATAAAATAAGTATAGCATATCAATTATCAAAATGAAATAAAAGAACATTTTTCAATATAGCAACTTGAAAAATAAAAATAAAAATAAAAACCAAGAACAAGAATCTTGATGAGAAGAGCTTATGAATTATTTTACGAGTCTTACAATTTCAAGAATGTTTTGACTGTACTTGTATCAAATATTAAACAACTAACGATAGAGTAACAATTTTCATTTTATATATTTTAAAAAATACAATAGTTTGCCTCTTGCATCCGAGTTCGATTCTCCTCTTCTATCTAGTTTAAAATAGTTTATTATTGATCAATCCTTCAAAGTCAAGGCTCAACTATTAAACAACTAATGATAGAGTAACAATTTTCATTTTATAAATTTAAAAAACACAATAGTTTGCCTCTTGCACCCGAGTTGAATTCTCCTTCCCTATCTAGTTTAAAATAGTTTATTATTGATTGTATATTAGTTTCATTTGTTCATATTGAAATTCACTCTTAAGTTTCATTTATTTCTAACAACTAGATATTACAAATGCAACCCCATGGTGGGTTTCTGTTCAACTTCACAACCCCATAAAGCAATGGCCCAAATACTTTTGGGCCCTTTCATTATTGTCTAATCTTGATGAATAACAGATTAATTGCATTGCAGGAAGACTTGTATTTTCCTCATCCCTGTTGCAGGACTCGTTCTGGGAGCATCTTAACAAGTTTGGGGAGCTTCTTCTAAAGCGATGTCCTTTCTCTAAGCCAAGACAAAAGGCTCTCGACACTGTAATGCACCATATGTTTGACCGTTGAAGGTTTTTAAAATTTCAACCTTTTTCTGTTTTAATATTTTGGCCCTTTTCTTGTATTTATTATGGGAGTTACAATTATTTAATTTTCAGGTTTTATTTTTATATTGAATGTCTTAATTTTCTCATTTATTGTAGTGGAGGTTGCATGTCCTTGGATGCTTATAAAAGGTCACTCCTCCTTCACATTTGACACACCACAATCTGATTTCTCTCTTCTCCTATTTTCATACTTTTTCTGCTTTCGATTATTATTTTTGGGCAACAGTTTTGTGATTTGGAGACATTTGTCCGACTATGAACATACTCATAGCAGACCTTGAGCTTGTGTATAAGGGATCGTATCTAAAAGTCTTGTAGACCGTCAATACATGTACGTATGGAGTCTACAAAGGCTTTAGGACAATGTCCTTGATGTCAGGTACTGACGGTCTACAAGACTCCAAGATACGACCTCCAATACACAAGCTCAAGATCCGCTATGAGCACGCTCACAGTCGGATAAATGTCTCCAAGTCACAAAACCGTTGCCCAAAAATAATAATCGAAAGTAGAGAAAGTATGAAAGTAGAAGAAGAGAGAAGTCAGATTGTGGTGTGTGATAAGCATATATTTTTTATATATTTTGTACCTCTTTTACCTATTTATTTATTGTTATCCTTGATTTAAATTGTTTGTTTTAATAAGTTTCGTGAGATTTGTGAAGGATTTGTGGAAATATGATAAATTGAGCTAAAAAAGGGCAAGAAGATGAAGATTTCGTAAAATCAAGTAAAGAAGCCAAATCATTCATTTTGTCACGAGTGTTGTCAAAGTTCCTAGTTCAAGATGGTTCAAGTCTTATCCAAGTCAAACAAGGAGAATCAAGAAGACCTAGATTAGTAGGAATCCTATTTTTATAATAATTGTAATTATATCTCGGATTTCTAGGAGTCCTATAAATAGGGAGTTTCGGCCATTGAGAGAAGAACCTCGCGCCATCAAATTCCTACGAACAGTGTGTTTCAAATGTGAAGGAGGAGTGGCCTTTTATAGGTATCTAATAACATGTAACCTCCACCACATTAAACCAGAAAATTAAGGCAATAAATAAATAAAAAACTGAAAAATTAAACAATTGTAACTTACATAATAAATAAAAGAAAACAGTCAAAGAATTAATATAAAATTTAAAAATTAAAACCTTAAAGTTTTAAAAACCTTTTAAATGTCAACACCATATTCACCCTATGAGGATGAATATGGTTCAATGCTAAAGAAGGCTCTCATCAAGAACACACAGGTACTGAACCCAAAATCAACCTTTGTGAAGTAAATAAAGTTGTTTACTCTAAGTTTCTGTAGCTACAACTACACATTCATAAGTTTCTAACTTCGGCTTGATGTCGGTTCGAAGATTAGAGAAGATTGCCCAGAAAATGAGAAATGGTATCGCCAAATTTCCAAAGGTGGATGGCCCTTGTCCACTCAAGACCAGGCTTTGGCTTGTTTCGGATTGTAGTGCACAAGGTTTGAAGGTAATCAATGCACCGTGCAGCAAAGGTTTTGAACTTTTGAGCAATTACCCAATGGAAAATGGAGATTTTCCTCAACAAGTATAAAGCCACACACATGTATTAAAGAAAGTATTTTAGTAGAGGTTAATACTCTCGTTATCGGAATTGTCTTGCCTCATTTTCAATTTAGACCATACATTCAAATCAGGCAAGAATCAACCTGATTAATGGTCCGAATTTACAATTTTCAATAGAAGCCAAACACTTGTGGCGATATAACATTTACCCTTTTAATATATACATTATTATATTGTTTAATTGATAATTATTACTACTTGCTTAGTTATTCTGCCTAGAGAAATATCTCATATGGGCACTTGGAGCATATCGCAGTTATGTAGTATTGCCCTCTAGAATATGTTGAACGTATGAGTGCAATTGTAGCTACACAATAATTTTGTATCGTATAAAGTATAGTCCCTTTGGTGGACACCAATAAAATTAGTTTCACGATCAGAATGCCCTAATTAATTCTGTCATAGCATCATCCAAGAAGCTAGCTTCACGAAACATGTGATGAAATTGAATGTGTTGGAAAGAAGTAGCTAGATGACGAATATAACGAATAATATTACAAATCCTCTACAGAACATAGGATTTGTCCAAGAAAGAAGCTAACATTTGAGTCTCCTTCAACTATGATTTGAGAAAAACCTTCTTAACATGAATGAGCCATTCGCGACCCTCAGCAATGAGGACATTACCAAAACCCAAATATTAACACCACGCAGGAGTCATTCTACAATGAGGTAAGGCCCTTAAATGCAGTCATATCTCTTAATTGTTGGATCAAGAGATTTTATCTCTTTAATGAGGTCATATATATCTCTTAATAGTGAGTTTCCTTATCTATAGAATTCTTGCACCACACAGAGTAAGGGTCTGAATTGTGTTCAAGATGGAACCGACCAAGTTTATGAAATGGGTTGGGTTGAAGACTGTGAACTGTGTGGGCTACGATTATAAGTGCCCAATTGGTTAGTCTGATCCAACCGTCAAAAGATAAAACCTTATCTAAGGGTCATATATAAGGCCATCACTATAGACTGACTCTAATTACTTGTGTTTTTGTTGCTCAAATGAAACCAAAATAATCCCAAGGCATGATTGAAAGAAGGATGTGAGGTAGAATTATTCCTGGGTAGGGATGGAGAGGTCATACAAGAACAAATAAGTTAATGTATTATGATTGATTAAGAAAAATTGTCAAAGCCGTAAGATGTGATATATATATATATATATATATATATATATATATATATATATACACAGTCCCCTTCTATTGAGGGATCCCTCAAATAATTTTATTTGAGGGACGTCCTTTAGGGTACCCTACAATTTTTTTTTCAATGATCCAAACCATCTTTTTTTTAGGTCTTCATTTATAGATCATCCTTACAAAAAATTAGACAAATCAGAAACCGTTTCGATATCCAATTGTGTCCTACAAAATCAACGAACAATAGTGCATCAAGAAAGTACTCAAATTTCAATAACACAATTGAGTGGTCAAATGATATCGGATTCAAGTAATTTTTTGTAGAGATGATCTTTGAATGAGTATCTACAAAATAGACGGGTTGGATTAGTGAAATACAATCCGGAGTGGGGCATACAAAGGGTGTCCCTCAATGGAAGCTCTCTGTATATATATATATATATATCCTATAATATGTTTAATATTAATTAGTAGTTACGAAGGAATAGAGGATTCTGGCCAAATATATTTTGTTTAAAAGATCTAGTTAGAAGGGAAGGGGATGTGTCCAAATAGTTCTTCAAATCTCAACCACCACACAGCACCAACTTTTCATGAACTCTTTTTTTTAGGAACTTTCCTATTGAGATGAGCGATAATATATTAAACTCACACACACTACACAGATAATAGGACTCGAACCAAGAATTTGCTCCAAACTATTACACTAGTGGGTCCTTTGTATTGCCTTAATTAAAAAAAGAAAGAATATATTAATAACCAATACAATATTTTCGATAAACACTAAAATGATCGAGGCCATGACAATCAATGTGGTCCTAATTTCTTTTCTTCATTTAAAAAATTATGTTCAACAATGTGGTCCATAAATACACACAATGACTCACACATATACAGTACATGTATGGATGTCATTGGATTGAAAATTCATGTGGGATGTACATAAGTCTATTTCTACAAGAATATTCTTTAGGGTTTAGCATTATTCAAGATAATATTATTCCAAATTACTTAAAGAGATATTTAGTCATATACCTATTCTTAGCACTAATAATATAGATAAACCCGACATCATTTAATTTCTATAAACAAAAAAAAACCCAAAATATGACAGCGGGCCCTATTGAATTTAATTTTGATTATTAAATTACTTTAATGCCCTATTGAGTGTTTTGAGTATGAGGTTTTAGGGTTAGGTTTGTTTTAAGAAATCAATGGCAGTTTTGTAATTTAAAAGCTAAAAGCCTTTTTTGTTATGTTGTAAATGAGCTTTGAGTGTGTTTCTAAAGTCCATTTCATATAGGGTTTTTTTATTTATAATTTGGGCTCCTATATTAGGTATAATAGTGAATCTCCCTTAATTAAATTTGGGTTCTCGTGGGTAAGGGACTACCGTACTATACTGGTTATTATGGATTGATATTAAGATGTCAAGTGCCATAGGACAAAAAATTTAAAATAAAAAATAAAAGACCAAGACCAAATTGATGGGGGTAGTTTGGTAATCATGTCATGTGCAAAATATGTATAAGGACGTTACTGTGGCTCACATATTCAGTCACATGAAAGTTACATAGTTTTCTCCTAATCCAAATCGTAAGTGAAATAGCTAAGGAAACCTTTCCTCTCTTTCTTGTACGCTTTCCTCTGAAGGTTATCTGATGCTTATAAACCCTAGCTAGCCACCATATATTTCTTCTTAGATAGATAGAACATAATTTTCTTTTGGGGGTTTTTTTCGGGTGGGTTTGTAATGAATTATGTAATCTCCACTCACAAAATCACATTCCCTACTATTTACCAACAAGTTTCTAGTCATCAACTATTTACATATAATATATAAGATATGATATCAGATTCTTTGATATGTTATAATAATACTATTGTTTCATGTCTGTTAGAAGGTAAGAATAATGTGGAGGCTGAAGCTTTCAGAAGGCAAAGATCCATGGATTACAAGTGTAAATAATCACATTGGAAGACAATTTTGGGAGTTTGATCCAAATCTTGGAACACCAGAAGAGAGAGCTCAAGTGGAAAAAGCTCGTCACGAGTTTCGCAAGAATCGTTTTCAATCCAAACATAGCTCTGATCTCTTAATGAGACTTCAGGTGAGGCAGCTCTCACTGTGCATGGTTTCTCTCATAAATATTTCATTTTTCTGATATATATATGAAATGACTTCAATTAATTTGTGTTAATTAACTAATTGTATGCGCATATATATATATATATATTTGAATACGAAGTTTGCAAAGGAGAAAGCATGTGGAATGAAGCAAGTACCAGCTCAGGTGAAAGTGAGAAGTGATGAAGAAGAAATAAGTGAGGAAGCAGTGGGGATCACCCTGAGAAGGGCCTTGAGCTTTTACTCCACTCTGCAGGCTGAGGATGGTTTCTGGCCTGGTGACTATGGGGGACCTTTGTTTCTTCTACCTGGCTTGGTAAGATTAATTTCAATAATTTTTTTTTTTATACAAACGAAATTGGGGTAGGGGAATTGAACCTAGGATCTCGGGTGCAAGGGTAAATACTCCCTTGTGATTAATTTCAATACTTAACCTATATATGTTACCTTTCCATAATTTCCAGTCCTATAATAAGACTAAGGTTGGGTTATACACATTGACCTTAATTACCATATATTCTCTTTCATTTTTTGGTTCAAAAACCTTACCAACCATATAAACGAGGTGAGAAACTAACTACTCGTGCAAAACCATTCACGTTGTTCTAAAACTTCTAAAGTCAAATAAAATAATAAAAAGTAATACTACATGATAGGACACATAAGAAGTGACATGTGTAAATTAACTGATCATAATAATTGATGTAATAAGTCGGTCCGAATACATTAACAATTAATCTAAAGATGCATCCACTCTAACATTACTTTGAAAAAAATAATATTTCGGTAAGCTTCCCCGAAGAAAGATCCAAAACTCTGCAGCCTCACACTAAATTTATAGGAATGTATGTTTAATTTTGAAGGATTTGCTAAAATTTTCTGCGTGAATTAACCCTAGCATTTTCAGAGCTTTGCATAAAGATATATACCTCAAGTTACATAAGTACGTATTTAGGCTCTCGATCGAGGGATAAAGTTATGAAAGTTGAAGGGATAATGCCATTATTCATCTTAAATTTATGAAAGTTCAACGGATAAAGTTCCTTATAATAATTAAACACTAATATATAATGCCTCTGTAATTTCATGGAACATTCATTCAAACATAATATATTGTATAATTCCTTTTCATCACATATATGGTCCCCCTTTTCCCCTCTTTTAGTCGTTCAAACCGAATGTCGATACATTTAACGTCATAGTCATTTTCTTCATATAATATGATAATAAGTGTACGATGATAATGAAAGTATCCATTAAATGGATATTTTTTTAGTGTATTCAAACTCACGAGTACAAATCAATAAGCAAGACTTTCTTTTCTCCCTTAAATAAAAACTTTTCATTGCTGTAACAATGATCCAATGCAATGGTCCCCCTTTCCCTCTTCTCCCCACTTCCCCTCCCTTTCTCTTGGTTTTCAAGATATATATAATGGATGAATTCTATGTCGTAGTCATATTTGTTGGTTTTATTAAATCAATAATGTATATGATATATATACATTAATCCCCATCAAATGTTTGTTTATATATACAATGACCTACAATTAATAATATACAATTGTATAGAAAACAACTTTACATTAAAATCAAGCTGGCTCCCTTCATTATTGATGGTCCACTATTTTCACTTCTCTTTTCCTTAATTCTTTATATTTTTATTTATTTATTTATTTATAATGTGAGAACTTTTTGCCTGTCTCCTTATACCCCTTCTCTTTTATTTGTTTTTGTTCCCTTTCGGGTGCTACAATAATACACTGCGTAAGTACCTAGCTTGCCAATATACCATATATCCCCCTTCTCTCAATCCTTCTTCATTGTCCATACAAAACATGGAAATCGAACAAGAAATTTAGGGTTTAGGGAATCCTTTGCAGTCCACAAGTACCCGAGAGAAACACAATTCAAAAATTAAAATTAAAAACGAAAGGAGAAAATATAATGTTAGTTTGTGTGTATATATCTAACATTATATTTAGATATTGGGGAACACAAGACCTCAGATGCAGTAATAACTGCTCTTTAACCACTTGAGCTATAAATTTCTTGCCAAGAGAAGTTTTGTTCGGTTATCAACAATTTAGCACCTAGCTAGCTTTTAACGACTAAGTAGTTCTTAATTTACAATTAATCTCTAATTATCCCATTCAATAACACTGCAAAGCAATCATACAAGATATGTGTCACTCTTATATCACACTAATTAATTTAAGCAATGGGGTTTTGTCCTAGGTTATTGGCTTATCTGTAACAGGGGCCCTTCATGCAATCTTGCCGCATGAGCATCAACAGGAGATCTGCCGCTATCTGTACAACCATCAGGTATATCAATTTCTTAATTTTCCGAATGCTACCTGTCATTTGAAATGATTTTTAATGAGATTAATTAACAGCTGATGACATGATCAACCACAAAAAGTAGTAATTGATGTGTTTAATACTAGGCTGACTTTGGCCATTTATTTGGAACCAATCAAATTATCTTATAGATATAATTAATTAAATTATATATATGAACTAACAAATCCATTGGATATGGGTTGACTGACATAACCAATTAACCAAACCACCTAATTCTTCTGTCTTTGAATGGAAGTGTTAATACCCAGAATCCTTTTTAATATTTATGTTTTTTTTTTGTAATGGTATTACTACATATTTTTATGGTCGTCAAAGTTAGAAGGGGGATAGGGTTTTCTCATACACACTCTCAGGATATTATAAGGGTCCGAATTTGAGACCAGTAACCCGTACAACTTAGGGCCAGTTTGGTATTGCTGTGCTGTGAAAATAATCGCTATTAGATTTGCTGTGAGAGAAATCAGCTGTAAGAGAAAGCAGTTTGGCGTTTGGTAAAATTTTTGTTAAAAGTGTTGTTGATATTGATTTCAACAAAATCAGAAAATAATTGTTGCATAATCATTAAACCCAACGCCTCTTCGAAACTGATTTCTGCATAATCAGAAAATGACAGCACCTCATTAGCTGCTTTCCCTTATAGCTTTCTCTCACAGCAATTTTTAACAATAAGTGATTTTCTCACAGTTTACCAAATGGATTGGGCTTCCCAAAATTTTTTACAAATCACTTATCACCCCAAATAAGCAATGCCAAATGGGCACTTAATTGTATTATTACTAATGTTTTTTTTTGGTGCAACCAAATTGTAATGAATTGCAGAATATAGATGGAGGTTGGGGATTGCATATAGAAGGCCCAAGCACAATGTTCTGTACAGCTCTGTCCTATGTCACTTTGAGATTGCTTGGAGAGGAAATGGACGGTGGTGATGGCGCCATGGATAGGGCAAGAAAATGGATTCTTGATCGTGGTGGGGTTACCTTCATTCCATCATGGGGAAAGATGTGGCTTTCAGTAAGCACACTTTCATTAACAAATTAAGCTGCCATTGCCCTTCACTAATTAATGTGGTCCTAAGAAGAGGTTTATGAAATTTGCCAAAACAAAAATACAAGTTTATTTGTACACTTGATTTGAGGAGCAATCATACATATTATTCAAGATGTTTTTAGGATTAATGTATCACTTCTTAATTATCACTAATATATGTTTTAACTGTAGCTTAATTTGGAAATAAAATTGGCAGGTCCTTGGTGTCTACGAATGGAGTGGAAACAATCCACTGCCTCCGGAGTTGTGGCTTTTACCTTACTCTCTCCCGATACATCCAGGTGTGTGCATACATATTGAAAGTTTTCTGTTTTTCTTTTACACAAAAGATTGAGAAGAAATCGAATACAAGAATTCGAGTGCATATATAAATAAACGCTTCTAACTAACCATTTAAAGTGTAATAAATTCTTATCAAAAAGACTTTGGTTTTTTCTTCTGTTTTCTTCTTCTTTGTTTAACGTGCATAATACGCAAGAATATTATCTATGAATGCATGTGATCGGAGGAAATTAACCAAGAATCCGCTAATTAATTATAGCTACAGAATACAGACAAAAAGCTTAAGAAATTAAAAGTCAATCATGAAATGGATTAATTAATTAATTAATTAATTATGCATGATGACGGTGCAGGTCGAATGTGGTGTCACTGCAGGATGGTTTATCTGCCCATGTCATATTTATATGGGAAGAGATTTGTGGGTCCCATCAACGGCCTTGTCTTATCACTCAGAAGAGAGCTTTATACCTTTCCCTATCACCTGATTGATTGGGACCAATCAAGAAATCTATGCGCTAAGGTGCTACGTATTCTTTCTAGGCTTTTAGTTAAAAGAAATAAATAAAATAACATCTTATACATACAATATTAACTGCAAAAATATTATTTAAGAAAATTTCTTTTTGAATGAAAGTTAAAGCAAATAAAGACCCTTGCCAGTTATATTATATAAGGGTCCATTTGGATCGAGTGATTTCAAATTTAGGAATTTAGGTGACATTGTTAGGTTAAATTGGATGTTTATATAATATTGCTATAGTCCATATGTATGTCAAGATTTGAATAAAAAAATGAAAAACAAAACGAAATGGATTTCACATGACTCATTGTATATAGTCACTTTAATATAAATAATTTAAATATTCTACAACTAGTTATTTCAAATACATACAATCTAATGTATCTAGTTTTCTTTAGCAAATTTAACTTTGTTGTCAAATCCAATCCTTTAACGTCCATCTAAATAGAGCCTAAGTTGCAAGGACCCAATAGTGTAATGGTTTGGAGCAAATATGCCCCTCTTCCCCACCCTCTCGAAAAGGTCATGGGTTTGAGTTCTATAGCATCTGTATAGTATGTGCGAATTTAATATGTTATCGCTCCTCTCAATAGGAAAAATTCTTGAAAAAAACATAAAGCCTGAGTTCAATACTATTTAAAGATAATTTAGTAATTTAATGATTTATTTGTCTTTTCCACATCCTACCTTTCTTTTCTCTTTATAGTAATATTCAAGGGATCTTATATATATATTTAGACTCTCTTTTTTAATACATCTCTCTCGACTGTTATGAGCACTCTTACCTTCATATCTATGGCAAAACGATCGATTTTTATTTTTTTATTTTTAATTAAATAAGAAAAATGGAAAACCAGTTTAGGATCGCATCACATATTATTATATGTATTTGAAAGCATGATGGAGTCTTGCTGTTGCTGCAATGCGAGTAACCAATGAAGTTTAAAGCAGTGCAGGTCAAAGGACTAAAATACACTTACCAGAAAAATAAAAAGATTAAACTACAAATATGTTAAAAAGAAAGAGTCAACTGACAACAGGCAAAGTCAAATTTGGTGGAAGGTTGTGAGGCCCACTCAAATATCAGATGGAGTCATAAGAATTCAAACAAGTTAGAATTGGGATGCATTTATTCTTCCTAGTTTATTAATCGAATCTGATCTCATGACATGATCATGTTTTTCATAATCATGTGCGTTTAAAATATAAGACATATACCAATAATAATTTAACTTTTTAAAGTAAATATAATTTAAAAAGCGTGTGGTTGTGATTAGTTCATAAACTTTGGATCGAATGACATTAAAAACAGTAGATAAAGATGTACGACCTAATTTGAAGTTTTGACGTAAGAAAGGAAAAAAAAGGAAAAATGAAAAGTGTGGTGGGGTTATTAGGCTAGGTCTAGAAATGTTCTTGATAATTCTAATTAGATCATAGATTTGGGCCTCCCATTTTCCTTGTACCAAATAGTTTGTTAAATTAGGTTCGATTAGGGTTTGATAGCTCATCAACTGCTAATTAAACTTCTTTTATGGGTTTAGTTGCACCAATAATCTAATCCCAACCTTTAATTTATCAGTTGAAATCAATCAAATTATGACATTTCAACCTTGGTACTTTAAGCTTGATATGTTTTGAAGTCTAATGATATCCAATCCGAATCGATTTGAAATCACAATTTCAGTTTCATTGAAGCCTGTAATTCCTTTTCCTTAACAATCCAAATCCAATATAACCAAAGAAACTTAACAAAGATAAACAAAAACAATCTTCCTCTTCTAAATAATTTTGCATGCAGGAGGACTTGTATTATCCACATCCCATTTTGCAGGACATCTTGTGGGGGAGTCTTCAAAAGGTTGGCGAGCCTGTTCTCATGAAATGGCCATTCTCAAGCCTAAGGCAAAAGGCTCTCCGCACTGTAATGCAGCACATACACTATGAGGATGAAAACACTCAGTATATTTGCATTGGACCTGTCAATAAGGTTTGCTTAAAAAATAAAAATACAATAAACAAAAGATAAAATATGCAAGAAAGAAAGCAGACTCTATCAATTTATTTTGGGTTTTTTTCGAGATTAATTACAGGACCAAGTGTGTTTTTTCTTCATGATCAACAGGTACTAAACATGATTTGTTGTTGGGTGGAGGATCCAAATTCAAAAGCATACAAGAACCATCTTTCAAGAATCAAAGATTATCTTTGGGTTGCAGAAGATGGAATGAAAATGCAGGTCCTCAAATGGATAATTAATATTGATTAATTATAAATCAATGGTTATTACATAATTATATTTAAAGGATGTGGGACTAATTAAACATTATTTTGATGACATGTAGGGATATAATGGATCTCAGTTTTGGGATGTTGCTTTAGCTGTGCAAGCAATCCTTGCAACCAACCTTGTCAATGAATCTGGTTTTGTGCTTCAGAAGGCTCACAATTTCATAAAAAACACACAAGTATTTAACCTCAAACTTAATTGATCACTACCAAAACATAATATCATATAATTAAGATATGACATCCCTACTTAACTATAATCAACTGGGTTTTGGTGCGTGAATTAAGGTTAAGACAAACAGCTCTGGCAATCTTAGTTATTGGTACCGCCACATTTCGAAGGGTGGATGGCCCTTCTCTACTCCAGACAATGGTTGGCCTGTCTCAGATTGTACGGCAGAAGGTTTGAAGGTAATCCTTTGCCTTGTACCTCAATTACAACATATATTTGAGGGTTTTGAGTTGGCATAAAATAATATTGCAGAAACTGCATTTTCTGATTACATTAACTGACCACGTAATGCAACACATGATGTGCATTAGGAGCTGGTTAAACGGTTTTCGGATGATCTTTGAGAGAATACTTCGAAAATAGATGGTTCAGAAATATAATGTAGAATGAGCTCTACAAAAGTGTCCCTCAATAAGCTTATTTGAACATCCCTTGAAGTTCTATATATATAAACATAACATTAATTGATGTAAGAATAAAGCTATTTATTCCATCTCAACTGACTATATCTAAGGAACAAACAGTTGATTTTTATATAAAATATGAACATGGCAATATATATATAATGCAAGCTAATTTATTTGCTGATCCCTTATGATTCTCACCTAATATTTTGTTAGTTTGTAGCTTAAACAACTTTGAAAAACTTACACCAACTAATTACAGGCGGCACTCTTACTATCACTTATGCCGTCTGAAATTGTGGGAGAAGCCATACAAGCGGATCAACTATATGATGCTGTTAATGTGATACTATCCCTACAGGTAAAAACTACTTTTAATTAGTATTTATATAGTTCTTTAGAAGTTGATTCGCTTAAGTATAATCATGGGATTTTGTTAAAGTTTTTATGCCGCGATTGTTGTTCTCTTGTTTGTCACACTGTCTGACATACATAATGAATGGATCATTGTTCAAGTTGATTCTTGTCTTAATGTATAGTCGAGATTCACTCATTATAAATATATGCTTGACAATATAAGTCTGACAAGAAAACTTTATCAACGTTGTAGAGTCATGCTTCCATGCGTGCGTTTTATAAGTTTCCAATAAATTTACTCTTTGACACAACAGAACAGTACTGGAGGATTTGCATCGTATGAACTCACAAGATCCTATGCCTGGTTGGAGGTGATGAAGCAATTCTGTCCTTTTCAATTGATATTTAGAGTACGTTAATTACATGTGGTTAATTAACTTTTTTGAGAGGATCTGACACAGTTTTCAATCCCAGATGATCAATCCAGCTGAAACATTTGGAGACATCATTATTGATTATCAGTAAGATCCAAAAATACTTTGTTTTCTGTCGAAAACAAATAAAATAGTGGCACAAAAGATCTTATGACATTTTATATCCTCATAAAAAAATGTAGGTACGTGGAATGCACATCAGCAGCAATTGAAGGCCTTAAATCATTCATGAAATTATATCCACGACATAGGAGGAAAGAAATTCAAGCATGTATTGCAAAGGCAGTTAAATTCATCGAGAACATACAACTACCTGATGGCTCATGGTAATTGTATCTCTTTACATAAACTCATTAATTAGAATGGCATTAAATTAATATGACTAGACATGATTTTTAATCTTAGTGAAATATTTGGAAGCCTAAAAACAACCTTGATTTGGATTATGTTTAATCGTACTAGGCTCAACGTCGTAGGATTATGAATCCCACCAAAAGGTTGGGGTTAAGTTGGGTGTTATCGTCTTTAATCCAATGTGATCCTGTTAGGCCATGTAATATAATAGCATATTTCAATTAATCTAATCCCTTAATCATGTGTAGTACCAAACACATCACTCGATTAGTGTTATATTCTACAATCTAATGTAATCTAATGCAATCTAATTCTACCTCATAATCCAATCCAATCCAAATCAGCAAATATGACCTTATATCAATCAATTATTGTTGCAGGTATGGGTCTTGGGGAGTCTGCTACACCTATGGAACATGGTTTGGGATAAAGGGGTTAGTGGCTGGCGGTAAGACCTACCATACTAGCCGTCGCATTAGAAGAGCATGTGATTTCTTACTGTCCAAACAGCTTGGTTCAGGCGGCTGGGGAGAGAGCTACCTATCATGCCAAAACAAGGTAAGGATCAATAAATTTTGGGAATCCATATATGTTTTTAGTAAAATTCTAACTGTCTATGTTCATTTTCAACTCACACCATTGGGTTGATTTGTTGAGTTTTGGAGGTTTTTTTTGTTTAGTTTGTGACTATTATAATTCAAAGAAGCGGGGCATGTATGATTGTGGCTATAGAAGCGGCAATGTCCCTTTGTCAGACAATTTAACATGTTATGCTAAGGGGTTGTGACCTACTTAATAGTTCAGAAACACATTCTGGCAACATAAGCTGCCAGACTGTTCGGCAATAGAATAATTTCGATTAGACAATAATAGCATTTGCTGTTACATATTATGTGACCAGACTATCCTTTAAGAGAACATTTTGAATTGTACAATAACGGCAATATGCTATTACATACATAATTGTAACGGTGTCTATTCTTCTGTGAGTGGACTATAGGCATACACAAATCTCGAAGGGAACAAACCACACAGTGTGAATACTGGATGGGCAATGTTGGGTCTGATTGAAGCAGGCCAGGTGTGTTGCAGTCTGTGTTTCTCCTACAAAACCTATGTCTATAGAAATAGTAGATAACAATTTGCTTGTTTTGTTTTATTTTACCATTTTTGACTGTTTAGGCTGAGAGGGATCCGATCCCCTTGCACCGTGCAGCGAAGCTGTTGATTAATTCACAGATGGAAAATGGAGATTTCCCACAACAGGTACATTAACCATTAGTTTAGCGGTACTTCTCTTCCAAATCTTTCGATGGCTTAGATTCAGATCTCCGTTATGCATAACACAATATTCATCCTAAAATAGTACAAATTATTTTTTTGGACAGCAAATCATGGGAGTCTTCAATAAAAATTGCATGATCAGTTATTCTGCCTACAGAAATATCTTTCCCATATGGGCGCTTGGAGAATATCGCAATCGGGTATTGGCATTGCTACCTTATAAATGTATAAATCAAATTACCAGAAAATGAGTGTTTACATGCTCATGTACAAACAATCATGTGTGTTATTGGCTTTGTCATTTCCTTTTTATGTAGATATTACGTTGGTTAATATGATGTATATATAATAAATGTTTTATATCCCAGTCCAAAAGAAAAATAATCCATCTTGCAGGGCAAGGGTAAAACTATTCCATCTTGCAGAGGCAGAAAGTTACAGAAGATAATAATACACTGCAAAAATCTGTTGATCGCATTTGAAAACTATAGTACAACTGATTTTTTTACAGACGATGTGAAATCTTCACCATTTCCCTAGACATCTGCAAATATATAACTCAACGTCTTCCCTGGAACTGAGTCTCCATGGAAATAAACATTTTCAGTTGAAGAAGTTTGCAACTCTCAAGTCTCGACTCATTATCAGTCCTGGCTTCGATTAACAATTGCCAAGACAGTTGATCGAATGAAAAAGCAAGCATCAACTCTGGCCAACTTGAGAATGCAACAGAAATATTATCTATTACACGGAACCGTTCCTAAGCCTGATACAAAATTGGGGATGGATATGTAGAAAATCAGAAATACATGACAAAATTTCAGGGCACTCAAAACCGTGAGTTGCTAAGAAAAGCTACCACACAACTAGTGCTCTGAAACAAATTTTCTACTTTCTGCCATGTTTTGCTTTGAATATCAAGGAGCTTTCTTGCCTTATCCTGCAGTCTTGATTGGCACCGAATTGTTTCGCCATGGATCTGTCAAGGAAGAAAACAATGGAAAAAGAAAGAGGTTAAACAAAGAGTTGAGGGCCACTGGAGACCAACGGGAAACTTGCAAATTTGAGGATTTTACTCTTGATTCATAAATTTGATAAAAGATCACTCATGCCAGTGACTTTTATAAAAACAAACCAGTTCAAAAATTAGAGTTCTTGCTTCTAGGTCTGTGATATTGGAATTTTGTCAAAGCTCCAAAAAGCCTCGGACAATGCTACAACTTTGTTGATAGCAAACAAAAAAAAAACAACACAGAAGAAGTCTGTACCTTCAGAAACACCTTGATGACAGCTTGTACAAAGTCAAAATTGTTTCTGCACGAAGTCTCGTGTATAAAATAATCAAGAAGCAGTTCGATTGAAAATAATTCTGGCCTCTTTTCAGGTTCTTGCTCATCATCATCTACAATCTGAAGCATCCGAAGTTCCATATCCAGAGTTGATGGAGATAAACTTTTGATATAATCAGTAAATGCTGAAACTGCAAAAAATACACAATTTAAACACCATCATGTCTTTTGCACAGATCTTACTGCAATCAAGAAGGAAACCTTTCAACTGAATCACAAATGAAAACTAAAAGATAAGATATTTACAATTCTTCATTTCTGCAGACGAGTGAAGAAGTTGCACAAATTGCGATGGTGCCAGACCAGACTTTATTCTAGTGTCTTCTACTTCATCACCCTTGGCTTCCTCTTCCGCTGACCCACTGGGTTTAAATAATATATCTCCAGAAAGAGAAGGGACTGAAGGCAAAAAGAAAGGAGCCCTTTCGGGTTTTTTTGGCGGTTCAATCGGTTTATTTCGTTCCTGGACATTGCAGAAATGCAACATAATTTACTGATCAATCACCAAAAATATAAAGGGCAAAAGGACAACTGTAATTCACAAATGAGGTCAAAAAGTCTGAAACCAATCAATAACCAGCAGTAGAAAATACCTTTATGATGTCTAAATTGATTAAGCTTTGCCACTGGCTTTTAGGTAATAATGAGAGAGTAACAAGATCTGGAATTTGCAGGTCACGAGTTGTAAAAGCTGAAGCATCTTTAGATTGTGGATTCTCCGCAATAGGCTCATCAAAGTCCTCATCCTGAGAACCTTTTGTTGAAGAGACAGATGGTAACTTAACACTCACAACTTCCTTTCCACTTGCATAAGAATCAACCTTTGAAGCTCCAGAAAACATTGATTGATTTACCCTGTTAAGGTAGCCAGGTTTAGAATTTTTTGATAAATGAATATCCTGGTCAAAAATGAGGAAAACAAATAAGAAATGCTGCTGTATTAAAACTACCATCGATTGCATGCTAAAACATTCACTGTTAACGTAATTAAAAAATTTAAGGTTCACTTTGTTGCTATGCTAAAACATGATGCATTTGGTCGAGGCAAAAGGCTAAGGTTCTATGGGGTTGTAGTGACTTGGCCGTAATCTGGGTAATTTAGATGAGAGGGATAGGAGGGTCTTCGAAGATTTTAGATGCGTAGGGGTGGAGGAACACTGGGAGAGAGGTTTTTGTCGTCGCTGTGGGCTTCTGTTTCGACAAAATTTAAAAGATTTGTTTCTTCTGTAATGTTGAAGTGGAGGGCAGCTGTAGGCTGAGTATTCATTGGAACTGTTTTTCCAACTCTATATGCAATCGCATTTATCAACTTCAACCTCCCAACAAAAATTCACTAGCTCCCTTTGTGGTCAATAGATATGAAGACTTACCAAAGATAGACCCCATTTTGATCAACATGGGCAGTCGCTAGAACATCCATATTTGGTGACAGAGACAATGCTGTTATAGACACATCAACATGCAATGCATCTATTTGTCTTGCTAAAATAACATCCCAAACTCGAAGACTTCCGTCCATACTGGATGACAAAAGCCATTTTCCATCCTCACTAAAACACATGTCTGTTACACGATCCGTATGGCCTTCAAATTTACGAACTATTCTTGATGCCACAACATCAAACAAGCGGATGATTAAGTCATCAGCCACAACAGCCAAAAGACCTGAAAGTTTTTTTAATTGATCACAATATTATCCAAGGCATTTATGATACCAAAAAGCTGAACAAAACACGTTAATGTGACAAAAGAATATCAAACACTAGTTACCATTCAAACGATTGTATACAATCTTGACAACAGAACACCCAATTTCCCATCTAGATTTTACGTCACGTCCCTTGAAATTCCAAACCTGTAGGTCAAAACATGTGACGAATGAAACATTCAACACATTCAGCAAATTTATTTCTTCCATTTATTTGGGAATAGCTTAGTTGAGTGGGCCTTATAGATCAAGATGAAAATATATACAAGAGAAAAACGTATCTTAGTGCAAACTGTAATATCTCTAAACATACAAGCAAACAAGGTTTAGGGCAGCCCCACCACCATCAGCCTCATAAACCATGAAATCCCCACCCTTCAGCACCACAGACCTTGTATTCTACTTTATGGGGCAGTACGAACAGTAAGGTAGAGCGTAATGTTTTGAAATAAGAAATACAAACTGACCTTTATGTCTCCATGATATCCTGCACTTATCATTAGAGTATTTGTTGAATCACAAGCAATTCCAACCACTTCCCCATCATGGGCAAAGCTTCTTCTTGCTGACGTGTCTGCATAACTGCCTCGGCTCATTCCTGACTGAAGGTTGAAGCGCTCAATCCAACCATCTGCTGTCCCCAGAATGGCGAAATTGCCACATGCACTGATGGCACAGGCCTATCACCAACAAAAGACAACCATTCATTAACATTGTAGACTGTTTGAAAAGGATGGTGTACTACACAAGTCTTTAAGGTTGCACATCAAATAGTCATCAGAACTGGGTCTTTTTGTCAGGCTATTGTTATCTCATAGATTGAAAATCATCAGGAATCATATGAATCCAAAGATGAGCAGAAATTGCCAATTTGATTATTAAACCTTGTAAAGATGGATGTTATAAATCTTGTAAAATATTGACCACAAGGGTCACAAAAAAATGAGCAGTATTGAAATAGATTGAAATTCTAACCTTCACAGGACTGGGATTTTCTGGTCTTGGCTTCAGAATATGCTCACCAAGAACAAAGTTTTGAAGTCGCCACACATATGCCTGTGCAGTATCCATATGGCATGTAACCACATTGCACCAATCTCGCTCTCTTATTTCAGCTGAAATAATTTTTCATATAAAAATTCAGAAGATTCGACAAATCTTATAGATCAAAGAGTATAACAGGTCATTGATGCAATCTGAGAAAATGCCAAAATGAGAAAGGAGCCAACTCTGAAACTGATTTCTCAAATTGAATAGGATTTAACACCAGTACTAGTGACTTTAGCTATACTAAATCTATGGTTTTGATATTTAAACTTCAGCAGCAATTTTGTTGAGGTAGAAGCAAAACAAAATTTCATTATATTGAAATATAATTTTCAATGGTAAATTTTTGTCAGATAAGTGTTGTTTTGGTACTTTTTGGATTTCTTCTAGCATTTCAGTTTACTTTTTGTCAGAAGAAGTCTTATTAAAATGAACACAAGTAAACATAAAATTACATGTACAAAAGGACCTTACCACAATCAAAAGCTATCACAGGCTTCAGTTTTATGTCTTCTTCCTAGAAGGTGAGGAAAACAGAAATTAAATAGTTAATCCATCTGCATACTGAAATAGCACTATTTGTCAATTGAAGATTGGCATGATAAAAGATATACATAACCATCATGGACATTTCTATAAAAGTCTAGCCATGGTACATGGCTGTGCATAGTGTGGATACTTCACTAATCCCAGGAAATAAACTAGCTTAGAGTACAGTAAATACCCTAGGTCGATAAAAAATTTACACTTTACTTAACACTCAACACACAGAGTATCCCCATCACTTAACTATGACATGAGAAGGTTGAGACTTGAGACACTTCAGAAGGATGTAAAATATTTGGAACGGAGAGGGAGGGGAAAAGGAACTAAATATATACCTAGTCCAAGTAACAAAGACTATAAATAGTGCACTAAATACCTAGGAAGATGAAAACCTAGTGTAAGCATTTCATGGATCCATCTAAGACATTTTCTAGTTTTGAACATTTTGAAAAACATGGAGAAATGATCAAGCCCTTTCTAATTATCCAAATACATCCAAACTGAAAACAATAATAAGTTATGTTCTCCTTTATGAAATCAGTAAATAGGGAATAGAAAATACCTTCATCCTCATTTTCTTTGCTCGTTTGGATACGTGGCGTTGAGAAAGTTCTCTACTTTGTTGATCCTAATAACACAATGTAACTAAATTACAAACACTAAACAGAACCATAAAAAATAATACGAATAGTTGTTTAGACGTTTTATACTAATAGCTCAATTATGATGGGGTGTGTGATAAGAATTACAAAAGGTACACATGGACCAATCTTGATCATTGGTTTGACCAAACGACCAATATTAAAACACCAACAAAAACCTGGTTTTAAAACCCTCGACCTGAGTGCATTAAGTTTGTGACCAGTTACAAATTGTGACCCATATCTCCAACCTTGCTTGATTGTATGGCCTCTCAACACTTCTACTCAAAAGAGAATGACAACAAAGCCGTAAGATATATCTAGCATCAGAGTTCTTTCATAGGTTTGGCAAAAATACAAAATATTTGTAATCTTGTCAATGCACCTTCCTTCTCAATCTACATGCTGCTGGGTAGAAAGAGAAGTTTGGAAACCTTTTGAACCGTCCAAGTGTAAATATTGCAGATGGTTTTCTAGCTTGTTTTAAAAAATCCATCCTTTTATCATGCTTCAAAACTGACCCAACTCTCCTTTCTTTTCTTCTTTTTTCAACAATCTGCCACCAAAGTCCACAAGAATCACCCCTCAACTCATACTCCCTGTGCACACATATTTCATTCATCTATCAAAATCTGCTTTCATCCTATAATTTTACAGCCTTCCCCTACAGATGGGGGAAAAGGGTTAAATTGCACAATCTGTTGTTTTCACCCAATTCAAGTGTTAACTTTAATAGAAAAAAACACTGTTCTTTAACCAAAACTTACACTTCCAGCCATTGCCAATCCAACCTCCAGACACCACTAAATCATACTTGACTTTCCTCTCATCCAATCCAACAAAAATTCTCAAAAACCACAATCACCTAATCTCGTCACTCTTCCATGGCGGTGCCCCTCACCTCATTATTGTTTTATCACAAAGAGCAACAACAGGATGAAGACTACCAACATGGAGAGAGAAAGAGAGAAAAAGATGAATGGTGGCTGGATGGTTGGTCCACATTACGACAAAGTGTGTGGTTGAAGGATAATCTTAAGCGTTGGTTAAAATGAAAGATCAAAATTGGTCCATGCGCACAATTCATTGTGCATGTGAAAAAACTCAAAAAAATTCATCCCCGGACATACACAAAGAGTCATACAAACACCACAAAGAGCGGATGTGAGGAAAAGAGTGAAAAGATAAAAGAAAAAACATTTCCAGTTCTCTTCTGAGAACTTCTATAAAAATATTTAACTTAGAAAACACAAAACCAGTATTCAGAATTTGATGCTGACTGAGTCCAAACCTGGATTACAGAGAAAAGGCGAAAGGCACGATCCTGACCAGCAGATAGAATGTGTCTCCCATTTGCGTAAAACCTACAATTCATGCAAAAGATTAATAAAAAATGTTGAAATGCAGCTAATTTCCTCAACATAAAGCAATGGCATAAACTTCACAGAAAACCAAAGACTTTAAAAGTGATCTAGTGCACTATTTAAACTAAAAGTAGAGAAAGTCCTCAATTGTTGTGTAGAAAAGCAACATGATAAGGAGCAACAGATCATGAAATGAATTTTGCTTCAGATATAAGCACCGCAAGATAACAAAGACATGTCAGATGCAGGTCACAAGGTCAACGGGCAGAAATAAGCGAATCTTGTAGCACAATGGCAATAACAACACTAGCAGAAACTAAAAATTCACTCTCCTAAAATCAATATTAAAAGCATTATACCTGATGCATTGTGGAGGAGCACTATGACCACTTCTAAAGCGTAAAAGACGAGGATCTCCGTCGCTTGTGTCAAAAATCCACATCTAGATGAGCATAAATATAAATCAATTTTACAGCACAAGAAAAAACAGGGTCATCTTTTTTTTTTTTTCTTTCTTGCGGAGTAAATCAAGGTCATACAATAATGATATATGCAAAACCTTGTAAAGTCTTAATTCTTCAAATACTAATCATTATAATGTTTAAACTAAGAACGCAGAGTTTTAGCCACAAAAGACATAATATTAATCAGTGTTCTCAGTTGAATCAATGAAGTGAAAAATAATAACAATTCACAAGGAACTCCAAGCCCAAAAAAAAAACCAAAGCAAAAGAGAAAAACCAAACAACCAAAGAGTGACATTGAAGAAAATATATAAAGTGAGCAAAACAAATGGGATCATTTAGCAGAGAGAAAAATATACCATCTTGGAAAAGCTAAAGAAGAAATTCTCATTTGATAATAATAACAAACATTGTATCCTAAGTTCAACCGATATACATATGTTGGTAGAAGTGCTGAAGCATTTACTTTCTAGTGTCTACCTATTTTAATAGTCTGAAGCAGAAACAGTTCAAGCTGTCATGTCACTCATAAAAGGGCTTCTTTTATTGATGGAGAAGAAAAGTATATTAAACCATGGTTGTAACTTGTAGCTTTCTTCAAAGTATTAATTAAAAATTTTCCAATTATAATATCTTATTACAATAATATATTAATGTTGTAATTACCAGTTTATGTTCTCCCTACAGAGTTGGACAAGCAACTAGATGCAAAATATATTTTTATTTATGAAAACCAATATAGGACAAGAAATTACTCTTACTTTAATAGAATTGTCTGATGATGAACTCATTAACACAGGTTCATTCACAAAAAAGTGAAGTGAAAGTATGGAACCATCATGAGCATCTCTTATAACTGATTGAAGCCTTCGTTTTTCAAGATTCCATATGCTTATGACACCAGAAGAGCCTCCAGAAGCTAAAAGAGGCTGCCCATCTAAAAAGGAGGAATAAATAACCATAAGCATTAACTAGTCATTCATAACAGTCGTAATTCATTAATTTTTCTCTTTTCTTCCATAGGATAAACATAGAAGTCCCAACTCAAAAGGGACAATTGAAAATTAATTATGCCACATGTTTCAAGATTGATGTCCCCGTAAACATAGAGAAAATAGAAATTTGGAAGATAGCAACAGAAACAAAAATGGTACACATTCCAAAATTATTGCACAAGTTTTAATTTAGGAAAATGCAAAGGTATTAACTGATAGAGAACATAAAATCCCACATTGAGAATTTGAAGCCTTGCATTACAATACAAAATTTTATCCTTCACCCATTGCCAATTGGTTTTTGGTTGGATGCTCTGACTTCAACATGGTATCAAAGCAGGCAATCTACATGTTAGGCTCAGCGACTACATGTGCTCAATGTCACCCAATTTAGTTCACCTACATGTTTGGCTCAGTTTTCCAGATGTGAGGGAATGTGTTGAGAATATAGAATCCCACATCGGAAATTCTAAGCTTTGCCTAACAATATACAAGATCATGGGCTTCTCCACCTATTTCCCATAGTTTTTGGGTTGGATGTTTTGACTTAACATGGTATCAAAGCATGCAATTCACGTATTTGGTCCAATCCTTTAGCCAAACATAACCTACGTCAACAATTTAAGCTGTCCATATGCGGTTGGACTCACGTCTTCAGCTTAAGTCCTGACTCACATGTGAGAGGGCACGTTGACAGTATAGAATCCCAAATCAGGATTTCTAAGCCATACGTCACAGTTTATAATATCCTGCGCCTTTCCACCCCCAGGATAGTATAGGACTAAAACCCTTTTTATTGTTCTATTTTTTGGTAATTAAGAGCGAAAGAGAAATACTTCTACAGTACTACACAGCAACCTTCACAGCACCATGGTAAAATAGTAATGGACAGCCAGTAATATAAATCAAAAGCCTGAAACTCTTACTGGTGCTGAAAGATAAGGCAGTCACAGCACCGCGTGTTGAATGAGCAAACGTGACTAGCTCTTCGTCATAACGAATGTTGTGAACATGAATTTTTCCATCAGCACAACCAACTGCAACAACATCTAGTGCAGGAGATGAAACAAAACTGCAGATAGAAGATTTCCATCCCTTGAACTCATAGAGTTTTTTCTTTGTGCTGATATTCCAAAGTTGTAGAGGACCTTCTTGACTCCCAATAATAACCTGTACGTATTATAAAGAGGGTTTCATCTTAAATTGGAAGGGAAAAAGAGCTATACATGAATTTTAATGACTGAAAATTCATGGTTATTTTGCAATAGACCTTCTTTGAGAAAAATGCAGTTACCTTATTTAGGTAGGTATCCGGATGCATTATACAGCTAGGACTAAAATTGTTCTCTAACGTGATATGTCCGACGGGAGAAAGATTCTGATCAATTCCTTTAAAAGCCCATATAAATAGATTGCCTTCAATATCAACACTTAGGATATGCTCTCCAAACAATAGCAACGAATTGACCTTAGCATTATGGCTGCTCCATGTTGCTACCTGTTAAAGAATTAAAACTATAGTCAAACATGAAGTTCAGTCCTTCAGATGCTTCTGATAATAGATGTAGATGGCTGCCCCGCACCACATTAGTTATAATATTCTATCTACAAGTTATGAAATTAGGATACCATCTCTGTCATAAGGAATTGTAGAGTTACAACATTGACCATTGGTTTGCAAAACCACGACTTCCATTAGATTGCATTACTCATTCACTTCCGTTAGTTTAATCAAATTTTCCCTCCTTTACTCAACTTTATTTTGCTCGCTTCTTCTGTGCCAGCAATTTTTGTATAAGATCAATACAGGAAGTCACTCTTAACTAAGCTAGCATACAATAGCATCAATCCAATTCATTAAACAAACAATTAAGATGAAGAAGGACAAATGGAAAAAGCAAGAACTCCCACAAACTATAGCTTGGGATTTAAGACAAGGGAAGGGGGACAAATTTCATTCCTTTTAAACAAACTTATAGACAAAACACTGCCCACCAACCTGATGAGCTCGCTTAAAAACGGCTATATCATTCCCATACGCAGCAAATGTATAATCACGGTAGGAAGCAAGAGCCCGAATCTTCTTCGGCAATTGTGGACCTGTATAGATTTTTTTATTTTATTTAAAAGTTCATAAATTACACCGCATAAAACTCTGAAAGAATGCAGTAGAATTTTATTTGGACGAAGAGAAACTACAAAGAAAATTCGTCAAGACAACACCATCCTGCTCCTGAAACATTGAAATTGCTGACTTTGCACACCCCAAAATCAAAACTAAAGTTACAACTCCGAGCTAATTCACAAATTCTATAGAACACTACGAGTTAACAAGAATTCCCAACACTAAAATATTGTTAATGATTAGTAACTTACCAACAAGGACCAGACTGAGCTTTGCGCACTGCATCGAAAGACAATTTAAGGAAAAAAATAACGAAGTGAGCATCAAAATTGTAACTTAAATACTAACGAACGAGATGAATAAAATAAAATAAAATTACGTTGTAAATTTGGAAGGCCTTGCCGACGCTGACAGTGACGAAGGTCTCAGTGCCGAGCCTCTGAACAGAGAATGGCACAGAGCTGGTTGTGTAGCCGATTGCTCTGAACGGCTCAAATATTCCCATTCTCTCTCTTTTCTCTCTTTCTCTCGGATCCTAGCTATTGCATAGGGTTTTTCTGAGTCTTTCCAAAAGACAAATAGAGAGAGAAAGAAATGGAGACGCTTGTGACAGACAGAAACAGAGGGGGTTTAGGGTTTTAGGAGGGAAGACACAGATGATAAACGACGTGCGTTTCGAAAGATCCGAGTTCCCTTACTCGTTGGCATTTGCCACTGGAAACAACCGGGTCGGGTCTGGGCCGAGCCCAATATAAACTTCTTGAGTAAATTAGAAAAAATCCCCTGAAAACTGTATACTTTACACCAAAACACTTAGGCTGCGTTTGGTTCATGGGAAAGGAATCTTGGGGATGGGAAACCGATTGCTTTCCCATGTTTGGTAAGTCCGGCATGGGAAAGCGTCGCCTAGAATATGGGAAAGTAGGAGGGAAAGTGAATCCTTCCTTCCTACTTGGGTTTCACTTTCCCTTCCCATGGGAAAGTAAGACTAACTTTTTTTTGACTAATTTGTCCTTACTAACACTTCATAATTACAGTTTTTATCCAACAATTATTTGTATTTTTTAATTATTTTAATAGGGGTACAATTGGGAAACTAAACAAAATTTGTTTTCCATTCCTACTCAAAACAAACATGGGAAAGGAATCACCATTTCCCATCTCTTGGGAAATGACATGGGAAATGATTTCCCATCAAATTCATTCCGTGAACCAAACGGGGCCTTAGAGAGACAATTTAGGAAAACAAACCCTCAGATAGCCACTTGTCATTTTCTATTTGGTTCTTAGTGCATATTTGGCATTGCTTATTTGGGGCCATAAGTGATTATTTAAATTTTTTTTAAAGCTCACTTTGTTTGGTAAGAGATAAAAACATCAATTATTATGAATAATTGTTGTGAGAGGAAGCAGCTAATTAGGTGTTTTCATTTTATGATTATGCGGGAATCAAATTTGAGGGCGCGCTATACTTTAATGAAACTTTCATAATTCCAAAAATACCCGCATTTAATTCCATGCCCGCTCTTTTGCTCACTCGTTTTCAATCTTCACCCCCTTTCTTCCCAAAGCTCTTCTCTTCCATTTGTTCTTCTTTTTTGGTTGTTGGATCAATTGAAGTAAAGCCACAAAACTCAGGTAAGATACACATTAAGTTTATTTATTCTCAATTTCATTATTCCATTTCGTTTTAATTTCTAGGGTTTTTATTGCTGCTTTGTGATAAATTTTGTGTTTATATTTGTGTTTGTATTGTTAAGCCAAAATCAAAATTACTCTCGGTTTTTCTTGTTGCTTTTACTACCTGCATTGTGGTTGGTGTTTAGGGTTAATTAAGGGTTTGGGTTTTAGGGAAAAGAATGTTGTTACATATCGCTTGACAAATTGGAGTTTTTAGTCTGGCTTTGGGGGGTTAGTCATTTTGATGAGCCTCCAGTTTGGCTTAGTTCTTTTCAGATAGATGATTTGATGGGGTTGCTACTTTTCGAATGATTAGTGTGGCTCAGTTGTTGTTTTTCTTGGGTTTTATCTTCTCTCTTTGGTAAAAAAAAAAAATTGAATATGAATAATTGAGAGTTCCTCATTGTTCTGAAGTAAATTGGAAACTAGAAAAACTCATTCGAGCATATGACTTTTAGTTTATTTTTGTCCTACAATATACAGAAGGTCAAAATTCATCACAAATACAGAAGCACTAGTACTCTTAAATACGTATATAGATCCAATAGGCATAAAAATGTTTCTGCCATTTTATTCTTCTTTAGTTTATGAGTCTCATGCTTTTGCAGGGTTGATATACTTGTACAATTGAAGGTCAACTCTCCTATATTGATATGACATTTTTCCATATGTCTATCAACTTATGTACTGATATATGTTATACAAATTGTTTACAAAGATTATAATAATTTTGTTCAAACTACTGGAGGACAGGGAAAAAAATCGAAAGTAGTTTGGCATGTTTCTCGTGTTTGCAACATTGGTAAAATAAATTAGATCAGTTTTTTATTTGGTGCATTTATTACCCACCTTGCTGTGTTTGGTTTTTGGGGTTAAGTAAGGGAGTTTGAGTTTTAGGACTTGGGTGGTTTGATATTTGCAAGGATGTTAGGGTGATTGGGGTTAAGTAAGGTTGTTTGCAATGTCTCCAAGGAGATCTTCAGTCAAAAGACCACCGCGCAAAGCAGTTGAGTCTGTTCATTCCTACAAAGAAGTTCCTCTCAATGTAAAATTGCGTAGAGCAGAGTGAGCAGAAGGGAAGCACCTGAATTTTGAGAAATTTTGAGAACACCAATGAGTTGAAAAGCGCTTGTATAATTTTTTTTCAAAAAAAGAACAAATATTAAAGAGCATAAATTTTTTATTTTTTTAAAAAACATAGTAATAAAAAAAAAAGGCAACTTTACACAATGAGCATGCAAAAACGCCAAAAATTAAAATCAAGGTATCATAAGAACAGCACCCATCCATTGGATCCAACTGCTGGGGCTGGGCCTAAAGGCAATGGCTTCCTTCGTGGTTGTTTGACCAAATCTTTGACCAAAATAAAAATCAATAAGGAAAACTCTCTCTTTCTCTCTCTACAACGGCTTTCTTTGATTCCAAGTAACTCTCAGCTTATAAATATACACTCTTGCGCACTTCACTTGAACAAGAACACAGTCTTCCTCCTTTGGGCAAAAGTTAAATCAAGACTGTGTGGTTCTTTGAACGGATCAGCAGTGCATATGAACATGTCCAGCGCTGGGAAATCCGATTCTTTGACAACCCTTTTCAGGTTTTCAGGGAATTCACTTCGGTAAATCGGTGTCATTCGACAAGATTGTGCGGTGAAGGTCTTTTCTCTATCTCTCTCTCTCTCATGGCTAATTCCGGAGTGACACAACTGCTCGGCTTCCGGTTCCGTCCCACGGACCAAGAAATCATCGGCTCCTTTCTCTACAAGATGGCGGTGGAGAAAAAGCCTCTGACTTTGCCGCCATACAACAAGGTTTTCCACAAGTGCAACCTCTTCGGCAACAAACGAGAACCCTCAGAAATTTGGAGAGATTACGGAGGAGATCAACTTAAGGATCAAGACTTGTACTTCGTTTCTGAGCTCCAGAGAAATGGTTCGCGCATCCAACGCAAGACTGGACTCGGTACTTGGAGCGAAACCGAAACCTACCGAAATGTTAAGGATGAGATGGATGAGATTAATGGAAAATCTAATCTTGATGTTATAGGGAGAAAACGGAAATTCCGGTACGAGAACGGGAATACTTCGGAGGACCACGCCGGCTGGCTCTTGGAGGAATATAGCCTTTTCAAAAAGGCTTGCAAGAATGGCACAAGTAGTAATTGCTATGATTTTGACGTGGTGATTTGTCGGCTGAGAAGGAAGGGCAATATGGACAAGTCTGGGAAAAAGAGGAGGTGCTCGTCTCAAGATCAAAAAAGAGATCAATCTACAAAGGAGATGAAAACTGAAAATTCAGTGGGGCCGCAGATTATGAATGATGAGAGGAATCAGTTGATGATCAACGACAGTACCACTTATGATCAAGAATATTTAATCGACACCAATTATAAAAGCGTCGACATTGATGAACTCTTTGCAGAACTAGACCGCGAACCTCCATTGTTACACTCGCAGCAACTGCCTGAGATTGTTGAAAGCCAAGAAGAGCCTTTTGTTAATCAATTTGACGGACCAGTGGAAGCAGCCGCCAGCAATCTGAGTAATTTTGAGTATAATAGCGATGAACTAGCAGGATTAATAGGGAATGCCGATGATCATGAGGATCCGAATTTATTCTTCGAAGTCGATGAACTATTGGCAGAAGATGCAGAGCCTTTGCCAACTTCTGAGCTCAATGATGTTTATAATGTGGTCAGCCAACCATTAGACCAAAACAGCTACGGGTCCAATTCCTTAGATATATTGTACAAGTGTAACTGGCTGTAAGTTTAGATGTAATTTTTTCATGAACAGGCGAAATATACATCCTTTATTCTATAGTAAGTTTCTCTGTAATGGATATATTGGTAATGTATTATGTAATTGGAGACAAATGCAGAGCAACAATGGCTTCTTCCCTACCTAGTTTATAATTGCTTTTGAGTTTTCTTTTAAACCCCTAAATTAGAGAGGAAAAATGTCATTCAATTTTAATTGGGTTAGTTATAAAAGATATGAGACTAAATACAATTGCCTTTCGGCCTTAATCAAGACCAGATAAATAAGACTCCACTTAGCTTATTATTCGTACAACTCTGAAGATTTTCTGATGACGGTTCAATCTTGAAAGAGCTGGTCACTGCAACTTCCATTTTTAAGTAGTCAGCCTTTTCCTCCAAATCAGGTCTGCCATCATGCATTACTGCTGCTACTTTGGAACTCTTTGATTCATTTCCACAAGCATCACGGTCAACTAAACCAACCTCATGAACAGTTTCCCCAAATACCTTGCAGGAAGCGTTGTTTGCAAGCAAGGTTCCATTCAAACAAGATCCGGGATTAATATCCGGCTACTCTCGTATGACACCAGTATCTCAACTGAGATTGATTTTATCACTCTTCAAATTATTCTGCTCTACTCAAGTATCTTGCTGGCAATAGCTTTTGTCATCTTCAGTCTGTAACTGAGGGACACCAGAGCAACTTTCAACAGGTGAGTTGCAATCTTTGGTTCCGAAATCTTTGGGCTCAATTATGTCTTTTATCGCAGAGCCACCCTCAACTTGCACTTTCACTTGACTGTGAGTCCAGGTTGTAACTCTCAACCGCTGTTTCGTTGTTTTCAGATACTGCATCATCCACATTCTGGGCCTCCAATATTTCTGCAACATTAGAACTGAAATCTAGCATACCATGTGGTATTAGAGAAAAGGGTTCTGGAAACTTCTGATTCACTTCTGCAGGCACCAGTTCCTTCTGGTTCTTTTGAATCAACACAATGAAGAACATTTTTCTGCTGGGATTCTTCAGGGAAAATACTGAATCCATCCAACACACAACCATTTAAGTGCAATTTATTTTCCTGGAAAACCTGTTCTCCAACATAGCAGGAATTTGGAAGGTGTAGCTGTTCAGGTTTTTCGTTTACACAATCAGTTATCACCAGTTGACAATTTTCTGGAGCTGAAGTGCTCAGGTCAACATCACTCATTTCATCTATTATCCTTCCACCTAAAGGCAGCATTTGTACATCTTCCACATGTGGTTTCCTACTCTTTGTGTTAAATCTACTACCATCATCTTTTGCTTGGTTTTTAAATCAAGAGTCAGACAAAGCATCAGACTTTTTCACTTTAGATGCACTAGAATTTTGGACCTTTGGACTCATATCTGCAACCTTCACAGAACTGTAGCTCCGGATCTCTTCAGAAACTTGACATTCCTTGGTGAAACTACCCGTGTTTTCCCAGATCATTTGATCCTCATCAGAAATTTGGTTGCCTTCACAGGTCATAGGTTTAAACAGATCAGCTTCTGCCCCATGCAGTTCAATGACATTATGATCGCTGCTTGACTGATCATCCTATGATATTAAGACACTACCAGAAGAACTTGCCTCTTCTTTGACTACTTCAACAGTTTCAGGTGAAGCAGTCTCACTTTCTTTCCATGTCAGGTGTTGTTGTCTCATATGCAAGAAAAAAGAGCAGTAAGAACGCTACTAAAACCAGTATTTGAATCCCACCCAGGTGGTAATGATGAGTTTTTCTAATTACCTAAAGTTCATGGTCATTGGGCTTTGGAATTTGAAGCTGAGCAGATATGTTCTGTAGCACAAGTAGAAGAATATGAAGAAGGCCAGATTCATTGCCTAACTCAACTCTAGCTATAGTTATCACAAGAAATGGAAAATGAATATATTACCCGAAGAACTATGCACCATTAAATTTTATAATGCTAACAAGTTCAGTCTTAAGGCATCGAAGTTGAAGTGCATGTTCTTTATAAATTTGACTGTTTATGACTTTCTACTCCTGCTCAAGATACGATAACAGAAATGATAAATAGACACCGCACTGACCTGATTTGCTGTTAGCAGCACTCTCCTACTAGAATTTGATCCCCGGGCACTAACTACACGTGTGCAAGCATGGCTGCAGGGTTCTCCAACATACTTTACATACATAAATACATTTACAATTGAAAACATGCTTGCAGGCTCCAATTGCATTTGCAACAATGGTTAAACAACTATAGCTTTGATAAGTGACTGATAGGAATGCCCCCAACAAATTTTATTAAGCACAACGCAGAACATGGACAAACGCAGTCCAATAACACAATCTTGACAGCTAAACTATATGAGCTGCAACTGCTTGTTTTCAAATCTTATGAAAATCAGATGTTAGGTACAACTATTGATGTATTCATCCATGGATTGTCGATCCCCATTCAATTAAATTAGATGGACGCTTAAATATGATATTCTATCATGGGTCAAATATACATATATATGCCAAAAGTTTATCTAAATCAGTAAGATATCTTCCAATTGTCAACATTCTGTCAGGTGTGTAAAACTTCTCCAACTATTCTTAATTATTTCAGAATAAGAGGAAATGCCAATTGGACTTCCAAGTCTAGTTCCTTCCAGATTCTTCTACAGTTATCCTATTTACTACAAGAACAACACTCTTGTTGTGCATCATGGATAGACAGAGAGCAACAGAGGCCCAATCCACACCACTTTTCCAAAACCAAGAAACAATTGGAGAAAAAGCCTAATTGGTGACCCACAGCCACCAAATCATATCAAATCAGACGTATTTCCTAAAATTCAAGCTTAATTAAAAATACCTAAATAAAATAAAAACAGATGATTTGATAAACCTTTTCTTGAGCCAATTTCGGCAGGTTAGGAACTTCCTCCACCAATCAAGCTTTGGTCCATCGAATCTCCACATTATTTGCAACCGCCACAGCCTGATTACTCACCCATCTCGGCTTTCTGCACATTTCAGCACACAATCAAACACCAGGCACTCAAATCTTTCCGTTTCCCCTGTCTCTCCGTTGCTACATTTTCTCGGCAACCAAACATAAACAATGGAATGAAGAACAGAAGAGATTCAAACAAACCTGAAGAGTGCTAAAACATGAGAAGTTAGAATATGAAAATATAAGAGAATATGAAAATGAGAGAAGATAATTTTCTGGGTTTTCAACTTGATTCAGTTTTCATTACTTACAACATATTTATACAAGTCCTACAACTACAAACAAGAAAACAAGGTTTCCATGAAACAAGGAAACAATGTTCCCATAAAACATGGAAATAACGTTCCCATAAAACAAGGAAACATGGCTTTTAGCTAACACTCCCCCTCAAGTTGGTCATTGGTGCATAGATGTCATCAATGACCAACTTGCCAAGAGAGAGACTGTCGTTATTAATATTTCCGCATCAAGCTTCTTCTTAATAGAATGTCGATCCACTTCAACATGCCCCCTCACGTGGGACCACTGCATAGTGGGCCACACGTGGAGCAAAGGCCACATCGAAGATAATCATTTCGGTCTGTCGGTGGCAACACCAAATTCAAGTGCAGCCAGTTGGTCGGTAGATCACATAAACCCTGTGAACACGGCAAGGACACAGAAACCCTGTGAACACGGCAAAGGACACAGAAACCCTGTGAACACGGCAAAGGACACAGAAATCCTGTGAACACGGCAAAGGATGGTAAGGCATGGTAAGGTAAAGCCAAACCCTAAAAAATAAGGTATGGCAAGATAAAGGCAAAGGCAACCAAACCCTAAAAAATAGGATAAGGCAATGTAAGGGAAATCATGGTAAGGCATGGCAAGGTAAAGCCAAACCCTAAAAAAATAAGGTAAGGCAAGGCAAAGGCATGAGCAACAATGTTGGCACCATAACATGCAGGAGCAACAATATTGGTACCAACAAGAGCAATACAAGGCACTAGCACCAACAAGAGTAATACAAGGTACTGGCACCAGCAAGGGCAACAAGGCTTGGACATAATAGGCATCATCAACAGCAATACAAGGCACTGGCAGCAGCAACAGCAGAGACAACTTCTCTTCACTCCCCCTCTCCCCCTGAAGAGAAGGGGTCGATGGAGCCATATGATCAGTGGTACTTGAGAAACATGCACGGACAATGAGCCATGGCAGATAGGTAGGTGAATTGTAGCGGAATATATGATAATTGCAGCAGTAGTGTCACTCCCCCTCAAATCCGACGATGTGTGAGAGTTGAGATTTGGAGAAAGTAACACCAAAATAAATAGAGTAAGAAGACACAGGTGACTTTGGGCAGACACGGGTGAAGAGAAGATAACAAAAAAATAAAATTAAAAATAAGGTGAATGACATGTGTATGCACACATAGAGAGAAAGGGACAAATATTGTATAGATAGGGTAGGTGACGTTGACAAGTGTAAGAGTTGTTGAAAAGGAAGAGGCATATGGTGCAAAACAAGTCAATAAAAAAAAAGGGAAAAGGAAGCCAAGTGAATGGCGTGAAAGAGAAGAGGTAGCAAAGAAAAGATTTTCATATATATATATATATATATATATATCTATATAAATGGAGAAATAGGTAGACAGAAAACTTTGATACCCACCAAAACATTAGGCACAAATGTGGTGTGCATGATGAGAACGAAGAGATGAGGAGAAAACACCCTTCACGTGGGTGACATAGAGAAAAGTGAAAGGAAGGGAGAAGAAATAATTTAAGGAAATAAAAGGGAATAAAATAAGAAGTATGGGAACGGTGGTGAGAAAAGAAACCATAAAAAAGAGAATAGTAGTATAGTATTAAGAAAAGGGAATGTTGGGGAACAAGCAAGACACCCATCACGTGGGCATAAGAGAAAGGCAATATGTGATAAGAAACAAACAAACAAAAAAAAAGAAACCCACCAAAAAAAGAGAGACAAAAAAAAGTGCTATTTAATATATAGAACCTTTGTAAAAGAAAGAGGAGAAACATAAGGGAGCACGAGTGTTTGATAAACAAAGGGAAGTTCAGAGAGAAAAAGTGAGGGTGCACGTTAGAGAGTTGTGGGCAGTCAGAAGAAGTGGTGTGAGGTGTGAGAAAACAATTTTAAATATAAAGAGAAGTGAAACCCATTTATCAAGTGGGAAAAAGCCAGAGAGAGACGTGCACAAGGAGAGAGGAAAACAAGAAATAAAAGAAGAGTAGAATAAAGGATGTGTAGAGAGAGAAGAGGGAATGAAAGAGGAGGTATGGCGAACAAGAGACAAAAATAAAAATAAACAAAAGATAAGAGGAAAAAGAGAGGAAGTGAAGGTGTGCGTGAGTCAGAGAGAGAGAGAGAGAGAAGTCATTATAGAGAGACTGGCTCACAGAGAAAAAATGGGGAAAATAGCGGAATAGATGAGCAGTGAGAAGACACAGATCACGTGGTAAAAAAAGACATACTTGGAACGAAAAACAAGTGAAAGAAATTGTGCCAAAAGGAACATCACGTGTGGCAACAGAGGGCAGGCAGGCGTCCAAAGTGTGCAGCAGAGAAGAGAGCAAGTATTCTGCTCAGAAAAACGGAGAGATACAGAGAGACAGAGATAGGGAAGATATGAGGAGATAGACAGAGAGAGTTGAGCAGAGCTGCATGAGCGATACAGGCAAGCTAAGGAGCCGGGACAGTGCCGGCAATACAAAGAGAGAGTCCATGGAGAGAGTCAGCACATGTGCAAGAGAGCAACAACACCAGTTAAGGGACCAACGATTGTGCAAAGGGACCAACGACAGAGAAGCACGAATGCGGAAAAAAGAAGGAAAAAAGAAGGAAAAAAGAAGTGGAATATTGGGGTGCAGACAAAGGAGTGAGGGTAGTGGTAGTGGATAGGGAATAAGAATCAGAAACAGGAAAACAATGACAAAAGAGAGTGTTTGAGGAAAAAGACGAAGAGAGAGAGAGAGGTCAAGACAAAGAGAGAAACAGAGACAAAGACCAGCTAAAAAATCAAAGAAAAATATAAGAGAACTCATTAGAACTTGAGAGGTGATGCAAACACTAGAGCGGCTATGCAAAGGGAATAACAGCAGCGTAGCTCGGCAGGACAGAAACAAAGGCCGGCTAGGACAAGGCTTGGCAAGCGGTGAAAAGGCTCACACGGAGGAAAGAGACGGCTCGGTGAGCGGTGACAAGGCTCACGGAGGAAAGAGATCAGGCCATCAATGGCCAAGGGACGTTGCCCACGCATAAGAAAGAGAGGCCATCATGGCCAAGGGATGTGTGGTCCATAAAAGAGAGAAGACTGGCTCGGGAGACGTAAAATACTAAGGGCTCAATCTGATTTCAACAGAGAGCGGCTCAGAGAGTGACTTGGAGATATGTAAACGAAAAGGAAACGGCAGCGGCAAAGAAGGGTGTGGAGCTGACTCAGGTAGAGAGAGAAATGAGGTAATGACGGACTGAACAAAAAACAAGGTAATGATAATTTTTTTTTTTTTTTTTTTATAATATAAATATTTTTGTTGGTTGATACTGGAAGGTAGAAACGGAGGAAAAAAGCAATGATAAAGGAAGCTGCGTAAACAGCTAAGGTAGAAAGAAAAAAAAAATAATGTTGATTATAGAGGAGAGGAGAAGCAAAAGGATTTACAGAAACAAGAAGATACGCCAACGACTCTCAATTTGGCAGAGGATCTTAAGGATTACCCATTAGGCTCTGATACCATGCTAAAACATGAGAAGTTAGAATATGAAAATATAAGAGAATATGAAAATGAGAGAAGATAATTTTCTGGGTTTTCAACTTGATTCAGTTTTCATTACTTACAACATATTTATACAAGTCCTACAACTACAAACAAGAAAACAAGGTTTCCATGAAACAAGGAAACAATGTTCCCATAAAACATGGAAATAACGTTCCCATAAAACAAGGAAACATGGCTTTTAGCTAACACTCCCCCTCAAGTTGGTCATTGGTGCATAGATGTCATCAATGACCAACTTGCCAAGAGAGAGACTGTCGTTATTAATATTTCCGCATCAAGCTTCTTCTTAATAGAATGTCGATCCACTTCAACAAAGAGCAGCTTAGATTTTGTCGTTGACGCCAGCATAGAGACAAGCGAAGGCATCGTCGCCATAAGGGTTGAGGTCGCGCTGCTTCTCCAAGTCGTACTTGTCGTATTTCTCGTTTCCCCACAGAATGAGAAGAAAATATCCCGGTGTTAGAGAGAGAGAGTCTCTCTCGTCTCGTTCAGGCATTGCGTCTCTCTCGCTCTCTCGTCTCTGTGCCCTGTGAATTTTCTATGCTTTTCATTTTTGGAGAAGGACACGAAAGGGCGACTTCATTCAGAGTCATTTTGGCGGGTACACGTCCACTTTCTTTTTCGGGTTTTCTGTGGTTTTGCCCCTTAACTATTTGCATATTGTCAGTTTAGCTCTTAACAATTTTTTCGGTAAATTAAAGACTCCAAATGTTTAAATATAGTCAATTGAGGGCCTACCTCCAATTTTTTAAAATTCTATCTAAATTTCCATCCTAATTAAAGGTAGGTAAATGATTTTCTCACTCCCCTTTTATCCACCTACACTCCTTTTTGTTTAGAAAAATAAAGTGTAAGTGGATAAAAATGGAGTGGGAAAATCAGTAAACTCATAATTTAAAAAAATATTTAAATATATATAATAAAAACCTCACCTACCCTCTATAGATTTAACATATCGTAAAATATCCTACTCTAATCAACAAATTAATTCATAATTTGTCTAGTTGTCTGATTCTTTTCTTGTTCTCTTTGTTTTGTTATATATCTGTCAGTCACACAGCTAGAAGAATTAATCACTATTCACCATGTCTTTGTTTTATATAGTTGTTTCTTATTTTATACAGTAGTGTACATGTCAAATGAAAATGTTTTGTGTGATTTCAGTGAGTGAAAATAGGAGGATGACAACTTGATTTCTATTATATATTGATTTTTCAAGTGAAGCTACCCTAAATGACATCTGAGGTGAAGAGATTGAGAGAGAGGTTGATGCACACCAAGAAGATGGTAACACAAAAAATGGAAGCATTGAGAAATCATATAGCCGCCAATTTAGTGAGCTCAACTACTTAGAAATTGTATATGATTCCTTATTTATGACTAGCTTAATTTTTGTTAAGACCATATTATTGACACTATATTTTTGTTATGACACTTTATTTGTTTTATAATTAAAATCATTTTTAGAGTGTGATGGAAACATATTTCACACAAAACATATGTAAGAGAAAGTGAAAGTAATTTTTTTTTACCAATCACTTGAAAAGAAAAAAAAAAGTCATTTCAACATAGGGCCCTTTTTAGTCATTTCAACATAGTGACCTTTTTAGTCATTATACACAGCTAACAACACCTTCACACAAAAATTTACCAAACACTCATAAACTGATTATTGTACCAACATCATCTTGAACAAAATATTTACCAAACACTAAATTGCTTTTTTCCACATCTGATTTCTTTCACAGCAAATCTGACATCGATTATTTTCAAAACACAGCAATGTCAAACTGGCCCTTAGTGTGTATTATTTTTTCCATTTAAAACTACAACAGGAGATTTCTCTAAAATACTGAACTTGGAAAGATTTTTCTCTATATGTGAAAAGCCCAAGTTTCTTTTCATTTGACTGAGTTTATTTCCACCCAACCTTTCGCAAAATTACATAAGAGGATATACGTGCAATTCAAGAAAATACAACAAATAAAAATTTAAGCCAACTTGATCACCATGGAGGTTGCAGCCATGGCAGTCGTATCTTACTGAAAAAACAATCAATCAAACAATTCTACTTTAGCACATTTAGCACATTAACCTCCAATAGTTTGATGTGCTAACCTCCAATAGTTTGACATGTTACGTTGTTAACTTTGACATTCAAGTATCATGACCGATTCAACATGTACAAGGAAAAAATACGAAACCTTTAAGATATTTATTGATCTGTGTACGAAATAGTAGGAAATCTAAATAAATCTTCAACACTTCCCATTTCTTGTTGCATCTTTTCCTTTTCTTGAACCAACGATGTATACAGAGTGTTACAAGAAGACCGGATAAAAGTCCTACAAACAAAAGGAGGATAAATGAACAGAAACGCGTAAAAACAAGCGTCTCCACTACTTGGACTCATCCATGGGATCATTACGATTACAAGATTCAGATCTTAAATCCTTGTTGTCTTGCCTCGACTCATCAGACTCTGAAGCCTTCGAAACCGAATCCTCAAGTGCCTCAAGAAAAGACAATACAGTGAATTTGTCTGCAAGAAAGAGGAGAAAAGTAGTTAAAACCATAAGTAACAATACTATGGATTATCATGATATAGAGTTATGTAATTTGATATCTTGTTGAGGTGCTCTCAAATCCTCAAGTGGATGCAAAATACTGGAAAATAACATCAGCATCAGGCCCTCTAAAGTGTTTCAATTTAATGAAGTTGCATATGGCCAATGTGATTCATCCACTTGTCAGGCCAAAGGAACTTTAAAATGGAACTAGAATTGTCTGAAAAATGCTAGTAGATTGGGTAGTCATTTTCCCATTTAGAGGTAAGCTGATAGTCGAATTGGGGAACCTTGATGGAGAGCAGACTTATCTTTTCTGACACAGCATTTACCACAAAGGAAGGAAATAAGAAAAATGGATTGGATAGTATGGATGGGGAGTTTGTTTTCCCTCCTGATTTTAGTATGGCACACAGAAGGCAATGGAAAAGGGAAACTACTGATGTCTTTAACATTATGTTTCTTTACTTTTTTGCCTTACCAAACCAAAATCTAATCTGACGAGGTCAAGGAGTAAAAATACAAGTCATAGCATTTCCATCTTCCTTCCTGCTCAGTAAAGTAAATCAACCATTGGACGGATTTGAAATGGTGGATCTAGGGGGATGCCTCACTCACCCCTCCAGTTTTCCACTTTCGTCCTCTGAGATTACCAGTCTTACTTCTACTTATCCCTCCGCCCCTTCTTTCCCTCCTCTATTTCTCTTCACAAATGGTAATGCAATGGCTAAGATGCATCTCACAAGTAGTTGATGTTTCTCACATGCTATTATGTCTTATTGTCAAGTTTCAGAATTTCACCCTTTGACAGTATCAATTTTTTTTATAAAAAAAAAGTAAAATAAATAAATATTCAGTAAGTATGAATATAATAGAAAACTACAAGATTCTGCTGATATAGATTGCTTACATTTACTTGGGTCAACACCAAACTGAGACAAATCTATCTGTCCTGTTCGAAGTACCTGTAAACATTTAGGGAAAGATAAAAAGAAAGTTTAGCATGATAATGGTGATAAAAGAAAGAAACGAACAACCTTCATTAAAAAAAAACAAACAAACAGCATTTCAATTCCAAAAGATGACATTTTAAATTCTTACATAAGCAAATGAATCCATTTGTTGGCGGAATGGTGGACTCTGCAGCAACTCCAATATATCCTCTGGAGACCATTGACCCTGCAACCTCAACCAAATCAAACAATGGCGCAAAAGTAGTGTATAACAAAACAGAGAACTCAAGTACCAGAATGATGCATACCTCAGGTAAGTATGACTCTAAACGCTGCTCTAGTTGCAATGTCTCAATCAATGGCATAATCAAATCAGGTTTCAATATGTCCCCCAAACTCAAGCCTAGCCCAACAAAAGACAAGTCAAAATGTTAAGAGCCATATCATATTTTAAAGAATTGTTAAAGATACTCTAGTACAATCAGCCAGTATGCCAATTGTTAGAATTTTAAATAATGATTGACAGGTCCCAATAGAGACGTTAATACGAAAATTAGGGATTAAAATCACTTTAGATCCTCTGTGAATGGTCCAAATTCACATTGTCACCTTGCCTTTAAAACTCTCAGTTTTGTTAAAATCATTGAATACCACCTGAACCTCTGTGATCAATTCTGTCAGATTTTGCCATTTAAATTAACCCAATTGTGCCTCAATTACCATATTTACTTACATCAGAGCAAAGTGAACTTTTCCCACAAGTAACTTGATTATTCTGCCAAAAAACTAGGAGAAAGGCCACCACAAGGAAGAATGAGAAAAGAAACAGGCTAGTATGGCAATATGCAAAATGAACATTCCAGGAATACCGCCCACCACGTCATCCTTTTTGAATAATAACACTCAATAAAGGGCCTAAACACTGAATGAAAGGCATATACAGAAGCACCATAATGGTTCGGGGCAAAGTGTTCATAAAAATTGTTATTTACTGGCTGAATTAAGGAAATAGATGACCTCCGATGCAAACAGGGTTAAAAATATGAACCCGATTGTGGAAATTCATTTATCTTTCTTATTTCTACCTAGTATTTATGAGTACACATTCTAATCTATTTTATAATGGGAATCAAAAACACTTGATCGTGCCACGTTGAAGTAATTTTTAAACATTAAGGATTTTTTTTTTTTTTTTTGGTCTAAACCACGAGGTGGTCCTGGATGGGCCCCAACTATGGGTGGCACCTTTAAGCCTTAACCACAACCCAGACTAATCCCCGCTCACACCGGGTCGGCCCGTAAGGGGTAAAGTGCTGGCCAAAGTGGTGACTCCGTACAAGAGCAGGGATCGAACCCCTGACCTCTCTTAAGGAATGAGAGTGCCGAACCACTCACACCAACCACCTTGGTTTAAACATTAAGGATTTCACTACAGGAAATAAGCAACATATTCAATCTTCCACAATATTGCTACTTCTTTTGAATAAAAAATATGAAGGGCATTTTGCATTGAAACTATGCAATATATTAGATAGTTCAGATAATGAAAAGCGTAAGAAATTTCCTAGATCAAGGCAACCTATACATAGCAAATCACAAAAATTTGGATGTAAGGCATTTGTGTCCATTTAAAACAACACCAACAATAAAAGATCATTATCTCACCTTCATCTGGATCCAAAGCAGTATCTGCAGATGACACAAGAAGTGTCAGAAGGTAGAGTAATTCAACGAAATGAGAGAAAGACTCATATACAAATGTATAATATAAGGAGAAAACTTGATACCTGCTGGGTCAATATTGCTTAAGATTCTTTGAAGATCTTCCAATTTCACTGGGCCAGATGAAGAAGTCACATCGCTACTTACTTCTGCACCGAAGTTTGGTTCCACCAATATTCCAGCTCTGGAAGACATAACATTGATCATAACAGAGTAATGTTATGCAAATTCCAAGAATACACAGAGAAAAAGAAAAAACACACATTTTCAAATGAAAATAATAAAGGTATTGCGCATGCAAGAAATTAAGTATATCATCATGCTCACTTTCAGAAACAAACAGTTTGTTTTTAAATTCAGGAACAGTTCAAATCATGAATCAAAGACTTTATAGGACTGTAGAACATATGAATGAAAACAATTACAACACAAGCACAAGCTGGAAAACCACCTTGAAGGTCATGAAATATAGTCCTACAAGTTAAAGGAAGGATAATCAAAATCCTAATCCCCATTCCACTCCCCAACTATACCTCTGTGACCAAGGACCCAGACAAGGGATTTCTGGAGCTTAGAAAACTTGGTAAATAGTTACTGGCCCTGTACTATGTGCATATCCACAACAGTCATCCAACCATCAAGTGATTGATGAACAGTTCGCTTAGAGAATGCTCATGTTGTCAAAATGAAAAAGGGGTGGAGACAAGCCACAATTTCATGCATTATTAAAAAATAACTTACATCATTACAGCAAGCCCAGATGCAGCGCACACTGTAAAAATCTTATTAAAGGTTGCCCATGTCCCCAATACTCTCCCCACCTTAGCTTTCTATGAGGGCAGTCCGATTATAACAACATAATTTTTTAACATTACAGTGAGTACTACACCAGGAGGGGAAAATTTAGTTTTCCTTGACAAGTCACTAGGAGTCAACCATCTTTGATAAAAAGGTCAATAAGCTCACCAGCATTTCTTAAAAATACAATTGCTTTATGTTTAGCCATTTCAGCCTTTGGAATCATTGAGAATTTGCTATTATATTCTGATACAGTATTTGGTGGCAGCCTTTTTCATCTTGTAAAATAATATTTGATGTCAACCTATTTGAAAGAACCCTAAACTTATTCGACATTCCACTATAAGTCCACCACTCATGTTTCATTACTTGTTGTGGAGTTTTGTAACCCCACCCCGCGCCCGCCCGCTCCCCCTTTCCCTCTTTTGGCTACTAACAGGACAAAGGTTGCAAGTTTCACTGCTATGCTATGACAACTTTACCTTGATGAAATATCATCTTCAACCATATCTTCAGAAACTTGTAGAGGAACAGAAGCATCAGGCCCTTCTTCATCAACGAACTCTGCCAAAGCAGCAAGATAAACACAATATCTAACTTGAGGCAGAAATGCAACAAAACAAAGACTGAACTTTTAGGTTTTGAAAGTCAAAGTTGAAGCCTTCGTAAAGATTTTCTATAGTGAGAGATTTCACAGTTTAGGTAATGTTCTACAATGCCATATGATGTGATACAATATGATATGAATACCTATCAAAAAATATCATGCCATTAAATGTCAATGACTGGAAGTACGTGTCATGTACATAATTCAAATAAAGCTTAATACATTGCAGAGGTGCAGTTAACGGAAATTTCTTTTTAAAAATATATAATAGAGATAATGTTAGTGGTAGCCTAAAGCAACAAAATGAATTTCACATACCTAATGGTCGATTGAGGTAGTAATTCACTGAGCTACACAAGTGTGGGTCATTTTCAGCTTTAGGCTCCTTAATATCATATTAGCAATGAAAGTTAGAATCTTATAAGACTTACACATTGAATGGTAAGAAAAGAAAATAGATTCACAATAAACCAAACCTGCATCCAGAAGAAGAACTTCCTATCATCAGTGTTGAACTTCAATAAGTAAACCCTTCCTGATGCTTGATTAACCTGAGTGAACCAAAATTTATGATTTGAACATTAGATTTTTGGGAGGGGGCAGATCTGCATTACAAAAATCCCAAATAATCCTAAATACCTTTTCAAAAACTGCCTCATCGGGAAAGATGATCTGATCCTGTGGTATTTTTGTTAAGGAATTTTAGCAAAAGTATATAAAATAACAGAAGATAAATATAAACCGAAAGAGTAAACACACAAAAACATGGAAATAGTGAAACTGTGAAGTGAACAAGAATTACAAAAAAATAAGGACGTACAAATATAAGAGGGAGAATTGAGCAAGTATGAAAGAACAAAGACTTTAAAAAAATAATAACAATAACAAAAACAGCAACAACAACAAAAGACAACTTTTAAAAAAAAAACAATAATCATAAAGGGCTTGAAACATTTCAAGAAAAGGAACATGCGTCATGCATTTGTGAAATACAAAGTTCCAACACCACAAATCAAGATTAGAAACTGGAAAAAGATTTTTGATAAAATGAAAAATAAACCAGGATACATCTTCAACAACATTTTGGCTCCGATCAAGCCACTGAAAATGCACCAACCCCTCATCACCCTGATACAGAAAGAAGATAGATTTACTCTAAAATGTTGTGCCAGAAATACTTCAAATAAATATTAGATAGAATGGATGTCAACTTCTGAAGGCTAGAATTAGAATAATGAAATACCTTTGCAATGCGAACAAGTCCTTTACGGGTATCAGGAGCAACCTTTTTGCCCTCAAAAACCATTTTACCAGCACGAAACTCCAGCATAATTTCCTGCCAATAGATGTTAGTTTGATGAAGAAAGTCCAACCATGACACAGAAAACAAGAGATGAACACAGAAACATGTGTGCGCTCAAACACAGACAGGCGTACATAAAAGTATAGAATTCTGGGCTTACTTGCCTAAAAGTCAATGTTTGAAACTAACATTCTGATGCCAACCAACAACATACCAGCAAAGCAAGAGAAGAAAAGAAATTGAGATAGAAATTGGAGAGTAAACATATAAGTTATTTATTTTTAGTAGCAGAATCATGCTAGTTGGAGCTTCTGAATTTGTGTATAGTATTGGGAATTTGTATAACAAAATGAAACAAAGAAAGTGAGGAATACATGTAGAAAGGAGAAGCTTGTACCATAATGCTACACAGAAGGTGGAAAATGAAAATCCTAAGCAAAGTGTGTAAAGAAGAGAAGCCAATATTTAATAAATTTGATAGAAACTCCAAATTCTAAATGTTCGTCCAAAAGGTCCCTCAAACTATAAACTCAACAGAAACTTCACCTGCTCAATGGATATTTCCTAACAAAATTTCTCATCCATCTTCTATTTTATTTCATGGGCAAATAAAATGCAACTCATATGAAAGCCAACGCATAATTGGAGATGTCATTCCTTTTAAAGACCATCCAGAAAACATAAGGAGGTCCTTCCACATAAGCCAAAAAAACCTATGTTACTGTGACTATCCCCATTTACAAGTCTTTCACCCAACTTGGTGTACTGCAAACTATCATGTTCCAACATAAAATTAATTGGAAATACAAATTTTCACAGCCATAATCAAACGTTCAGGCCCTGAAAGCCCTTCCTCCGGAAAATATTAACACTTGCAATGTTCCATGGTTGTTTTATTAAATAACATATCACATATGGCGAAGTCACAACTATTCTATAGCTTCCAATATCCTATAGATTAAAACAAAAATAGCTACCCATATATGTATATATATTACCTGCATTTGTGGGATAGCTGCGTTTGAAGACGAACCCATTGTTTAACTTCTCTGTTTGCGGCCTTCAACGGCTCAAAACTACAGAATTGAAGGGGTGGGAACGAAGAAGATGAAAATATTGAAAATTAGTAAATGGAAAAAATAATAGAAGTCCAATGCTTTGAATGAAATCGAACCCTAGAGAAAGAAAAAACAGAAACAAAAATTATCAAAAGAAACAAACAAACCCCAAAAATAAGATTAATAATCATCATAACATCAGTGATAATAATGAGAATGAGTACCTGTATATTGCATAAAAAATAAAGATACTTGATTTTTCGGTGATGAGCTTGTGAGAGTTTTATTTCAGGATTCTGAGTTGTCAGGGACTCGAGGTCGAGGCCGAGTTGGGCTTTTCAATTCGGGCACCACATCGCACATATTTACTAAAGCGGCAGTCGGTCTAAAAGTTTATTTATTTATTTATTTTTTAAAACATTTATAATAAAAAATTATAATGAATATCCACGGCGGATTTTACCACCATACAAATCAAATTTAACATACCATTTAATAGAGAAGGGATTTAAACTAAATACGTGAATGAGAGTGAGTCTTGCCTTGGGGTGGGCACGGTCCGAATTGGATCGGTTTCACGTCAAAATCACGACCGAACCAATTAAAATATGACGGTTTGGTTTGATTTGGTTTGGATAAAAGTTATAAGGGAAACCGAACCAATCCAAACCAATTTAAGACGGTTTGGTTCGGCCGGTTTGGGCCTAAGCCCAATTCTCTTTCTTTTTGCATTTTTTCAACATTATTAGCCCAATTATAACCAACAAATTCACAACTTACTTATTACATAAATCATTTTCTAGAGTACGAAACCATCCTAAAGCTCAAAATGTCATAAAACTTCATATTTCACAAACTAATATAGCTCAATTCAAATATTCATATATAGTTATTAACTAATTAGAGTATTACACATATAAAATAAAATATAAATAAATAAATATACACATAAACGATCCGGTTTGGTTTAAGTCGGTTTACAAAAGCTCAAAATCAAACCAAACCAAATCATATACAGTCCGGTTTGGTTTTTAAACCGTTTGACTTTTTCTCGGTCAAAACCAAACCAAACCGGCAATTACGGTTTGATTCGGCCGGTTTCAACGGTTCGGCCGGATTGATGCCCACCCTAGTCTTGCCTCTCTTAGCTAGAAAGTCAGCAACTTGATTAGCTTCTTAAACTAATAGTGAAGATTGATTATCTTAGTTTCACTTCCACTTCTTCTTTTGTACTTTTCACTTCCATTTCGATAAGGACATATGTTGGTTATGCTTAGACTCTAAAGTGCAATCAAATTAATGTAATACACCTAGTTTGATTTAGTTTTGTTTGATTCGATTTAGGCCTCAAACTAATAACACAACTGAATTAATTAATTTAATGAATGTTTAGGTTCGGTCATTTTTCTTCGATTAAATAAATATTCTATATCATTTATATATCAAAGAGAACTTTGTACCACAGTGGTGGCCTCCCCCCTTCCCCCTGGTTGACACTCAGGTTCGAAACCCCAAGGGGTTTCTTTCCACCCAATGTAACCAAAAAAAAAAAAAAAAAGAACTTTGTACGTAAGTGAAAGATATTTGAGAAAACTTACTGTTGAAATTTGAGAACCTAAATAAAATCGTTTCAGATTGATTTGATTTGACCAACCTGAATAATACTTACAGATTTATACACACCCTTGCTTTTTATGACTGGTGTATGTCCACACTCTCATCTATCATATTTTGTCAAAACAAGCATCTCAAGGTTATCTCTCAAATAAATGTGTACAAAAGTGAACTACAATTATCGTGACTTTTCCTTGTGAGAGAGAGGGTTGCCACAAGAATTACTCATTTGAAAGATCTGGAAATGGGCTGATTTCGAATTCTGAATTGGTTGCTGCAGGATTGTGCAAGATTTGCCTAGTAGTGTTGGAGAACCAATGACAAGTTTGGTATTTGTTGTATCAAGATGTGGTGAACTGCAAGAGGGAAGCCCTTTACATAAGTCATATATACAATGAATTAGCTTGAGGGAAGCCCTTTACAAACTGCTGCTAGACCCTTGCGGTGTCCTCTTTCGGTGTGAGACAGAAAGTTTGCTTCCTTCTCATCTCTGTTTCTCTCTTTCTACTATATTGTCTAAACTTTACTCTTCAATATGAAAGATGGTTATCCATATGAAGATGAAATGGTCATTTACTTGGAAGATAGTACGGATCTAGAAGAACATATCAAAAACAATATTGCTCATGTTGGACTTCTCATTGCGGACACAGTCAACCACCAGTCTGTTGTCAAGGAAGTTCAAAGAATAGTCTAGAGCAGGTTGGGCGTTATGAAGCTCCTCAAAGCAAAAGAAAATGTATGCTCCATTACGGTGGGATAAGAAGAAGTTGCAAGAAGATTAATTGAAGAAGGTCCATTGTTCATCAAAGGTTACACCATAATTGTGAAACACTGGCCTCTCTATCATTCTTCTAATGATATCCAGAAAAATCGAGCAGCATACTAGGTACAGGCACATGGTATCCCCCATAATCTCTTCACAACAAAAAGTGCCAGGCAGATGGGTGCTTGACTTGGGTCGGTGCTTGAGATTGAAGATATCAATGTTGTTGGCTTTCACGGCTTCATGAGAGTGCGCATCGATCTTGATGCCACAAAACCTCTAACTCCGGGGTTTGTCATGCCTTGCCCAGTGGCTAGTAAGTGCAAAATCTGTTTGAAATACGAGGGACTGAAGGATTTCGATATGAAATGTGGAAGCCTAGGCCACTGCACATGTTGCCAATGGCCTGAAAACTTATCTATGCTTGCTAACGGATGGTGATTCGACTAGAAAATGCGAACACAACCCATCTCAAAATAGTGGAGCTTTCTCTCCTATCCTTAAAAAGGTCCAACTCTTGTCAAACTAGATGATGTGTTCAATCAAAGTCATTATAGCCACTGCTGGGAGAGAAGCAGTGAAGGGTTGTATGACAAACCCGGAAAGGGCATTCATGTGCGCAACGCGAGTCCATGGTCAACACAATAATGAATGAGATAAATCCTTCAACCCTATCACAACATAAGCCATAATCTTAATCGACGCATCAGATGACAGATCTGCAACTTAGGATGATTCAGTCTACTGCCATCGTAGCAGACCTACACAGCCTAACTATGTCAACTTCTGGGACCCATAAAGCCGCAGTTTGCTATACAGAAATGGCACCCTAACCCTAGTTGTCCAAGGGTTGTCTTTGGAGCGCAACTAGTGTGACCTAAGAAGTATCTCACTTTGGGCCTTTGAATAAACCTTTACAGTCCCTGAGCACAACCTCAATATTGGGCCTATCATTACTGAGCTGGAGGGGTCCAACACAAATGAATCCTAGATAGCCATTGAAGATGCAGTTCTTGAGCCCAACCTCAATTGGCGAAAGTTAGGCTTGAAGTTAGCTGAAATTGGGCTTGGATATGGCTCAAGTATATATATCTCAATAAATAATTATATTTATATCTAATTCGGTCCGGTTCGGTTAACTGCAGTTTTAGAGGAGATGAAATTGGTTTGAATTGGTGCGGTTCCGTTTTTGAATTTTTTCATTGACTTTTTTTTAATTATTTTTATTTTTAATAAAGGGCTTATTTATGTATATGCCCTCTGTACTTTCAAAGTTGTCTCAGATTATCACATGTTCTTTGAAACGTCTCAAAATACCACCTACACTTTTAATAACTGTCTCACGTTACTTATTCCGTCAGTATTAAGAGACATTCCGTTATGTGATGGGTTTGTTGAGAAATTTGGGATTTGTGTTGGTGGTGGGTGGAGATTTTTGGAAGAGAAATCTTCTGGAAGCTGTTGTGATGAGTGGGTGAGGCTTGGTTGTGGGTTCAAAGGTTGAGAGGGTGAAGAGGAGGAGGTTGATGAAGACCAAAAGGGCACATATGGAAATTGTGGATTAGGCTTTGGACAGAAGGAGATTATTGGAATTGGCTCAAAGATTGAGAGGGTCAAGAGGAGGAGGGTGATGAAGACCAAAAAGACCAATAGGGCACAGATGGTGGAGAAGAAGAAGAAGAAGAAAAAAGACCAAAAATGCAGAGATGGTGGAGAAGAAGAAAAAGAAAAAGAAAAAGAAAATAACGGAATGTCTCTTAATACTAACGGAATAAGTAACGTGAGATAGTTATTAAAAGTGTAGGTGATATTTTGAGACGTTTCAAATAACATGTAGTAATCTAAGATAACTTTGAAAGCACATGGGACATGTACATAAATAAGGCTTAATAAAATTCATATCGGCTCGGTTTTGCGGTTCTCCGGTTCTTATGCCCATTCTGAGCATAATTGCTTCCTGGTTTTGACTGCTTCTGCAAAACTAAATTCTCATCATCATCAGTGCAGCCAGTGCAGGCTGGCTGCAAGAGAGGGTTCCTAGAATTAAAGTGAATACCTCACAGACGCAGACAAACTGCAAATTCTCAATCAAGAAGTAGAATTAGAACTTGACATGGAAAACAATGTTTTAATTCAGTACAACCACACGGATCCCTGCTCATTTGCGCGTTGGACTACAAAGTACTTACCTCCATCCCTCTTTTTTGCCTTTTTTTATTTTATTTTATTGTTAAATTTAATTATTTTTTAAATATGGGTTTTGGCAGAGAATGCTTCCAGTTCATGTCTGCCAGGCCATGGCAACAAGTTATGGATTTTTATTCGGATGTGGTGAAGGACCGCAAGTCCTTATCAGCGTTGTTGGGCAAAGCTTGTTTGAGCAAGAGTAACATTTACAATAGGCTAGAGAGTCTACCGCCATCTCAAGATAAGAGTGGGAGGTGGGCACGACTAACATTCAAGATTGTTGTTTCGTATCACGGTGGTTCCTTTGATGGCTGGCAAAGGCAGCCAGGCCTCAACACTGTTCAAAGGTGCTAGCTTTGACAATCTTTGATGCTTTTTTGTACATTGCAAAATTGCCCATGTGGCTTTAACTGTGGTTTTGTTCTTTGTTCAAGTGTTTACGATGTTTGCTCTTGTGTTGGCACTTGGCAGTGTGGTGGAAAAATCTCTGGGAAAATTTGTTGATGAGAGGAAAGCGCAGATGCTGAAAGACAAAGGTTTGCCATTAGAAGGCGCTGCTCTTGTTGCCGGACGCACTGACAAAGGAGTGACTGCCGTTCATCAAGTTTGTTCTTTTTGTATGTTACAACCTCATTCATTGTAACTTATTTTGTTTTAGTTTGAAAATGATCTACTCAGGAAGTTCTATAGCAGTTGGTTCATACTTTTCATAAAGGAAAAGAATAGTAAAAGAAAGTGAACCACCAACTCCCTTGCTGAAATAGAGTTGGTTTAATTCTTGATATTGATGTCATCTGGGGTTGTATAAGGCTAATTGTTTGTGCTTTTGCTAGAACAATTTTTCCAAGCATGAGTGATCCTTTTGTTTGCATCATTTAAAAATGAGTCTATATCAATTAGATAACTTATATGTGTTACATTCTTTTGCGCTAACATATGCGCATAATATTTCCTCCATTTTCCTTGAAGCTGTCATTGTTTATGTACTTGCTACTGGGTGTTTGGTATTAATTTTTCTAAGACAACTGTATTTTTCATTTATGCCTGATGTACGGTAGTCTTCTCCAGTGTTTCTCCATTATAAGATTCTGCCAACTGGCGCATTTTGGGGTTTGCAAATTTTCTAATATTGCTCCATTTGTCTTTTTTAGATACTTGGAGAAAGGATTTCAAATCTCAAGATATTACAGATGCCATCAATAGTGCAGCACCAGGAAAACTCAGGGTCATATCAGTTTCTGAGGTGATGTTTTGTTCAGATTTTCCTACAAATCACTAGGTTCAAAGTGAAATCCACTATTCATATTTTGGTTGCTTCAATTCTTTTAGCAAGCTGACCTTGTTATCATTGCTGCTTCAGATCTTTATCTTCTGCATAATGTCTATGTTTATTACTTTACTTTTAATTTTAGTACTCTGATAGCTAGTCTGTCTTACTGTAGGTATCACGTGCCTTCCATCCAAATTTTACTGCCAAATGGAGGCGTTATTTATATATATTTCCATTTAATGATGAGGAGGACATGGAGCAAAGTAATCAGAGTGGAGAGAATGTTCAAAATTTTAAGAGTAAAGAAAATTATCATGAGCATAAAAATGGATGTGATCAATGCAATGAAGCAAATGTTGGAAACTTAGTTATCAATGATAACGAAGACCTTGAAACTCTGAAACCTCGGGAATTCACCGTAAGCAGGGTGAACCAACTTTTACAGAAACTAGAAGGAAAGTTATTATCGTATAAGATGTTTGCACGTGATACCAAACCATCCAGAAATGAGTAAGAATTAAGATTCGATTTGCCATCGGTACTTGGAGGCATATCATTTTTCAGATTATAGTTTTGACTGTTCCTTCGCAACTCCAATTTGCATAATCTTGGCCTTGCTCTTTCAGTGGCCCTAATTTGTATTATTTGGTAACCACTGGTGCATGCACTGCCTTTGACTAGTTTGGTCAAGACCATATTAATTGTCATCCTCTCATCTTGTCATGCACTGGTGTAAGCTGTTGTTTTTCAAAATTCTTATTGTTTCTGTTTGTTTACTTATCTTTCATGCCACATGCCCACAATCCTCAGTTCATTTGTTTCATTGTGTGTGTATATTTATACTACTCAGGATAACAGAAATAGTGAAGCAATTTTGATGAGATTGAAGTTCATTATAATTTGCATTGGCTTGATTCTATATAGAGGAAAAATTGAAAGGATTATAATGAGTTCTCATGTGTATCCAGCCAGATATATCTCCTGTAATCATCCCAATCCAACTTCCCAACCCGATATATTGGTGCCTGGGAATGACTAGTCTTGTATAGAAATTGATGGCAGAGGTTCAAATGCTATTTCACTGTCTAGGGTCTTTCGAATCAATCATGATTTCATACTCAAGGAAATAACTTTGCTAGCTGAATATTCCCTTAATATTTCCTATCGAAATAATATCCCTTTAATATTGACTTGCCTTAGCAGAGGGAAGTTGTTCTTCCATGTTCTAACAGTATCTGTTTGTCTTTTCAGGGGTCCGCCAACAGAGTGTTTTCTCTACCATGCTCGAGCAAAAGAATCCAAACTACCATGTTCAGTATGAGTTTGCTGCTATTGCTAGTCTCGCAAATCTTGTCTCTTCTATTTATATTTTCCTTCTGTGATTTAGGTTTTTTAAGTTGACATCTATTTTGTAGGATGGGACTCAATTATTTAGTTTCTGCACCCATATATATATACACACATGAGACTGACACGAGTGATCATGTTCACTGATGGGAATAACGCATGCCATAATTTTAGACCTCAATTGCCTCCCTCTCTCAATAATATAGATGGGAATTTGGATGGACAAAGCGTACATGAATAAACTGAATCAGAAAAACCGAGAAACATATGAGGGCCTCGCCTCAGGAAGTAAATTCTTGCTAAAATTTTCAGTATCATCTTGCAGTTTCTAGTCCTCAAACTTTCCACTATGTGAGGACAGGCTTTGAAAGCGTTCTAACCACTTCTTGCCCTAAATCATAAATATCTTATACCTTAAAGGCATGAGTACTTGTGTCCATAAATGTGTGCTTATAATTTATAGTTAGATTGCAGGATTTATCTGAATATACTGTTTAAAACATATTGGATTAAGCACAATGTACGTGGTTACCTTTCCCTTTTCTTTTGAATTGGCTGAATTATACATTAAAATGATGTGAAATTGTTCCAAACTATTGTTTAGGTGAGCACAAAATACTCTTGGCCGTGCCTTGCCTACAATGGATTTGATATTTTATTTGCAGAAATTTCATAACTCTAATTATATGAGCTTCAGGCTCAAATATTACATCTGTTGTTGTGAATGTAGTGATCCAGCAAAATGTGTACTTACCCATGAGTGTATATGAATTACTAATGGCACTGTGGTTATGTGTAGGAGCATGAGAAAGGAAGAAGGGTTATGTGTATTGAACTTGTTGCTAATCGATTCTTACGCAGGGTAATGAATTTACTTGGTATAATTGAAGCACGATTTAAAAAAAAAAAGTTTCTTTTTTATTTAATGTCTTGTCTGGTTGGTGGGTTTCCATTTGGTTCTTGCAATATTAGCATCGTTGAATGTCCTCTTGACATCATTGCCAGATTTTACTAATCCTGCTGGTGATCTTATGGTCTTTTAGATATATTTCATTTCCACTAACTTCTATGGGTTACTTTGTAGCCAACATTAACGAAAGAAAAAAATTGGGGGTTACAATTTTCTGCAGATGGTTCGGGTTCTTGTGGCAACCTCAATAAGGGAAGCAGCTGCAGGTGCAGATGAGGATGCATTGCTAAAGCTGATGGATGCTACATGCAGACGTGCCACTGCACCCCCGGCACCCCCTGATGGTTTATGTCTTGTTGATGTGGGTTATGAAGAATTTGATCCACAAGATTGCCTCATCTTGAAAGAGTGAATGTACAGTGACATTCATGCAGAGGTAGCTTCCGATCTTTAAAGTGAATATGACAAAGCATACACATTAAACAATGATAAACCCATGTTTGGTATTAGATGGAAATGTAAGTCATCCGATGGATCTCAACCTATCCAAAAACTTCTTTTTTCACATGTAACTCCTTGCCGCTGAAATTTTTACAGAAATGTCAAATTTTGTTGTGATGGCTATTCCAGATTAATTCTTGTGATACTGTCTGAACTGAAATCAAGTCAGTTGTGTTTTGTAAGAGAAGTAATGAAGTGGCTTATTGTTCTAACACCCACTGGGTTCTTGCATTATATTCATATGTCAAAATCCAGTTTGGCCGTAGTTTGCAAATTCTATGAGTTCAGGTCGGATGCCTAAAATCTTAGTCATTTTCAACCAAGAGTGAAAGGAATAGTAGGGTTACCAACAGGAGTTGGTCCAAGTGGAAGGGGCTTGGATCTTTTAAACAAGAGGTCCTGGGTTCGATCCCAGGTGCTTGCGAATAGAGCAGATTTTGTTGGGAGAGGTCCCCGCTTTGCGCCCGACAGTACCTTGAGGGTTAGTCCTCGCAATCGCACGGGGGATACCTTGGTTTTCACCAAAAAAGGAATAGTAGGGTTTGATGTGAGTGGGGCTAATGCAAGTTTTGTTTAGCAAATGATGTGTTAGTCTGTCATTTATTCAAATTTGAGCCCACTCTGCCTCAAATGTCATTTTTCCAAATTTGAGCTCAGTCGTGAACTCATGTCATTTATTCGAATCTGAGCCCATTCGGCCTCATCTAGTTACAACAAGCAAGTCTTTCGACCCAAAAAAAAAGAACCTGATTTATTTTTTCAAAAGTAGTAGGGGGAAGGGAATTTACCCACACAACCTGAGACTTGGTTTTATGCCATAGATATGAAAACTATCAGGGCTGGGCATAGATATGATTCCCACAAGGATCATACTTGCTTGGTGGTATGGACTTGATGACGTGTCTCTAGTTTTATTGTGTTTTAATTACCTTCCTATCATATTATTTCAAATCCCTCCATCAGCATCGTCAATTCCATCAACTTCGGTCATGCCTTGATTAACCCTATCAACATCATCAATTCCATCAAATCTCTGTCATGCCTTGAATTCTCTTTTTTTATTTTTTTGGGTTGCCAAATCTGACATATTCTTTTGGGGGAAACTTTTCTCCTTGATTATTGTTTTTGTATTTTCCTCTCTTAGTCACATCTCACATGCATAATTTCTGTAACATTGGTGCTTTGCACACCCTATGAAATACACAATTAATTATTCAATTCCTTTTTAAATTAACATTTTTTTGGTTACCTATAGAATCATCAGGTACACGAAGGTGTAGTGAACAGAAATTAAAGGGGTTGATTCTAGAGTTTTTTTACTTGCTCCGATAGATTTCTTGTGTGACTTTTTGTCATGTTTTTAGAGAAGCCAATGTAGTGGCACATAGATTAGCTCGTTCTGCCTTGTCGGCATTCAATTCGAGGACACTTTTGTCTTTCCAGTAAATCACTAATTGTTTGAAGAAAAACAAAAATAAAATGAAAGAGTTGAAAGAGGGCTGACAGATATCAATCTCATGCTCAAAATTTTCAAAGGTGGACCGGATAATTCTCATGCAAAGTACACATATAACCCATGTTGCACAAAATTACAGGAATTAAGGAAAAGACTTCGTCAACTTTTAGACAACCCCATTTCCCCAATGATCCCTCCCCATTTGACCCTTGGAAACAGCCTTTCCAAACTTCTATTCTTAGCCTCTTTCTCATCTCCTCTTTCTCTCTCATCACTCACTCTTTCCCCTCTCTATCTCAATGCCATCAAAATTAACCACTATCAACCTTCAAATCCTTCTTCACACGCACCCTGACTCAATTTTTGCAGCGCAGCCCCCTCTAAAAGGGCGCACACGCTGCCCCTACTTGTGCGTGTACGTACAACCCTATTATGCAACGTACCTACACCACCATTATGGAACACCACCAACAACAACAACGTAACAAGAAGAACATCATGGTAATGATGATGCTTCGCGCATCATTGTTGTCTCGTACCATGATCCTGTTCTTCGTTCTTGTGTTGTTGAATGTTCGTGTTGCCTCTTCTGCCGGGGCTTCTGATGCCGAAACCCTCCTCAAGTTCAAGGATTCCTTGAAGAACACAGATGGATTGACCAATTGGAAAAGTTCATCCATGCCATGCAAAGGAGCAACGGCGAATTGGGTTGGAATTCGTTGCGATGGAAAGGGGAGAGTTTGGGGTCTGCAGCTTGAAGAAATGGGGCTCAATGGTGACATCAATGTGGACATACTCAAGGACCTGCCTGACTTACGAACCATAAGCTTTATGAAGAACAACTTTGATGGTCCCATGCCTGATTTGAGGAAACTTACTGCCTTAAAAACTGTCTACTTGTCTGATAACAAATTCTCCGGGGCCATTCCTCCCGATTGGTTCGCAGGAATGTCTTCGTTGAAGAAGGTTCACTTGGCGAATAATCAGTTTACGGGGGAGATTCCTAGGTCGTTGACAGGTTTGGACAAGCTGGTGGAGCTGAGTCTTGAAAAGAACAAATTTAAAGGCAAAATACCAGATTTTAGGCAGCCCGCCGGGTTCACAACCTTTAATGTGTCTAACAACAAATTGGAGGGTGAGATCCCGGAAGGCCTTCGGAAATTGGATGCAAGCTCCTTTGCTGGTGAGTCATAAGTTCTCTCTCTCTCTCTCTCTCTCTCTCTCTCTCTCTCTCTCTCTCTCTCTCCCCTGAAAGAATCAATAGAAGAAATTAAAGGCTCATTTCCCTCTCCTTTCGTTCAAGAACCAAACAAAGCGTGGTTTTTCTTCCCCATCTTTCTTATTCAACCAGGAGTAGAAAAGCGAAAGTCGAATTTTTGTCATGGGTGTGGATTAAGTTACATAAAGAAAAGCAGGCGTATCCTTCCTTCTCAGCATCCTTCTCTTAGCTTATGAAATGCCTATTTGGGGTGTTTCATCAAACACAAACACCTTTCCCCCCTAAGGATACAGGTTGGTGAGGTAGGGTGGGAAACGGGTTAGGATTACGATAGGTTAAGTCATAAAGCATTGGAGTCACACTGCATCTTCAAGATTAATGACATGAGGAGTTTAAGAATCTGCATAAGAGAAACTTCCTCCTAGCTACCTCAAACATGAATTGATGAATTAGGTTATAAGCCTCTTTTTAAGCAAACCAAACTCATAGAGTGCACATAGACAACAAAATTTTGTTCTTAGAAGAAGTAGAAAATTAACAGTTTTGCCGCCTGAACATGCAGGTAATGAAGATCTATGTGGAGGGACATTAAAAGCATGCCCCTCAAAGAAGCCCGCAACCTGGAGTATCGTGGTGGTTGTGATCATCGTGATAGTAGCACTCGCAGCCATTGCTATTGTAGCGTTCTTCATCCTCAGACGCCGCAACAAAGAATCTGAATCATCGATAGAGGCTCCACCGCCATCAACAGCAACTGTCCAGAACAGATCAGTTCGAAACGAACCAGAGCAACAAGCAAGTGCTCCAGGCTCACCCGAAAACTCTAATGGGAGAGAAGTAAGTGGAAAGAATAATAAGGCTGATCAGAGCTTGAAGCTTTCCTTTGTGAGAGATGACAGGGAGAGGTTTGATATGCAAGACTTGCTGAGAGCCTCGGCTGAGGTGTTGGGCAGTGGTTGCTTTGGGTCTTCTTACAAGGCTGCTTTGCTGAGTGGACCAGTGATGGTTGTGAAGAGGTATAAGCAGATGAACAATGTAGGAAAAGAGGAGTTCCAAGAGCATATGAGAAGGATAGGGAGATTGGCACATCCTAATTTGCTTCCACTTGTGGCTTATTATTATAAGAAGGAAGAGAAGCTCTTGATTGCTGACCATGTTCAAAAGGGTAGCTTGGCTGTTCATCTTCATGGTAAGTTCCTTTTTAAACATATAGATGCATTGCACGATCATATTTTCTATACTAGTTGTTCTACAAATAAGTTGATGCATCCTATTATTTTAATAATAAAACTATTTGTATACTGCATTTTGATACATGGTGCTTTTTTTTGGTCGATTACATGATGCATTCGTATGGGTGGATTTTGTCTCGATTGGAGTATTGCTCCTATAGTAATTTGCATGTTTAATGTTCATATATGGTTATGGACAGTCTTACATTTGTGTTTTAGTTGTATCATGCCTTTCCCCTTTCCCCTCTCCCATAAGCAATATCGCACAACTTTTGGGTATGTTAATATGCATCAATCGGTTTTGACATAAAGATCATATATTCTGACTATATTGTAGATCGCATCTCTAATAGAAGTGAAACTAATAATTTCCGATACAAATGAATATCACTTACAATTTGTGGATGTATTATATCTAGTTTTTTTATAGATAAATATATTTTGGGATATGAGTTTACGCATGGTAAAAATATACATTTGCAAATTAAATGGAACTCAAAAGTACTTTGATCGAATTAATGCCTAATCAATAGTTACTTGGTGTTATTTGCACTTTCTCATCAGGACACCAAACCGTAGGCCAACCAAGTTTAGACTGGCAAACCCGTTTGAAGATTGTCAAAGGAGTAGCCCAGGGCTTACGCTATCTCTACCATGAGCTTCCCAGCCTAGTTGCACCACACGGCCATCTCAAATCCTCAAATGTCCTTCTCAACGAGTCCTACGAGCCCCTCCTCACCGACTACGGCCTCATCCCCGTGGTGAACCAAGAGCATGCTCACACCCTCATGGTGGCCTACAAGTCCCCAGAGTACATGCAAAGCAAGCGCATCACAAAGAAGACTGACGTGTGGAGCTTCGGCGTGCTGATCTTGGAGATCTTAACTGGGAAGTTGCCCACCAACTTTTTGCAGCATGGGAAGGGAAGTGAGGAGGACTTGGCGAGCTGGGTCAACTCGGTGCCTCAGGACGAGTGGTTCAGTCAGGTGTTTGATAGAGATATGGGGGCTGGCAAGAATAGTGAGGGGGAGATGCTCAAGCTCTTGAACATTGGGTTGGGTTGTTGTGAAGGGGAGGTGGAGAAGAGATGGGATTTGAAAGAGGTTGTGGAGAGGATTGAAGAGGTGAAAGAGAGAGATAATATTCATGGCGACGAAGATTTTCTTTCTTCTTGTGCTAGCGAGGGCGACATGACGAAGATTGTGGGTTGATGATATCATCAAAAATAGTTTTCTTTCTCTTTCTCCATGATCAATCTATTGATTGTATCTCTGTCCCCAATCCCCCAGGATGAGAGACAACAATGAACTGCTTGTCTATAAGATTTGGATTTATATGCAAGCTCTAGGTTTAAACGAAGTACTTTTTATATTTCATAACATATATAAATTGATTCTAATAACCATTAGTCATCTAATATTAATCATATCCTTACAAGCCAATAAATATTTTATGAAAAAAGTATTGACACATAAAATATTCCTAAGCAAATAGAATTTGCCTTTCACATGTGTCAAATTGGGCGAAGTTTTCCCTAAAAACAGCAATATAAATAAATAAATGTACAATTATAATTCTTCCAATTATATTGACTATAACCCCTACCTAATGAAAAAGTAAGAATGAATTATATATAGTTTGATAAAAATGATCATTACGGGGTTAAGCCAGTTGTCTAAGATAATATGCTCGCCCTCTTCCACCCGAGTTCAATCCCCCCTCCCCACATTAGAGTAGTTTAGCACTTAAAGCACTTTTTTGAAGAGAATTTTTTTTTCTGTAGTTTGATTCTTGAAGTGTTTCTCCTTAACAGTTGTCAATTTCTCTCTCAATATTAACATAAATTAAGTAAAACAACTACTAATGTCGTTTGATCCTAATAATTAGGAGAAATCTGATTCTTATACAACATGGCCATAAAAATGAATTCTCTTGATCAGTCATTGAACAATACAATAGAAGAAGTTTGGTTTTGAATCTTTTCTTCTTCTTCTTTTCATTGTTCTTCAACTTCTTGGATAGCATGGGAGGCTTCTCTAACGTAACGGTACGTATCAAAGACCTTGATTAACTTTGTTGATGGACTTGGTTAATATTAGAAATGTTAACCGACGGGTCGTTTTGGCATGCAGCTTCTCTAGTTGGGGTCAAAGTTAATTGTAATTAATGTTTGTTTTAATTAGCTTCTAGTAGGTTTAATTAAGTACTTACATGGCCCTTAAGAATGTGAGCGGTTTAAGAGTACAGGGAGAGACACAACAGAGACAGAGAGCTTTTCATTACATTTCCTATTTTTCTAATTGAAAGGTTCTGATTTTCTATTTTTTTTGTAAAAATTTATTTATGTTGTTGTGTCTGCATGTTTGATGAAGAAGAAGTTATCTCTGAATTCGAGAGTTGAGAAGGAGGAGGGATCAAGGAGGGAGAATGTCGAATATTGTTGATAATGGAAATCATCAAGGCGCAAGGACAATAGCAGTGGCCGTAGACGAGGGCATTGCCAGCCAAAATGCTTTGAAATGGGCTGTTAATCATCTTCTCTATGGATCTACCCGTCATACTCCTATCAAGCTTCTCCATGTTATTAGCCCTTCTAATTCCAATAATATCCCCCATGCAACTGGTATCTCTCTCTCTCTCTCTCTCTCTCTCTCTCTCTCTCTCTCTCTCTCGTATGTATAATGCGTGATGAAAAACTATTTGTCTAGGTGTTGTATCATATCTCTAAGAGGAGGAGAAATTCTTTGGTCCAACATGATCACCTCACTCATTCGGCCATGGACTTACACAAGGGAGACCTCTTGCATTAGAGTCCCACACAGGCTCACTCTGGTGGACCCCAATGCAGGGTTCGCCTTGTTTATGTTTTCAGCCGGACGAGTGCGGTGGTCTCACCGGACCAAAGAATTTGTCCTCTAATAGACGCATGACTCACATGTCTCACATAAGTGCAGTGAGTTTCGTATGTTGAGATGGTACAAATAGTAGTATTCTTTCAAGCATGATTGAAACATTTTGGTTTCTGCGTGGCATGGGAACAACGCAATTAATGAAGGGCAAGCTCATGAAGCTCCAAAAATGGACTTCATGCTTCCATTTCGGTGCTATTGTACTCGCAAACGAGTGAGTTCATTTCTTAACTTGAATGTTTTTTTATACAAGAAGCTAGCTATATTGAATGAATTGGAATCATAATAAGCAGATCATGTGGTTGATTGATTTGTGCAACTAATTAATATTATTAGGTACAATGTGAGACTGTTGTGCTGGAGGATCAAGATGTGGCCGAGGCATTACTTGACTACATTTCCCGCAATGGCATTGAGTTTATTGTTCTTGGTGCTACTGCTACATCCAGGATTGGGTTTTCTAGGTATACATATAAACACATATATACACATTTTCTCTTATCAGGACGTCTAGAATTTCTTATCGTATGGACGCCATTGTTTCTTTCAGTTTTCCTCTCTGCTTTCCTCCCTGTCTTTTGTACTCATATGCTTCAACAAGCAGCAGTGGGTATACAAAACAAGCTTTAGATGTAAGAAATATAGCTGCAACAATGGCGTCCGTACGGTAAGGAAATCTGGACATTCCGATAAGAGAAGAACTGATATATATATATGTAAGATTGTGTGTGTTTCTGGGTTTCTGTGTGTTCAAACTCATCTGATGGTCAAAACATGTTGTTCAATCAGGCGTCTGTTCAAGGCACCTGAGTCTATTCCAGGCAGAGTCCTAAAGTTGGCACCACATTTCTGCTCTGTATACACCATCAAACAAGGTAGGGTATGCGAAGGGCGCGAAGCCTCTCGTCCTCTACCAAACATTCGAGCAGCTGATGAGAGGGCAGAAGAATCTAATCACATGTAAGCAAGAGAATCTGATTCAGATTCACAACATGACAACATATATAAGCATCAAAGTGTGGTCGTCCGCATTCTGGACTGCACTCAAACTGCTGCTATGAATCTATCTTTTACTTATTTGACTAATGTATTGATTAATTGATTTGGTTGATGCATGTCATTCTCTAGAGGCAGAGATCCAAGCAACAGAGCATATGATGAGGTCTCATTGCCTGACAATGAAATCTCGCTTGGAAGACCAAGTACTGATAGCATATCTTTTTACCAAAATTTTGGGTCTGCTGATATGAGCCTAGTTCTTTCAGAATCCTCAAATTACTTGGAGAGTATTGCAAAACTAGAATCAGATTTCGACAGTTTCGATTTGAACACTCCACATGAACTGTCATCAACTGCCCAAGGAATGCCATTCCTGTCACAGAAAGTATTGGTAAGTTATCTGACAAAGGATATGAGTAAAAGTCAGGCAACTAGAATCATTTGAATGTGGACTTAATTTGGACGTGCATGTGAAAACTTGTACTTGCAGGATGAAATGGAAGATGAGATGAAAAGGCTTAGAGTGGAGCTGAAGCAAACGATGGACATGTACCATGCAGCCTGCAAAGAAGCAGTGGCAGCGAAACAGAAGGTCCTATCTACCCTAGAACCCCCTATAATCTTCCTAGCTACTTAATGAGATAAACATTTCATTCAATTAGGTTTTGCATTTCCCATCTAAAAATATTCACTTATGTGTTCACAATCACATAGTTTTACTCTCATGGTTTTAAGGATATATATAAATTCAACTCTTACCTTCTAAGATTTTAGCAAAACAATTTATACAAGCATATGGTTTAAAGAAGCTCATCTGTTTTGTCATTTGATTCATGTATTAGTTGTATTTGGTTTCCCAATAATTATTCTAAATTGAAGTGCTTTCATCTTATTCATTCAATACAGACTATTGAGCTGGAAGAGTGGAAAATGAAAGAAGGGCAAAGACTAGAAGAGACACGACGTGCCCTAGAAGCAACTCTGGCAGCTATGGAGAAGGAAAGAGCCAACTCTAAGGCAACAATTTTGGCAGCTGATGGCGGAGCAGCTGAGCGGTTTGCTGAGAAAGAGGTGCAAAGGACCATAAATGCAGATCAGATCTTCAAAGCTCTAAGAGAGGCTAATGATGAAGAGAAGAAAAGGGTTTTGGATGCTTTAGGCCAGTCTCATATAGTTTTCAAATACCAAAGCTTAGTTCATATTTTAGTTGTTTTATTTTTATTTTCATTGTACTATTCACTATTTTAGTGGTGAACTTGTTTCAACAAGATTTACAAGAGCGTTTTTCTTTGTTTATATGCAAGGAAACTAGTAAACCCTTTCAGCATTATGTAGGCATTCTCTATCTTTCCTAATTATTGAAGAAAAAGAAATTAAAACCAGATTGTTGTCCTGAGTTTTTTTTCTCGGTCGAAAGATCGTTGTCCTGAGTTTGATCTATATTGAACCTTGAATTTTCTAGCTCATATCTTGAACATGACAAAAGGTTTATAAGAATTTGGCTGCAGTCAAATCTAGCAGCAAAATCTTAAAATTTCTTTTGAAGGCCAAAATATAATGAGGACATATGCGATTATATGGACTATGTTGTCAATCACATATACATATTTTGCTCTGAGATAAGCCTCTTGAAATTCAACAAAAAATTACTCCACGATTTAAAATTACCAAATTAAACTTACGAAAGACAGAATCATAGCCAAACAAAAAAGAAAGAAAAGAAAAAATGGCAGCATCATAATAAATTTTATATGACCATAACAACCTGGCTAGGACTGGTCAGTTTATATGCCACTACAAAAATGAGAGGCTCATCACGTCATATTAGGAAAAGTGTGGTTACTAATTTGTTAATTTGAATATATTATTATTAAGTTAAAAGTAATTATTGTTAGACAACCGCTATTTTACGAAAATTTTGATTGTCTAACATGGTATCGAAGCTCAATTGCAAAAAGCTGTTATGGTCAAAACCTGCAATCTTCATTCCCCAATTCTTTGTGATTTACAAGATGCATCCTGGAGCTGTACATGTATGTTTTTCTCTAATTGCATTTTATCTATTTCTCCACGTGTCGGAAGAGGCTACACGCAAGGGTGCGTCAAATATACATTGTCACCATTCTCTAACATTTTCGGCTTTTGGAGTTGGTGGTTGTCTAACAAATTAACAATTTCCATATGCCTTGCTAACGAAAATATAAAGATGAATTTTGTTGACATTTCCTATCTCTCCTGGTCCACGCATGCAGTTGTGCAGCTGATTATCCATCCAAAAACTCCTGTATTAGAAAGTCAACCAAAAATGACTCACCAGGCTTTGCTGTCAAAAAGGCCAGAACCATGCAACTGCCTCAAGAAGACTTCTAGAATTCTTGGGCTTTGTTTTCAACTCTTCTAGATATTCTGCTAGGACCTTTATGGGGCAAGTTTTTCTAATTTTGGAACAGGCAGTGCATTGAAGTTATAACTGCTCCCTCCATTGCATGTATATTGGAAGCCTTGTATCCTATAATGTACTTTGACGCCTATTCTATAATCAGGAGAGAGAGAGAGAGAGAGAGAGAGAGAGAGAGAGAGAGAGAGAGAGAGAGAGAGAGAGAGAGAGAACAGATTAAGGGTGGTGAACGTAATTGGTTTTTGAGAGAATAACAAAGCTTCTGTGCCAAGGCATTGCCGGTGAGTCATACGAGTTCAAGACCTTCCGAGGAGAGCATAAGAGGGTGCCAAGAATACTGAGGTTCTCCATTACGGATTTTTTTCATTCTAAGATTCTCAGATATCCTTATCACGCTAGCTGGTTTCAGTTTCGTGGAGAGTTTTGAGGATTTTAATTCATTCATTCACAGAAAGAGAAATGGGAAGAGAACAAGCACAAAACGGCTTAGATACGGTGGCAGTGGCAATAGACAAGGACAGATCCAGTCAATATGCTATCAAATGGACAGTTGAAAATATTCTCACCAGGGGCCAAGCTCTCACACTGCTCCATGTTAAACATAGAACTGCAGTTTCCAGCCAAAGTATATATCAGTCAATCAATCTCTCTATCTATCTATCTCTTATTCATGTATATATATCATGATCTTAATTATGATTATAATAATACCTTCGTTCTGTTTTTCTCATCTTTTGTTGCCCCATGGTTCCTATCTCCGAAGTCACAGAGGAGGCTGCCAAAGCGCACAAAAGCCAAGTTGAAGCTCAAGCCAACGAGTTGTTTCTACCGTTCCGCTGCTTTTCTGCGAAAATGGACGTGAGTCATACTTCTATAAAATATCATTACTTTTGTTTCCGCAACGTAATTTCTTCTCCTTATAGTTTTCATCTTTGCAACAGCTAAAATGCAATGAAGTCATAATTGAGGATACAAATACTGCAAAAGCACTAGTTAACTATGTTATCAATAATTCAATTGACATTTTGGTACTTGGCGCACCAGCAAGACACGGCCTTCTCAGGTAATTGGTTCTCAACATTCCTATCTAACCTTACCGATGAAGTAATCAGTGATTTAGTGTCATACCTTAGTTCGTGCTTCTTGGAAGACAACAATTAAGCATGCATCCTAAATATATATCTATCTTGTAACAGATTCAAAACTACAGACGTTCCAAGCAGCGTGTCAAAAGAGGCACCAGATTTCTGCACTGTGTATGTCATTGGCAAAGGAAAGATCTCATCTATGCATTGTGCTACCAGAACATTGCCCCGTAAAGCTTCCTCGCGTAATCAAATACAGGACCAACCCAGCAAAGTTTTTGAATCAAATTATACATTCAATCGCAACCAGCAACCTAGAGGTTTGTTAGGTTGTGTTCCAGCCTCATGTTATATTTATATATATATAAACTTGTTTTTCACCTCATATATCTGGTTTTTGTCATTACTCACTCAAGTTTCTTTGATTCAGCATCAGAGAGGACTCAGTATCCACCCCGTAGTATGCTAGATGGCATTGAAATCAGGTAATCTCCGGTACACTGATTGTTTGGGGGACAAAATGTGTAGATAATGATGCTAAAAACAATTAATCATGGAAGAGGTGTACATAGTGACTAGTTAGCTGCACTCCTTATTTTGTCTAATATATATACACACACACACAAACACGTATGTTTATATGTATGTATCTATGCAGGTATGTATGCATGCTTGTTTGTATGTACCTTTGTATTTATCTATGTATATATGTATCCATATAAACAGTATTCGAAGGTTTAGTTTGTAGGTATGCGACTTTTCATTTGGAAATGTTTGTCTATGCTCTCATTCAAGCATGCACTATCTGTACTGCTGGCCATAGCTCGCCCAGGCATTCCCTAGATGAAGTTTCAGCTAATGTGTTGAAAGGCTTCTAAATGGCTAGATATTTATGTGCAACAACTATAATACTGAAAACGAGTATGTGAATGCACAATTAACGAAAGGACCAACATAATAAATTATATGCAGGTCGCCATTCACAAGAGCAACAGCTTCAAATAACAAATCATATGAGCTCTCGTCAGAGACCGATATATCATTCGTGAGTAGTGGAAGGCCAAGTGTGGATAAATTGTTTCCTTCTTTCTATGATGGTATGGAATCAGGACCTCGAAGTTCAATCAGCTCAGATATGGACACCATAAGCTCTACATCATCTTACTCAGGACACAAGTTCATTGACATGAACACTTTGCAACATGAATTCTCATCCTCCTCAATTGAAAGTGAAAATTCATGCTCGTTGCGGAATATGGTAAGACAATTTTTCTAGCATAGTAAACTTTTTTGCACCACCAACCTTCAAGCTTTGGAGCTTTATCACTTTCGTCAGAAGCTAATATACCAGAAATGTTTTTCGTCAGAAGCTAATATACCATAGTGTGCCTTCAACAATTGATACATTAAATGACCAATATTTGCCATTGGTTTGAGTAGTTTTAATGCCACGATTCATAAAGACGCACATATTACAAGAACATACACACAGGAATAGTTCAGAATACTAATACTTAATTGCTAATAATAGGATGAAATGGAAGCTGAAATGAGGAGGCTCAGGCTAGAGCTCAAGCAAACGATGGACATGTACAGTACAGCCTGCAAGGAGGCACTCACGGCAAAAGAGAAGGTATTGATGCAATAGCTTTTTTCGAGCATAGACTAAAACAAAGTTTTGGAATCAACCCTAAAATTTCAATTTTTGATAAAATCAACGACAAATGGTGAGTACACATTGATATATGTAATGAATCTTTAGTACTATCCATGTAAGAATGGAATTTTTTTTTTTATCATTCTACCAAACAGTGTACATATGACCTCTCTTCACCTCACATTTTCACAACGCAGCCTTGAAAATCCACAAAAAGGTTTGAGAATCATCATCTAGTAGGCCTAATTGGTATAGTTAGCCCTGCATCTATAGGGACACTTCTATATAGTGTCACATAGTGCATCTTATGCCTCTTACAATTCCTAAAGGTGCTAGCAGATGCAAGTGTATCTAGCAAAAGCTGAAATAACAAAGCTACATGTCCAACCATACACAAAAAGGGATGAATTCATTTGATGGAATATAGATCTTGGGTTTAGAACAACTATTCATCCATAAATTCTAATAACATTTCATCACAGGCAATGGAACTTCAACAATGGAAATTGGAAGAAGAACAGAGATTACATGAGGCACGGATAGCTGAGGAAGCTGCATTGGCACTTGCAGATGAGCAGAAAATAAAATGTATGGCAGCCATGGAGGCTGCAGAATCAGCTCAAAGGATTGCAGTACTGGAAGCACAGAAAAGGAGGAATGCAGAAATGAAAGCCCTTAGAGAAACTGAGAGGAAGAAGGCATTAGAAGCAAAAACATATGATTTCATGTACAGGAAATACACAATTGAGGAGATCGAAGTAGCAACAAAGAATTTTTCAAATGTAAACAAGATTGGGGAAGGAGGCTATGGGCCAGTATACAGAGGTGAACTAGACCACACACCAGTGGCAATAAAAGTTCTACGTCCGGACGCAGCTCAAGGACGGTCGCAGTTCCAGCAAGAGGTTGGTGACTTTGCTCATTATCAAACTTTAAGGTTTATAAACAATTATTAGGCAATTCATGTGTTGAATCTGATCATGAATGAATTGAAGATTGAACTCTCACATTGTTGCCAAAACTAGGAACATGTTTGAAAACAAAAGCAGACAGATCCAATGATTTTCTTATGATACTAAAGGGGAACACGAGTATAAAAAATTACTTAAAAAACAAAAAGAGAGAGAATAGACATACTTAAATAGATAAAAAGATAACTTCTCTGATTTAAGAAGTTGCTCGGGCATCAAACAAAGAGTTGAATCAAATAGTTCTTCAAGTGATTTATTGTACATCTAAAAGTAGTTAATACCAATCCCCCAACCCTTTCAAGTTGTAACAGTTCAATCAGAAATGCTAGGATTATTGATATTTCATACTCTCAAAGGCTAGCTTCATCTTTCTAAGCCATTTATATTGTTTGTGTCTTTCTGAGAAATATATCTGGCAACTCTTAACTATGCAGGTTCAAGTATTGAGTTGCATGCGCCATCCAAACATGGTTCTCCTTCTTGGAGCCTGCCCAGAGTATGGTTGCCTGGTCTATGAGTACATGGCTAATGGGAGCTTAGAAGACCGTCTCTTCCGGCTAGGTAACACCCCAGTTATTCCTTGGCAACTAAGGTTCCATATAGCTGCAGAAATTGGCACCGGACTTTTGTTCCTTCATCATACCAAGCCAGAACCCCTTGTACACCGTGACCTGAAACCCGGAAATATTTTGCTAGACCATAACTATGTGAGCAAGATCAGTGATGTAGGTTTGGCCAGGCTAGTCCCTCCATCAGTTGCCGATTCAGTCACTCAATATCATATGACATCAACAGCCGGAACATTCTATTATATAGACCCAGAGTATCAGCAAACTGGGATGCTTGGAATCAAATCTGATATCTACTCACTTGGGGTCATGTTTCTACAACTAATAACAGCCAAGCCACCAATGGGTTTGACTCATCATGTTCAGCGGGCTATCGAGAAAGGGACTTTCCCAGAGATGCTTGACCCTGCTGTTCCTGACTGGCCAGTTGAGGAAGCCTTAAAGTTTGCCAAGATAGCTTTACAATGTGCCGAATTGAGGCGTAAAGACAGACCGGATCTTGGAAATGTTGTGCTACCTGAGCTGAACAGGTTGAGAAAACTAGCCGAAGATAACAAGATGTGTGGCATCCTCGGTGGTGGTGAAGAATTTTCACCAAGTCATGGCCCCATTTCCACAATACAAGTGAGTTTCATAACATAAACCTTGCATTGCATTTGAGGTTCATATTACATACAGCTTAGTGAAACTTCAAATTTTGGCAAACTGAATGAGGTTCATATTACATACAGCCTGTGAAGGCTTCACAAGATTGTTAGCTCTTTTGTTTTTGGATATTTTGTGAACATTTGTACTTATTTATTAACTTTTTGGAGTTTTTCTTTCAGGATGTTATGAGTGACGTTGAGCTACCACAGTCTGGATATTATAGCTCAAGCTCAAGGAGGAGTTCAAGGGCATCATCTTATTATGGAAGAAACTAATACTTTCCCTACAAATACAGCTTTTCAACTTCTTCCAAGTTTAATCCAATTTGATCCAAACCTGCCCATAGATTGTTTAGGAAATTAGGACTATGTTGTGAGTCTATTGAATATGTATCCATAAATTCTTTATTTTTTGAAAAACAAGTCTCCTCTTAGGCAAGGCCATCTGACATTCGAGACGTCAACACTGAATGCTCTTTTGCAATACACAAGTGGCATTTTGTTTTTTTACAGGATTTATACTTCAAATATCATGCTCTGATAACATGATAGAGTTTGCTGGTTACCACACTTCTCAAAAGCTTAAACCATAAGGTTGTGACCAACAGTTACTTTATTTTCTAACACAAACATTTATCCAAACTCAAGAGTATGTTCTACGAGTTCCAGCTCTAGTCCAATTGTCCATCCAGTGGGCATAAAATCTGAGTGTCGGTGCACAATGCCAGAAACCTGTTAGAAACAATAGCAGATTTTGAAGTCAACTCTATGAGTACACTGATTGTCGGTGCTCTATCACACATAATATCACTAATAGAACCAAGAACACCCTCGCCTCTCGCCTAAATATCAGTGTCACCAAATAATTAGTCCAAGACTCTCACAGTACAGTATTATGACCACACATACTGATTTAAGGTCTATTTTTATACGTAGCCACGACAGGATGTCTTTGCCAGAATATATCTTGAGCAGGAAATTATTTATTTATATCATCGACTTTCCAACAATTTATGCTTCCCGCGAAAGTGATAAAGCTCAACGGTTGTATCTGTTAATTTAAGAAGGTACTTTTTAAAGTTAATGAAACTCCAAGGAAATCAAAGGGAAAACAATAAGAAAGACAACACAAACACACAATATCTTTGAGTTACAAATAAATATAAAAACTTGAAAAAGGAGAAAAGCAATTTGTGCGATTTAAGGTTTCATAGCAGTTTATGTGAAGCATAGAACACGCATCAAAGCCAATAGACAGAAAGAGAAGCTGCAGTAAATAGCAAGGGAAACAGACATGAGGGGAATTAGTTTTGACTGACAGATTAGTTTCAGCATGTGAGATTCAAAAGAAATAGTAGGACTACTCTTACATTTATTTCTTACTCCTCTGAGTGTACTTTGAGTCTGAGTGAATGTAGCATTTCGTTGCAAATTTGGTAAGTTCAGGTTAGCATCTCTAGCATTATATTGGCACGTTATCCATCACCAATATCCAACTTCATTTCAGCTTGAACAAGGGGAGCCTACATAAGACCTTGGAGATCAGGAAAATTTCGGTTATCCAGAATGAACATAAGAAGAAAGTGCAGAGACATACCCATGCACAATATAGGGCGATGCATATATCTGAGCTGCAATTATCATCTTGTATAAATACATGCACTTGTTGAACCAATAGAATGAGAACTGTAACTGATAGACATGCTATTGTCAGCGACAATCCTTCTCTAACAATCAGTCAAACATGTCTTTACACGAAGTGCAGGTCACTGGTCAGTAATTCCAAAAGATCTGGTTCCTCCGATATTTCTTTTTCAAATATACTGAAATTAACTTCCTATAAGTCCATTCCCTCTGACTCTGGAACTCCAAAAATGCCTCTGAGCTTGCATGAAAGTCCCCTTTTCCCAAAACTTCAAACACAAATGGATCTGTTAATATGAGTGGAGAATCATCCAAATTCATTTTATTGAGAGCAAAATACAAATTTTTTCCTAGTCTTCTCTCTAAGTACGCATCAACAACACAACCACAAGTCACAAGATCAGGAACAACTTTCTCATGTTTCATGTGTTCAAGACTCAGATGGAGATCCCAGAGTAGAGACATCCTAGAAAAGGCCAGAGCACGAATATTAAATGTAGTAAGATCAGGGTGGAAACCAGCTTCCACCATTCTCAGAAATTCTCTTTGTAAGCTTTTCATCTTAAAATCGGCAGCGTAGGATAACAACAAAAGGTTCCAAGAAAGATTTCCCAAGTTTCTTCTACCTAGACCAACATTCTTTAGGAGCTCAGCTAATCTGTAAAACTTCCTTTTCTTCAGATACGCAAATGACATTGCCCGGATTCCCTCTTCCTCTATAAGAAACCTAGACCTCTTAAGGCGGCCATAAGCGGTCTCCATCTCAGTCAGAGAACCAAAAATGCTATAGTATCTAATAAAGGCATTACCAGTGGCAGAGTCCAATGGGAAACCCCTTGAAATCATTTCTTTCAATGTAGCTTCCATCAATTCAAGCTGCCCCCCTTTCCCAAAGCAAGAGATAGCCAGTGAGTAAACCTCTGGAAACAAACTTAAATTCCTCGACCTTATCTGAGCCAAAATTTCATTCACTTTTTCAAAACATCCCACATTCCCATAAGCATCAAATAACTCGGAAACAACCTGAATACTAGGCACAAAAGAACTATGTAACATTTCGTCCCAAATTGCCTCAGCTTGAGGAAAAAGGCCATTGTTCGCATGGCATAGCATCAAAGCAGATAGAGTGGAGTTGCTAGGCAAAAGACCATCGGATTTCATTTCAAGTAAAAGCTCCTGGGCTACATGAGGCATCTTTTGTCTACTTAAACTTCGTATTAGCGGCACACAATCTACATAAATATCCTTGCCATCAAAACACTCTTCCTGCTTCCATTTCCGGATTATCTGTTCTAAGCACACCCCAAATGAAAGGCATTCAAACACATCCATCAAGAAATCTAAAACAATAACAAGCATTACAAGCCCATAAATAATTGAGTACACGCATAAACTGCATAGTAATAATAGTCGTAATAAGATGTTGAACACACTAAAAAGCATGAGAGAGTTTTTTTCTTAGTATAACAGAATAATAGTCTTTTTTTCCGAATAAGAAAACACACAAGTCACACTAAAACAAGAAAATTCATGAATATCCAACTGGTGTTATATAAGATGCAAAGGTGCTGGAAATAAATTATGGGCATTTGTTGAACCAGAATTTGCTTCAAATAAAAGTCCCAATTGCGCAAATACAGTACTTTTTCTCTTTTGAAGTGAATACAGATACTTTTAATAAATTAACTGAAAATAAGCCAAAATCGTCAGTTCATAATAGAAACGGAGACTGACCTTGCGTGCCAGGGCTCGACTCTGTGACTGTGGTTGATGGGAAGAAAAAGAAAGATGCTGTGGCTTGAGAGAACTTGAAACACATGTTGTGCTCAGAAGAAGAGTGCCCTCCATTTTCACACAGAGCTGAATGTTGGAAACTGAAAGAAGTTGGAAGCGACGCGTTTTGCATCGAGGCCTTTTCTTTTTCCTTTTCTTTTTGTATAAAGGGAAGGGAGTAAAGTTTGTAGTTTTGTGGTCCATATAATATCTAAATTATCATATTTGGGTCCAAAAGTTAGGGTCTCATCAATCCGGCCGAAGTGAAATCGGTCGATTCAAATTGTAATTCTCAGTTTAATTTGGTTTTTACCACAAAAAAGTCAAAAATTGAATCGGACCAATATGGTTTGGTTTCGTTTGATTTTTCAGCTTTTATAAACCGACCTAAACCAAACTTTAAAATTGCAATTTTCTCCGTGGATAAGTTTAAACTACAAGTGATAGTCTATCCCGACTCTCCAAATCTGAACACATAGTAAACAAACTTGCAAAGGTAAAAGGTCTAGTTCTTTACCTTCAGAAATAAACAATGACTTAGAACTTCATGCAACCATTAAAAAAAGGAGATATTTTTGCATCCTTTGAGAGGTTTTCAGATGTTAAAAAAGTGAAAACTCATTTCAAAATCAAGCCTGATTTTGAAATCTAATAAAAATGGAGTCCAGATTGTAGTTTTCATTTTTACTTTCTTTTTTGGAAGATTCACTATTATACCCAATATAGGAACAAATTATTAATTTTTAAAAAAAAACCCTTTATGAAATGAACTTTAGAAAAACACCAAAAACTCATTTACAACATAACAAAAAAACTTTTAGCTTCTTTTAAATTACAAAACTGCCATTGATTTTTTAAAACAAATTGAATCCCAAAACCTCATAAATAAAAAAAAACCCAAAACACTCAATAGGGCATCAAAATTAAATTCAATGAGGCCAGCTGTCATTTTTTGGGTTTTTTTGGGTTTTTTTGGATTTGTTTATAGAAATTAAATAATGTAGGATTTATCTATATTATTAGTGCTAAAAATGGGTTTATGACTAAATATCTCTTTTTTTTCACGCGAGCTTCGCTGCCTCTCAACTCTCTCTCGCTTCGTTGCCATAAAACACAACTTATGACTAAATTTGAATCATCTTTCGTTTAAACTCAATTTGGAGAACAAGAAGTTCGAACCAAACATTGATAAATATGGTTAGACTGGTCTTTGTATACGTGGTTGTAGTTTTGTGACTCATAAAATATTAACATGTTTTGACTTTAAGCAGTGGACTCCGGAAATTTTGCTGCTACATATAGTGAACTTTATGCATTCATGTTACATGGTCTTCTTTGCTGCCGCAATAGAAATCTACAGCAGTTTGTGCATTGAATTCCTTTTCCAACGGTTTTCATGTACACAGTAGTTAATTTTCTGATCAGTCTTCATTTAAGCATGAAGAGGAAGTTGTATTCGCACTCCTAACATTGGTTTTTATTCGATTTCTTTTGTAACAGACTTGGAGCGCCGCAACGTCCTCTTCCACAAGTGCTGCCTGATGCCTGATGTGTAACGTGCTTTTCTTCTTCTTCTTCTTATCTGACAAGTTGACATATATTTTCGTGTTCTTGTTTATTTTGTTCCAGATTTGTAGGGCAGTAGCCGCCTATGCCTGAAATGCCTGGTGTTCTCTTGTTGTGTTATCTGTAGTGCTGATATGTTTTCTCCAGTAGTTCATGGACAGTTCTTCAGTTGTTTGGAAAACTTTAATGGAACTATGGAAGTATCTAGTTACAAATTTCAATTGGCTTTGCAGTTTGAAACAATTTCTATTAAACGCTTTGCAATTTTCTTTTTCTTAATTCCTTTTTGCATTATTTTCTCTGAGCTCAACTACTGACAGTAGAATCCACTTTTAAGTGACGATGGTGAGGTGAAATTATACCCACTTTGTCAATATTTAGGAACATAACCCCATGCATTGGGCAACTACATCATTCATTCAACCATTCAACATAGCATTATTCAACAATCCAACTTACAAGTTACAAGGGGGATGTAATCTTTTGTCATGCAACCCTTGACAGCCTCATAGGTATCCAAAGCTTTGTTCCTTTGGTCTTTGGAAGTATTGGTCCGATTGTTCAGCACATCATCATCAGTGTGCGCAATGAGACCTTACGTTATGTGTCACTGAAAATTAAGATCGCAATGTTGAAAAAGATGAAATCAAGGCATTTCTCAAACCAAAACATATTATGACTAGTAGACAAGCCAAATCCAAATCTAACAAACGATGCCGGCATAACTAAAGGCCTTGATTTTTCAACTCAACAATGATGCCGTCAATACCATCCCTCGTTGGAGGGCTACATCCCAAACCTAGCCTAAATCCTCAATTCCCTCCCTCGATTTCGTCCTTAAATCTCCCCTATTAGGGTTGGGGACCAGACAAAGACTCGGCCCGATAGAGATTTGTGCCATCCATACAACACGCTGACTGACCCGAGAAAAACACGAAGGAAAAAAAAAGCCCATCAACCACAAAGCCTCCATCCAATGTGGGAAGAGTTGGCTTTCACCTCAATTTAGTGACGCACATTCTGTATTATAGATTTGAGGCCAGCAAGCAATTGCAAAGATGCTTGAAGACACTAATTTTGAAAAACGGGCAATCAGTTGATTCAATTGTACACCATTAGATTAGCCAACCTTGATCTATACGGCAATGCATGGATATGAAGCTACTTGCCGTAAGAAACATGAAACAATTAAATTAGCATATCTGCACATACAAAAAAGTATGATGTTTTCTATAAATAATAATTCTTACTCTGTATATGCGCAATGGTCCCAACCAAATCATTTAGATTTGAAGAATATAAATTAAAATAGTAGAAAAATGACAGGTCCATATATCTTGTGGTTTTTAATTCATAGATGGTTAATTAGTGGGTAGAATTGGAATAATGGACATCACTGCCTCTCTCTCTCTCTCTCTCTCTCTCTCTCTCTCTCTCTCTCTCTCATATATATAATTATATGAATCGATGGCAGCCAATTTAAATACTGAGCATACAATTCAACCATTGGCAGATGAAAAGAGATTATCAAAAGCTAAGTTTTATGCTTTTGTTGGCATGTCCTCAAAATTCACACAACAATGCTGTTGGGTACTTTTTCAACTCAGTTGGATTATAAAATTTATGGAATGAGACCTAAAATGTTAATTTGTTCAAGTGCCCATCATGGTCTATTATCTCTATGGGCCATAGTTTCAGAATATATTTATTCAAGGATAAAAAAAATAGGGAAAATTATCATTGAAGAATATGTGTGTGACGATTATTAGAATAGTGGTAGGAGCAACTTGTACTTGTATGTGATCCTCCTCATATTTTATATTTGGGGCATTTTTAGTGCATGAATTTGCATGTGATTGGTAGATTGTGCCACCTTAACATGCAATCAATTACCTTGGTAGTTTGTGCCACTGGAGAAGGATTTCTATGCAACGAGAAGTTATTGCAGCGATATTTTAAGTCAATCACACACTGTTATGTATGACAATACTTAATTGGCTTAGTATATTATCACTATAGCATTTCCTGTGTAGATAAATTTTTATCCTTGTACTGACCTCTTTCTCCCAATTAGCACTATTACTCAACAACAACAACAACAAAAATTGAAGTCATTCACATCATATGCATATTTTCTTTGTGATATGCATGCATCTTGAAATTTTTCTAGGTTCATTTTGGTTTTGTTATCTCTATGGAAGGTGTGGTTCCAAGAGCCCTATAGGGGGACCATCTTAGAGTAAATATCCCAAAATGGTGTGTATCTGAGATTTTGAATAGTCACAGGAAAATGGAGCAGTTACAGAAGAGAAGAGAAGAGAAGGGAAGGGAAGAGAACCAGGTTCGCAAAAGTTATAATCACTGATGTGTTAGATTTGTCCCCACTTAATATTGCTTTCTATATGTTTATATATTTTATGTGACAAGAAATGTGAAATCATTGACCACAAACTCATCTTGTCTCCTTTCCTTTGTTGGCTTTTTGCATGGTGGCCTTGGTAGGTTGCTTCTCAATGCTTTTTTATTTTAGGGTATTTGAGAATCCGTCCTTTATTTTTCATAATTTTGCAACTCTGTCTCAAATTCTTCGGTATTACTTTGCAAATATACCTATCTAATTGAAAATAATGTTTTGTAGGTTATGTATCCTTTTTCTATAGTTTTCACCACATTTTGTTGTTACCTACTTGATCTGTTCCTAATTGATTGATCATTCATGCCACGCGGGGCAAATGAGGACGATTGCCTCCACTGACCATTTTTTCTACACACAAATCGTCCCAATAAGTCGTTTTTTCCTTAATAGTTTTCAGAGACATCATTTTCGCTCACCACTTATCCTTGATAATGAATACATATTTTTTTCAACTGCCGAAAGATAATTAGATGTGAATTTGGGCATATTTTAATATTAGTGACATAAGTATCGTTCGACTGAGTGCTAGTTAATCAATTTATAATAAAGAATACTTGAATGATAAAATACTTTACTCCAATGTCATGACAAGAGTTCAAATCATGCCTTTCATTTATAAAAAAACAAAAACAAATAAATAATTAACGAATATGTACATTGAAAAGAATAAAATAAAAGGCTTACACACACGAAGAATTCTTTTACACAAGAAAAATAAAATAAAAGCTTCAAAACACTTACAGAAACACTAGTTTATTTAATCATGCTTCAAGGTTTTTATTTTTGTAATTTCTCTGGAAAATTAATTAGGGGGCTGTGGAAAAGCCACAAAATACTTTACTGTAAGGATTCAAAAGCAACAATATATTTTTGGCTGCACCCTTTGCTGCTCTCCCTTTCAAGATGCCAGAGCATATCCCCCCATAGAGGGAAGTTATTAGGTATAGGCACTAACAATGTCAAGTGTCCCTTTCTTTTTCTTGGCAAAACAATGGCTATATATATGGATGCTTTCTTTTTCTTCGACATGATGGCAACAATGGTCCTTCTGGTTCTAATTAGGGCATGGAAATCAGAGCTGATTGATTTTCTGTAACCGATTTCCAGTTTTGGGCATGGCTAGCTCATATCACCCAATGCAATTTTGTGAAATCTAGGATTGGTTGGACATTGATATTTGCTTGCATGGTTAGTAAATTCTTGTATACTCAAAGTTGGTGCTTCCAATTATAAGAAAATGGTAAGTTTAATTTCACGTATCATATCATTTGAGACTTAAGTTTGGTGCAGAAATTTGGTGTCTCTAGCATTACTGTAGAAGAGAAGGGCACAAATGCTAACAGAAAGGATGATGAAGGTTTAAATGAGTGGAAATTCATCAATAACTTTTAAAAGGGTTCTTGTATTTTTCCATCAAAGAACACAAAGAACGACCTTTTTAGAGAAAATAAATAATAATATTACCTAGCTTCCCATACACGTGTCAAGATGTTTTTCTATTTTTTCAATAATTCTTTTCTAAAAGAACTTTTGTTCTTAAGAGAATTTTTGTTGGACATGAAATCTATTCTTTTTGTTTTTAGTTATTCATACCGTAAAAGATTATTGTTTTACGTATTTCTTCTTTTAAAATGAAGTAGTTGTGTAGCGAAAATTTTACTTAAATGAGGACAAATATGAGTTATTTGAAAATTTACTAATAAAGGGTGTTTTGCTTTATATAAATAGATTTTTTCCAATTCGGACATTATTATTGTGCATACGCTATATATTTTTTACTACCCCTCCCTACTTTTCCCCTTGTTTATAATGATGTCCGCACAATAATAACATACGGACACCCGAATAAGAGAATAACTATATATATATAAAGAATTGCTATTCTCTTAGCACATATATATCCCTTTTGTACTTTGAATAAGTTAATATGCCAATTTGTCCTCAGAACTTTATGATCAGGGTCAATTTGCCTCCGCACAAATGTTTTTGGACAATTTGGGATCTGAACTAATGAGCCACTTTACTCCCCCGCCTCTAATTTTTACACATTCCATTCAATTTTCTGCCCAATAATGTCAACACTAAATTGGAACTAATTTTGAAGTATTTAAGATCTTTGTAGAGTTGAAAAGATCCTAAATACTTTATAATTTCACTAGCATTGACTTGCATACAAGAGGTCTTAGGTTCAAATCCCCATGATATCATAGTTGTGTGTAAGAGAGAAATCTCCATCCTTTTTAGTTTAGACTATCGCTTATACTAATTAAAAAAAACTTCATAATTAATTCTACAAAAAATTGTATGAAACATGTATAAATTCACATTAAGAAATGTTGACTTGATCTTTTATCTATATATAAAGGCAGAGCAAGAGGCCTATAACTCAAGTGGTTAAAAATATTTACCCCTACATCGAGATCCTAGGTTGGATTCCTCCCACCCTCAATATTGTTATAAAATATATATATAAGTAAGTAAAGACAGAAGGCCTTAAAAATGAAACATTCAAAATCCATAAAAACATGAGATAATTACTTTCAAAACTTACCTTTTGAATATTAAAAAAATAATAATAAAACTTAGTGTAAGAAAAATCCAATTGGCACACGATCACGGGGTAGTCTTTATCAAAGCAAAATACACTTACTTTTGAAAATGACTTTTGAGTTAGTCACATGGCACGTTTGGAGCTATGGGCAAAATTCTTTCAAAATATGATGTAGAAATATATTCACGCGTGTGTCAAGGGGCTAGTCTTTATTAAAATAAAATGCATTTTACTTTTAAAATTAGTTAGTTACATGTCACGATTGGAGAGCTATGGGAAAAATTCCTTCAAAATATAACCTAGAAATATTTGAATGGAAAAAAATATCGAGAGTCGTACTCTTATAAGTAAAATATTTTTTTGAACAAGAACTACATTTCTCATTAATTATACCCTTCTTTGAATTGACTTGTGGGATTGGTACAAAGCAACAATAATAGAACGAAGAATCTCAAGTAGACAAATAAAATCATTTTTGAACTCACTCAATATTAATATTATAGCTTTTTTTGCTAGAGACCACAAACACAATAGTCTTTTTTTCTTTTTCTTTTTTTCTTTTTTTTTTTTCTGGCACACAAATTTTAAAGTTGAAAAAGAAAGAATCTAACAACAAAAGAGGTAAAATTCATTAACGTAAACATGGAGGGGCCAATTTAAGAAAAGGAAAGAATAAGGAAAGTGACAACCAACAATTATTACAAACTGTCAAACTACAGAATCAATTATTTCTGTAATCTTTGCAAAAGAAAAATCTGTATTATTTGCAAGAAGAATATAATAAAAATATAATTGTTATGGTAGGGAGAGGAAGTGCTTATTATATTGCCCTTTCCCCTGAAGTCACAGGCGTTAGAGAAGACCAGAGAGAGACCTGAAAGGTGGTCTTCCACTGCATCTCTCTCTCTCTCTCTCTCTCTCTCTCCCTCTTCCTCTTTAACAGGTTTCTCTCTGTAGAAAAAAATCTTAAGTTTTATAGATTAGAGAGAGGGAGGAGGTACTTCTCTTAAGGCTGCACTGAATTTTTCAAAAAAGAATCCCTCTACTTGCTTCATTGCTTCTACTTCACTTCCTCTGAATTTAGCACAAAGCTCTCTCTCTCTAGATCTCCAATCTTTCCTGGTTACCTAAAAAGAGTCCCGACTCTTTTCTCTATCTCAGTTTTCCGCAGCTTTGACAATCCTCCTTTAAACTAGCTAAACATTTTGGCAATCATTTGACGAAGTAAGAGAATCTGAGGGTACCCAATTGCAGATTTTCCCGGAAGATGGAGAATTTTTCCGGAAAAAAGAGACCCACCATCAGTCTCTCACTCTTCACTACCTTGTCTGAGTCAATTTCCTCTGATAAGTATCCCAATTCAATCAAATCTCCTAGAAATTTCCAAGAGGGTGTGGTTGGACTTGGCATAGTGGCTGCTATGACTGATTTCAGCAACCCCAATGAAGTGGCTTCGTTTGAAAGGTCACCAAGGTCAAGCCCAATCCCCATAGTCTCTGCAGCTAAACCTGCTGCTAATTTCAGAGGTGGGTTTAATATGGAGAGGCCAGGGGTTGTGGTGGATGAATTGTCTGAGAGCTATACTTGTGTGATTTCTCATTTTGGGAACAATTTGACAAGGAAACGTGTTTATTTTGATGATAAGCTTAGTGGAGTTGTTAATGATCCTAGTTCTGGTGTGGTGGTCTCTGGGGTGTTCTCTGCTTCACCAGTGAGTGTTGGTGAAGTGGATAGAGAGTTTTGGGCTTCTGATTTTCTCAGTTCTTGTTATCTTTGCAACAAGCAGCTTCATGGACTGGACATTTTCATGTACAGGTAAAAAAAAAATTATGTTTATATATGTACATGTATTTATGTTCTTTTGATGTATTGTTATGAATTAATTCAGTTTGAAATTTATATAGGATCAGTGTTTGGTGTGTATTTGGTAGTCTTTCTCCCCTTTCTATGAATGATTTGGTGAAGCATGATTTAGAAGATTTTGGATTATGAATATGTCTTAGTCAAAATTTTAGAAATTTTTGAATCTGGCTTAGCCAAAATTTTAGAAATTTTTTAATATGGCTTAAATCTGGCTTACAGAACTTTGAATATGGCTTAACTTTTGCTTATTGATTATGGTGTCTTGTGTGGGAGATTGTGTTTTGAGTGGATTTGAATTTCAGTTGATTGTTATTTTAGAGGTATGGATGAATTGACCAATCTTGGAGATGTACGATGCTTCGCTTCTTTGCTAGTTTAGCAATAGATTTTAAGTTCAGGGCGATACCGTTAATGCTCAACAAATTGGTCAGTTCATTACATAGGATTTTGATCTATGGTAATTCCTTGGTCTTGGCGGGAGGATGTGACTGATAGATCTGTATCCACAGCTTGATACTTTTTCCTTATTTGTAATTTTCTCTTTTGAGTAGAGATTACCTTATGTGGTATAGGCAGTTGGTGTTCTTCTACTTGTTCTACTAACAAATTTTGCTCGATTTTTATTTATTAATCAAGGTTTAAGTTATGAGTTGTCATTGAATGTTTCTTAAATGATTTAGTTCCTTTGTTAAACATCTTGTTAAGAATGATTTTGCCTTCTTCATTGACTGCTGTAAGTACAGAAGCTGGATGAATGGTTGTTTCCATTAGGATTTGGATATTATTTCAGAAATGTAGACTGGAAATCTTATGTGATTGTTACGTAGACTGTAAATGTTGTTATCTGCAAGGAACATGTACAGCTTGAATCAGCTGATTATTAGTTCTGGCCTTGTCATTTTCCAAACTGCTAGTAGTTATTCCAGTAATGTTTTGAAGAGGCCAGGCAAAGTAATTTAAGTCGGTCAATGTTGTTTGGACTTGAGTACTCTAACAGCAATATATAGCTCATGGATTGATTATCACTCTAAAATTCTCAACCTAGGTTCTCATTTTGTTGATTGGAACAGATTCTATTCCTTGTTAATATTATATGGAAATGGGGCTTAATTTTATGAACATGTCAGTATAATTTTTTATGCCAGGCTGTAAACCAATCATTTGACTATTAGTTGTCATTAGACTGTTGCATGCTTAAGAAGTAATGCCAGGTTTTCTTTGTCTTAGTATTCATTGAAGCTAGCCTCCCTAGAAACTTGGGATAGAATGACAGCTGTTTCCTTAATAACCACTTGCAAGTTACATCTTTGATTGGAGTCATTTGTTCGGTATTAAAAATACCGTTGAGTGGGTAGATGTGTACTGGTACTCCTATAAGAAAGTGGTCATTTCTTTTGGAAGACAATTTTGCCAACCGCTTTTTACCATGATGTAGCATTACCACTCTGCCCAATGCATCCACATGTTATACGTATTATCTAAGGTTAATTTTTGTAATAAATACAACCACACCTGTTAGACGTGGAAAACGTTGAGTAGGGCGGTAATGCTGCACCATGACTGAAGGCAGTGAGCAAAATTGTTCTCTTTTGAGCAAAGTTCTCTTTTCTTTATCTTCTTAGCAAAAAATTGGAGTAGTGATTGCTTTTCAGTTATGTGGCATCCATAATTTGGGGAATCACTTTGACATTTAATACTACTGCTTTCTCTTTCTGGCAACAAAATGAAGCAGTAATATTTGTCAGTTATATGTGTACTTGAAATTCTTCTCTTTCCTGCACTTGCATATGTGGTTAGGAGAATTGCATTGGATTAAATCTTCTAACTTTTGAGTTATGCTTGAAATTATACTTCAATGTCTTAGAATCTTGAAATTTCATCTCGATAGCTTTGTGAATGAATATATGCATTGTGTTAAGAGATATAACATTATTGTAGACAAGATTCTCGGTAGGCCAGTTTTAAAGTCCAGGTTGGTGAGATATTTAGGTGCAATTCTTGATTGAGAAAATTCCACCTGGTTTTGTTTTGTTCCAATATCTGATTTTCAATTCTCTTAATAATTGAGATATTTTGTGATAGCGAAAGAATTTGCTTTTGGAATTGTGGTTCTTGTTTGCTGTTGCATGTGGTGCTTAATTGTTTGGAATGGTTGGGATGTCAACTGATGACTTTGAAAATGGGGATGGTCTTTGCAATATACTTGGCATCTTCTGTCCTGATGCAACTTAGATTCTTCACTAACAAAGCATTCAATTCCCCTTGTTTGCAGAGGTGAAAAAGCATTTTGCAGTGCTGAGTGCCGGGACAAACACATTAGAAGCGACGATCACAAAGAGAAGTGCAGATCTGAAGCAATAAAATCAATGGATTACTCTGTGTCACCCTGCTCTAGTCCACTGGTCTTCTTGGCTGGGGTCGCTGTGGCATGAACATTTTTACAAAACTATATAAGTAAATAATAGAAAAGGATGGGAAAGGTTATGAGAATAAAACTGGGTATAGCCGGGATAAGACACAGTAGATAAAAATTGAGAGGGTTCAAGCAGGCAGTCTCTACAGTCTTCTATTCAAATTGCCAGAATTTTTTAATTAGATTGGAGAAATTTTATTGAGAAATTGTGAACTTATATGAACCTGAAAGAGAGACATTTATAGTTTGCATTGTATGAAATGCCAGTCATAATTGTTACAAGGAGCACCTGATGTTATGCTATTTTTCAGACTTTAATATTGTTTTAGTACAAGTGATTGGGTTGGAAGTTTACACAAATATTCATTAGGTGCCTCGAAGTTTCAAACTTCCGCTCACATGGGTGGAGATAAAAAAGCTCAATCGACTGAGCTATATATTTCGGGCGTGAAAAAAGTGTTATAAAATGGGGCATATTGTACGCTTAGAGATGGGCTTATATTTTCTAGCCCGACCAGAAGCATTTTAATTCTTCTATAATGTCTACATCACTCGGTATTGTTATTTATATTTCCAACTAATGACTTTTTTTTATTAATCATAAAACTGTTTAAGATTTGTGTCATGGTTGTTAGATCAACATACATGTCATTCACCAGAAGTTGAAAAGTAAAACCATCACTCAGAGTCCTTGAAATAAAAATCCAGATTATGGCAAAACCTAAAACAACCCTCTCATTCTACAAAGATTCATATAATACTATATTACTGCTATCAAGAGTCACATTGAGACTCTAAATAGCAGCAATATAGTCACAATGAAGTGTATAAGCAGAAAGTAATTTAGTAATATAATCACTTTGAGACTTTAACGCAGAGAGCTAGTACATTGTGATCTTTAACAAAGAATCATGTTCAACTTAGCATCAAAAAACCAAAGTAAAGTCGATAACAAAGAGGGAAAGCCAGAACTTCATTGAGCTCCAACTAAAATCTAGTCCTCAACCTGCCAAAGAGAAGTAAAATGCAATCACTAAGTTAGTTGTTCAAAGAGTAACAGAGAATGATTATTAAAACAGATATGAACAACCAAATCTATGTGCGGAAACTCTCTAAGAAAAAGGTCGACATATAAAAGACACTATTTTTCTTCTGCTTTCTTTTTTTATTATAGAAGACTATATTTTCTTTTCCTTTAAATATGCAGGATCAGTTCAAACAAGTTTCACATTGGCCAATGCATTAAACAATTTAAGATGTCGAGTGCAAGTAGTTAAACTTAAGCCCATGTATATCTGATATGCTTGTTCCACACTAAATTGTTGGCCAGTTCGACCCCCAAAAGGTTGTCAACAAGAACTCTGCACACAGAAGAAAACTAGAAAGCACTGGGCCACTCATGACAATACAACTTCATTTCCTCCAACACTAAAATTCATCCAACATTGTGAAAGCTAAACCGGACAGGACAGATTGTTCATCCTGACTGGACCAGAGAAAGTGGTGCTCTTCAATAGTTCTGTTTCTTAGAATCAGCATACTCGTTTAACCCGCATCCCATTTTACAAACTCATAAACCATTATACAATTGGAACACATCAACTCATATGTGACTCCAAATCACTGCAAAAGTAGTCATCTAAGAATAGCGCACTTTCATGGCTCAAAAAATTATTTATGAAGCAAGTGCTTTAATTAATGTTTTTGGAAAAATTTCACAAAGTATGCTTTTCCATAGAAAAACATGTCCCTACCAATTATTAAACACTTTCATCAATCAAAACAATGAGCTTGCCATTATTTTAAAAAATCAAATAAAAACATTGACAAAGTCAACATAAGTAATGAGATGCAAGTCTATGAACCATTAGATATGGCAATATCATTTGGAGCAGAGCCAAAGATCATTGAGTGTGTAAATTGCTCACAGAGAGTTGCAGCTATGAGATCATTACAAAAGATGAAAGTCAAATGTAACTAGAAAATTAATCAAAGAACCCATGATTCCCCTCACCCTGCCAAAGTTCCTGTGACTCCAATCTCCAGCATTATGCCCCTCTAAGCTCTTTTCTCAATCGTTTGTGGTGTGGTCTATTTCTCTTAGTTAAAGGTTCAGACATTTCCCCAGCATATGTGCATGATGATGTTTGCCTTCACACTACATCCATCTTATTCTTGTACTTTACTCTAACCAAACTTATTGAACTCAGACAACATCTAATTACTTTCATCTATCAATTTTCCAAGAAAAGCACCTCTTAGACAATCTACTTTATGGCTCCACTTGTAATCATGATCGAGATTCTGTCTATGCATAGATCATAACATCGGATACTCCACATTGGTTTTTTTCCCACTCAGAAACAGACACAAGAGAAAGAGAGTAACTTGACATACAATTATGCTAATCTAAATTGAGGATGCTGCTATTGAACCCCACAATTCATGCCATATGCTTTGAGCTGTCTTTACTTTGGACAAATGTTCGCAAAGTTCCATCAGCAATTTCATCAAGACATGCACTTTATGACCAATACCCATTTAAAAAATCATTGGCATTGTTAAAATTCACCATCTATGCTCAACAATTGTCCTTATTTTGAAATTTATGAGATGGGTCTTGGGTAATAATTAGTTCCAACAAAATTAGGATGAATGGGTCAAGAGCATTATAGCATAAAACTATCAGAAATTCAACAAAATCACAAAAATAATACAAAATGAAATCAAATAAAACCAAAACCTGAGCGGGATTCGGCTCTGATAAAGAACGCTCGACGTTCACGATTCTACCTTCAAGAGCATCAAACTTTTGCTTCACCTACAAAACCCCCCAAAGAAAAATGAAAACTTGAAAGGAAAACGAGACAGAGAGAGAGGGACAGAGTTGATGGGTTGGAGGTCACATCAGAGGAAAGAGCGCAGCGGTCCACCAGAAGATCTTTCCAAACCAGGTGAGAAATCGCAGCTCCTGTCAACGAAAACCCAAGACCGAACCAGAGCAAACGAGTTCTTAACATATTTTGTTTTCTTTTTTGGGGTTTTGCGATTCACAGAAATGTTACGAGCTTTATGTTCTGATCAAGCCGAGGACGAATGTTTAATCACAATCATAGAGTGAGAGCTTCTAAAACGTTAGTGTTTGTGCCTAATAAATCACGGTCGTAAACTGTCCGAAGGGGCTTTCTCTCGGCCCTAGCACCTATTCATAAGAACGTGGCTTTTTGTCAGGTTTCGCCTTCCTAAAAACAAAGGAAAATCTGCAAAGGCATAATCATCTCGGCCTCGACCGCGGCATTGTTGGCCGAGGCCGAAGGACAAAAGAGACATGGCCGAAGATATTAGAGTCAAATCGCCACGTGGCAGCCGGGTCCCACGCTTCATTTAATGAAGTAACGCCTCTGACTAGCAAACTCACTAGCCGCAAAAAGGCATTTAATGCATGAGGGAAGAAGGGAAGTGACTAAAGTCAGGATTTGGTGATAAAAATCAGAGTTGTTAGGCGCAAATATTCTTACAAATATTCTTACAACTAAAGGTCAGATCACCAATCACCAGACCAGGGCATTACATGCGTCCCCACAGCTAGAGGCGCAGAACCCATGATCAGGGCGGCGGCCGAGATTTACCAGGATTTATGGGGTCACACCACCATGCTTCACGATCCCAAATGTCGATTACTCCTCCAAGAGCTCTTCCTATAAATATCAAGCTCAAGCTACATTCAAAGGGTTCAAACACCAAACCAAAAGCCTCCCATGGAGCAAATTATATTTTCCTGTAATGCACTTTCAATACCTTTACTTGCTTTCCTAGGAGTAATGATAGATTGTAAGGAAAATCCATTCATCAATATATCATACGACCCTTGATTTTCGAGGCGCATGAGTACCATCTCTGTTACTCTCTCATTCACCCCATATATCATACGACCGTCGCTTCCTGAGCAACGCGCCGGAGCACTGCCCAAAACCCACCATCAACACCACCACTAAACGGCTTTGTAGCTCAGGCCGTGAACCTGACGGCCGAGATCAGTTCCTCTCTCAGCCACAATCGTTTGATTAGAAGTTGAACTCAAACAGGCGCATCACTTAAACATTTTATCCAAACCACATCACCATCTCGACGCGCGGTAGACCGTGCTAACACGCCCGCGCATCCGAAAGAAGGACGTTACGTGTTAACGCATATCCCCTCGGCCCGGAGCACCAGGCCGTGAGATTTGCACAGTCAACAGTTAGAAAAACTGAAATTCTCAACACCTTCAAGAAAAAGACTATTTTTTGTTGACGATTTTTTTATAATAATAAATAACTAGAGTTTTTAATATATATATATATATATATATATAAAACAAAGTGAATTTTGCACATATTCCAACAGAATTATTAGGGGTGTGTGCATTTACCACCTAAAGATAGTTTTTATTGATCATTTGTGACTAAAGATTTTTTGGCTGAATCCGGTAAGACATACGAAAAATTCAGGGTTTGAGTCACATTGATAACAGATGGACATGTAACTGAAACACGAAATCCTTAAAATTTGGTTAATTTCTTTTATTTCATTTTTAAGATATTGACTATATAATTTGAACCTCTTCTAAAAATGTTTCTTATGTTGGATGTTTGAATAAGGAACTTATTTTGTGAAATGCATTTTATTTAAGTTTTAAGTTTTTTTTTTTTTTTTAAATTTCTATTTACTATAACGGGTGAAACGTCAAAATGGTATTTTTAGATTAAACCTAACAATGAAGGAAGCATCTTTGCTTAATATGGATAGTTTTGTAAGACCCTCATCATTTCTACATATATGGTGCGCAATACAAGTTTGAGCACCCAATTGAAACAGAAGAACATATCAAATTTTAAAATGGAATTTTCATATGCAAGGCATGTCAATGTTCCTAGTGCTATAAAAAAACCAAGAACACAAATTAAATAACTAAAATACCGAAAAAAATAAAGAAAAAAAAGTGAATGCTTTGCAGCTTTTCTAATGTGGTCGAGTAGAGCAGATGGTAGCACTTCAAGCAGATGCACCAGCTAGTTCTTTGGCACCAAATGTTGGGGCTGTAGGCACATAAAAGGGTATCAGTAAATATAACAAAAGTTTGATGAATAAAAACCTATCACAACTTCACAAGGGAATAAACAATAACCCACTAAAACGTAATGAAATTTGGTTTTTTGTTTTTAAATATAAAAATTATTGTGCAAGTAAAATCTCCACTTCATCTAATGATACTAAGTTATGGATTAAAATGAAATACAGTTTCTTCAGAATTAGTAAGGTGACGTAATATATCAAATGCCAGAAGCAAAGATAACAAACTCTCCAGGACTTGCATACTGGATGTAGAGCTGAGTGTTAAATAACTTACGAAGATCCAAAGTTATTTGACTGATTAAACCTTTGACACCCTAATCACCTAATTAGAGTTTGAAGCCTGTTTCTAGTTGACTTACTTCACACACACACACAAAAAAAAAAAATTTGGGAACACCTGACAAGCAAAATTATGTTCAGGGTCAGACTAGCTTCTTACCGCGGCGAGCTCCTCTTCATGCTTTGGAATAAAAGCAGTATCAACCTTCCCATTTTTGAAATCCTCTATATCAAGGATAAGTTTATGATATTCAATGGTTGTGGGAACCCCTGTGGAATAAAGGCAATAACTAAATTAACAGCCATGAATAAAGAGAAAAATATATATAGCTAACGACACAGCCATGAATAAACAGAAAAATATATCTAGCTAACTACATTCACAGTCATGAATAAAGAAAAAATTGTAGATTGACAATATGAATTGAACTGACTGGAAACTTTAAACAAGAAATCAACAAATACAACTAAAGCCCTCTATTTACTTCCTTTTTAGGTACAAGGGAGGGACGAAGCCTGGGCCTACTGGCCTACCCTTCTGTTCTATGGACAATGCTATGAATTGGCTCACTCAAAGTACAATTATGCTGACACAAATAGTAAGTAAAACGGAAGGATTACAACAATGAACTTTATTACTTACCTGTTATAATAGTGTCCTCAAGAGCCCTCTTCATTCGTTCAATTGCCTTTTCTCTTGTTGGTGCCCAAACGATAAGCTACATTAAGAGAGAAAAATTGCCAAAGTGATTAGATAAAGGAGCCTGAAACCTAAAATTCATACTGTACATATGTATATGAGAAACCATGGCTAGCAACGGTATATTGGTTCACAAACCTTTCCAAGAAGGGAATCATAGTTTGGAGGAACCACATAATCAGGATAAACATGGCTATCCATTCTAACAAAGGGACCTCCAGATGGTAAGTAGGCAGTTATTCTTCCTATAAAAAAGGCAAAAGATTACGTATGCTAAAGATAAAATGAGTACAAAATGTCATTGTTAAATCCAGTGCACGCACGAACGTAATAAAATCCATGGAAACCTTGACTGCTGAACTAACTTTGAACCCATTCATCAGGGTTTGGCTGCACCCGGTAAAACCAATACAAGATAACAGAAATGACTGTGGGAACCAGAACATAGCTATGTACACATACCTGGCCCCGGTCGGAATCCTTTAAAAGCATCTTCTGCATTGATACGACATTCAATTGAGTGTCCTCTGAGCACTATCTCATCCTGTAGATGGAGCGACCTCCATCAGACATTGAACAGGAAGCGTCATATATGTCCTACCACAATTACTTACTAATTACCTGTGTGTATCGAAGTTTTTCTCCCATAGCTACACGAATTTGTTCTTCAATCAAGTCAACAGAGGAAATCATCTCTGTCACAGGATGCTCAACCTGTGGTTCCATTGCGGGAGAAAAAAAAAAGTAATTTAGCATAACTAAGCAAAAAAAAATTTACCAAACAAAGCCATCCTCAAAAGATTAGTTTAACCTGAATACGAGTGTTCATTTCCATGAAGTAAAAGGAGCCTCTTTCATCCAAAAGGAATTCAACGGTTCCAACACCAATGTAACCAATTGATGCTGCTGCGGCAACTGCTGCATCACCCATAGCTTTACGCAATTCTGGGGTCAATGCGGGGGAGGGTGCTTCTTCCAGCAGCTTTTGGTTCCTTCTCTGAGATGATCGCATTCAACACATAAAATGGAAGGAGTTTCTTAAGAAAAAAAAAATTGAATGGATAGTACACCCTAGAGTTGCAAAGAGTCAGTTATATGGTATGGTTTTGACCTTTTTTGCTTGCCTTAAAGAAATCAGAAGTAAGATTTTTAAGAAGACAAACTGTATTACAATAATTAAAAATAAAACCTTCACAGAGATAGCAAGCAATTAAGTCTGCTTGAAGTACCTGGATACTGCAATCCCGCTCTCCAAAGTGAACAACATTACCATATTTATCTGCAAGAACCTGTACACAAGGGATGGATCAAGGGGTTGCAGGCAGGCATCAAATGTCAAATCGAATACTAATTATAAAGAATAACATTACTTGACAAAAAATATATATATAAAGAATAACATTAGAAAACCAGGAACTTTTACAAGTACATTACCTGAAATTCAATGTGTCTAGGATTTTGGATGTACTTTTCCAAATAAACTCCATCATTTCCAAAAGCAGCTGCAGCCTCACTCTTCGCTTGCTGCAAACAATTAAATTGAGGAAGAAAATTAAGATAATGGAAGCAACAATGAAATACAAAAATATAAAATTCATTTGCAGATAACAAGACCAAGTAAACTAAGAACCCAACAGTTCAAAGTTGTAGAGTTAAACTTAATTAATATCAAATTTAAAATATATCTCCAAAGATGATTTTAGAAATACTTTCACACAAGACAAACAAAAAAAGAAGGCATCATCAAAGACAAAATAGGAAGATAATGCATACCTGCAACAACTTCACAAACTCTTCAGGTTCTTTAGCAAGACGCATGCCACGTCCTCCACCTCCTGCTGTTGCCTTAAATAGAAAAACATGCATATCACTTCAAAGAAACAAATCAAATAAAGATAACAAGTATATCGGCTCCGTTAATACAGAGTTAGAAGGATAATATCAATGTAACGTCAGAATCCTAAAATAACCATTCATCTAGTAACTGTGTTATAGTTCACTGAAGTCTTAAAATTTTCATGTTTGATTCATTAATATAGATAAATACCATACTATTAAATAAGATCGTTTATATTTTTTCTGCCAAATACCTTATCCGGAGATCAGAGGTAACAGTCCGAATTCCCTATAGGTAATAGGAATTAAGCCAAGTCTTTCTTAGCCACTCCATGCATGATTCAAACTCAAATTTTAAAACCCATAAAAACTATCTTCCACCTTCATTGAGATAGTAAATTGTCAAAGTCTAGCACTATTGCAAGGTTACTGGGTAGCCTTCTGTCTTTCCTAATCAAACAGTTACAATTCTTGAGCAACTAACCTACATAAATATTCCTCTAAATTAATCACATTTACAATTGATACTTAATAAATGTCTATAATATTAAATCAATAGGTTTTATTGAAAAACAAAATTCAATTTGTTGCTTAAGAAATATGTTTTAACTTCTGAATTTTCAGAGTTAACATGAAAGGGTGTGCACTGCAAATTCTAAGACACAGTAAGGTAAAATGAGTTTTGATTATCATGAGATATATTAAGACAAGACACTTTACCTTGATCATAACAGGAAAGCCAATCTCATCGGCAAGCCTGATTCCTTCCTCTGTGCTCTGTTCACAAGAAAGAAAAAAAATGACAACAATAAACACAAAATCAATTCATATGACCACCTAGGTCTGGAGGTGTTGAAATGTATAATAACTGAGGATAAAGTAGATACCTGTAGTAATCCATCACTTCCTGGTACAGTTGGAACACCTGCTTTCTTCATTGTGTCTCTGGCAGTCGATTTATCACCCATAACACGGATGCTGTCAGGCTGTAACCCGAATTGCAAACAGTTGTCCCACATCAGTACATGAGTTAACTAATGAGTAACTAAATACAGAGCCATGTGCTCATATCTTCATGACCTAAATGGATCAATCACTATTCACACTAAGACATAGGGAATATTTAGAGTGAGATAAATGCAATTAAAACACAACTCAAGAAACAAAAAATAAAAATTTTGTTTTAGGATAGGATCAGAATAATTTTCTTCTGAGTTGAATATTTTATTCATTACTAAAATGCTAGTTAATATGTCTTTCTGAATTTACATGAAATTTTGACAGACTCTATGTTAACTTATCAGGGTTGCATTACATCTAAATCTGAATGAAGAGAAAAAAGTCAAAAACTTCCTAGCTTGAAGCTTTTTATTTCAAGTATTTTACCTTAGGCCCAATAAAGTTGATTCCGTGTTCTCTGCACATTTCAACAAATGATGCATTCTCAGCCAGGAAACCATATCCCGGATGCAGCATTGTACATTTCCGACTGATAGCAGCAGATAAAACATTCGGAACAACCAAGTACCTGTAGAAAGACAGATCAAAGTGCACCATTCAACCATTGTCATCTGTAACAGAAACTGAGACAAAGGATAAACAAAAACTTATTGTGATACTAAGCTAAAGAATGTAGTGCAAAAGTGATTCCTTGTTCTCTCCACATAACCTCCATGTTAAACTATTCCAATTTTTCATTTAATCACAACATAACAGAGGGATAGGGGGGGAAAGGAGGAAAAACAACGAAACAAAATTTAACTGATCAACCACTTACGACTGACTGCTTGCTGCTTCACCAATACAAACTGATTCATCAGCCAATTTCACATGAAGTGCGTCCTTGTCTATTGTTGAGTAAACAGCCACACAAGGTATTCCCATCTCATGGGCAGTTCGAATAATGCGAACAGCAATTTCTCCTCTATTTGCCACCAGAATTTTTTCAGCTTGACATGTAGCATGGAGAGCTCCCCCATGCTTCCTGGATTTGAAACTAACTTGAGCACCCTGATCTCTCTGCCTTAAAAAGTTGACTTTATTTCCCACCATAAAGCTACATTGGGAACTCCGTATCTCTCTAGTTCTCCCAAAAAATAAGCCCTTCCATTGACAATAGAAACCCAAGAACAAATGTTAAAAATAAATAAACCAAAAAACAGATCTGGAGATCATAATAGAAGCAAAAAGGTGCAGCATTCTGAAGACCAAATAACAAGCAGACCTCATTGGTTTCGTAAATGCTAATTTATCTAGGAATTCCAATATTTTACTTTTCCCTAGTAGTCGGTTAGGATCTTTCACTTATCATCTGTTTGGCTGCATTGGATAAAGCATAAAGTTTTGAACTTTCCTACAAAACTGAAGATATAAAAGGTAATTATCTACAAAGCCACATCCTTCAGTCCATACAGAAATAAAAAGTAAACCAATTCAGTACCAAGGAACTTAAACTAACTAACATGCATTTGCAAAGTGGATCCATTTCACTATATATAAGCATCCATCTTACATGATTCAGTATCACACCTTATCAACTTCGCATTAAGATCCATTGATTACCCACTCGAGTTCCAACGAATCAGAACGCAACTCAACATTCAAAACCAAACCCAATTCCAAAGTACAATAAATATGTGTAACAGAGGTACTTACAGGAGTTGGAGTTACAGTCTTGCAAATGGGCATTATGGCATCCATTTTGAAAACAAAGCGACCTAAGTAAACCCAATTACACCAAACAAACAAAATCCAATATTAGCGTCACTACCATTGCAGAACAATAACAACAAAAAAGGTAAAATTGGTTGGAAATGGTAAAACTCTTTCGACAAAATCAGACAGTAGAGTGCATCAGCCAGGAAACCACAACAACCCAAAGAGATGGGATGTTGCTGCCATTCTAAAACTATTCAAAGATAGAAAATTTGATACTGGGGCATGGAAATACCTTACTCAATTGTCTCGGAACAAGATCAAAATGAATGAATGAATGAATGAAGAAGGGTTGAATGTGAACAGAAAAGGGAAGGCTTTTGGGACCCGAAGAGCTGAGGAGCGAGAAAGCAGAAAGGGAGAGATAATGAGAGTGAGCAATGAGAAGAAGAACGTAGGAAGGTCCGAGGAGAGTTGCTGCTTGAAAACGGGGGAGTTGCTGCTTGAAAAGCTCCGCCCAAATGGACAGAAAACTGTCTTCAAAGTGTTGATGACGCCGTCCAATGATATTCTGCCACCTGTACACTTCAAAGTTACCATCACAGGAAAAAAAAAACTATTAAAAAGAAATGAAAAATGGCTATGTTTACTGGATTGGTGTAAACATTTCAGAATTGTTACATGGTGTCAATATGGTTTCAAAGACAATCTGTCTCTTTCCCAAATGGTTATGTTTTCGTTATGTTTTGACAGCTCTGAAGTCACGCCCAAAACTTGCCACCCCATCTTAAAATTAAGCTCTCCATCTATAGATGTTGGCTATATCAATGCCAGCATATGCAGAAGAACTTTTAAGCAACAGTAGTGTCATTGTGACGATATTTTACATGTTATATGAGAAAGTTAAAATGTATGACAATGTGTTATTGGTTTTGGTATGCCACCACATTGACATTTCGGTGTAAGTTAATTTTTCTCCAATAAAAGGAGAGCTTAATACCAAGTCAGGTTTAGGCTTTAAGGGCACTTCCAGCAGCCCCCTAGGGCTCGAGCAGGGGGGGTGGGGGGAAGAAGAGCCCAAAATGGGATTCCAATAGCACAGGCTAGCCCAAGTAGGAGGTGGGGTCCACGAGCTTGGGCTGGCCCGAAGGCGCAGCTGACGTCATTGCTGACACCAGCATGAAGGTTTGAATTTTTTTTTCCCCCAAAGTTAAAAAAAAATTTGCAACGCACGTGTCAGCTTTCCGCCAACGACTCTATGCCACGTGGCGTCTTCTGGTCCTTCCGATTTGTTTTGTCATCCAATCCAACAGCCTGGAATTTTTCAAGGCAACGTCTTGCCTCTCCAAGACCTCCTTCATGTCTGCCATTGAGAATGGAATATGGAATCTGAAATCTAAAATCTGAGAAATGAAATTTTTGAGAAGATGTAGTGTGAGAGGTTTGTGAGTTGAGCCTTAGTTTTATAGAAAAATTTAGGTCGATAGACATGACACGTGGCGCAATTTTATAGGATGAAAATCTTATCCGAAATGTGAAATTCAAATGAAATTTATTTAAAATTTGAAATTCCTATGACATGTGGCGCAATTTTATAGGGTGAAAATCTTATCTGAAATTTGAAATTCAGATGAAATTTATCTGAAATTTGAAATTCAAATGAAAAGTTGAAATTCAAATGAAATTTATCTGAAATTTGAAACCAACAATCTTATCTGAAAATCTTATCCGAATATTTTATTAGAAAATCTCATCCGAAAATATTGTCCAAATTAATTGTTTAGGTAAACAAATTTGTGAAAAAAATAAAAAAGTGAATAGTACTTACCATTTGCCATGGCAACTGCTGGAAGTGCAACTTACTTTTTGCAAGGGCAGATACTATTCACATGAATAGTATCAGCCCTAGCCCCCCCTTGCCATGGTAAAGGTTTCACTGTTGGAAGTGCCCTAACAAGAAACATTTGACACCTCTTTGCATCTAGTTGTATTCGATACAGCCTCAGCAAAGGCAACATGATGCTCAATTTGGTGGGCAACATTTGAATAAATTGCTCCAATTAAATCAGCAAACTGTAGACCAACTTCCCCATTTAGAGCGACTCCAGGACACTAGCCAAAGGAGGCATTGAATAATACAAATAGAAACAAAGACGTTAACCATTCTGATGAGATAGAGTTACCTTCTGTGTTAGCAAGACTGCTTTTAACCTTGGCACAATTCCATTTTCGTCTCTCATCAAGTGAAGAACTTGCACCTTTCATGTCTGTTGCATAACAAAAGAACAGCAAATTCTATCCCGAGTTATGGAAGTTTAGGTTGCATGGTTGAAGAGTTTTGGACCCTAGTTTCAAGCGTGAATTGAACACAATACTTTGAGTGTAGAGATGATTGTTTTTAACCACTGGAGTTACAAGCCATTTGTTATAGTTTGTATGTTGATGTGTTGCTTTTATTCTAAACATTTTTTTTAATAGGAGGAAAATTATAACTTCAACATATCTTTAAACAAACTAGAGAGAAATATCACCACGTGCTTGAAGAGCACATATATATATACCAAAAGCAAGCAAATATGATTACCTTAACAGCTAGTTAGTTCATAATTATTTCGGTAATATAAACATGTAATTTTGGATATTATAATAAGGCTAAACAGACCACAAATCTTCTCTCTCTATCTCTTCTCTCTCTCTCTTCTAAAATGGTTTTATCTTTTCTGTGTCCGTTCTTAGTTCCTTGCAAATTGGAATGTGGTGTGAAACCAAGAAAAGAACCAACCTGTATTGGTTTGTCAAACCAAAAAGCTTGTCGCTTTCGCATCCCTACCCAGATTTCAGAGGCATTTGCTTGGCCTTCTAATCGCTAGCTTTCGTATGGGGTCAAATCCAAGTTACAAATTAGAATTCGCCATATTTCATGCCTTGCTTTCTTACCCAAAAATAATACTTGAGAACCAACACTCAAGTCCTCATCAGCAGCTGGAGACGTCATCCTTACAACTATATTTCATAATATTATATTTCTTCACATAATTAACCAAACAAGAAAATGTTGGAGGTTTATGGTAATATAAGACTAAGACATGCACAAAGCATACAACTACAATCCTTATAGGTTTGGTTTGGATGTGGTTTCTTGTTGCGCTCATTTGCTTTCTCTTTGTCCAATCTTTTAGAAGTTAATTTGACTATAAAATTCTCTTTAAAACGAAAAAATAATTGTCGTATATGACAACCTCACTTAAGAATTTCTCCTAATTTTCAGCGGATCTTTTATTTGACCCTGCCTCGTGCAAGGTCTTCAACAATTATTGTTGGTGAAATTTTTTACACATCCTCAAGGATTAAGCCATTAATATGAGTAGTGGAAGTGGGCCGGTTATAAGGAAAACAAGGCAAGTTGGACTATCTAAATGAAAATGCTTTTGTCACAAGCATTTTAGATTTTTACCCACCACCTATAGTCTTGACTTTGTATTACGTACCTACCCACCACTCTCCTACCTTGATTTAGATAGAGCCCATCGATTCTCTTAAAAACCATTTGAGAGACCAACTCTCTTACCACCATTTCAAGCCTATATAAAAACCCAATTCCCTCCTTTCAATTCTCAAACTTAAAACATAACAATACTTCCTTTGTCTAAACCCTCAACCCCTCTCTCTCTCTCTCTCTCTCTCTCTCTCTCTCTCTCTCTCTCAGCATGGGTTATGTAGTTTCCAAATCCACCTTTTGCACTCTTCTCACGTTCACATTGCTTTCATATTTCACCAAAGTCTTAAGCTCTCATCTTTCCCTCCCTCTCCCTCCAACTTTCTCAATCATATTCCTCCCACTAATTCCCATTATTGCCTACTTCTTCATCCACTTCATCTCCAACCATTCCTCAAATCTTCCTCCAGGTCCTCTCTCCATCCCAATCTTTGGCAATTGGCTCCAAGTTGGCAATGACTTAAACCATCGCCTTCTTGCATCCATGTCACAAACCTACGGCTCCATATTCCTCCTCAAACTTGGCTCCAAAAACTTGGCGGTGGTCTCGGACCCCGCCCTAGCCACCCAAGTCCTCCACAACCAAGGCATAGAGTTTGGCTCCCGCCCTCGAAACGTGGTGTTCGACATATTCACCGGCAATGGACAAGACATGGTCTTCACCATCTATGGCGATCACTGGCGTAAAATGCGTCGAATCATGACGCTGCCATTTTTCACTAACAAAGTTGTGCAGCATTACAGCAACATGTGGGAGGAGGAAATGGACCAAGTTGTGCATGATCTAAACAAAGATGAAGGAGCAAAAACAGAAGGGATAGTAATTAGGAAGCGTCTGCAATTGATGTTGTACAATATTATGTATAGGATGATGTTCAATGCCAAGTTTGAATCACAAGAGGACCCTTTGTTCATTGAAGCTACCAGGTTTAATTCTGAGAGAAGTCGGCTGGCTCAGAGCTTCGAGTATAACTATGGTGATTTCATTCCTTTGTTGAGACCATTTCTAAGAGGGTACTTGAACAGGTGCAGAGACTTGCAGAGTAGGCGGCTGGCTTTTTTCAACCATTATTTTGTTGAGCAAAGAAGGTAATTTCCATTTTATATTTTTTCCTCAAATTTGTGTTATGTATGTTTGAACTTAAGAGTAATGCTAGCTAGTGATTACCACATTGCTTACCACACCTCTTACAGTCTATATAGTTAGATAAGTCGGTTTTAATGTGAAAGATATGATCAGTAATGTGATCAGTAAATGTGGTACAAATAGTTATTTCACGTAATTAATGGTTTGTATGTCCGCTTTGATCCATAAGCAAAATTTTATGTGTTACAGGAAAATTATGGCTGCCAATGGAGAGAAGCACAAGATAAGTTGTGCCATCGACCACATAATAGATGCTCAAATCAAGGGGGAAATCAGTGAAGAAAATGTGCTCTACATTGTGGAGAACATTAACGTTGCGGCAATAGAAACAACACTATGGTCCATGGAGTGGGCCATAGCTGAGCTAGTCAACCATCCAACCATTCAACGCAAGATCCGTGATGAAATCTCAATCGTCCATAAAGGAGCTCCAGTAACAGAATCCAACCTGCATGAGTTACCATACTTACAAGCCACGGTAAAAGAGACATTAAGATTGCATACCCCAATACCTTTGTTAGTGCCTCATATGAACCTTGAAGAAGCAAAGCTAGGAGGCTACATCATCCCCAAAGAGTCTAAGGTGGTTGTCAATGCATGGTGGCTGGCCAACAACCCTGCATGGTGGGAAGAACCCGAGGAGTTTCGACCGGAGCGGTTCTTGGACGAAGAATGCGGTACAGAGGCCGTGGCAGGAGGGAAGGTCGATTTTCGGTACTTGCCATTTGGCATGGGGAGGAGGAGCTGCCCCGGGATCATACTTGCATTGCCAATCCTAGGCCTTGTGATTGCCAAATTGGTGTCAAATTTTGAGATGAAGGCTCCTCAAGGGGTGGAGAAGATTGATGTGAGTGAAAAAGGAGGGCAATTCAGCTTACACATCGCAAACCATTCAACTGTTGTATTCAACCCAATCAAAGCATGACTTGATAACAAATCGGTTTCGTGATCGATCAAGATTTAAATGCTATAGCAACATATAAATGTTCTGTGCTACTATTGGTAATTTTCAAATTTCCACTTTTCCATTATGTACTCATTTTTTCTCCATTGGAAAATAAAAGTTCTCTTTCGTTATAAAATTATAATTTATATGTTATATTGTCAAATTATCAATTTATATGTTATATTGTCAAATTATCAATAATCACTATTTCGTTATTGAATATTATCAAATTTTCAAACATCACCATTTGGCACTGTCAAATGAATTCAGATCTTAGCACAACTTGAGAATCCATTTAAGCTTGTTATACAAAACTTGTTTTGAAGGTTAATTATGTTGATGGTTATCAAACGAACCCTCAATTTCTTTGAGATTAGAAAAGAAAGATGAAGATATTTGGATTGTTGGCTTTAATCATCATACTACAAATTCGACTGAATGCTCAAATCCAATTAAACAAAGTGGAATCTCCATTTGGGTCCAACCTGATATTCATCCATGAATCATGGATAATAAAGAGGGCCGAAACTCAAGCAAATTATAGATAAAAAGACTTCCAATATCTTTAATTTTCATTAATGCTTGTAAGTATATTTTTCCACATAGGTCTCCAAAATTTGGATGTATACAATGTGGATTAACAGAAACAAAAAACAAAAACAAAACAAAAAAAACAAAAAGAGAAAAAGAACATGTATATTTGGCAATGAAAGAAACTTGATACAACAAGAACAAAAACACACTACCGTGAAGGAAACCTTTGTCTCCAGCATGCATGTGATGGCCTGCGGGAAGAAATCTACAGATAAAGGGAGTTCGCAAACATGATACCTCGCCGAAGGCTCTCACTTGCTCCAGCAAATTTCTCCTCTAAAGCAACTTCTCCAACAGCATGAGCGGCAGTACGCAACTGAAAAAAGGCTGGTCCGTTAAAACCGTAAGAAATTCTAATGCTATCCCCGTTCTCAAGCAATTAATATATGTACACATTTCTTGGAAATTAAAGTCGGTGTTTCAGAAATTCTAACCCCACCAGTGGTGAAGTTAGCATATACAAAACCTTTACTCAAAGAGCCAGAGCAAGTTAAGCTACACTCCCTTTTCAGTGTTGGCTACCAATTGCGCTATGAAGAGTTAAATTTCATCATAACCCAGATTACAATAACTATAAATGGAAGCTAATAACCAAGCCCAGGTCCTGCCCAAAACTCTATTACGCCTGGCAGTAAGGTGATCTGAGAAAGGACACAGACAGCTGTAAATAAGGCTACAGCAGTAAACACCTGTACATGTTTTTTTTCAACCCTAGACTTACCAAATTTGTCTCATAAAGCCTCGATGATTAACCGAATCTATTGCGGTATCACCAACCGTAAATGTTAGTTTTCCCGGTGTTTTATAAATGCTATCTTGGTCAAATAAACTTCCACTCCTTTCAAATGGGTTCTGTAGTAAAAGAGGCCCTTGAATCCTCACAAAACCAAATTATGAGATATGTTGTGCTTCCTAACAAAAGCGTTTTCTCAATCAATCAGAAAACTTTAGTACAAATACAAGGGTATTTCAAGCCTCAATTCAAGTTCCTAATTTTTGTCTTTCTTTTCAAAGCAGAAGCTATATATGAGTATATACCCGAGATACAAAGCGAGATCTACCACCAATTACTACACAAACAAACCCATGAGAGCTCGGAAGACCCCAAACTTACTTGTATGGTTTACTCTAACAACCACAAGATCCTGTTTACAATTGCAATTCTAGGATTTGAAGGAAGGTAGAGACACTACTCGAGTTTTAATCTCTATCAGAAAATAAATAAATAAAAAAGACTTTTATGCGAGGGTGTTCTGGAATCTCACATACATGTTACCAAATATTTACTACTCAAATTTTATGCAAAATTATAGTGGAACATTGCAGTACACACACTAATAGCTTACTGACTCGGCTATATGTTCCAAAAGACAATCATAAGCATTAAAGATATCCAATTCATTCTTTTTCATAGCAATTCAAGTCACGTGCCAAAGATTCCTCAGTGCTGATACCCAATCAGTCAATTGAAGAAGAATCTATCATGCAGTTTATACATGCATTCCACCACTTCTATGAGACAACTGTTTTCTACCATCATAGTTCTTCATGATCATTTGATGCAAAGGAACTTGAATTGGAAAAATTGAAAACCCTCTAAGTAGGAAGCATGCAATACTTCCTCACACATCACTTTAGGTTACATTTAACAGAACGAAAAAATGAAAAATATTTAGTTAAATACCTGATTCAAAAATTCATCAAGTCTTCTAGCACTTCTAATGATACTACCCTCAAATATGTCTGTCATTTGTGTAACATCGGCAAAACTTGCACCCTGATGAAATATTTATTAGAAAAAGAGAGGGAAAGAAAAGCAGTCCATATTAAACAAATTATGGCTTGAAAACAATCAAAGGGTTAGAAGTTGAACCCTCTAATATAAAAACTAACAAAGTTGAACCCTCCATTAAAAAAACTAAAAAAGTTGAACCGTCCAAGCATTACAACTTCCAATAACCCAATATACTACATTAGACAAACCAGTATAGTCCAAAAAGCCAGAAAATGATTGGACACCAATCGTAAAGTGACTCAAACATATCCAAAGTATGAGCAACAGACAAATAAAATTATGTTGCACGAGTAACATGAAGAAACAATCTGTCATTCCTATCTTGTAAAACATTCCCGCCTTTGGGACTTACGGTTTAATATCTATTACCCACATGCAGCATCCCATGGAGGTTGAATCATAAAGAGATTTACAAGACTAAGTTTTCATCATAACAACAAAGGTACAAGAGTCATAAGTATAAATAAAATCACCCTTTGTAAAAAAATAAAATCAAATAAGAAAACGTTTAGTTACCAATTGCTTTCCTGATTAACATTTCAAGCATATCAAAGCATAAATATAAACCCTTCAACTATGATCACCTCAAATGACTTGTTTTAAATTCACAACCCACAATTATACCCATCACACATTGACTTATACGTTTCAATTGATATCTAAATCAATTTGACGTTATTTCTTTGCACCACTTCTATCATCAATTATTGAGGTTACCAACACACAGCCATGAAAGAGAGAATTTCATGCCTGGAAGCAACAAATTGTGGCACATAATAACACACTAACCTTCGACCAACAATAAATCACATCCATCAAGTATGGCCTCACTGTTGATTCCACATACTCATCAACGTTCACTTCTAATTTGCATTCATGTTGTATCTGCAGCCATGTAGAGGTATTACTAGCTGTTCATAATAAAAAATACATAAATAATTTACACAATGACCAGTATGTGAAGCTAAACATTATAACACCTCTGCAATTCTTCTTGCACTCTCTTGGAGTTGTTGTAATGGTCTAGCAAGCTCTGTCCTCAATTGTATCTGCTCATTCGATTTATCTCCTGGAATAAAACAACTTGCAAGAGCCGCAATTTGATGATGATCCAAATCGTTGAACGTACCTGTTCAACATACAGCATTTATATTTACAGAACGCTGACACAATATTGAAGTGAGGGCTGAACAAAGGTGTTTTAAACTGATAAGTCAACCAGTTTCACTGCCCCAGTGGGCTTAGCTAAGCCCAAAATCAGCTTTATTAGCTTTCAGAAGTTCTCAATCTTATCATATGTTTCTATTGTTATTGCATTGGCCAAATTGTCCGATAAGAGGCCTCAAGTAATAAAAGCTTTTGCAGGCTGGTGAAAGGAAAAGTGCATGGCAACTACCATTAAACATCAGTTCAGTAACAAGGAGTTCATCTCCTGTGTCTATCAAGCAGGCTGCTCGCCCCTTTAACTGGACAACACCCTCAGTATCAATGTGACCAAGCTTCTTCAAGACTCGTGAACGGTTCTTAAGTTCATCACGAAACTTTTGAAGCTGCATAATTAATGGAAATCAAATTAACCAAAGAAACAGGTGGGAAAACAGCAGAGTTGAGTAGGTATACTCTTTTACAAATTTTGGAACATGCAACATCAAAAGGTCAGTGTAACATTGAACCCTCATCCCATACGAATCATTACACTCTGTATGGTTCTACCACATGTCAGAACTGCTTAAGACTGGACTGTCCAAACCAGGCATACCTGGGACTCACGCATCTTGGACTTAAGTTGTTGAATTTCATGATCCACCTCTGCTTTCCGTTGAAAACATTTAATCTGCTGAACATCTTGAGACTGCAGTGACCAAATAGTAAGAACATAGGGTGATAGTGAAGTAAATTCCTTGAAAATAATTTTTTGTCCAGACAGTATAATGCCTTTGGAATTTGAAATACTTTAAATAATAGGACAAACCTTATGCAGCGGATGCGCATATAATTTCTGTTCAAGGGCCTCTATTTGATTAACCAACTCAACAATTTCAGGATCTTCAATGCCCATATCCTAAAATTCAATATAAATTTTGACAAATATATCACAGAAGAAATATCAAAAGTGGTGTTAATGCTGATATTGACACCAATAAATGGTTTAGTGAAAAAGGTATGACCTTTTTTTTTTTTCATTTTTCAAAATTAAAGGTAAAATTGTTAACAATTAAAAGGTAAGGTACAGGAAACTTCTGTAACAATATGGTAGTAAACAAAAGTCTTTTCATACCTCCAATGTACCAAAGACAGTGGATCATTACCTTTACAGGATTCAGCTTTGGAAGGCCTTGTGGAAAACGAGTTCCCAGCTCCTGGACTGCAAGCAGAATACTTTGCCTCGCCTCCAACGGCCGCAAATCAGAAGGAATGGATATTCTGAGTTTGCTTAGAGCAGAAATCAGGGGCAATTGGACAGGGACCTAAACCAGATGGATAGCAATATTAGAAACTCCGGAAAACTAGTTCAACTACTTGAAAACTTAATAAACCACATCTAAAATTTATAACTTTGTTGCTTCACGTGCATGAACTTACTACATGCATTTCACCCTTTTCTCCAGGGCGAGGAGGGCATGGTTTTGGTTGTGAACTGTTCTCACTTGAACCAGGAGAACAGTGAAGCAAAGTATCCACTATATAACCACCACCACGTGAAGTCAGTGAGCCTAATGCAGATGACGGCTTTTTAACCACATTAACTACAACTCCCCAGCCCCAATCTGTACCACCTTCCCTAATCTTGACCTGCAACAATCAAAACGCCTTCTGAATAAGAACAAGCAAAAACATGACCTGCAACCTTTGGAATATAAAATCAATAGCTGAAGCAACCATTGGCCTTAAGCCAGTGTATATACTATATAATGACAGCTGAACAAAGAAGCTTAAGGACAAGGCACAATATGAAAAATTAATATCAATAAATTATTAGGTAATACATCGATGTGAGAAGAAAAGTTAAATATTTTCTTATTCTACCTATCAGAATAGCACTTGTACTCAGAAATACATATTTGAGAATTAAATAGAAATTAGGAGAAAACAGTAGACCGCATTACTCAGTTCCAAAACTATATAAAAACATCTATAAAAATTAAATTACAATTACAACCAAGAGACCGCATTATTCAATTTCAATGCTATTAGAAACAACTAGATTATGATCATAATCAAATTTCAACCAGCTTGACCACTCTCGGCACATACCAGGCGACCAGGAAGAAGAAAATACAGAACTCTTTCAGGCCTCGTTATCTCGGTCATCATTTTCTTTTCAAGTTGGGCTATATCAAGTTTTATCTTATGATACTCAGCAACTTCAGCCTGCATATAAAACATTAAACTATAAGTATACAACACAAACAAGAAAAACATATATAATCACAATGGAAAAGACTACCTCTCCTGAGGCATCAAGTATTGCCACTTCCTGCTCAAGATTTGAAACTTTTTTCCCTATATCAGGTAAAGCCTAAATAAGAGAGAGATCCGAAGCGGTTAGTCACTATGCACCAGGTGGTTGGATGCAGTACAAAAAAAATATGTGATTCAGTAGAAACCTTTTCGTGCTGAAATTGGTGGAATGAATTCTTTATCACGTGTTCAGCCGTGAATTGGCCTTCTGCACGGCTCAGCAAATTTAAAATTGAGTAGTAGCTGAGTCTGAAAGTACTAACTAAAGGAGCAGGTTTACCCAAAACCATGTCCTTGAGTGTGTTCATTTCCATCTGCAAGAAGTAACAATATAAACTTTCATTTCATGACCTAAGCTTGTTCACAAACATCACACTGGGCTGTGATATTCAAGAAAACAAAAGAGCTCTTTTTCTCGTTTTACCCTTTATAAATATGAATTTAGCTCTGAAAATATAAAAGAATAAAACATAACAAAGCAACAAAAAATCTGAAGGTGACTAAATGGAAACTTCAACATATGGAAGGACTTCTAATGGTTAATGTATAATGATCAATTTCTCAATTTATGAATCAATATAGAAATTAGAGAGTGGGACTTGTATATTACAGAGGGATAAGTAGTGGTGGAATCACCTGCTCATCAATCATTATGATACAAATACCGCGATCATCTTTGCCACGACGCCCAGCCCTTCCACTCATCTACAGGAATTAAGATAATAGTTAATAATTTAAAATATATATCTAAGCATGCAGCACATACAAATATACAACCATATGTCTCTTTCACCTATTGTTTCTTCTAAAGAAAAAAGCAGCGAAATTTTCACTTACCTGAATGTACTCACCAGATCCTATATATCGATGACTATCACCATCCCACTTCTTAACAGCTGTGAAAACAACAGTTTTTGCTGGCATGTTTAAGCCCATTGCAAACTGTCACAAACGACAGATATTAATAAGTTAATCAATCTTAACATAGAAACTAAACAAGCTACAGCTATAAACGAAAACTTTAGCGAATGACACAGAAAAGCGAGAAAAGAATGCTTAAGAGATGTTCTTACTGTCTCAGTAGCAAAAAGTGCCTTTACAAGGCCTTCCTGGAAAAGAAGTTCAACCAGTTCCTTGATAACAGGAAGAAGGCCAGAATGATGAACAGCAATGCCTCGCTGAAGGAGTGGCAACATTAACTCAATAGCAGGCAACTGCCTGTCTTCCTCGTTTAAGCAGAGCACTGCCTTATGAAAAACATGTTCTACATCATCCTTTTCTGCTTGGGTGTTAAAATCAAGCTTAGACATGGACATCGCATGTTGTTCACACTCTCTTCTACTGAAGCTGAAAATTATAACTGGCTGAAATTTTCGTTCCATAATCATCTGAAATTTGAGGAAGAAAATTGTAACTAAATAACTGAACGAATGTAGAAAGAAAGAAAGGCATATGAATAATGTCAATTGGAGAAGGCACCAACGATGGTAGGTAGATGCATAAACAGGTCAGCCAGAGTGACATCAAGAAATGTAAAATAACATCTCACAGATAATGTTTAGTACATCATGGCCGAAACAGAAGGAGTACAGTAACTCCTATTCTACTGCAAGTGCAATAAGACTTCCAGAGTAAGAATGATGTAGCAGAAGTGAGGGAAAACATTAACACCTATTATTTTCAGGAATCTTTTTTAAATCGCCCATTCCAATAGATAAAAGTTTGCAAAGGTTATGATTGGCAAGGACCTCTCTAAAAGTTCCGCTCCAACAGCCCTTGGATGGCAAGAGTAACCTATTTGCTAACATTACATGTGATTAACCCAACCCTTAGGCAATTTGCCAAACCGGCTACTAAAGAAAACATTTGGCTCTGAAAACCTTTAGTGTTCTACTTTTCATTTCGTTTCTTCTCTCTTTGTTTTTAATAAGTATAACCTTTTGATGTCCTACTTGATACCCTAAACGACCAAATTACTTTTCAGGCAAGCATATTATATTCGACCAGAAAACTGCCATCCAGATTCTCATTTCTATCCACCAGTGTCTTCATGAACACTTAGAAGAAACAAACATTGCATATTTGCCAAAAATGGTCCAAACTTGCCATAAATAAACAACACCATGCAATTCATAGTACTAATAAAAGATTAAACGATGTCAGGTCAGAAAATTCCATACTCCTCCATAGTAGCATGTACGAAACCTTTTATTGTTAAAATTGACCATCCCACCAACATTCACTGATATCAATGAAATATTTTTTATATTGCTCACCAAAATAAGATGCATCAGGAAAACCAAACTCTCTCTTGGAAACCGTAGCTTCAAAAGTGAAGAGATTTCTCCATAAAGAGAAACATACTCGACAAATATCAAGACCAAAATATAATAATAAATGAAGATGTCGTTAAAAAGTTATATCCACCAAAAATGCTGCATTTTCTTGTGCATAAAGGATATTGAATTAAATGCATGGCCATACAAAATCTTAAATTATTGGTTAATAGAGCACCATAGGTTAACTATTACGAGTAAAAGTTATAACACAAGAAGAAAACCACAGGTTAACTATCCTATGTTTGAACAAATAAGAAAACCCACCCATCAGTATAACACAAGAAAGAAGAGCAAAAGTTAAAAATGAAGAGCGCACCTTAACAATTTTGAAGATATCAGAACCCCCAGATGCAGTCCCACCTTTTGCAGTTCTCCCACTTGCCTTGCCATTTGAACTCCTGTGACCATCACTTTTCTGCTTTGAAAAAGTATCATGCAGCTTCACAAAATTTTCCTCCCTGAACTGTTCATTCTCATCCACCACAAGATACAACCCATTCCCACCCACTGGAAAAACGTAATGCTGCAGAGGGGTTGGTCGAAAATCTGTGTACACCACATGGCAAGGCTGTTTGTGCAAATTACAAATCCACTCTGCAAACTCAGTGGCATTGGACATTGTGGCTGAAAGAAAAACCATTTTAACAGCTGGAGGCATAAATATAATACTCTCTTCCCAAACAACCCCTCTTTCGCGATCCTTCATGTAATGAATTTCATCAAAGATAACCCAGGCAACTTCCTTTAAAACCTCCGAACCCCTGTAAAGCATTCCCCTAAGGATCTCAGTTGTCATGACCAAACAACTGGCATTAGGTGAGATTGTAACATCTCCAGTCATCAATCCAACATCTTTAAACTCCTGGCTGAGCTCTCTATACTTCTGATTGCTCAAAGCCTTCAGTGGTGAAGTATATATAACCCTCTGCATATCTCTAAAAGCCATGGCAATTGCATACTCTGCGACTGCAGTCTTACCTGCTGAAGTATGGGCAGAAACCAAAACCGACTCATTCCGTTCTAAGCATGCCACAGATATCTGCTGAAATGGGTCAAGGGTAAATTCATATGTCTTGGCCGCCTTGCCATTATACACAGGATTCGAGAGGGTTCCGTGAACCGACTCATCCTTGGTCGAAGTGTACTCACTGGGAACTGCAACCTCATGCACACATGTTCGAGTCAAATGGCGTCGCTTCTGGGGAGATTCATGGATGGGGGTTTCTGTGATCTCTGACACTTCAGGCTCTTTTCGTTTCGCTACTGTTGGAGATTCTTCCATTCCTAAAATTGAATCCACTTTAAGCCAAACTGAACAAAAGCCTCCTATTAATATTGAGTTTTTCTTCTTCTACAAAAATTTGAAAAAGAAAACATGAAGGAAAGTGGTGTTAGTTCACAGAAGCAGTGTTTTTAAAGGCATGCCTTCGCGCGCGTCGGAGCGAGGCGGGAGGAAATCGCCCGAGGCGGTCAGCTGTTTCGCGAGTTGCACGTTTAGCGCAGGGAAGGCGTAAGGAGCGTTGCAAGGCGTGGCCAGGCGAGCCAGATCTGGACACTTCTGAACCGGAAGAAATTTTGCGAGTCTGCAAATTGGCTGCGACTCTGCGAGGAAGACCACTCACGCGTTTGTTTTTTAGGTTTATTGTTATGTGAAGAGTAATTTTTTTTATAATTGAATATATATACCTTGTCAAATCATCAAGCTACACAATACTTGCATTATAAAATCATCAAAAATATTCCAGAAATACAAATACAGTGGAAATTCATTTAAGAAAACTACTTTGGATTCCAGGTATCAACAGCCAATTCCTAAGGAACCATAAACCTGTGACCAGCGTCAACTATATTTCCCTACAGAAAATTCAGATTATTTAAACGAGAGAATAAAAGAAGAACAGAGAAACAGAAAACAGAAAAACATTCTTTAAAATGAATCAAAGTTTTGAAATTGGCTTACCTGAAACCGAGCTTTTTCAGCGACCCAAGGCCCTAGCTTGACATAAAGGAGAACAAATTAGGGTTTTATTCGAAGAGCTAATTAGGGTTTTACAGTGGCTATTCGGAGAACCGCCCAATTTGAGGGCCTTCTTGATTTTATATTTTTTACCGAAGCTAGTCAAAATTTGCACGAGTTTTTAACCCAAAAATGAAAAAGCGGGAATAACTTCTTTAAAATAAAATTGGAAGTTTAAACCTTTAGCCGACCTGGCAAAAAAAAAAAACATTTCGTCGACTTTTTAGATTAACCAAAATTATAGTAGTGAAAACATGAATACAAATTGACAACCAAAAAAGAAACAATAATACAAAATCAGTTTCACTGGCTACAAATTGACAACCAAAATTATAGAGTGAATATTAATCCGACTAAATTCAAACCTTAATTATCTTTTTGGTTTAATTTTAAATATTTAAAAAGTCAAACGGTCTCAAACCGAATCAGATACAACTATGATTTTGAGTTTTTGAAAATCAACCTAAATCGAATCGGACAGATTTATATATTTATGTATTTTTATTTTATTGTACATGTGTAGTTCTTTTTATTGCATACTTAGAGAGAATTGTAACTAATAACTAGTTAAGAATGTAAGTTTTAAGTTTAATGAAGTTGTTGAAGTTATTTATCTTTAGGTTGTAACTATATTAGTTATTGAACTTTAAAATTTGATGGCATGTTGACCTCTAGGATGGTTTGATATGTTAAAAAATGAAAAATATGTAGGAGGTTATGGAATATTATTGGTGTAATTAGACTAAGAAAGTTGAAAGTTGTAAAAGAAAAACATATTGGACTTAGGCCTAAATGGGCCAAGCAAAACTAAGCCAAACCATCAAACATTAGTTTAAGTTGGTTCGATTTCCTCAATTATTTTTGCTAAAGTCAAATCAAACCAAACTATTATATTATAACTAGTTCGTTTGCAATTTTGGGGTAAAATCGATTCAATCTGGACATTGCCCTCTCTTAATAGTGCTCTTGTCAACCTCGTTATTGAGCTTGCTACAACCCATTGTAGTTTGATTATCCATTAACTCTTACTCTAGTAATATTTTTTTTTCATAATATTGAAACATGAGTTAAGTTCGAATATAAGATAGGAAACATTACATCTTGAACATGATATTAGTAGGGGGTTAAATACCATTTTTGCCCCATAATTATCAATTTACTCCTTAGAAAATTTTTTCGGTAAATTGAGAACTTAAACTATATGCAAAATGACCAATATGGGACTCAACGTCAATTTCTTGGATGTCCATCAAAATTTCTGTAAACATTAATGGCAAATTCGTAATTTTAAAGAAAATAAAATTAAACATTTCTAAAATACTAAATAATAGTACAAATGTATTTTAAAATTAGAAACAAGAGAAAACAAAAAACACCACCTCCATCAGCCTCTGATAAGCCCACCTCGTCCACATCGACCACATCAACGCTAACTCATTTGACGTTTCACCTCCTCTCTCTCTTCCGCCACTTCTCTTTCTTTCTCCTCACATCCTCTCTCAATCTCCTTCCTTTTTGTCTCTCCCTCCTAGCGCCAGCTCCTCTCTCGATCTCCCTCAATCTATTTTTCTCTCTCTTCACCAATACTACAACATACACCCAAACACAAAAATTAAAAAACAACCAGAACCACTTCTGCAGAACCCACACCCAACCAAACTAGCATTCATGACCTAAACGAATCCTCCGTACAAGATCGGACACCACCGCTAGCGCATCACCACTGTTCAATCCTTGCTCTACAATCTTCGACGTCATTTGCTCTTCCTCCACTAGTCTAGCCACCAAATTAACATACTCACATCGTCAAACCACCACCACCAACAAACTCACACCATCAAGTCCTTAATTTACCAAAAACCTATTTTAAGGGGGAAATTGACAATTATGACATAGTTTAGGAAGCCACAACGACAGTTTGAGTGATCATGTAAGTCTTGTTATGAGGCAAGAAACATGTTTGCCTTTTTTTTTGGGTCAATAAACTTGTTTTTCTTTGGTCATGGCATATGACATGTTTACCTTAGTTGTGAGGAATGTGATGTGTTTGTTTTGGAGGCATGGCCATCATGTCAAACTAATTTCATAATTTCATTTTCGTGATCATGGATAATGTCGACCTCAAATAACCTCAGCCCGTTTATTAATGATAAATTAATAAAGTGATATTTCCCCGTCGAGAAAATGATAGCAACAGACGTCCTTCTTGGGATGTGTGGATGTGAGGTGTGGCAGCACGATGGTCTTTGCTTTTTTTGGTGATCTTCTTTGTTTTTGTCTTGGGCTTTTGTTTCAGTGATTTCTTTGTCAAGACAATTGCATTGTGTATTTCTTCTTTTAAGAGTCCTTTTGATGGTTTTGCCTTTCCAAAATGCCTTGTTCTAAAGGTTGATGTGTATATTTCATTGTCAAGTTTGGCAGATTTTCCTTCATTTGGCAGTCCTTGAATTTCAATCACTGCATCTGCTGTGATCTTGAATGATTTGGTGCCGAATTTGAAAGACTTTGTAGCATGATCAAACTGCTTAAGCAGTTTTACTAAGTCGAGGTCTGACTTAATCATGTGCTTCATGTTAACTCTTCCATTGTAAAACGGCTCAATCAATTTCCAGAAAGGTGTTTTCTAGAGGAGTTCATTTTGCATGTCATGTAGCCTATCTTTGACGTCTGTAATGATGTTGTTGAACACATTGACATTGCACTGAAATTGGACATAGTCCGGGTGTGTTGCTTTTCTATCATAACTTAGTTTTGGTTTTCTCTTTCGAGCTATTGATATAATTCTTGGTTGTGGTTGATTTTGAGCTTTCTTCTTTTGTGGTGACTATTCTAGTGCCATTTGCGATATGAAACAAGAATGAAAACACTATTAGGACAAGTAAACATAAACTACAATGCAGAAGTATAAACTGCTATGCAGAAACCAGAAACTGCAATGCAGTATGTGTAGAACAAAAATTACAATGTAGCACCTAATAAGCATCATGCTAGAACAAGTAATAAAAGTAATTCAAAACCCAAAACATTGCATGCAAGCATATACCCAAAACACAAGACATAAACTACATTGCATGCAAATATAAACCCAAAACACAAAACATAAATGACATTGCATAAACCCAAAACCAAAACTCAAAACATAAACGACATTGCATGCAAGCATAAACCCAAAATACAAAACAAGTAACAAAAGGTATTCAAAACCAAAATTATAAAGGAACACAATTAAATAAGCAACTGAAACCAATAAAACATACAAAACAGTGCAAACAAACAATTTATATGAAACCAAAATTGAACTACTATGCAGTGTTTGACATTTGTTGAGGCCCAAAAAAGTCACGGTTCGGCCCAATGCAATACCTTACCGAGAAGAAACCCGATTTGGGCACGCGAAAGTTCGTCATATGCGCTTGCACACATGCCACGCCAAGCAAATAAGCAACACGCCACGATACAAGCTTAAGTGGGCCCAAGCCACGCAAGATGCCTGAGGCTTGCTTGAGTGGGTTGTGGTATGGATGGTAATAAGTTGACATGAGGCCCATTGATGGGCCAAGAAATGGAAGTCCCGGGGTTGCTTGGGAGCCTCGGAACTCAGGCCCATTTCTTAGGCCCAAACATGTGGGTGAACACAAAAGAGAAAATATCCCAACCAAAATATCCTAACCAAAATATCCCAACTAAAATATCCTAACCAAAATAGCCCAACCAAAATAGCCTATTGACTCAACCAAGAAAGCCCAAGGCTTGATAGAGATAGCCCACTTACTCAATAAACCAACTTGGCCCATACAATTACAATAGAAGAGCTGCAAAGCTCTAGCACTTGGCTGAAGCAGAAAACCACGAAGGGGCTAGGAGGATCACATGTGCATAATTGCTGAAAGGCTCCAACGCAGGCAAGGGAACAAGTTCCAAGCTGAAACATCCGAAGGACCAAGGGATAGTGGCGTGAAGGGGAAGATGCCATCCTTTGAACCAGCATACATACCCGTTGCCTTTCTCCATCAGATTTGGCCATGGAAATAAGAGGAAAGGGGAGAAAAGAGATATCTGAAAATAGGCATTCTTCAGAGGCAAGCGCGGGAAAGGGGGCCTTGAGCTCCCAAAATCCCTGATTTTATGCAAAGGAGCAGAGTAAATTTCACCACAAGAAGATGATTGAAAGGATGGGAGAGAAAGGAAGGGAAAAGTTTGGCAAAATAGGAGGAAAGTCATTAGGGTTTCTTGAAAACATATGACTTCCAGCGGCTATAAATAGGGCCTCTTCCACCCAACAAGAATCGCCCACAACCAGAGAGCAAGCTTCCTCTCTTGCATGCAAAACCCAGCAATTTTCGTGCTTAGTTCATCTCCTCCCTCAGCTTTCCCCTTTGTCATGCTATTCTGACATTTGACAGAGTCACTGTCGAGCTGCTGAAAATAGCGCCCAAGCCATCTTTTCCTTTCCCTCCCTCCTTTCTCAACCAAACCTCTTTGCAAACTCTCCATCTCCTACCTTAATACCCTTTTTTCCCCTAAGAACACTCAGTTTTCTCTTCAGTGCTAAACTCATGTCGATTTTGCTCCCATGCCACAAGCTTCTCATGCCAAGCCAAGAATTTATCTGTAAGCAGCCATTATTTTTGTTGGTGAAGGTAACCAAGGTGTTTCCTAAGGCCCTACTGTCCTTTCGAAGCATTCTTGGGGCTTGATCTCTGAACTCACACTGAAGGGGCAATTTCATCCATTTTGCTATTTACGGCAGCCTAGGCCCGTGGTAGCTGCAGGAAGAAAAAAGCCCCTGCAACATTGACACACAATCTGAAGCAATTAAACAATCAATCAAATCAAAAAATGAAGGTAAAAACTTCAATGCACTATACTAAAAGCAACATGAATTAAACCAAACATAATGGAGTATGAAAAATGAACAACATTAAGACTAGTGAGGTCAAAACCCAAAACACAAAACATAAACCCAAAACATAAAAGGGAGATTCACTATTATACCCAATATAGGAGCCCAAATTATTTTTTTTTAAAAACCCTATATGAAATAGACTTTAGAAACACACCTAAAACCTATTTACAACATAACAAAAAGGCTTTTAACTTCTTATAAATTACAAAACTGTGATCGATTTCTTAAAACAAACCCAACCCCAAAACCTCATTAAAAAAAACCCAAAACACTCAATAGGGGATCAAAGTAATTTAATAATCAAAATTAAATTCAATAGGGCCAGTTGTCATTTTTTGGGTTTTTTCTGGGTTTGTTTATAAAAATTAAATAGTGTATGGCTTATTTATATTATTAGTGCTAAGAATGGGTATATGACTAAATATCTCAAACATAAACTACATTGCATTGCATGCAAGCATAAACCCAAAAACTACTGTGTTATAGTGTGTCTTCCATGTGTTTGTTAAAATGCCCAAACCAAAAGTAGTTATTAATCGAAAGAGTCATGCATTTTTTCAAATGCAGAATCAACAATACCTAAAATCCCTAAAATCACTAATCCCTAAAATCCCTAAAACTGCTATGTAGTTTGCGAAATAGGCGAAGAATATTTTAGAAATGAAGGCAAATGTGTTAGAGCCATTAGGCACTACGATGTAGTTTCCGATTTAGTGAGGGAATGAGAGAGTTTCTTACATAGTTTCCAAATGCGTTGTAGTGTGTTTTCGTTAATGTCTCCTTTTCAGAGTTTCTGATTTCTTTTCGATTTCAAAAATAAATTTGAGAGCAAAATGGTGAGTGTTTTTGCGAAATTTTCAGAGTGAAGTGACGGAGAAGAAATGAGGAGTGGGAAGATAGGTTTAGCGCGTTTGAAGTTCTAGCGTGAGTTCCGGTTTTGATGTCGTAGCGGTTTTTGTTGTCGTTTTGGGCTTGGGCTGTAGGAGTTGATGTCGTTTGAAAGTGGAAGCTGATGTCACTTGTGTTTGGGCTATAGGAGTTGGGCTAGGCTCACAGACCAGTGGACAGCTGGAGGTTGACCTCAAATGAATTAACGAAATTATTTATAAAAAAGCTGTAATGGCAATCATTGTAATTTATGGGATTTTTTAGTTGTAGTTTTGTAATTTGAGGTTGATTTATTAGTCATTGACTTCAAGTAAATTAGGTGAAATTAGTTTCCTATTTATCACAATATGGAACTCCCTATTGATTTTAAACCAAAGCTCCCTAAAATATATAGAGTACCACTTGGAAGGACAATTTTAGAGCAACCTTTTTCTATTAGATGTGTGTTTTCATCAACAGTTCTATTTTGTTTTTCAATTTCTTGTCTTTATGTTTTCATTGTTATTTCCCTTGTCCTGGTTGGAATGGTTTGCCTTGTAATTGAATTTCACCTTCGTAGTCACATGTAATTTTTTGCACTTGCTTATGAGTTGGTGAAAGCTTTTTGTTACTTTAATATATTAGGCTCCTTTTACAATGAGCATAGTAAAAGATTTAAATTTTAGGTTTCATAGCAAATTCTTTATGGCACGCTATCATCATAAGATGTAAAATTTATTATAATTGTACTTAAATTGTATGGTTGAGTAAATGCACATGAAACCAAATCAACATACTCACATCGACAAACAACCACCATCAATAAACTCACACCATCAAGTCCTTAATCTACCAAAAAATCATTTAAGGGGCAAATTGACAATTATGACATAGTTTAGGAGGGTAAAACGACAGTTCGGGTGATCACGTAGGTCTTGTTATGAGGCAAGAAACATTATTTTTTTGTCATGGCAGAGGACATGCTTGCCTTAGTTGTGAGGTATATGACATGTTTGTTTTAGAGGCATGGCCATCATGTCGTAATCATGGATAGTCTTGACTTCAAATAACTTCAACCCCTTTATTAATGATAAAATAATAGAGTGAAATTTACCCCCCGAGAAAATGATAGCAGCAAACGTTTTTCTTGGGATGTGTGGATGTGAAGCTTGCTAGCACAGTAACCTTTGCGGCCGAGAGTATGAGTTGTGTTGATGACGTGGATGATGCACTGGATCTTGGACTTCATCGAAAGATTGTGACTGAGAAAGGAACACCTATCTGTCGTGGATTCACCTAATTGTCCTAGTGTTGAGATTAGTGTCCTAAAACCTGCCACACTGCTATCAAGTTCGCTAAGCTCCTGACCAAGATTGACATGCGATCTGGTAAGGAGCTTGAGAAAAAGCCTAAGTTCTTGAAGAACGGTGATGCATGGCTTATTAATATGATTCCCACCAAGCCCATGGTGGTTGAGACCAAGGTACTAAATATCGATAATATCCCCGATATTATCCCGATAATATCTGATTTTTGGGGGTCCGATATTTTAACAACGAACCATAGTGTTATCGTCAATTTATCGATAATGTCCCGATATTATCCCGATATTATCCCGATAATATCGGAAAGATATTTTCAACATTTTTATGAATGATTTGGTCAATATATCGAGATATTATTGATAATATCCCGATAATATCCCAATAATATCCCGATAATATCCCGATACGAAACTCAAAAAATGTAGAGAAGTAGCTCATTGAACTGATTTGGGCACTCTACGGAAAGTATGTCTCCTAGAGTAATACAAAAGTAGCTCATTGAGCTAATAAACAAAGCATGTCTAGCCGACAACATGCTCACATGCTTTTACAAGTCAGGAATTGGTGCCATAGGGAAGAACTATACTCGTAGAGAAAGAGGCAAGGGGACTTTGTCAAGTCAAGAAGATAACTCGTTATCTATAACTTCGGACTCTGTTGGGGTAGAAGTAGTAACTATGGTTATACTCATAACCAAGGTATTAAATATCGATAATATCCCCGATATTATCCCGATAATATCTGATTTTTGGGGGTCCGATATTTTAACAACTAACCATAGTGTTATCGTCAATATATCGATATTATCTCGATATTACCCCGATATTATCCCGATAATATCGGGAAGATATTTTCAACATTTTTATGAATGATTTGGGCAATATATCGAGATATTATCGATAATATCCCGATATTATCCCGATAATATCCCGATACGAAACCCAAAAATATTTATATACATGGTATTTGTGAAAACCATTTTACTCCTTCAACACTTTAACCACCATATCACTTATGTTTTTGTGAAAATACTAAAATATTTATATATATACATGGTTTTGTTTTGAATTCTTTTTGCAAGAAACAAATTTTCACATGAGATGAGTAGTAACTATGGTTATACTCATAACCAACCATTTCCCTACCCTTCATATCCCATTCCTGTTGGGATGGAATCAAGCGACTCATGGAAAGAATCCGAGACTCAATTTTCAAATGATTTTGCTTATGGACAACGTCAACCAATCTCGGATCCATATGGGTGGCATGTTAACAATTACATGCAAAACTATTTTGGGGATTTATCATTTGATGACTACTCTTCAAAATATACTTACTCTACACATAGAGATGATAAAGATAGTGAAAATTTTGAACCTCATAGGAACTCTATGTGGTACTAAGTCACTCATTTATCTTACCATGCAATGTATAAAGTGTAAAATATTATAGTAATTCATTATATATAATGATTATGGTGTGTTTAATCTTCTTTCATTAATTACTACATATTTTCTACACTTACGGTGTTTGCCAGCTCGCTATATAATCAACTTAAATCAGTTAAATCCATCATGCAATGCATTTCCTTCCAATTTTTTGTGATAAACTAATAGATAATTGACTAAATAAACATCCTGCAAAGTTTCAATAAAAATTTCCAAGTTTTTCTTACAATTTCCTTGGTTTTTATTCAATTTTTTCCGATACCGATAATATCCCGATATTTCCTGCGATATTTCCGTGGTTTTTGACTTCCGATATTTCCGATACCTCCGATATTTAAGACCTTGCTCATAACCAACCATTTCCCTACCCTTCATATCCCATTCCTGTTGGGATGGAATCAAGTGACTCATGGAAAGAATCCGAGACTCAATCTTCAAATGATTTTGCTTATGGACAACGTCAACCAATCTCGGATCCATATGGGTGGCATGTTAACAATTACATGCAAAACTATTTTGGGGATTTATCATTTGATGACTACTCTTCAAAATATACTTACTCTACACATAGAGATGATGAAGATAGTGAAAATTTTGAACCTCATAGGAACTCTATGTGGTACTAAGTCACTCATGTATCTTACCATGCAATGTATAAAGTGTAAAATATTGTAGTAATTCATTATATATAAATGATTATGGTGTGTTTAATCTTCTTTCTTTAATTACTACATATTTTCTACACTTACGGTGTTTGCCAGCTCGCTATATAATCAACTTAAATCAATTAAATCCATCATGCAATGCATTTCCTTCCAATTTTTTGTGATAAACTAATAGATAATTGACTAAATGAACATCCTGTAAAGTTTCAATAAAAATTTCCAAGTTTTTCTTACAATTTCCGTGGTTTTTATTCAATTTTTTCCGATACCGATAATATCCCGATATTTCCTGCGATATTTCCGTGTTTTTTGACTTCCGATACTTCCGATACCTCCGATATTTAAGACCTTGGTTGAGACTTTCTCAGAGTATCCTCCACTTGGTCGATTTGCTATGAGGGACATGCGTCAGACTATGGCCGTGGGAGTCATCAAGAATGTGGATAAGAAGGATCCTACCGGAGCCAAGGTCACCAAGTATGCAACCAAGAAAGGCAAATGAATTGTGCGTTTCGGGGTTTCAAAAAGTGATGGTCGTACTGCCCATGACTATGTTTACATAAATTGCGTTAAAATTCTTGCCAGATCTTCAACTGTCCTGTGTGCAAAGTTAAAGCCATTGAGATTTAGTCATTGTATCTAATGTTGAATCAACGCATTTACAATGAATTCAAGGCAAAAGTCATTTTTATACATGGCATGTTTCAAGTATATTGTGTCCAATGTTCTTCACTGAAACGGGAGTTCATACTAACAAATAGTTTCATGAGCTTGCTACTACTAAATTAGATGAGAATATGGGCCCTTGCTCTGCATATGTTAACAAATATAATTCACTTGACAATTCAACACAAAAAAAAGTGTGTTCGTCGCTCTCGCCTAAGCTTAAATTTTCTTTCCCGTATTTTAAAATAAATTATTTAATCTAGTTTAGACTATCATTTATAACAAAAATTCTTCTATTAATTCTTCTTTTATCAATATGGAACGAGGTCGTTAGCTTAAATTCAATGAACAGAAACATTTAGGTGCCCGAGATAACTTAGTAAACTAGTCACCCAAGTTTAAATTTATGCTTCCGAATGGATAGTTCATATTCCCATTTTGTTATGGCAATGACCATGCTTGTCTCAAAGCTGACATGTATAATATACGTTAAATAATTTATTCTTCCGTAAGTTGTCAAGAAAGGGCATTTGGTCTAGTGGTATGATTCTCGCTTAGGGTGCGAGAGGTCCCGAGTTCAATTCTCGGAATGCCCCATTTCCTTTTTTCTTTTTTTCTTTTTTTTTTGTTACTTTTAAAACTTGGTTTTTTCTTTTCCTCCCACACAAGAAAGAAAGCAGTGCTTTTTCCTCCTACTGGTCTCCGACTCTCTGCTGCCTTATTTCTCTTCCAATCTCGACTTCTGGCGTCGCGGCTTTTCTGAAAATGGATCAGTCTATACAGAATGACCTGAATGCCCCTCACTCCATGGGCACCACCATCATCGGCGTCACCTACAATGGCGGCGTCGTCCTCGGTGCCGATTCTCGAACCAGCACTGGTAATCCCTCTCTCTTTGATTTTCGATACACCTAACAACTTTGAGATTTCTGCAAACTTTCACGTCAAGTTCAAATTTACTGGAGAAAAAAGTTTGGATTTTTTATTTGATTTTTCACGGAATTTGGCTTTTTTTGTTGTTGTTGTTGTTGATTATTAGGTGTTTATGTTGCGAATCGGGCATCCGATAAGATCACTCAGCTTACTGATAATGTCTACTTGTGCCGTTCTGGATCGGTATCTCTTTCTCTTTGGTTCCTCTTTTTTCTTTTTCTTTTTTAAATTTATTGTTTTTATTTAATGCTGTTGTTCTTGCTTATGATTTCGGTTGTTTGTATACGTGTGTAAAGTTGTTTTTGTTTTCTTTCTTGCTAAAGTATCTCTTGTATTGTATACTTACGTTTAAGTATGCTAACAAAATAGCTGAACTACTTCAATCGATCATATACAGAAAGATGTTAACTTTTCACTTAGCTGCATGGTTGAAGCAATTCTTACAACAAAAATTCTTTGAGTAGGAAATATCAGCAAGATAAAGTCATCTCAGTGTCCTCAGATTTTGGGCAAAGAAAAGGTCAGGCTTGGTGTCTGGTTAGTCTTTTAGGCTTTAGCATGCCATAGAAACAAGAACAACTCAATTCGACTCACCCTTAATCCGTATTTGGGGTTGGTCACATGGATCGTTATCAGAATTTAGTTCCGATTGGCCGCATAAATTTTCTTTTGCTGCTTAATATATCTAGAGCTAATATCCTCCAATGAATATTGGCAGATATATCCTTTCTAACCACTTTTGCCTATTTCATTCTTTATCTCCCTTTTCTCTTGCTTTGTTATTTTCCTTTTGGATCATAATCCCTCAGGAACATTGTTTGACAGATAAGTAACTTTAAGGATTTTGTCTTTTGGGTGTGTTGGTTGAAGATTTTGTAGTTGCTCTACTTCTGTTGTTAATCTATTTAATTTTCTATTCTCAGGCTGCTGATTCTCAAGTTCTATCAGATTATGTCCGTCATTTTCTCCATCAACACACGTAAGTGAATGAGCTACTTCTGGATTTACTTTAACTGTTTTTCTTCCCTTTCGTAGTTAAAACTTCTGGATCCACCTTATGATGATTTTTTTTTAAAATAAACTTACTAATGCCTTTGGTGCATCTCTTGGATTTCATTTTGTTGCACCACCATGTGTTTTTAGGCTTGCAGAACGCTTTTACTTTCTTTGAGCATTATGTTTTCTTGCTGAAAATTTAATGAAATGTTAACCATCGTGGAACTGAGAAATAGTATTCAAAGTTATGCATAAAAGATTGAAGTTGTAAACATTTGAAACTTGTGGTAGTAAGCAATTTTTAAATTTTGGAAATTAAGATGCCAGATTTAAGCTTTGCACTACATTGTGTTTTTCTGTTCATTATTGTTTACTACTATTTCAATTGTCATTCAAAATTCTCTCTTTTATGTAGGATACAGCAGGGACAGCCTGCAACAGTCAAGGTTGCTGCAAACCTTATCAGGTTGTTTGCATACAATAACAAGGTTTGCATCTATTATTCTTTTATTTTACCTTTAGTTTCTGTTTTTGTCATTCAAAAACTTTGAGAACGTTGATCGTTCTAACTTCTACCAAAAATTATCTTTGTTTAGATTCTTTTAGTTTTCCTATTTGTTTTCACAATTTCCACTGATGCACATTTGAATGTTTGGTAAGTAAACAAGATTAAATGTCATAGGTTTACAAGTACTCCATAACAAAAGTGTGGGAATTGGATTTGTTACTTTTTAATGATAATAGTTTATCAGAAAGTACAAAGAGCTTAAAAGTGAGCTGGATAGAGGTCAAGTTATTTCTAGCAACTTCCTAGAAACTATTTTGAAAATTTGTTAGACTGAGCGTGGAGTTTACTTATTATTGAAGTATAACATTTCATAAGATTGCTATGGTTCTTCAGGTATTTCCTTATTTTCCTATTGTATTTCTTATTTCTTATGTGTTATTTTTAAAATTGGTAGAATATGCTACAAACTGGCTTGATTATTGGTGGTTGGGACAAGTACGAAGGAGGTAAAATATATGGAGTGCCACTTGGAGGGACAATTTTGGAGCAACCTTTTGCCATTGGAGGTATGATTTCATCAACTGTTTCTATTGTTTCCCTTGTCATGATTGAAATGGTTTGAGTAAATGCACATGCACTCTGTTTAAATTTTTGTTGCCGCTTGAATGCTATTAAAGTTTATGGCTCTCAACAATATTTTGTCATCCAGGATCTGGCTCCACTTATCTGTATGGCTTCTTTGATCAAGAGTGGAAGGAAGGAATGACCAAAGAGGAAGCTGAGGTATGTAGTCATTATGTTTCTTACAGACTTATGTACTGCTTCATTGGTGGCTTCCTTGTTACTAATAATGTGCTAAGATTTGGTTATGTCATCATTGTTGATATTTATGTATCTCCAAGCTTCAGTATTCATCGACACCAATACGTAGTTCCTTGATCGCATCCACCTTGTCTGTAGAAACTAACTTTTTCCTTGATGCATTAGTACTTTCTAGAATTGATCATTAAAGCAATGGCTGTTAATTTACTGTAGAGATTGGTGGTGAAGGCAGTTTCTCTTGCTATTGCTCGGGATGGTGCTAGTGGTGGTGTTGTTCGGACTGTCATTGTGAGTTTTTTTTTATTGTACACTACGCAATTACTTTATGGTTTGGGAGTAGAAAGATCTAGTTCCCTGCCGATGTACCTGCAGCCATAGCCTCGCTTCTAACTTGTTCAAGATTCTGATTCTCAAAAAAAAAAAAAAAAAAGGGCATAAGTGCAATGCTTGTTATTGCAGTGACATGCTTCTCTTGTTAGCTTGAAATTAAGCAGTATATGATGCTTACATCAAGCTATTTACTTACATAGCATATAGTAATGCCTGTGGCAACACAATCTTTTGCCTTCCTAATGCGCTGTATTTGTTGTTTTGTTAATTGGAGGTTGTGAGGACTGAACTCAAACCTCACAGGAAAACAACTTGTTTCCTAACAGTATTATTTTTTTAAATTACCATTTTTCCCCTAAAAAATAGCCAAGTACCTATGGACTTTATATGGTTTTCATTCTTGGATGGCCGTCTATCTTCCTTCCACTTATTTTCTTTTGATTGTATACTCTCTTCTGCAGATTAATTCAGAGGGGGTGACAAGAAACTACTATCCAGGTGACACCCTTCCACTCTGGCATGAGGAGCTAGAACCCCAAAATTCACTGCTGGATATATTGTCATCATCTGGTCCTGACATGATGGTAACATGAGGTTTCATCTCCTATAAGACTAGGTAATCCCCGGTGACACCATGAATGACACACTTTCTGTTATCCTAGTTTTCGCCGGGGGGCATTTCAGTATGTATTTGGAAAGTTTTACGTTGCAGTTTCATTACCATATCATACAACGAAATGATTTGATTGAACTGATCTTTTCTACCTGATTCGATAAGTAGTAGCTTATAAAAAGAATAAGATGGATTCTTGAACTATTGAAATTATCTGTGTGCCTTTCAAACTAGAAGTTGATGCATGGGTGCTTGGATTCTTAACTGTTTGATGATCTTAATTTTGAAACAATCAAATTGACTGGCCCTCGGGAAATATGTTTGATACCTAGAATTGCTAGAGGAAAGACTTGAAAGTTGTGAGAAGCTAAGGGCCCCGTTTCATGTGGAACGAGTGGAATTGGACCCTTTGGACCCTTTTGGTTCAATTTCACTTCACGTTTGGCAATTTTGGGTTGGATTGGACTGGACTAAAAATAGTCTCCTAAATATAACCTCCTATTACATGGGGAATAAGCTCTCCGAACTAGTTTGGATATTTTATCCCAAGATAAATTAAGCCATTGACACGACCTGAGTTCAAGTAAGAGATTGAATTGATACGGTCCGGTCTTATGCGCCAAAGATCTCGTTTAGTCCATCTCGTTCGGTATAAATCTAGTTAATCCTAAATGACAATTCAATCCAATCCTGCGGATCAAACACGTATGTATGTTGCTTTGTTCAGCTTAATTTGGTTGGCAATATTTTTCCGTCAACATTTTTAACACAACATTTTGTTCCGTAGGTACCCAATTGTAGTCTTGGACAGTCTGTTTGACACAATGTGATACATCAATCACTTTCGAAATTTATATAACCGATTTCACTTTCGAAATCTAATATACACTCGAAACTGAACGATACGAATTCCATGCTACAATGCTCTTCACAATGTACTTGCGGTTGCGTGGGAGAATTCCAATGTGGAAGAAAAAGAAAAGTACCAAGGCAAATGAATCTTACATTGACTTCAGAACATCATCTTCGTATCAGCAAATATAAATATGCCATGCTACGTTGTTCACTTGCCCAGAATTTGGTCCTCCCTTGAACAGAACTCGGACCAACTAGAAACTCAAGAAATCTCAGACAAGGATACTCTGTTCAGAACTTCAGCTTCTTTCCACTGCTTGCGTAAGCTGGGCCACAAAGTTGGAAGCCACCCTCAACTATTTAATGATCACTTCTCAAATTGCTTGCTCCAGCAAGTTGTAAGTGACTGGAAAGACCAAACTTTGGTCATACCGTGCAGATTACCATGAAAGATTTTCTTAAAAACATCTAAAGGCTCCTACTAGGAAGAAAAATTGTCAGCATTTTGGTACACTACATTAGGCATTCCCACCATCTGAGCTGCTGCAAGCTTGATTTGGAAGCACAGCGTTGCCACCAAAGTCTCCATCCAAACTCATTTGCTGGACTTCTTGTGGGGACAGGATCTTGATGCAGCGAACACAGTTTACAAACTCCCTGGAATAGGAAAGACCAACAATTAAGAAACAAGTACAATGAAAAATCATGTACGAGACTCTTAATTCTTTTGGCCCTTAATGTTACGTAATAAACAAGTCTTAATGCAAAACAATGCCCAGGTACAAAAACATGTCATGCTAATTTGGCACAATCGAACATTCAACTTCAGGAACTTGAAAATCTCCGGACAAGTTATTCAAACAGGAAAATTACGCGTGGATGTGCACATGACCATGATATATTCAAAATTTTAAGCAGAAATGGGACTAAAAGACTTACTCCCAAGGGTCATCTCCAACTAGCAGAACATCACTCTCATGATCTACATACACAAGTTTCCAGCCTACTCTCCCTCGGTCCTCTAACCGTCCCTCTATACCAAACCTACGAGCCAGATCTTGTTTAAGCTCACCATAACCTGAATAGCGTGCAATATCTATAGATCTCCCTACAGCTCCACGTTTGTACACCTTTACAGAAACAATAGCCAAGTTAGAGCAAAAGAAAAAATAATCTTAAATACTCAAAATGGATAGCTTCATAATGTATTTTGAATTTTAATTTAAAATATCAAACCTTGGTGTATGTCCTCATTCGCTGAAATTGAGGTGCTGGAGCCCATGGGCCACTGTCCAGAAAGCCGCTATCATTTATGGTTGAGTCAATTGAATTGAATGCCATATCTGGAACTCCAAAGGACTGGGAAACCATTGAAGATGAAAGTTCCTGCTGAGCATCTTTTGCATTTTCATAGTTGCCAATCATGCCTCCTGAAGAGAGATTATTTGAAAAATCCTTTCCTAACCCAACCGTGCCCTTGGCCAACATAGGTTCAGGATTCAAGGGTATCCCCAATTGGCCATCAATGTTAGAACCATATGAAACATTGTTTCTATGATCTGCCTGAACTTCCCCTTCTTGACTGGCTTCTCTGAATAACATTGATTGTGGATTGAAAGACAATGGGGCATTATTCTGCTGTAAATTGACATCATTTTGAGAGAGGCCTACTGAAGTTGTTGAAGATGATGTGTCCAAGTAATCTGTCTGGGCAGCTGCACCGTTCAGGTATGTGTGCGCTGTAAGAATTCCTTGACTTTGATTGCTAGCAATGTTCACTGAAGGCTTAACATCAGACTTAAGCTGGAAATCTTTCAATAAGTTACCATTCGATGGCATTGTTTCTATGGCACTAGGACTCAAGATTGTGGTGGCAGACTGAGCCATGTCCTCCCCGACTAATGAGTTTCGATGGGCTCTGTTGTTCATCAATGGTTGAATTAAACTTGGACAGTTGTTTGTGGATGGTGAATTTGAACAAGATGGAACCTCATCTGTAATCCCAGACTGCCCTGCTCCTGCACCTCCTGTCATTACATTGCTTACAGCTGTAGAGAGTTGATTGGTTGTTGGGGTTGGGAGAAGTCCCATATGCCCGGACATTTCAGGCACCATAACGGGTTGCTGCTGTTGAAGCTTTGGCTGCTGAGGTGGATGAGAAAACCGAACATTAGTTTGGCTGTTATTATTCTTTGTCAGCTGCTGTGGCATTGTTCTTGACTGAGGATGCGAGGTTGGTGCCATTTGAGGCATATCTTGCATTTGGGGGGGAGTCAAAGGCCTGGAGAAGCTCTGGGACACATCTAACAGTTGCCTCTGCTGGTCCTGGAGTTGGATAAGTTGAGCAGGCTGTTGCAGTGCCTGCTGTGTCAAAAGCGACTGCTGTTGCTGTTGAAGCTTCTGTAACAGCTGAAGTTGAAGCTGATTATCAGAAAGATGTTGCAACTGTTGGTTTATTTGATCAGGAAGTTGAGAGTGAAATTGCTGTTGATTTTGACCCGCAATTTGTTGTTGATGCTGCTGCTGCTGTTGATGCTGCTGCTGCTGCTGCTGCTGTTGATGCTGCTGCTGTTGTTGATGCAGCTGCTGCTGCTGTTGCTGCTGTTGTTGCTGCTGATGCTGCTGCAGGTTCTGAGGGAGGTTTCTTTGAAGATGGTTTTGACTAGATGATTGCTGCTGAAGGATACTATTAGTTTGGACAAGGGTCTGAGGTTGCAGAAGCTGGGATTGAACTTGGCTGGAGGGTAGAGATTGATTAAAAGAATTTTGCCTGGGTTGTTGAGTAATATCACCCAACTGTTGCTGTCGTTGAATCATGGATGCTAATGGGTTCATTGTGGATGGCAGCTTTTGGAGTTGATCAAGCTGTTGTGCTTGCTGAGGTAGTCTCTGGGCATTAAATTGTAAATTGCTCAACTGAGGTATTTGAGGCCCTGACATGCCCAACTGCCGCGAAAGATCCGCTCCAGCAAGGTTTTGAAGAGCAGAACCAGGAAAGGAATGCATGTAATTTGACTGTATTGAGTTACCCGCGGAAGAATTTTGCTGCATGTTCATCCACTGGACTAAGCTCAGGCCAGTTAGAACCTGGGGATCCTTCATGCACATATCATCACCAAGCCAAGGCATTGTCCTCTTAAAAAGATTATCTAAATCAGAGGATTCCTCATCTGCAAAAGGAAAAATCAAAGGTTGTTAGATGTCTATCCACTAAAATTCCAAATTCAAAATGTAATTAAGTTTTTAAGGGCCTGATTCTGGATGGCTCACACTGAGGTATAAAATCACGCCAGGAAAAGAATAAAGAAGCTTCCAGAGGACTTAAACATCATTTAGTACGTTTTGTGCCATGTCACATACAATGGATCACAGAAAAGATACTATTGAAGTCAAAAGATCAAACATTGATCATAACAAGATGAAATGGCAAAAATCAGTCCAATCAATCCATCCCATATCATTCACTGTTTTTCTTATTTTCGTTTGTTATCAAATTCAGTGGATACCATCCACTATTATCCCAGACAGTTCTTACCAAGCAGAAAGCAATGTGCACTAAGATTGTCTTAACTGACACCCGGTCTAGGTCCAATCTAAGTAGGGAAATTTCATCCCTTTTACTTGTTAAGAGTTGCTTAAAGACTATACAAATTAAGCTGAGACAATAGAGAACTAGTAGAATTTATGGTTGCTATATTACGTCTTTTACCTGGCATTCCTGGTTGCCGAGGACGCTTTGATCTGAAGAATGGTGGGGGGCAAATGAAAAATGGAGCGGTAACAGGCTCAATTTCCCACATTGACACCCGATTACGCCTTTCCCCAGCAGTTGACTCATCCCAACCAACCTATTCAAAGATATGTCAGGGATTTTGGGTTATTTTACATGAACAACAAGATGACTGGAAGCAACAAGGGGAGCGAGGATAACAAGAAGTTTCCATCACATTTACCTGCAAATTGCGCCATTGTGAGCTCTTCCATCTAACAGGATCAAGATCACTAATTCCTGTAATTGTACCCATGTACCTGTACAACAAAAGCTTCTCATGTTCAATTCCAAAACTACCATAAGGTTTTTATTTGTCAAAACTCAAGGAACTGGACGAATAACTAAAAAACCCTGTCAAATCATCAGCATCTCTAGTTTGTAAAGTCTAATTGTGAATTATCTGCCAGATCACTATTGCCAGGATTGCCAAAATCCTGAACAATAGACTGAAAGACAAGTATACAACTACCTTCTTGTTCCTGACTCTTCAGTTTCAAACATCATACGAAATCGCATCCCCAGTGATAGTTGGTTGCCACACGCTGCCTTGTAGTACTTGGCTAATGGAATAACAAATTCTGATGGACTGGCTCTGCATATAGGAAAGAACATTTCAATACAATTTCAGAATAATATACTGAATTCTTTTAAATAGTGACAATAAGTGATTTACTCCCACAATCTAGGATTCTATACATGTAGAATAAAGAAGATATTTTAGAGTAAAGAATGAAAAATGTTAACCTAGGATTGTAGAACACTGTGAAGGGGCTATTGTTAGCGGCAGCATGAGCTGCAGCTGCTAGAATCCCAATGTGCATACTATCACTTGATAATACTGAAGATGATAGGTTGGTGGGTTGCCTATTAGCGCGTCTAATTCCCAAAAGAAGCTGCTGCTTTTCATCCCTGATCACGGAAAGTGTGTATCACCATAAGAGCTTGTTTTTGCGCTTCATATATTTTCAAGTGCAAAAGAGGGAAGAAAAATAAAAAACTATATATGTAACTTGAATTAGGCCTTGTTACCAATGAATCCTACTTACAAACAGAAATTAATGCTCAAAAACAGAAACCCCTAAGATTTTCAATTCATTGTGAATACCTAATGAACAAGACAGAATCGCCAGCGAAAAGCCTCTTCCCACTAACAAATAGGCTCCATCCTGTTGTAAGCAAGTGGCGTTTTGGTTGCCCTGCATTAAGCAAAACAACGAATAACAAATGTTTAGAAATATGACCATGATGGCACCTTATTGATCCATGAATACAACATTCCAATGGCCAAACAAAGAACATACCACGATAGATATGGCGGAAAGTCCAAACAGTATCATGCAAATCCCTGGCGACAAGTTCTTGAGCAGGTGGTTGCATGGAGAAATCCTATGTAGAAACAGGAGCACTATTAAACTTTGTAATTAGTGTGGCAAACCTTGGAAATGAGGTAAAACTGCTTACGAGAGGAGGGAAAATCTTTTCTGCTGCACGACGGGGCACAGAGAAACCTCCATGAGTGCTTGTATCACTTGCTGTCAATGTTTTACAGAAAAACTCTGGTTGGGGCTTATTTGACTTGAGGGCAAGATCTGATCTCAACAATGCATCCTTGTCAAACTGCAGACCAAGAAGTTGAGGAATTCAGTTTCCAGAAATTTTTACCATCTTTTTTTTCATAGAAATTTTTTACCATCTAAAGAACAAAGGAATTTTACTTAAAAGTGACAGAAGGGTATGTCCAAAGTATTATCAGAACATAATGACTTACTAGTCATTTTGAAAAGCCCTTACCGAGGGAACAGGCTGAAGTGTCATCTGAGCATAAACTTCGTCCGTTTCGGGGTCCGCCTAGAACATCATACATAAGTGAGAAAATCAATTAGAAATGATCAAGAATATAATCTATTTGCAAGGTAATACTTCAAAACAGATAAATCAGCCATACATGCAAGGTGACATTGTGAAGGAGACATAGTAGCTTGGAGGGAAGATTCGGGTAGTTTGGTATTTGACCATCCACATCCTTTTTCATAGATGCTGCAACCTGAAATCAAAAATTTCACTCTCAAATCAGGACATAATACAACTTCATACATATTATAACTTCAAATAGCAAATTTATCCTGTATGATGATTGCTCAATACATAAAAACTAAAACTTTGAATTTACCACCTACTTGGAGAGATAGAACGAAAAGACTGAGGAAATTCTCCAAAAACCAAAAAAAACAAGGATCAATAGCTAAATGTAATTACTTTAATCTAACCCAGTACTTAGCTACCACAACAATGTTGAACAAAAACAACAAGAGTAAATATAATGGGGAGACCCACAACAACAAAAATAAATAGTACTGTTTTCTTTTTCCGTTAATCCTAAATTGTTCAAACCCATCAACCCCATCTACTTTATTAGGTGAAAATGTATATCCCACCAAAAAAAAAAAAAAAATTACACACAAAACCATGTGTTTTCTAAAATTAACAAAGCATTGAAAAGGAAGGTCAACAACAGATTGCTATTAACAGAAGCAGCCTGCACAATAAATGAGCTCAAAAATCATAATAAGCATTGATGAGTTCAGGAAAGTAGAGTATAGAATATTAAGGATAAGCAGAAGCGCTCAGACGGCGCACAATAGCAACAACATTTAAACACCCACTTGTTCGCTGTGACCTTGAGGGAAGTAGACCACGTGGGTCCCAGCCGGCGGCAAGTTCACCAGCGGCCCGGCGCACGCTTGCCATAGCTCCGGGTTTATGATCTTCACATTCTCTCCCCCTGCACAAGTGTCACCCGTTCATTCGTCAGAAACTCCCACAAACAATCAAAAAAGCCCCGTTTTTTTCCGTTTGTTTCCCGAGAAAACGGAACGAGAAAGAAAATAAAGGACCAACTGAAACAGAGAAGAATCTGGATTCTGGGAATCTCTTAACATAACTGCCGAGGAGCAGAGGCAGTTAGTTAGAGAGTCCCGAGTCCGTACAAAAATACTTGTAACGAACAAAACGAAGTAAAAAAAACAGACCCAAAAAAATTTCACAACAACCGTATCGATCGATCCATCCACCGATTTTCGTGTTTTTTAGAGAGACAGAGACAGAGACAGAGCGCAGCTCATAGATAAATATAGAGAGAAAAAGTGCCGACCTTCACATGAATTGGATGGACCGTTGGCCCCAGCAGCTCCGGCGCCGTTCGCGGGCGGCTTCATTGTTTGCTCCGGCGACTTGGGTTCTTCGAAAGACTGGATATATTGCCGGAAAATCTCACTTACTCATCTCGCCGGAGATATATCGGGGATAAATTGGAGCTCCTTTTCGAGCTCTTCTCAGCTCCCAGACCACGCACTCAGATCAACGAACTAGATTTTCAAGTTCTCAGCTGAGCTCAGATCAGCTAGCAAAGTCTACAGCCCCCAAAAGAGATTTTTAAAAATGGAAAAGAAAAAACTTTCCCGGAAAAGCTTGCAGATTTTCCCGGGAAAGGTTATGGGCTTTTCCGGCGAGGTGAAGGGGGCAAAACGGCGACGTAAAAGGAGGGAACAGAGGGGCAGAGAAAAAGGAGGGTTTGCTGAGATTAAGAGAGACCAAATGCTGAAGCTTTGCCCCCTATCTTCCCCTACACCACCCAGACATTTCCTTTCTTTCTCTCTTCTCTCTTTCTTCTCTCTCTTCTTCCCAATGCTCAATGCTCCCTTTTCTCTCACTTTCTCTCTACATCAAAATAAACTATTTTCTTTTTCTCTTTGTATGTTTTCTTTTCTCTCTCTACCTGTCCTTGAAAATGGCACTGAATAATGGGGCTTTGGCTCTTAGTTGACCCTATGGATTTGGGTTTGTGGTTAGTTCTGTTTTTCTCTTGTTAACCATGGTTAATGTAGCTTAATCTTAGAACAACAGTGATGACAAATAAGATCCAAAGTATAGTGCTAGCGACAGTTGCCCACAAAAAGACAGACGAGCATTGCTCAATTAAACATGATCATATCAATTGCTATACAGAATATTGAGATTTGTTTCAAAATTATGTTGCTAGATCAACTTAATATTCTTTTTCTTATGCTTACACTTGCTGGATTTTACATGCTATCAAGAGAGTTGAGAAAGAAAAAAAAGTTAGTAATGGTAAGAAATCTTGCTTTGTTTTGATGTTTTTTCAAAGCATTATTGTTGATCTTACAATTGTTCTAGTTTATTAAAAAAATTACCCTTTTGTCCCTTTTGCAATGTCAACTAACCCACCACAAGTAAAGTAACACATGATTATTTGTTATTGGCTAAAATTTCCAAGTATGATTCTGTGTTATTGACCATTTTGTTGACCGTCACCATCGCCATCCATTGTGCAGCACATGATGAAAGTTATTTGTGTATTGGTTCTTTGTGTTTCCTTGTTCTTTTCATCTCCAACATGATGTTTTAGTGGGGTTTTTTGTGTGTTCAATTTCTCATCTAATTAATAGTTTTTTTATATTGTCTTAAAAACCTAGAAAATGAAAATAAAAACAAAACTCATTTATATGATTTATTAATTTGTATTTAATGTTTATGACAAATATGGATAAATTGCATATTTAAAAGTCTCATTGCCAAGTAACTAAACCTAACGATATAGCTATAGGGTTCATATACAAAGGTAGTTGCCTCTTGAGGCTAAAAACTCAAATACGTAAGAAAATAGGGCAAGTGGTTGTGGTTCAGAAATCATTGGAGCTTTGCTTTAATGCCATAACAGTGAATCACAAGACTCACATCACTAATTAATGGCATGCTTGCACTAATTTATGGCATCACCAACTATTTTCCATCTTTAACCTTCCGGTATAAGCAAATCTTGCAAATCGAATGAGTAAACCTGAGACTAAGTCAATGCTTGCACTAATCTAAACTATTAAGGTGGAATGAGAGTTCGAACCTGAGACTGCTGGTCTGCAAGTCAAGGCCTTTTTTCACTAGGCTAGACTATGTTTGCGTTTTCCTTTCTTTTTAATCAATGAGAGAGTATTAATTCGAACTAACGATATTTTCTAATTTTGAGAAGAAAAAAAATATCGTTAAATTAGTTGAAGAATTGGAATAATTCTAATTGTAGCATGTCAATCCCTAAAACGTAAATATGAACACTTCCTTCCTGTGAGTATGTTCAATTGCTTTACCAACCCAACGTTTTATTGACCAAAAATGAAAAATCTTCATGTGATGGAATTGTATATTGGTTGACAATTGACATGATGACGAAGTCCCTAAATAGTAAGAAGGACCCAAAAACAAGTGGGTTCATTGAATTCAAAGGGCAACAATAATTACGAAAAAGAAAAATTAATGTATAGAGCAAGAGAGGGGGCAAATGGGTCATTACAAAACCACCACTATAGGGGTAATAATAAGAGCCTTGTAGACTCTGGAATGGCTCCTCTATTATTGGCTCTGGAGATCCAAGGCTCGCCTGAATCCTGATGATGACCGACCTCATAATCTGCACATGCAAAATTGCACACAGAATGGTCGCCTCGTTTAATTATAGGCTTAACAAATCATGATTAGAGTCTGAATAAGTGGAAATTAAGAAACTTTACTTTTGCTTTGCTTGCTTGTTAATTGTTACTTTACTACTTGTTTACAAACCTTTTACTTGTCCTTAATAGCCACTCCATGACGTAGCAAATAATGTCACCTGCTGCTGCGCTAGGGTTTTTTGGTAGGAGAAATTCTCGAGTCTAACCGCCGGTCCGTGCGATTACATCTACAAACATGTGAGACTCCTGCATTTTAATCCTACACATCTCACATTGACTCTATCTCGTATCATATGTAGAGTGTCTGGTGTGTTTGTAAGTGTGCTCGTATGAATGAGTTGGTCCGAACATACAATTTTTAATACGAGTGTAAATAGACATAAAATGAGTGTGAAAATCAGCTCCCATATATAACTTTAGATCTCATAAAATTCAATAAAGAAATTATACACCAAAATTTAAAAAAATAAGGAGTCTTCAAGTGATAACTACATCAGCTGAATTAATTATAAGCATTTTTTTCCCTTCTACTTTTTCCTTTTAGTAGCTTGGTAACTACAATATTATAACTCGTGTTGTTCTAAGCAAAGTTATGGCATTTATAAGGATGAGGTAAGGCTTAAAACCCCATTTCTTTTAGTTGAAAAAAGAAAGAGTAAAACATGTAGCATAGCTAGGGTCACACCATATTTGATAGCGACTTTACGAGTATTCAATAATTCATTCTTACACGTAAATTATAATTTAACGTATGAACGACTGAATGAGAAAAATGAAAGTGGATACTTTTCAATTTTATGATTTTCTCGTAAAAAATAATGTATGTAACACATTACATGACATATATGATATGGGCAAACAATCTCTCTTTAAAAAAAAAAAAAAAATACAAACGATAGTCTAAATTACAGGAGGAAGGGGTGTCTCATACACACACACACACACTATCCAAGTGTCATGAGAATTTTTAACTAAGACTACTAGTCTGCAAGTCAATGTCGTTTTCCTTTTAAACTAGGAAGAATAATGAGTAACAAAGATATTGCGTTGAGCTTATTGTTGTGATTTGCTTCCTTTTCGGTAAAGAAAAAAATTGAGCATTTCAATGGCTTTATATTAGAAAGGGAATACATAGGCTGTAATCCCACTTCCAAGCATCGATGGGAAATTGAGGTCATCGTCTTCCCAATTCATAGCTTGTTCAAAATTCGTTATGATCTTTTGTTTCCCTGCTCTTTTTTAACCGTCAATCTTAGAATCTATACGATTTATTTTGTCAGAAATAAAAAGTGATGGAATTTTATTTTATTTTATGGATAAGACTTTTACTGTTGACACTGATAACCTCCAAATGACTTGGCCATTTTTTCTTGTCCCCTACTATCCTATATAATTGCATCACAATTTTATTCGCTTCTGTGCTTGTAGGTTTTACCTATAGCTATTTTTTTAAGGTCATTTACTCCTTGTCTCGCCGGAAGGTTGTGAGAGATGACTCCTGGTGTGGCGTAGAAGACCAACGAGGCTGGGCAAAAAATCACTTATCACTCCAAATAAACAATGTTAAACGAGCACTTAATCACTTGAATTACAAAACCTTTATATTAATAACTTAAATGAATAGTCATTTGTTTAATGATTTATTTTTTGTACATCATATTTATTTAATCCCATAAGCAAATGCCATTGGTGTCACGGTGTGGATCTACGTACCGTGTTTTCTGGGAGAGGTGGGTGGTAGGGCCAGCTGGTTTGGCTGTCATCGACTGTAAGCTGGTAAGCTAGCTTGGTACAATCGACGGCCAATAATAATTTTCCTACAAGTCAATATTGTGAGGAAAATTAATAAAATTTTCACTTTGATTTAAACTAAGGCCAAATTCAGTATCATAATATTTTAGCTAATCTAGGTTGGTTCAAATTGAATTTAGTTATTAACAAGTGAATTTGCTACTCAATCCCAGTTTGTTACATGAATTCAAAGTTCAGGTAAGATTGGCTACTCTCACTACCAGCACTAGGATTTTATTTTAACATTTTTCAAAGTACTTAAATACTCGATTTCAAATTCGTGTTGCATGTATTCATGGTTTATCTTAAAATATTCTACGTACTTAAACAAAATAGCGAGTGCTACGAAATTTTCTGATTAATTAAAATCTTGGAAGATGTTGAAAAAAATTCAGTATAAAACTGGATGGTGGTACCATGATCATCCTAAGGTGGATGTGTTGTCATTATCAATCATGGCCACAGAATTTGAATAATGAGGTATTTCGAATGACAAAACAACACAAACTAATGATTGATGGATGTTCATTTTCATGATTCTATTCTCTTCATTACCCAAATATTTGTTGAATCATAAGGTGGATCCATGGATGATAAAATTTAAGGATTCCTCGTTGAAAAAAAAATATTTATTTATTTTACGAACGTAGAAAAAGAAACTTTAAATATTCCGATAAATAAATAAATTCAGCTTATAAGGATCATGTAAAATATGGACTAATTCTTTCAAAAAGAAAAAAAACCTTCAACAAAAAACAGTTTTCCAAATTTTTTAATGCTTTCCCAAATGCATAAGTGGCAAACAATTTCAGCATGATATATTTTTTTAATCAAATTATTATTACTACAACAACTAGTCACTTCATCATAATTTCAATTTCATTCGAATCATTTCAATTATATGATTGTTCGTCTGAATTGACATTGAATCGAAGTCATTTGATGTTTGAGGATGAGGGTGGTTGTAATCTTATCCGCAAAAATAGGGCATGCGCATAGATTGTTGAAGTAGGAGAAAATTACAAACTTGTTGATAATCAAATTACCAAGAAGGCTTTTGAAAAACAAGAAGCTTAACTAAATCTGCAAAATATAGGGATTGATTACTTTAGAGGCGTTGTCATCTCTCATAATTTTCTCGTGTGATCACCACTGGCGGATCAATAGAGATGCCAGGATGTGCAGTTGCACCTTCTGTCGTCGGAAAACGCCATGGTCATACTAGAATATGCCCCTTTGCTGGTGCCCATGAATTGTTCGACAAAATGCCTCAAACAAAAAGGAACCTGCGTGCTTGCAAATAAGTCTTCTTCATAAGATGAAACCCAGTGCGTGGTAATATCATCCATCTATGATTCGTCAGTACCCAGTGCCTGGTAATATCATCCATCCATGATTCGTCTGTTTGGCGGATAACTTGTCAAATGAGAGATACATAAATTAACTTACAAGTTATCCATCCATCCATGTCATATCTATAAGCACGAAGTATTGGCATGATCACTTGCTAACGTAAGATGACTAATTAACTTAATTAACGTAAGATGACTAAACTTTGAATTGCAATCCTCAACCTAATACATTATAGTATTACTAGGTTAGTAGCAACGTAGTGTATCTTCCCCATACTTTTCCGATTTTTAACCTATCCGAGTGTTGTGGTTCATGTGAATAAATGATATTTATTTAATCTCTGAAAATGAAAGGTAATTTACATTCCAACTCGAGTATCAAATTACAAAGTGCATTTGCCGCAAATACATAAGAAAACTCAACTTCTATTACTAGGGCATGTACCTACAAGGGTACAATTTTGTGACAATTCCTCATCCTATACAATGCTTTGTAATGCAAATAATATGCTAAGTTAATGCTTCATATGCTACATTTGGAAATAAAAAATTAACCGACAAAAATACTTAATCCTCTTGTATATATTTATGATGAGTTTGATATTTGTTCGAAATTAGTCTAGTTCTATTGTAAGATCAATCCCAGTACACCGATCTAATTTTTTTCCGTTTCCATTTCCTTTATATTTTTAATTCACCGCTCTTTCAATGAAAAAAGGAAGAAGAAGAGGAAGAAAACTTTGGGAATATATAATGTCTTTATCCGGTTATCCTTTGTAGGGAGGCGCGAGCGTGCATGCGAGCAGCTGAAAACCCGGCCGGTTTAACGGACTCACAAAGTCACAGTGCCCGACGCAGTGGCACGCGAGTGTCACCGCTATACAGAGAACGGCACGTGTCCCGGAAAAGCAAAATGAGTAACTTTAGAAAGCAGATAGAAGGGGGATTTGAGCCGTCCGATTAGACAATTGATTTTCCCTCTACCCCACAGGCCCTCCAATACGTGGGGCCCACAATCAACATCAAATCTCTGATATGGGATTTGGGAAAAGTGGGGTAAAAAAAAAGGCTAGTGGTGGAAATTGGGGGAGGGCTGCTTCTGGGAGAGCACGCCTGCGATTTTGCTTTGTGTTTGTGGTGCCTCTTGGGATTAGCGTCCCTAAACTTTTAGTCTCTCTCTTTTTGTTCTTTATTTTTCTTCTCTTCACTTTTTCTGACCTAATTTTTGGCTTTGGAAATGTGGAATCTCTCATCCGTTCATACTTTATTTTTTTTGGACGAAATCTCATCCGTTCATACTTGGTTGGTGCTTATGGATATGACATGTTTCTTTTGCTTTTAATGGGAAATTTTATTCGCAAAAACAAACAAGGTCTTTCACTTAGAGCATCTTAAATGGTACGAGAAGGATTCCCATGTCACAATGACACTTTAGTTGACATTGAAGCAAAAGGAGATTGTCTATGAGAGCTACTAAATTGGCTTATCTAAGAACATTACCAAGCGTAGCACCCTTCAATTGAGATAAGAGCAATCTGCATTATCCACTAAGCAACCTAACCCTGAATTATCTTTATGTGAGCCCAAAATAGCTAGGATAACATTCATAGTATTAGTAAGTTAATATGACGTTATTGAGTTGCAATCCGTAATGTCATATCATGATCCAAACCGTTCACTGTGGAGTGGACCCAAATGAGTGGTTAGCTTCGTATTAACTTACTATCTGATCAGTGCTTCAACATCATCCAAAGATTATCATTGTAAAAATATGCTAAATCTCAGTTTCAATTTGTCACCTTAAAGAAAAATTTAAGAGAAATGTCACCTTAATTTTTCAAAATCCATGATTTGTCATATGACTTTAAAACCATTCATTTTTAAGGGTTTTTAGTCTTTCCATTTTCAAGGGCATTTTAAAAAATGGAAAAATTATTATAAAAACAATTGTATTTCTTTTAAACAATAAAAATTGAAAAAAAAAATCTCACTTTCCCCCATCCCATGTGTGCCACCTACGGCTTCAATCAACCTTGCCCACCTTGGAATCCATTCCCCCTTCCCTCTTCCCCTTCCCTCCTTTTCTCTCGGAATCCATTCCCCCTTCCCTCTTCCCCTTCCGTCCTTATCTCTCTATCATGGAACACCTACCCTTTCATACACAAATTCCCTTAGCCCACCTTTTTCTTCTTATTTATTTATTTATTTTTATTTATTGGAATTTTCCCATTTGCATATTGAAATTTTCCCAACAATTCGATAGCCTATGTAACAAATTGTTACCAAGCAAACTTTAGATCCTAAAACAGAAACACAATGGTGTAAGTTAATGAAACTATGAAGACAAGAAGGGGGTTGGATTTTTGGTGGGAAGCTTAAGTAGTTTCAAGTATCTTAAAATTTCATACATGCTCAATGAACACTATAAAAAAATTTATACATGCTGAGAGAGAGAGAGAGAGAGAGAGAGAGAGAGAGAGAGAGGGGGTGGGGGAGGGGTGTCCTATGCAATGTGTTTTGGGGGCAGGTGGGCTTTTTTTCTTCGGTCAAAAGGTGATTGTTCATTGAAACAGAAATTCTAAATACAGACCACTAAACAAAAGGAGGCAAAGCCTCAAAGAACAAACTGAAAAAGGAGAAGCAAAACAGGACTCGACAGAGACCAACATGATATCTTTCCCCACACAGACTGCAACCTTACATAGAGTTGCTAGGCGGGCACGGCAAGCCATTAGGGTGGGAGAGAAAGGGAGAAAGAGGTCTATTTTCTCTCTCTTTTTTGCCTTTAAAAATGAAAAGACTAAAATACCCTTAAAAATGAATGGAAATTGGATAGTGTTAAAATTAGATGATAAATCATGAATTTTGAAAAATTAAGATTACATTTCTCTTAAATTTTCCTTTAAAGCGACAAATTAAAACTGATGTATAAATTCAAGTGACATTTCAACAAAAATTTCTTTAAAAAATAAAATCATTGGTCTTCCCACTTAAGAGAAAAATGATGAAAGACGCATGACTGAAATAAATAAATTCTCTGTTTCCCGACTTTATTTTTATCAAAAGTTACAACATTTTTTTTGTTATCTTGTAGGATCTCAATCACACAACCTCATAATATCCACCTACACCATTTGTTTATTTAATTCCGTATGTGCCCATTATTTTTAAGAGATGCCATTGATTGATAATAAAGGTTCTTCTGACTCTGAGCAAGAACATGGTTTAATAACAATATTATAGTAAATAATGCACTAAAAAACGTTTGCCAATCGATCATCTCTCAAAATGTCAACATCTTTGTACCAGTTCTCATTGTCACAATTGTTTTAAAATTCTTCTCCATGTGCGGTCGATTGAAGCCAAAAAATTGCTGTTTTTCCGCCCGATTTGATAATTTATATGTTTTTAAAAACTTAAGAAAGTGTGAGGCTGTGAGCTGTGCAGATATTTTTCAGCCTTACTTTTTACAGACGGATTACTTTTCACCTCTTATTTGTAAGAGTTTTTTTTTATCTCTTTTTTGTGCGAGTTTTATTTGTATTTTTATGACTTGGTTTTTTCAAGTTTTATTTACGTTTTATTATTCTATGTTCACAATCTTAGTTGGAATGCTTATGTCAGAGTTTTTTCGATCCTGCGGATCATTAGTGGAAGTGCACGAAATTGTCTTAATTTTAATATTAGACCGCTCCGTTATTATAATGACCATTTGTGGCTAATGACTTTTTTGACTGAATTATAAATCTATAATTTATATTTTTTTTAAAAAAAACAAAGAGGGATTAGATTTATGAGGTGCTTGAGAGATGGGAGGTCATCTTGTTGTGTCTCATTTATATATTATGGTTTGTCGATAGGAAAAATGGTTGTCTATTGAAACCACCCATTTATATAGAGTTTAATTCAACATAAAGTTACAGGCTAGATGATATGAAATTATTATAATAGAATAGTAGTACTGATTTGGAAGTCCTCTTGTTAATTTTCTTCACCAGGAACACACCATCCAAAAGGTCCTCTTACATAGAATTAGATTTGTGTTTTATAATTTTTTTTTTTTTAAAAAAAACATATTTGCAATAGAGATATAATTCATATGTTCCTTTTTTATGTGATGAGTGAGAGAGGAACATAGGAAATCATGTTACCTAAAGAATCAGTACTTAAAAAGCACAGATGTTTCGTGCTCAATTATAGTAGTCACGATCACGAAACATTTGTGACTTTTGCGTGACTATTGACGTAAGAAATATATATTCTCGTTACATGCAATTATGCTCATATATGAAAGACAAGTCCCTATTTCGCATTGAAAGTAACACTGTGCATCAATGTTTCCTTAAATGAAACTTCCTCAAGTGACCTTAAAGAAGCATATACTCTCATGAGGGGGTTGACAAATTTAGAGGGTCTATAGTTTTCAATGCCCACAGTGTTAGTTGTTTTAGCAGTAGAAGACTTGGTATGGGTATGGGTAAAGAAGAAGAAGAGCCAACAAGACAGTATGTATCTTGGTCTTTGAGTTGTTATAAGTGGTAGGGCCCATCTTAGTGACATGTCTTGGCAATAGGGGTCCCAAGGTCCCTCATGTCTTAGTATATGTTGGGCGAAAGAAGCACATAGTTGGCACAAACAGCCAATGGAGTTTGGACACGTAAGGTGAGTGTGGGGTCCAGAACAGGATTTGATTGGTGCTTGAACACAAGGAAAAACCATGGGTGGACAAGTTGACAAGTAAATGGTCACGATGTCGCCAACCAGGCCACTGTGGAATATATATATATTGGATTGACTTTGACGTGTGGAATGTGGATGTCCCATGATTTTGTGCTAAATTTGTTTTAGTTTTTGGTAAGTGTAGTTAATGGCTTCTTATGTCATAGAATTGACTTCTAATGTTGGATTGCAACATAGAGAAAGACACTCTAAAGTTAAACACTCATTGAGGTTTGTGTTATTCCATTGCGATTTCATGGGTATCAAATATGTGTTTGATTCCCTAGTACAATCTTATTTTTACCTGTTCAATTCTTTTAGATTTGTATTTTTTGAGTTTTATTGTCAAACTCTTGTGTAATATTTTGGTGCGACAGAAATGTTGTCATGTGATAATATTGAGTCACTCATGTCGTAATACTTGTAGGGTATCTATTTATTATTACAAAGTTCAACGTCCATGACATATAAATCATGTCGTCCACTCATATTTCAATATGTATATTAGTAACACTAAAAAATTTCTCTTAAACTACGAAATAATATTTTAGTTTTTTTTTTTTTTGGAGAAAATAACGATAGTATTTTATTGATATGAGAATAAGATTACAAGTACAAAAAAGCAGATTATATCCTAAAGAATTAAACGAGCATTTCTACACCCAGCTCAGAGATTAATAGTAAAAGGTTATCAATGTTTAGTTTCTACTGTCCAAAAGTGAATCACAAAAAGGCCAAAAAAGAAAAGAAAAAGTGGTGCCAATGGAATTGTGAGTGCATCTCAATAACCTAAAACAGAGCTTCACCAAGTTCCAAGAGACGCGTAGTCAACTAAGCTAGCTACCAGGCCACATGCATTTACGGGTATAGAATTCCTCCTTGTTTTCTAGCTATTGGCCATTTCTAGTGTCTTTGTGATGCGACGAGGAGGGTTATGGGAAAAAGAAAAAAAAAAAGAAGCTGTTTAAGTTTACCTTACTCTAAAAAAAAGTGTCTGCTTGCAAGCATGGCAAATTGTAAAAATTCCAGCAAATAATTCCATAATGCAGATAGAGATTTCTCTATGGGTTTTGATTAGTATTTAGTGGCACACATACCATGATATAATTGATATGAATTATATGTGACGCAGACACAAAAAATATATAGAGCTTTCATTGAGGGATTCCTCAAATACTTATTTGAGGGACACCCTTGTAGAGCTCACTTAGCATTGTATTTCACTAATCTAAACCGTCTATTTTGTATATATTCATTCAAAGATTATCTCTACAAAAAATCACTTGAATACGATATTATTTGACTATTTAATTATATTATTGAAATTCAAGTACTTTATTAAATTACCATGTTCATTGATTTTGTAAGAATGATCTCTGAATGAAGATGTGACGAGTAGATGTTTGGATCGTTAAAAAAAAATTTGTATGGGGTGTCCCTCAAATAAAATTATTTGAGGAATCCCTCAATAAAAAGACACTATATATACCTCACATGTAGGAAAGTAGGGATGAATAATACAAAATACATGGCGTCTGGACGATAATAAAGTCCGGATGTCCGTATAGGAGACGGAAAATGCTAGGGAGATCAACTTGTGTATCATCTCTCTAATAGAGGGTGAGAACCATTGTATTGGTGAGCTCCACCTCTATTAGAGAGATGGTACACCAGTTATTATCTAAAGATGATCTCCCTAACATTATATATATGTTATCTAAAGATGGTCTCCCTACCATTGTTTCATGTTGATCCCAAATGCCAGCTCATGATTCAAACTCATCCAATAATGCAAATGAATATCCTCCCACTGCTTGGAGCCAGAGGCAGAAGCCCTCAGCACTCAACCCTAGCAAGATATGGAAGGTGGAGAATTCATGTTAAAAGTTTGGAGAGGGGCTTTTGTCATGGGGGGGCCTCCCCAGTCCCCTCCATTATCTCTTTGTCACATAGACATATAAAATATGCATTCGACTGCCACTATGTGTCTTCTTAACGATTGTCGACACCACATGAACGACTGTCTTTCTTTTGTTCTTGCAAGGATTTGTCTCTATTTTGTACTAATGGAGAATTTATTGTAACATCATCAATTCATCTGTTCTAATATGAGTGGGCGGCTACTTTGTACTTACAGATATACCATGAGTAAAAGTACAGGGTTGCTCAGGGGACGGAGCTATGCGAAGGCTATGTGTAAAAATACTATGTCGAAGCTCTGGCCCCCCTCCTCCCCTAAATGTATATATTGGGTGTGATAATTGTTAAATTCTAGACAAATTAGTCAATAGTCCACTATTAGCCACACTGATATTGTCCACAACTTAACCACTTACAAAGCTTAGTAAATGTGCGGTTTTATCATAAAAAGTCTCAGTGATATTAGTAATGGAATTAGGGTTTCTTAATTTATAACATTAGTGGTAACTTACCTCATCATGTTTTTATTTTATTGGGGTATCGGGCTTTCGTAAATGAACTCAAATAGAAAACTTACTTAGAATATATAAAGAGCAGTACAGAATACCACTTATTTAGAATCATTCTCCGATTCAAACCTTTTGAAAAGAATATTATTATCTCTCTCAAATGTCAAAAACTTTAAGATGATAGAACCACACTTTCTTGGTTGTAAGATTCTATGGTTTTTTTTTTCTTTCTTCCTAAAATAAATTTTTTATTTTTCGCCTCCGAGAACACTATTTCTCAATTGGGCTGGCCCCCCGATCCATGTGCAATTGCATTGTAAACATTAAATGTGAATACGACTCACCAACTGAGATAATAGACAAACATGAAGGGGGTCTGTCACTGTGTGATTTTATATATTAGTTTACATCAACCTGTTCGGTTTGTCCAATTGTCTCCGTGGCTCATTCCTGCACCGAAGAGTTGTAACTCAATTGATTAAGAGCAGTTATTATGCACTCGAAGTATTGTGTGTGAGTTCCGTCCTCCCCTAGCTTTAATAAAAAAAGGGTATCCTGAAATAGTACAAGAGTTGGTCTGGATCAACCCTCACTCTATCGGGTTCAAGCCTACCTACGCTGAGCCCAATGGGCTATTAATTTGTTTTAGGGCGATTTGTTCGAACCAGAAGTAAAAAAAAGATTGAACCCCAGGTCACCTATATCCAAAATATGCATTTTAGAGAGAGTATCGGCTACACCTTTTCCTTTTGCAAATTACATATATATCTCTTTTTAAAAATAAAAAATAAAAAATTCTACTTGGCTTACCGCGGTCAATATACCCTAGGCCACCTATAATGTTGGTTAAATTTGGGCCTCTCATAAAAAAAAAATGCAAGGATGGTTTGATTTCCCCTTATCCTAATATTACTTGGATAAACAAAAATTAAAAAAAAGAAGGAACCAAAATGGTTATGGTGGCTAGGAAGTCGTCTCGTTTGAGGTTAAGAATGGCGTTGGGGTAGCCCGAGCCCAGCCTTAATTTTTGGGCTATAGGCGTCTGGTATTATGTTTTGGGTTATGGAATGGTCTGGCCCATTATTATGGGTGGACTCAGCTAGGTTCGTTGTGTAAAGGGTAGGATTTGAGCCTTAAATATTAAGCCTATGGGCAGCTCGATCTGGTAATTAAGTTAATAAATAATGTAATTATAAAATAAGCTAATATTAATTCTTAGCCCTTGGGTTGGGCATGGGCTTAGCCTATTTAAGATAAGACGGGCCCTGCCTTATCCATTCAACCCTTAGGGTCGACAAAAACCACTGATTGGGTAAGGGCTAAGCTAACCCCTCTCAAGGTCGTGCATACATGCCTTGTTTTTAGTCATCTCTGTTGAATTAGGATACTTGTTTGCTATTAGGCCATGTAGGCTGAGTTTACACCAAATCCGCCCCATCTTGTACAATTTCAAAACAGAACTGTTTTATTTTAAACGGTCAAACAAGTAAAATAATAGTTTATAGGGTTCATTACTCAAATGGTTCTCAAACTTATACATGATTTATATTTTGGTCCCTTAATTTAAATATTTGTTCAAATGGTTCATTAACTCTATGTTATTCGGTCAATTGGTTCTATAGTTACATTCTGTCAATGTTGCAGTCAAATGTAAGGGTAAAATCGTCCATAACCGTCCCATGTTCGCCAAATAGGTGATAAAGTGGTGATACATAGGTGATACAATAGTGATACAATGGTGATAAAGGGATGATAGAAATTGTTGTTTGTTGGTTTCTTGTTTTGTTTCATTTCTTCTACTTTTCTTTACTAATTTCTAGTATCCTAATTGTATTTTAGCTTTGTGTTGTGTTAAATAAGTGTTCTTTACATACTCAAACTAGAAGTAATATTACCTTCATTGGATATTCTTTATTCAATGAAGTTTCCATACTCTGAGCCCCTCCTCGTGGCCCATCCTTAATCTCTGTAAGTATTTCATTTTTTTTTCTTTTTTCAAGCTGAAATTTTTTCAAAGTTGCGGCACACTCTTTTTTCCCATGCTCAAGAATTTTCTTACATGAATGCATACCATGATGAGTTTGACCCAAATGATGCTTAAGTCTAGAAATTTCTCCATTGCATCTTTGATTGCAAAATGTGCATCTCAAGTATTTTTCCCCATCTATTTCTTTTGCATACTTCCGCACAGGATCTTTTCGATTCATAGCTATAAAACAACACCATTAATATTTCTAAGATACAAGTATGATGCATGTACGTCAAATTTCTACTATATCACATAAACGAATAAGATAACTAATATATTGAAAAAAAATTATACGGAACTTCAAATTACAGTTGCGAAGAATTAGAGAGAAAAATAAAATGGCTTACTTGCAGTCGAAAAATGAAGAGAATTCTTGAAATTGATGGAGATTATTTGGTAAGGGTAGAAATTAGGGTTGTACTATACAATATATATATACTAGCTCCAGTGAGCATGTGCCAATTGGTTTTTTTTTTTTATAAAATTATTTTTAGTATTAAGCAAAGATAACATGGGTAATTATTATCTGATTTTGTTTTTAATTTTAATTTTTTAAATATAAAAAATGTGAATTTACCATATTATCCTCATTTAATTAATAATTTCAATTCTTAATATTCGCATTAACCAAGGGCATTTTCTGGTATTTTGAATGTTTCACCATTCTCTGCCTTTTGCTTTATATATATAGATATATATTATAAGTCCATGTGTTAATATATTAATTATTTTTTTTTATAAAAAGTAAGTGGAATAAAGCTACAGCTGGCTGAATTTAGAAAAGGCAAGAAAGATATTAATTCTTCTTGCCTTAAACAATTAAGGTAAGAAAAAAAAAACAGAAACTTGCGTTTTTATTTTTTCAAAACACTCCAAGTGAAACGACGTCGTTTCAGTTAGGATTTTTTTTTAAACGCAATCGAAACGACGTAAAAAACCTAAAACACAAACGCGAGTCGTCTTCCTCGCAGAGTCGCAGCCAATTTGCAGACTCGCAAAATTTCTTCCGGTGCTGGCTCGCCAGGCCACACCTTGCAACGCTCCTTACGCCTTCCCCGCGCTAAACGTGCAACTCGCGAAACAGCTGACGGCCTCTGGCGATTTCCTGCCGCCTCGCTCCGACGCGCTCGCCGACGCGCGCGAAGGCATGTCTTTAAAAACACTGATTGGAACTTCCCAACTTTCATGGTGGTTAAAATTTCAGGTCTGGACTATTACTTGTATGAAATGATCTCTTTGAAGAGGGTGAAATCATTGTCAAGTTTGTTAAAGCCTGTAGATAGATTCTTGTATGGTTCTTGTGTTTTTGTTAGCTGCACATTTTTGGCTATAGGCTTTCGGAGCTAGAAACTGCTTCCTAAGTATGATTTGTTTAATGTCAACATTTTTTTTTTCAATCAACTTATGAAACAAGTCTAATCTAGTTCACAATGGATGGAAATAAAAATGAGGATGCCAATAAAGGCCACAGATGGCGGAGGAGATTCTTATGGGTAGTAATGCAAGAGGAAATAATTAGGCATGTCATCACTGTCATTTCAATACATGAAAGCCCTAGAGGTTGCTCAGATGACATTGGATTCAGTAAGCATAGGTCTTAAGTTCGACTTTCTCCGACCTTGGAGTCTCATAAATTGCCGTAGTGGCGTCTGAACTTACCAGTGTGAAAAGAGGCATTGGAATCTATTATATTTAAATCAAAGAGTGCATGTGCTAATTTATTTTTCGGAAGTTGCTTTGTTCCTTTTTTTTTGCTGTTGAGATGTCCACATTTGCATCCATTTAATCTTCTAATTTTCTTGCAGGAAAGTAGGAATTTAGAGCCAAGCAAGAAGCGAGATAAAACAAGTGGGATAGGGAAAACCAGGTCTGCCACAAAGGATCAGATTGTCATTTCTAACGTTCGGATATCTCAGCAGGAGAGCTCCCCTCCACTTGTTACTGCATTGAAGGCTTCAGCTGAACAAAATGCTGCTACCTTTCACTTCCCTGGGCACAACAGAGGTCGAGCTGCACCGTCTTCTTTTACTCAGCTTATTGGTTTAAAACCATTTCTTCATGATTTACCTGAGCTTCCGGAGCTTGACAACCTCTTTTCTCCAAGAGGGCCCATTTTAGATGCTCAACAACAGGCAGCTAGTCTCTTTGGGTCATCGGAGACGTGGTTTCTTGTAGGTGGTACCACATGTGGAATACAGGCAGCGATTATGGCTACATGTTCCCCTGGAGAAATTTTAATTCTCCCTCGCAATTCACATATATCAGCCATATCTGCTATGGTATTGTCCGGTGCAGTACCCAAGTACATCATCCCTGATTATAATTTTGACTGGGACATTGCTGGTGGCGTCACTCCATCACAGGCAAGTCTACAAGAAATGCTGGTTATGGTTATTACTTCAAAATGAGACCACACAACTACAATTTATCATTTGTAAATATTTGGTATGTTATTGCTTAATATGAATGTAATGGTTAAAACAATCAGTGGATAATACAAAAAGTTTCTTTTAACATTAAAAGATGCTAACAAAATTATTATGATGAACTCTTTCTCCCTTTCGTGTTCACATTATTACTATCGTTTTTTGCTGAAATTTCTGTATATGACCCAAAATGGGTGTTATAACAGGTAGAGACAGCAATCAAGGAAGTGGAGAAAGAAGGGCAGAAGCCAGCTGCAGTTTTGGTCACTTCCCCCACTTATCATGGTATATGCTGCGACTTGAGCGAGATAACCCAATTGTGCCATTCTCGTGGAATCCCTGTGATTGTTGATGAGGCTCATGGGGCACATCTAGGATTTCATCCCCAGATGCCAAATTCAGCAATGCATCAAGGTGCTGATTTAGCTGTACAATCCACTCATAAGGTTCTTTGCTCTCTCACACAATCATCAATGTTGCACATGTCAGGGAGTCTTGTAGATAGAGAGAAAATTTCAAGATGTCTTCAAACACTTCAAAGTACTAGTCCTAGTTATCTGCTTTTGGCATCATTAGATGCTGCTAGAGCTCAAATTAGTGAAAACCCAGAAACTATTTTTGGAAAGGCATTGCAATTGGCCATTGAAACTGAGAGTATGATAAGAAAGATTTCAGGTATTTCAGTGCTTGACGCTCAAAGCTTCCCTAATTTCCCTGTGATGGATCCCTTGCGGCTTACCATAGGATTTCAACAGCTTGGCTTATCTGGTTATGAAGCTGATGAAATCTTATATGAGGATCATGAAATCATTTGTGAACTTGTTGAAACCGAGTCCATTACATTTGCAATGAACCTTGGAACATGTAGAGAGCATGTCCAGAGGTTAGTGTTGGGAATAAAGCATCTAGCGGCCACTTGTGCATCCACTCCGGCTGCTAAAAGGAAGGTCGAAGGTGGTAATTCAGCCCTCTTTGCAGATATAGAAACAAGCTTGATTCCTAGAGATGCTTTTTTTAGTGGTAAAAGGAGAGTGAGTATTGAAAACAGCCTCGGGGAAGTTTGTGGGGAGCTTATATGTCCATACCCGCCTGGGATTCCGGTAATGGTCCCTGGCGAGACTATCACAAAAAAAGCTTTGGATTATCTGCTAGATGTTAGAAGCAAGGGTGCTGTCATCAGTGGAGCTTCTGATCCCCAACTCTCTTCCATAGTTGTCTGCAATATGTAGTGCTTGCTTGGCAGGGAGAAGGTACAGCTAATTCTTTTTAAAATTTTGTTCTGCTTCAAAAAGAGCAGCAATCACACATGAAATGGAATGTTGATGTACAAGTTTATTTAACCACAACCAAATTTATTAAAAAAATAAAAAGAAAAGGAGAAACGAGTAATGCTAGAATCTAACCTTGGCATTCAGATTTTATTGCATGATCAATCAAGTTAGTGGTAAGTTTTCCATGGCATTAGTCAGATCCTGGGGTTTTTCTGGGACACCATATGATAACACTGAACCTTACAGGATAGGATGTCCAATGGCCCAATTTAGGTCTTGTTTATTGCACCGGCCAAATACTAGTTGATTTTAATTATTGAGAATATATTGTTTCATGATAATTATACAACAATTTAATATAAAGATTTCTCAAAATCAAAATATATTTGCAAAATGACAATCATGCCCTAACCGGGTTGGCCAGGTCAAAGTTTGCAATTAGCCTGGGCCGCATAGTATTCATAGGATTGAACAGGAAAAAACATCCACCAAAAAGCGCTGATTGAATAATTCCTCAGCCACTTGTCAGTTCAATACTGGAAAAATAAAAAAAATAATCCCAGAATCAGATAAAACAGAAAATCTTAGAAGAGGCATTATTTGCCTTGCACCCCCAAAATAACCATTGCTCTCTTCACCATATTTGAGTACATATGTGGAAGCCACATTTGGAGCATCTACCCAAAAGAGCTAAATTTCACAATTCTTGCTCTGGCACAAGACATGCAAATGTAAAGATGTAAAGCTGCACAATCATCCGACTCAATTGCATATACATGTGAAACTGGTTTGCCTTACCTCTGACATGGCTAATCAAAAATGGACTTTCTTTCTATGAGAGTTTTTTTTTTACATATCACAGGCTGCGGCCTACAAAACCCCCAGACCCCAAAATGATTCTCATGCGTTCAAACCTTTCCTTTTCTTCTCTGGATATACTGTATATAACTTTGTATTATAAGGCAAAACGAGAGAAAACACAATCGGACATTCAGTCAGCAAATAAAAATGATCTGGACAGAGCTCCGCAGATAAATATGATTTCAAGATTGATCAGGCCCTTCTACCTTGACTCTGTGCTACTATATGCATTAGCCCTGTAAATCTTTGATGGAATTCTTGTTGCTCGTTTCTTTGTTGGTCGAACAAAAGGATCAAACAGAGGTGCCTGTGAGTATGGAGAGCATGCTGGCCTACCAAGTTGCAAGTCTGGGGAGTCATCTGGACCAACCCATGCTATGGGACTTACTGCAGCAGAAAGACAACTATTAGTTTTGCGTTTTATTTTTCTGCAAGCAGAGAAAGATATCATCTCTGAAGTAACAGGACGTCTAAACTCAAAGGTCTATATGTCCCCAAGAAGGAGAAAAATAATAAAAATTCCAGATGGCAAATTATGCATCTCCCTGCCTAAATTTTGTATATCACATTATACTAATTGTCTTCAAGGAAAATGCTGTAGAAACAAATAGATGTGCAGGAACATAATGTACAGGACATCCCACTCAAGGGTTTTCTAGTTGAACTGCATAATGTATTGCACAAGTGGAGGTCAATACATAAATGAATCACAGTATATGTAGCAGAAAGAATGCATCAGTATATGGGAAGCACATACACTTTGCAGCATCGCCTAACGAGTGTAAATTTCCAAACACATCAACTCACCAACCTTTCTATGCCCGTTTCAAACAGGTAAGAAAAATATGCAATTCCCTAATTTACTTTTAGGTATACTTTAGACTTCGGCAAGCAGGCAACGGTTGAAGCATTTTTACTGACTAGGACAAAAGCAACTAATGGGGTATAAGCATCATCAGGAAACAATGTCATTCCATATCGACTCATGGGGCATATAATCTACTGGAAAACAGAGTTAGAAGTACAAAACTATACATTGTATAAGAATTCATACCTTCTGCACCAGGTTCAAGAAGTCTCTTGGCAGCAGAAGAAGCTGTCAAGTGAGCTGGACGCTTCTTCACAAAATTATCAGGACGCTTCCTCACATAATCTTCCTGCAAAGGCTTTGGAGTTTGAAACGAGAATTGTGACATAGTAACCCCAGCATCCAGATACTCAGGATGTTGAAGCAAATACCTGAAAAATCAAAACCAGCATAACCATTAATCAAAGAGCTAGCTATGATTGTGAAGAAATCCAAGCTAAGCTAAACAGAAAGACACAAACTTACTTTTGGATCTCCACCGATGATCGAAGTTTCTTGCCTGATGGTGATTCGTAGTACCTGAATAAACAAAGTAGTTAACTGGGCATGTCACAAAAAGTTGCAAGTTGGTAATGCTTATGAATATGATAAGAGTACATACACGTCTGCAAATCTGGTGCCTCCTTCACCTCTAATCCTCAGCAAGCGTTGCCAGCCGGGTGGGGGCTGAGCAATGTTGGGCTTATCAATTGCCCAGAGCCTGCTTCCATCTTGAGTAATGTCTTCGGGGTCATCACAAGAAACAAAATCCCGCCATTCCCGTGCCGTTTCGCAGTAAAAGGGCTGCTCCAGAATGTGTTCACGAATCTCTTCATACTTTTCCTTTGTTGGGATGAGCCTCCATTTGAAGCAGCTGGCACACTGCACAGTGAAAGCCCCAACAGATGGCAAAACCCTAGGTGGACGATGAAATGGAAAAGGATTGGGCCTGTTCACTTTCTCATGCACTGTAGCTACAGCATTAGCATTAGCATTGGCTGTTGCAGGGTCATAGAGCACCAGCTGATGAGAATTAAAATGGGCTTGAATTATTTCATCATCTGAATCAGATGAAGATGATGAGGAAGATGAAGATGAAGATGAAGCTGAAGGGACATGTATGTCGTCTTGGGTAAAGCTGTTTTTTTCTTCCCTCCTCAGCTTGAATGTTATTTTGGTGGGATTTCGAGAACCCATGGAAACAGCAGATCTCAAACACCTCCTGCGAAGGAAAAAAAAAATTGAAAAATTTCTACATACCCAGATCCAGTTTCAACTTTCAACAAAACATGCGACGATTTTACAGAGGATGTTCTGATTCTTACAGAGATGAGGATCAGAGATCTGCGACGATGATGATGTTGCAGGGAAAGGAATCGATCAGAGCCGTTGGTTCCGAGGAAATGCGTAGATCCTACAGTCGGAGGTCAGGTCGGGGACTGCACCCACTTGAAGTTTTTATCCTTGGTAAGAGAGAAATTGAGAGAGAGAGAGAGAGTCCGGAAAGAGATTATTGGCTTCCCGTTTGTGCAAGTAAGGAAAAATCTGCCTCTGCAATTTTTTCACTTTTTAAATTTTAATTAATTTATTTATTTTGGGGTTTGGGTGGCTTCAATTACTACAACTTTAAGTTTAATAAATGCATTTATTATATGACCAAAAAAAAAAAATGCATTTATTATCAAAGGAAGAAGTTTAATAAATCCAATTAGCAAATGAGTAAGAAAGAATTTGGATTTGGATTGGATGTAAATAGCGGATATTGGAGCAAGTTGCAAAACCAATGGGATGAATAGATACCATTTGTGATAAATTAATTAATTTATCAATTCATGCGCCGTAAAAGGAAAGGACCAATTTTAGACGGTAATACTACGGGTACCAACTCTTTTATCAACTGATGCGGCATATGATATAGTCATTTCCCGCATAATCCTTTAATTACTCAAAATTGAAAGTTTTAACTAAATTTAAAAAAATAAAAAATGTTTTCAAACTTGCTCATCGAGGATGTATGGTGGTGGTCCTCCACTGCAGTCACCGGATCAGGGCATCTGTGATATTCTACATTTTGGCTATCTCACTATATCCTCCACGACGATCTCAAGTGTGTCGTTTTGGACCAAAAAAATGAAGAAAATAGCTACTATTTTGCGAACATTCGTAGATCTCCCTAATGTTTTCAACGTGCTAGTTTGTGAGCGTGGCCTCGTGGACATCCTAACGGCCATTCTAGCTGTAACTTGTGTTATCCGCGTTGCTGCACGAGAGTTTTTCATCCATCATTAATTCATTATTTGATTTATATATTTATAGCTGCTAGCTAGGCTTCACCTTTGTTTTGTAATTAACGTACGCGCAGATAGCAATTCTAATTATCTTTCCAAAGCTGAGGGGCTCGAGATATTTGACCATATTGAACATTATGTACACACTTCTAATGTTGGAAAGTCTGCCACGCATTCGTCCTATCTACCAATACTGCAAGGATATGAACAAGAACAAACTTACCCATGCTACTTCTGACATAGCTATTGGAGGATGGGTTCTAAGAGCATCTTCAATCGATATGTTAAATTGATAGATGGACATAAAATGACAAAAAATGAAGGTTAAAGTTGCTCCAATCGAGTAGTCAAATTCTATATGAATTTGAAGGTTGGAAAAAATATGTCAAAAATAACATATCAAAAGCTTGATGTCAAATATTAAAATAATAATTGACATATTAACTTTATGCTATTATTTACTCTCTTTAAAAACTTTATGCATCATATGGGCTCCATTTATTTTTAAAAATATAATAAAATAATATGATATTTGGCATTTTGGGTGAAGATAAATTTTTTCCAAAGTGTCAAATTGCCACATAAGCCATCAAATTCAAATTTAACATTTTGCATTTGACATCTCCCTTGGAGATGCTCTAAGAGCACTTCCACCTATTTGCCATGGCAAAGGGCAAGGGAAAGGCAATAGCTGTTACTATTCATGTGAATAGTGATAGGCTTTGGAAAAGACTTGTGGTGTTTCCACACATTGTCATGGCAACCACTATTCACATGAGACATGAGTAGAAGAATTTGTATAGAGTTTTAGTGTGGGAAGTGAAGAATATGACTAAGTATTTATTTAAAAAAATCGTTTCTGACGTCAGCAAACCCAGGCTATTCTTGCCTTTGGGCCAGCCTAGGCTTGTGGAGCCCACCAATTGCCCTGGCTGCATTTGCCCCCTGGAAACGCTTTTCGGGCCTATACCCCCTTTGCCAAGGCAAGGGGTAAACCGTTAGAAGAGCTCTAAGGCTTCTCAATTTCATCCTATACATCATTGCTAGTCACGTAAGTTTTCATATTAACTTAATTTCTTGATTGTCATCTTTAAATGAGATAAAATGTTTTTTTTTTCATTATAATGTTGGGGTTAGAGTGCATTTTGATTTTAATGCCCAAATTAGGTACATTATTTTGAATTAATATAGACGCATATATAGAAGTCTACATAGAAGAATTATAATGTTGGATCTCTTTTAATGACATCCTGCAGCTGTGATTCTTTTAAATTTTTAAACCCGTTTTAACACTCTTGATCCGAAAAAAAACACACACAATGGTTGAAGAAACCTAAGAGCACTTCCAGCAGAAAACCCCAGCCCTAGTAGGACAGGGCCCGAGCCCAGGCAGTAGCTTCTAGCAGGCCCAAGGAGCCTGAGCAAGCCATGGGTCCCACGAGACTGGGCCAGCCCGCAAGCTAAACCAGCCTGACCTCTAGTCTGGGTTTGCTGATGTCAGCAACCAAATATTTTTTTTTTTAAAATCTAAAAAAATACTAAAAATTTCAGAATTTTTTAAAAATACATACTTAGTCATATTCTTCACTTCCCACACCAAAACTCTATACAAATTCATCTCCTCATATCTCATGTGAATACTGGTTGCCATGACAATGGGTGGAAACACCACAACCTTTTACAATGGTTGCCACTATTCATGTGAATAGTAACAGCCCTTGCCCTTTGCCATGGAAAATGGGTGGAAGTGCTCTAAGGCACGCACGAAGAAGAGGAAGAGCTGCCATCACCAGTTGAGCTTAGGAGAATTCTATGCCAATCAAGTAGGCATATCCATAGTGGCGTTTATGTTTCTTTTTAAATATGGGTTGTGATTTTCGAATTGGGGTTCAGCGATGGGTTTTTAATTTTGAAAATTTCTAGGCAAGGTTGAGATTACGCCTGATTTCTTGTGGGTTTGTTGAATTCGAGAGAATGACATCCTTCTTCTATAGCTTTAGGCATAAATGCCTACTAATGTGTTGAGCTGACATCCTTCTTGTGCGATTCACACTTTGATATGTGAATTTTTTTTTTCACATTCATGTCAATTTCCTCTACTTTCCGTTGATTTCCATTAGGTTTCATTTTTTTTTAAAAGCAAAAAAATGAATTGATGTGGGTTAGATCTAGGACTCACTAATCTCCAACAAATAGAGAATGAGTTTGTATAAATTCATGTCATTTACTTATTGTTGTTGAGTTAACAAATATAACTTAGCATGCAAAGAAGATGATTTTAGTTCAAATTTGTATGTTATCCAGTGAAAGTAGATGATTTTAGTGAGCCTAAAGAATTGTAAGCCAAGTACAGATTACTATAAAAGTGGCTTCACCATAACGACTCAAATTAAATGGGTTTTTCCTAATAAATGCTACAAGAATTGGGTTTATATCTAATTTTCTAAGAATTAAAATTCCTTTTTTTCCTTTGTAAGTAATTACAACAAAAAAAACAGTTGCTTTCAGTAGATAATTTCAAGATGGGTATTGGGTAATCAACCAAAATAAATTAATTGATAATTTCAAGATTTGTTGGGTAGTCAATCCTAATTCTGAAGGACAGGGTTTGGAGAAGGAATTTACAAATATGGTATGATTCTTTTTCCGATAAGACAAAGGAATTACAAATATTTTTTTCTTTTTCAAACCTTTATTGTGTTTTTATAAGGGTATTCCAAATTCCAATAATTATTAGCAAAAGGCTACTTGCTTTTTCATCATATCTCAAATTATTTCTAGTTTAATGTGTAAATTGTGTTAGCAACTCCAATTTTTGAGTTAAAATGAATATCAACAAACAAAGTTAAAACGTTTTTGAAAAAAAAAATAGAGAGGGTAAAAACTGCTGGATGAGATTAAATAATAGAACACATATATTGCAGACTAAGCCAAAAAAAAAAGGACTCGTAGTTTGCGATACCAACTTACATCTCTCCATTGTAGGCGTTAGGATTGGCCACAACCCTATGGTGGACAGGCTGCTGCCCCTGCACCCAGTCGAACCAAAATTGTTTGGCGGACTTCTTAAAAATCTGAGCGTAACATGCATCATACTGATATTTCTTCTCTTTTTCAACACATCCCACTTCATTCTTCAGCTTCTCCATTTCCAGTAAAGCGTCCTTGTGCTCAAAGCTGAGGGCATTGATTTTGTTGGAAAGATGGGAAATCTCATCATTCGCTTTTGCCGATGCAATCTCACTTGCCTTAAGTCGTTGTCCTAAGTGTTTGTAGGACTTGATCAAGTTGTCTAACTTGTCTTTACGCCTTTGAGCCTTGGATAGCTCAACCAAGTGAAGCTCAGCCATCTAAAAGACATTTGCATAAGTTAGTTAAGCTAAACAAAGCTGAACTAAGAGAAGGAGAAACGTGAAGATAAACATACCGACATTAAGTGGTGAGCCTGTTGAAGTGCAATGTCTCTATCATCCATCTCCGTTAGCTCCTTAATATCACAAGGATGAAGAAGACCGCCTAAAACAACATCACATGCCTCGGGATCATGCAACAGCCATTCACTCGCCATAAGACGCTTCCCATTTGGCCTTTAAAATTTGGACCTTCATATTTCACCGTTAACAAAAGTTATGGGCTCATTGTCGGGGTTGATATCCCCAATGGTCATAAGCGAAGTGTGAGTGGTCAGTGAGTCGATCTGATTGGACGAGTCACGATGGGATCGGCCTAGAGATGAACCCGAAGCAGATACATTCGTAGGATTTGAACTGAACCCGAAATTTGGGGTAGACCTGGGCCTATTTGTTTGTTAAACAACGGATAGTCTTTGCCCTGGACCTGGTTGAGAGGCACACTTAGATGGGTTTGGTAATGGGCTCAACATATTAGATAGCTCAGATTTGTCTGAGGAGTAACCACCACTCTTTTCTTCCTCTTGAGCATGTCTCTTTGCATAACTTCTTTGAATATGATTAGGGATGGCAAAAATCCCCGCGGGGACGGGTACCCGTTGGGTCCCCGACCCTAACAGGGGGAGATTTCGGGGCCAAATGGGTATCGAATACGGGGATCCCCGAACTTGAAAAATCCCCGACGGATATGGGGAGGGGATGGTATTGGCGTCCCCGTCCCCGAACCCGACCCGAAAATATATATGTTTATATTTAAATAAATATATATATAATTATAATATTTATGTTTAACCCTAAGTTAACCTCTCTCTCCTAATTCTTCCTAATCTTCTTTGGATTTTCATATTGATATGATTTTGAATAGTTGAGTTGAACTTTATAGTTAATTTGAATGTGCTAAATGATAATTTAATATGAAACTTAATGTTAAAATGTATGATAAATTTTTTTTTTTATGCAAAAAAAATCAGGTATTCAGGGCGGGTATGGGGGATAGTCCCCCGACAGGGACGGGGACGGAGATTCCCCGAAACCTATTAAACGGGGATTGGTTAGGGGATGGGGGCGGGGATGGAGAGCGGGGACGGGGATGGTATTGTCATACCCGGTCCCTACCCGGCCCGTTGCCATCCCTAAATATGATGTGATGAATCTTCTTCAAACTGGAGGACTAGATTGAAGTTGAGTATGTGACCCACTAAGTCTATTTCATGTAGTCCCTCACTAAGATTGACCCTGAGATAAGGAGCGTAGATGATGCTATCTCGATTATGATAGATCTGATGAAGTGTGTTTGGTTCTAGAAAATACTGAACATCCCAATCCCGACCCACCAAGTGGCAGTTCCGCCACTAAATCTGCTCATGAGCAAGGATAATCTCGGAAGAGTTAGGTTGTGCACTGCAAAACAAGGGAATCACTTAATAAGCTTCCTTTGCAAAATCATATGACAATCAATATCAGTAGGGTAGTCATAATCAGGAATACCAGGTTCAGGCCCGAATGATGAAGGAATAAAAATACAACACATCTAAGGGGCCACCCAATTCCCGGTAATCATCAAGGGTCGGGTCTTCCAATCTTTCGCAGAGGACAGTTTGTAGCCAAAGAACTTACAGGTAGGCCGAGGGGTTTGGTAGAAATACTCAGTCTCATATCTGACCGTGACAACATAATAGTGGTAAAAGAAATCTACGAAGCCTAGTGACACCCCCCATTTGAGGCCAACTGCCAGCATACCACTGATCAATAAGTATGAGTTTGGATTTAACTACATAGGGTGGAGGTTCAAAGAATTCAACACAAGGTGAAATAAGGGGTGAAGCGGAAACCTAATGAACTCTAGGTGAGATGGTGAGAGCACTAAGGCTTCCTCTGGGAGTCTTCCAACACTTGCTATATGGAAGGTGGGCCTCACCTTTTGATTGAGCTTGGATTATATATACATAATAATCATTGACTGGGTCTTGGGTTAGTACGACGTAACTGAATCTAACCCAGACCTGTCTCGGCGAATATATGTCACGATAGATCTTTCCTGTTTGTTAAGATTTCGACAGCAAACCACTTGTTAAAATATACCTCAAGGCGCACTAAACTAAGTAGGGTTAGGTCCGGTTATGTCGTAGTAACCGTATATTGAGATCGAAGTATCCAATTTTAATCGAGTCATAAGTGCCTTATAACACTATGGTAAGGGTTCAAGGCTTGAGAAAGGTTTGAGACTTGGATTTAGGGTTGAGAGGCTCAAATCCATTTTTGGAATACTAAAATAATTTTAATAATTGAACTTATTTTTAAAATATATTCAGAAATTAAAAATAATTTTAAAGTGCACACAATTATTTAAGTAATTTATTAAATTAATTAAAATACTTAAACACTAATTATTCATTAAAACATAAATAATAATTAATATAATTAAATAAGGGTAAGGTATTACTTAAGTGTAAATATTAACCTAAACAAACTAATTTTGTATATAAAAAAAAAGTTCACAAAATAATTTAAAATAATTAATTACTATTTATTATGTAATTTATGAAATTAGTAAAATATTTAAATACAAATTATTCTTTAAAGAAATAATAATTAAAACATAATTACTAATTAAAGTAATTTAAAAAGGCTATAAGTAAAAACCATTTTGTAGTATAGCCGACCGGCTATACTATTAAAATATTGGTATATATACTTTTTAAATATTAATTTATTTTAAAAGTATAGCCGGACGGCTATATAGTTAAAATATTCGAATATATTTAACAAGTATGGCCGCCTGGCCATACTCGTTAAATATTAATATAATTTAAAAGTATAACCGTGCGGCTATACTGTTGAAATATTCGAATATATTTAAAATGTATAGCCGCGCGGCTATACGGTTAAAATATTCCAATGTATTTAACGCATATAGCCAGCGGCTATACGCTTTAAATATTTATATATCATAAAAGGACGAATATGAACCAAATTTATATGCGGATCATTAACCACTTCTTGCCAATGACAATTTTGCCATGACAATTTTTCTGTAGTGTAGGTTGTTTTTGGAGCCTAGGCCCCCTTTTGCCACCATGTCAAAAGGAAATAGATGGAAGTGCTCTAAGTGGGAGTCTTCCCACAAGTGCTATATGGAAGATGGGCCTCACCTTTTGATTGGGCTTGGATTATATGACACCCTCACTGTAAAATTTCGCCACAGATTAATATTTAATAATCATAGATAAGGTCTTGAGTTAGTACTACGTAATTGGACCTAACCTAGACATCTCATAATTTTGTCGCGATAGACCTACTCCGGCGAAATTTTTGTATCCCGACGAACTTTGACCCATATTACTAAGGCCAAACACTAAATACTCCAATGTTAACATGTGAATTCATCAACTTGCACAGGATATAGAGAGAAAAAAAGCAACGAAGAAGTAAGCAAAACCAAATTCAGCAGCCAAAGCATGAATCCATCAGTGAGGTGAAACCATATCCGTAGATGGGACATGAGCTGGGTATCAAACTTAACAAATACTTTAAATAGGAGAATGAGAAGGCAAAATTTCTTGAATATCTAGACATTCAAGAAAGGCGCTGCTGCCATCTATTGACCAAAAATTACTACAACTACAAGATTAGTCTCGTAGGCTAGAGAAAATCACAACTTATAAACACAGCACAACTGTCAACTATTACAATAGAATGCCATTCCAATTGCTAAGTGATGGAAATAAATACTAGACGGAGTCCTTCACAGAGAGTAGTTAAAGAATGCATTCTGAAGAGAAACCAAACTAAAACAGACTCTTAGACTCTGACTAGAATCTTCCCTGGGGATCATTAAATCCTTTATCTTGCATCACTAAGTCACATATGCTAAGAAAATGGGACTAATAAAACTGGAGTTCATGTACAAATATGTGAAGTGTTTGTTTATGTACAGGAATGAGGAACAAGCAGTACACTCATACAAATTTCCAAAAACTAGTATGAAATGAGCAATTAAGGTATGGTTATACGATGAAGCTCAGAAACTTCAATAAACATAGGGGTAAATATATAGTGATCAGATGCAGACAGGAGATGATATCATTCATCTGAATGGATTTACAAGAAGCAATAGAATTATTAGCAGCGCAGGTTTCACCTTCTATAGTTCAGACACTGTTATTGTTTACAAACATAAACGTGAGATCAAATTTGAACAAACTGATGCAACATAAACATATACTGTATCACACTTCTCAGTTATTAAAACATTTGAGCAATTGCTTTCTGCAAAGTTCAAGTTTACAAGCATGCATTGTAAAAACTAAACAGTAGAAATAAAGATAGCCAACCAAAACTGAAAACAGAAAATGCACCATAACAGAGCGGACTCCAATCTATTGAGAGGCAGAATAAACCGGACATATTTCTTGTTTGAAATGAACTAATCTCCATATCATATTATAATACAAGCCAGCTATCAAAAGGACAGCCAAATTTTTTTAAAATAAAATAAAATCTGACCAAAGTTCCTTTGGTTCCACTTGTAAAAATTTCATTTGCGGAACCAAATAAGGTTAGAGCTTCTGGTTTAGCCTAATGGCAGGACTAAGGAAGGATCCCTCTGAATCAAGCCAAACAGAGGATTCTATGGTTTCGTCCAAAAATTGTAATAAACAGGACACTTCAGAATTTTTTTGTACTGTAATAATAACATCCTCAATGCCTCATATTGGCTATCAAGATATAATTCTACAAGGCTTATAGCACCAAAATGGGCTACAAGAACATCAACATATATAGAACTGCAACCGCAACAACTACTTTTCTGATCATAAATGGGAAAAGTCTAAGTTGATAGACAACATTATTGTTTTCTGAGAGTTCATATGCATATGAATTCTTAGAAAATAGAATGAAGAATCCCACTCGTATTCTAGGTCTCAAATTGTTCATTCATGAACCTGAAGACAAATTAATAACAGAAAACAAAATATTTAGTACCCCAGAATCAAATAACAAACCAACAAATGCAAGCAGACAAATTGTAAGGGAGACAACAGGAGACATCATAGAATCTTACAAGTAAGCAGTCAAATTGCTACAAAAGAATATCAAATAACAGAGAATTAAAAAGCCAAGCATGAATAGTAAGACATAAATTTAAAATCTAATAAGATTATTTGGAAGCACAAAGCCCAAATTTTTATATATTCAATAAATTCAACTACAAAGGCAAAATCCTCATTGAAAAGTGCCCATTCGTCAGTTTAAGCAAAAGCATACATAAAATTCCTTACACCCAATTACTAAAGCTAATACCTCCGTAACATGTAGAACAAAAACCTAAACAGTAACCCGAACCATAAGATGTAGATTCGACAAATAGGCACCGAACCATAACCCACTAGAGATAATACCAAAAACCCATATTGGAATTTGAAGGATCCAAACCGATCAGATCAGACGGGGCTGAGAAGCTGAGAAAGCTGTGGCTTAGGCTCCGAGTTCATGCCGATGACGATGATCAGGGGAATGAAGCCGTAGTGGGTGACGACCTTGGCCTTCTTCATGGCCCACGTGCTCCACTCCTTCACGGACTGGGCCACCGAACGCTCATCAGAACCTTTGGAGCCCTTATTCGTCGTTTTGCCCTTGCTCTTCAGAGTAACCTTCGACGCCATTGAAATTTTCGTCTGCAGTCTGTGTGTGCTCGCCTCTCTCAAACCCTAATTATAAGGTTTTTGTTCCTCGGAGGTTGGGGCTATGAAGTGTCGTAGATGTGACGCGTCGGGTGCTTATTATATAACGTCCATCATAGCCGTCGGTTGTTTCTTGTCCTCCACAAACTTCTAATTTTTATCCTCTAAATAAATATATAAATTTTGTAATAGGTTTTTTACAAAGAAAAAAGAAAAAAGAAAAACGTAACTTATCACGTTTTTGTTGTCATTTAAAAGCTTGAGAAAGACGATGCTTAAATTTGGCATCACTATAATTTGACGGACGTACAAATCAATGGTGTAAAAGCATCTGTTATGTGCTTCTTTAGGAAGCACTTGGATTTCTTATGAAAATTTCTTCATCTTCATAATAAAAATGCTTTTGTGGGAAGTAGCTAATTGACCAAACTCACCAATCTGACCAATTGACCTAACCCATGTATGCCACAAGTAGCTAATTAAGCATTATGTTATACCATAATCTAAGAAATCTCCTTCCGTTTCGTTTAATTTCTTCACTTAATTTAGCTCAAACTAAATCAAATTGCAAACCCAAATCATAAACAATGGACCCTATGCCGAGGCCCAAGTCGCGTAATTTCAAATGAATATTTTTTTTTGTGTTTTACTTTTTAGCCGAAATTTTTTCTTTATATGTTTTTGTAATAGAAAAGGAAAAGTGATGTAATTTTTTTATATTATGTTTTTCAGCCAAATTCACTGAAAACTTTGAGGGAAGTTGGTAGTTACTAAAGATAGTACAAATAGAAGCTCATGTTATGTTATTGGTACAAATAAAAAAAATATTATTTTAGTAAATTACTTTCAGGAAAAAAGAAAAGAAAAAAAAGGCTGAGGTGTAGGAATTGGGTTATCGACGCAGCCAAACGGTGGATAGACGGACATACGCATGGCTGAGCATTTCAATTGAAAGGAAAGCTAAATTAGAAGAAAGAGACTGAGAAAGAGAGAGAGGGAGAGGGGCCAGTCGAAAGCAGAGAAGCAAAAATGGGGGGAGGAATGGAAGCAAACAAGAACAAGTTCATAGAGGAGTGGGGCTCAGCCAGAGAAAATCTCGAGCACAACTTCCGCTGGACTCGCCGCAACTTTGCCCTTGTTGGCATTTTCGGCATCGCCATCCCTATCTTGGTCTACAAGGGCATCGTCAGAGATTTCGTAACTTTTTCTCTCTCATTTGTTTTCGTTTTGGAAATTAATCTGTGGATCCGTTTGAAATTGCCCAATCGATCGTAATATGCTTCAACATCTTTCTCTTAATTCGATGTCTGGTTATCGAATTTGGTTTGGTTCCTCAACAGCTAGCCTCAGCTCTTTTTTTGTTTTAGTGATTGTTTGACTTTTAGGAAATCAATTTTCTCAAATTATGATTTTTAAACATTTGGGTTTGGACCCAAACTATATTTTGGGAAATAAAAGGCATTTCTTGTTTGGGGTTGTAGAAAGTGTAGAATCATCATTTGTGAAGCGTTTGTGCTAAAATGTTTTGGCACTTTTTGAGGTTTTACCACTATGTCGTAACATTTGGCTTCAATTTTTGGTAGGGCTTTGTAGGAGGAATTAAATGTGTACTGAAAAGCCTTATTGCCTAGTGAAATCATAAGGAAACATAATTGAGTCCCATGCTCACTCACTCAGATTTGAAAGCTGCAATGTTCTGAGTTTCTAGAGCATTTCTTTGGGTTTTCAATTCTCCTGTACATTCTGTTGGAGGAATGCCTCTAATATTTTTCTTCCGCTGGAGTCTTTGCAAGTAATTAAGTAGATTGTCGAAAAGGTCTCTCTACGGGAGTAAATATTTCGGTAGGAACTGGGCTTTAAGGCCTTAATCAAATGTCATGTTAAAATCATCTTTTTTTCTTTTAGTTAGAGGGGTGGGGTGGAAGTAACTAAACCCTAATCCTCTTTATATTAAAGGGTATGGTTGCTACTACTTGCTAGTATCAGCTCTTGTGAAGGAGTTGCCCTTTCGCCATGTTGGTGTCATAAAATACTTTTTTTTTGGTTCTAATTTGTTCATTGGTAACGAGTTAGAAAATTCCTGTTATCAGTTTTTTGTTGCAAAGTCATGTCCTTTGTCCAAATTCTTTATCTCCCCTGGCCTAGTGGTATCTATTCTCATTGCATACATTGTTCCATTGTCTATTCATTGTTGGAGACTTCTGATTTTCCATGTTTACAAATTCAATTGTACTTATGACAAAGATGAATAGATGGAAGGGTAAAGGTTCAAAGTAGTCTGTTGAATTCAAATACTAAAAATTAATAGTATAAGATAAGATTAATCTTAAATCCTAGGCACTAGTCTGTGAAATAAAAGGCATTTCTTGTTTATACTTTCGTCTAGAAATAGTGTAGAATCATCATTTGTGAAGCATTTGTGCTAAATTCTTTTGGCACTTTTTAGGGCTTTTATCAAATTCCATGCTGTCATAAAATTTGGCTTCAATTTTTGATAGGGGTTTGAAGTAGGAGTTAAATGTATACTGAAAAGCCTAATTGCCTAGTAAAATTAGAAGGAAATATGATTGAGTTCCGTGCTGACTCAGTGAGATTGGAAGGCTGCAGTGTCGGAGTTTCTAGAGCATTCATTTGGGTTTTTAAATCTCTTGTGCATCTGTTGGTAGAATGCCTCTAATGTTTTTCTTCCACTGGAGTCTTTGTAAGTAATCAACATAGATAATCGAAAAGGGTTCTCTTTGGGAGTACATATTCTCGTAGGAACAGGGGTTTAAGGCCTTAACCAAATGTCATGATAAAATATTCTTCTTCTTCTTCTTCTTTTTTTTTTTTTTTTTCCTTTTAAAAGGGGTGGGGGGAAGTAAATTCCTTTGAGCTGATCTTTGTTAGTTTCATGGTTTTTCTGTTTCTTGTCAGTTGCCATCTTATATTAAAAGGTTTGGTTGCTACTACTTATTAGTATCGGCTCTTGTGAAGCAGTTGTCCCTTTGAAACACTGGTGTGTTGAGATGCGTTTCTTTTTTCCTTTTTTGTTCTGGTTTGTTAATTGGTAATGTGTTGCCAAATTACTGATATCTGTTCTGTTGCAAAGTCATGTCCTGCGTCCAACTTCTTTATCTCCCTCAGCCTAGTGATATCTATTCTCATTGCGTATTTTGTTCCACTGTCTATTCATTGTTGCTGCCTTCTGATTTTCCATATTTACAAATTCAGTTGTACTTATGACAAAGATGAATAGATGGAAGGGTAAAGTTTCAAAGCAGTCTGATACATTCAAATACTAAAAATTAATCTTAAATCCTAGGCACTAATCTGTGTAACTATCCCTGGTTTTTGCCTGGATTTTATTGTTGATTAGTCAGTAATTCATATGCATCTCTGCCTTTTTAGTTCTCCTTAAATTTTCTGACTACGGACTATTGTTTTGCGCTTTTTCTTCTTTCTTTTTCCTTGTCATGTGATTTGGATGCTGACGTTGGAGTGTGTGTACACACTCACCACTCAAACAATTTAGCCATTCCAGTCTTGCAATTAATTGATTGGGATTCTAACAGTTTGTTTTCTATGGTGACAGCACATGCAAGATGAGGATGCAGGCAGACCATACAGGAAGTTTCTATGACTTATCCAAGAATGTTTGACAATAAATGTGGGGCTAATGATAGAACGTTCCCTATGGGACCACAAATTTCCCTTTCCTGGTAGAGGGGAAGTATTTCCTTTTCTTTGTTGATCTATGGAACGTAATACTACCCGAATTTGCCTTCTTGTTGAATTGTATTTGTCTGTTACGAATACTGCATGGTCAATGGTAAACTTCTGTCTTTTTAAATACTTTATCCAGTTTGGTTTATCTGAATTCCTGGATCCTTATTTATGCATGACCTTTCTCAGTCTCCTTGTTCCCTTCTGCTCAAATAACAATCAAATTTGAACCCAAAAACCAACGGCTGCTGGCAATACAACTCTACCAAGCAAGTAATGGGTACTCTTAAACCGTCAGGATCGATACTGACCATTCAAAGTAATCTTCCTCCGATTCCAACACATCCAGTTCTGCTGTTTTCTAGAGGTTGTGTTTATACGGAGATGGCCTCCAGACTGCCCAAAATAGGAGATATCGTAAGGGTTGACAAAAACTGAGGCATGGCCATTAATTGGGTTGAAGCACTCTTTCTCTACATTGAAGTATAGGTTGGTCTGCTCCTCGCTGTACCAGTGAAATGAACACCTGCAAAACACAAAGGCCTGGAAATTTCTTGTTTTGGGTGGATGACAAGGTATTGGAGATGGGTTCCCAAGTGTTGGTCTGGGAACAAGACTTTGGTACACAGAAGAACATGGAAGCAGCTCACCAAAGGTACCAAAGAAAGAGAGCAAATGATTACTTTAATAAAAGAAAAGAAAACATTAAAAAAGGATCTTTCATAGCAGCACACAATAAATTTGAAAACAAAAAGTTAGCTATTCATCATGTAAGTTTTGGGTGGATGACAAGGTATTGGAGATGGGTTCCTGAGTGTTGGTCTGGGAACAAAAAGCAGCTCACCAAAGGTTCCAAAGAAAGAGAGCAAATGATTACTTTAATAAAAGAAAAGAAAACATTAAAAAAGGAACTTTCATAGCAGCACACAATAAATTTGACAACAAAAGGTTACCTTTGCAGCATGTAGGGTTTTTCCTTTTTCGGTGACCCTCAAACTTTCAAATCACTCAATGTCACCCTCAAGCTTTTTGTGTATCTGTTGTTGGAAAAATTTAGGGCTCGTTTGGTATGAAGGACTGTCTTGGCATGGACTATGATAAGGGACTGTCTTGGATTAGCTTGACCTGGCCTAAGCTAGATAACCATTGTCTTGTGTTTGGTGCATGCTTGGACTAGGACCAAATTTTTTGATTTTTTTGATTTTTAAAAACATGTTAAAGTGAATTTATTATTATTATTTTTGACTTTTCTTCTCTCTCTGCATCTCATTCTTTTCTTCTTCCTCCCGCGGCTTGCTTCTTCTTCTCCATCCTCTCTCCTTTGCCTTTTCTTCTCAATATATTTTTCTCTTTGGTTTTTTTTTTTTTTCCGAAAATTTTCTCATTGCTTTTTATTTCGAATTTTTTTTCCTGTTGCTTCTTCTCAATCTACTCCATCTTCTACTTCTCCCTCTATTTGTGCAGTTGTCGTCGTCTCACAGTCTCCATTGTTGCACAGTCACTATCGTCCACAACCCATAGTTCAAGCTTTGAAGTTGTCGTCTCTAATCGGTGCTCCCCGAAACTGACTGTGATGCTAGATTGGGGTTACTGTGTGTGGCTGTGATGGAGGGGGTTTGGATCAATTGCAGGTGCTTGGGTGGTCGGTGATTGTGGATGGCGCTTGGGTGGTCGATGGTTGTGGCTGTGGCTTGGTTGTTGCAGGCGCTTAGGTTGGGACTAGCTTGTCCCCCCTTTCCACGTGGGTCTCACTAAGAACAGCTAAGGAGGTGTTTTTGGTGGGGCCAGTATTAACAATCCCACTTAAAACTAGAACTTAAGTGAAAACAAACATGGGATAAAAATTTGTCTAGTCTAATCCAAGCTTAGAAGGTGTAACAAACAAGCCCTTAGTGAATTGTGGTTTTCTAAAGTTTTCTAAAAGAGTTTAGGGGTGTATCCCATCCATACGTATAAAGACTCTTTTTTTAAGTGAGTGACTTTCATAGAGTTGACAAATTCTTAAATACTTTTACAGAGTTAATAAAAGTCACTAGTAAATTGGCAAGACTTTTGCTATTAACAATTAGGGGTTAAATGTGATTTTGCCCCCTCAACTAAACCATAATTGTCAATTTGCACCCTCGATTATTTTTTTGGGTAAATAGATACAAATTTGATAAAAATAGCCAATTAGGTGCCTATCGTCAGATTTCATTCATTTCCCGGTTACTTTTGGCAGCAACCCATTTATGAAGGGCAAAAGCGCCACTTCACCATTCCCTCTTTATACTCCCCACAATTAGACCTAAAGCCCTAATTTTGTAACGTAGACTAGTGGTGGTGCTGAGATGAGGCTCAAGTCATCGACCACAAGTGAACGTGGAGGAGCTGTGTTGGGGAGATACTGTAAATGTTGAAAAAATGAGTTAATAAGGACGTCTTGGACATATTTAAACCATGGAAGAAGGTTATATGTTTGTGGCACACAAAGGGTGAGTTTTATGATGCTTTTGGTTATTTTGATTTTTTTTATTTATCCGATTCCATGAATGATACAAAGAGGTTGACGGTGTGATTTGTGGGAGTGGGCAAACCCATAAATGTGCAATCGTTCCAAGCAGATCATTCCTAATTTGTTAAGGTGTATTAGAACTATGGAGGAGGAACTTGAGTTGCAGAGAGCTAAAGTAAAGAAGATGAGGTTTTGGTTTGAAACAATTACAGGGATGATAATTTTGGGGCTTTCTATGTTATCAAAACCAAATTACAGGGATAAGAAACAGCTGAAATTGGAATTAATGTGATGAAAGGGTTTGAAGGCATGTATTTTGTGCTTTTGGGTTTTGGGTAATATGTGTTAGTGGTGCTTTTGGGTTTTTGTATTTGTTTTACCAAGAATGCATCTAAATTTTTGGAGGACATTTCAAAGCACCAAGCCATGAGGATTGAAATGGATATGAAACAACAAGAGCATGATAGGGCAATTCAACTAGAATATGCAAAAGAAAGGGAGTATATACGCAAAGAAAAGGAGTATGTACTCCAAGAAAACATTGAAAAAAAGGATCGGGAAACCATGGCCATGAATACAAGCCATAGGTCCCTTGAATCAAAACAATTTTGGAAGCTAGAACGAAGGGATATTATGAGACAAAAGCTTTTTTGTGACGATGGACCTAGCAACACGGATTGGTTAAATGATCAAAACCATTAAGTTAGTTTGCTTGCCTTTCATTTCATTGTATTTTTTGTTGTTTAATAAATTAGTGGTAATTCATGTATTTTGTTTTCTTAGTTGTATTGATTTTCTTTTAGTGAATAAAGAAAATATTCAACAAAATTCCTTTTTATTCAAAACATTCCATACATAAAAAACAAACCACAACCAAAGCATACAAAATAAAAAACCACAACCAAAGCATAACTAAAAATACAACATCAACATAATAAATTAAAAAAACGTCTTCACTTCACTTCATTCACCTTCATTGCCTTTCACCCCCCATAAGTGCTCCATCAAGTCAACTTGACGTTGTTCATGAATATACGACGATTGCATCTCCTCGTAGTGATCAATCATACGGGGCATGAAACTACCATCTCGAACCAACGGTTCATGTTGCACTGGTTCTCCATTTGGCCCCATGGGTTTTTCATAAATTCGTGTCAAGGCAGTGTTCATGGGATCTGGTTCATACACTTCATCAGCTAGATAATCATACTATCCTCCACAATCATGTTGTGGAGGATGATACAAGTCATCATTATGCTCCTAAGCACCTCTTCGTCAAATAGGCGCGCCGCGCCCCTAATAATAGCCCACCGCGCTTGGAGGATACCAAAGCATCTCTCCACATTTTGCTTATGGGATCGGGGATGTGGAATTGATTTGACAAATGTGGTCCACCTTGGGTAGATGCCATCAGCTAGATAATACCCATTTTGGTAGACGGTATGGTTGATTTCATAGGTGACATTTGGGGCTTCACCACTCAATACATCATTAAACACCGGGGATTGACCCAGGACGTTCAAATCGTTTTGAGATTTGGCAACTTCGAAGAAGGCATGCCAAACCCATGTATCGAATCCAGCAACTGCTTCAAGGATGATTGATTTCTGCCCTTTCCTATTTCCGTAATCTCCTTGCCAAGCAGTTGGACAATTTTTCCATTGCCAGTGCATGCAGTCAATGCTGCCAATCATTCCAGGAAATCCTCGAATCTCAGCTTTTGGTAGAAGCCGTTGCAGGTCCCTGGGCGTAGGTTTGCGCAGGTAGTCCCTGGTGTACAGAGTTTCCACTACATCACAGAATTGCACCAAGGTCTCCAAAATAGTGAACTTCCCCATACGGACAACCTCATCCACCTGATCAGCAGATGACCCATACGCTAACATTCGTATCACTGCTGTGAACTTTTGCTCGGGAAGAAGTCCCAAATTTCCAGCAGCATTTTTCTTTTGAACAAAGTATTCATCATAATTGCAAATATCATGCATGATTTTATTGAACAAATGGGGTTGCATTCTATATCTTGCTCGAAAATGAACATTAGAGTACAGAGATTGTGGGATAAAATAATCTTCTAGAAGATTCTTACCCCGAGAATGTCTATGTCTGTCCACATTCGGGCGACGCCCTTCACGTGAACCACGGCGGCTCCGGTTTTCTTCCTCAAGCAAAGCCACTGCTATGCCAAGTTGCTCATCTAGTTCTCTCTGCACCCTCTTGCTTGCAGCTCTTCTACGCATTCTTTCTCTAGTTTCTCGCTCTTGTCTCTCCAAAACCTCTTCCATGTCTGCCATTGAGAATGGAGATTGAAATCTAAAATATGAGAAATGGAAATGTAGAGAAGATATGGAAATATGAGAAATGGAAATGTAGAGAAGATATGGTGTAGGAGGTATGAGCTGAGCCTCAGGTTTTATAGAATAATTTAGGCAGATAGAGATGACACGTGGCGCAATTTTAGAGGGTGAAAATCTTATCTGAAATTTGAAATTCATTTGAAATTTGAAATTTGACATTTATCTGAAATTTGAATTTTGAAATGTATCTGAAATTTGAAATTTGAAATTTATTTGAAATGTGAAACCGAAAATCTTATCTGATATGAATAGTATTGACACGTAGGAACCCAAAAATCTTTCCCGAAAATATTATCCAAAATAATTGTTTAAGTAAAAAAAGTTGTGAAAAAAACAAAAAAAATAAATAGTAGTTGCCATGGCAAGGGTTTGACTGCTGGAAAAACACATAGCTTAATATGGCAAGGGCAGCCACTATTTATGTGAATAGTGTCAGCCCTAGCCCCCCCCCCTTGCCATGGCAAGGGTTTGACTGCTGGAAATGCTCTTAGCCTTGCCTTAGCCTTTATGGGTGGACATGCTCTAAGGGCAGTTCCAGCAGTCAAACCCTTGCCATGGCAGGGGGGGGGGGGCTAGGGCTGACACTATTCACCTCAATAGTGTCTGCCCTTGCAAATAGTAAGTTGCCCGGGCAAAGGGCAAGTACTATTCAATTTTTTGTTTTTTTCACAAATTTGTTTACCTAAACAATTAATTTGGACAATATTTTCGGATAAAATATTCGGAGAAGATTTTCAGATAAGATTTTCAGTTTCAAATTTTAGATAAATTTTTGTTTCAAATTTCGGATAAATTTCATATAAATTTCATCTGAATTTCAAATTTCAGATAAATTTCATTTCAATTTCAACTTTTCATTTTAATTTCAAATTTAAGATAAATTTCATCTGAATTTCAAATTTCGGATAAGATTTTCAACCTATAAAATTGCGCCACGTGTCATATGAATTTCAAATTTCAGATAAATTTCATTTGAATTTCACCTTTTCATTTGAATTTTACATTTCCGAAAAATTTCATTTGAATTTCAAATTTCGGATAAGATTTTCACCCTATAAAATTGCGCCACGTGTCATGTCTCTCGACCTAAATTTTTCTATAAAACTAAGGCTTAGCTCCACAAACCTCTCACACTACATCTTCTCAAAAATTTCATTTCTCATATTTTAGATTTCAGATTTCAGATTCCATATTCCATTCTCAATGTCAGACATGGAGGAGGTCTTAGAGAGGCAAGAGCAAGAAATAAGAGAAAGAAGGCGTAGACGAGCTGCAAGCAAAAGAGCCCAGAGAGATCTAGATCAGCAACTTGTCATGGCTGTGGCTTTGCTTGATGAAGAAAACCAGAGCAGTCGTGGTTCACATGAAGGCCGTGCAGCAAATGTTGACAGACATAGGCATTCTCGGAGTAAGAATCTTATGGAAGATTATTTTATCCCAACATCTCTGTACTCTGATGTTCATTTTCGAGGGCGATATAGAATGCAACAACATTTGTTCAATAAAGTCATGCATGATATTTGCAATTATGATGAATACTTTGTTCAAAATAGAAATTGTGCTGGTGTTTTGGGACTGCTTCCCAAACAAAAGTTCACAGCTGTTATACGAATGTTGGCGTATGGTGCATCTGCTGATCAGGTGGATGAGATTGCCCGGATGGGGAAGTCCACTGCTTTGGAGAGTTTGGTTAGATTTTGCGCTGCAGTCAAAAATCTGTACACCAGGGACTACCTGCGCAGACCTACGCCCAGGGACTTGCAACGACTTCTACAGAAAGCCGAACGGAGAGGATTTCCAGGAATGATTGGTAGCATCGACTGCATGCACTGGCAATGGAAGAATTGCCCAACCGCTTGGCAGGGAGATTACGGAAATCGGAAAGGCCAAAAAAGTATCATCCTTGAAGCTGTTGCAGGATTCGATACATGGGTTTGGCACGCCTTCTTCGGAGTTGCTAAATCACAAAATGACTTGAACGTCCTAGGTCAATCCCCGGTGTTCAACGATGTTTTGAGAGGAGAAGCCCCTAAAGTCACATATGAAATCAATAATACCGTCTACCAAACTGGGTATTATCTAGCTGACGGCATCTATCCGAGGTGGACAACATTTGTGAAATCAATTCTGCATCCCCGAACCCAGAAGCAAAAATTATTTGCTACCCATCAAGAGAGTTACAGAAAAGATGTGGAGAGGTGCTTTGGTATCCTCCAAGCTCGGTGTGCGATCATTAGAGGTGCGGCACGTATGTTTGATGAGGAGGTGTTGAGGAGCATAATGATGACATGCATCATCCTCCATAACATAATTGTGGAGGGTGAGTATGATTACGAAGCTGAAGAGGTGTACGAAGAGGATCCCATGAACACGGCCTTGACAAGAATTTATGAAAAACCCATAGGCCCAAATGGAGAACCATTGGAGCATGAACCATTGGTTAGAGATGGTCGTTTCATGCACCATATGATTGATCGATATATGGAGATGCAATCGTCGTATATTCATGAACGCCGTCAAGTTGACTTAATGGAGCATTTATGGGCGGTGAAAGGCAATGACGGTGAATGAAGTGAAGTGAAGATGTTTTTTAAGATTTTAATGTTTATGTTTTATGTTTAGTGATGTTTGGTGTTTTTATGCTTTGGTTGTGGTTCGTTTGTTTTTATATTTTTAATGCTTTGGTTGTGGTTAGTTTTTTAAGTATGGAATGTTTTGAATAAAAAGGAATTTTATTTAATAGTTTCTTTGGTAACTCAAAGAAAACCAATATTACTAATAAAATAAAATACATGAATTACAAGTTGCTGGATTAAAACAAAACATTAAAATACAATGATATGAAAAGGCAAGCAAACTAACTTAAGGGTTTTCATCATTTCACCAATCCGTATTGCTAGGTCCATCATCACAAAAAAGTCTTCGTCTCATAATAGCCTTTCGTTCAAGCTTCTAAAATTGTTTTGTTTCAGGATACATATGGCTTGTATCCATGGCCATGGTTTCCCGATCCTTCTTGTCTTCGTTTTCTTTGCGTTGATACTCCCTTTCTTTAGCATATTCTAGTCGCATTGCCCTTTCTTCTTCTTGGGCTTTCCTGTCTAATTCAAGTCTCATGGCGTTTTGCCTTGCAATTACCTCCAAAATTTTAGAGGCATTACTGGTAGAATTATTTCCTCTCTTTGCCTTCGCCGCCTTCCTCCCAATAGGTCTCAGCTCCTTTTCAACGGGTGAGTCTTCACTCATAGGGGATTCCAGAGGCGAATCCGAAGCTTGTGAATTATAGAGTGGCGTCTCATTTAACACCACCGTTCGAGCCGTTGGAATAAGGCTAAATCTCTTACAATGCTTCACCATCTCCCAACATTGGGTATGGTTGAAAGTTTTTTTCCCTTGTCCAGTAGCACCAAATCACATTTGAGCTTGCACAATCTATATAAAAAAAAATTGAATATGCAAAGAACTTAAACAAAATATTGGTAATGCAAAAAAGATAAACATATGAATGAAAATCCAAGAAATATGAACAAAATATAGAGAATGCAACAACCATTTAAATAAATATTAGAAATACAAGAAATATTAACAAAATATAAAAATTGCAAGAAACATTTAAATAAATATAGAAATACAAGAAATATTAACAAAATATAAAAATTGCAAGAAACATTTAAATAAATATGGAAATACAAGAAATATTAACAAAATATACAAATTGCATGAAACATTTAAAATTAATAGGACATTAAAATTAATATAATGAAAATTACAATTAATTTACCTCATCGCCTAGATTTTCCCCGCTTCTTTGGTTATCCATCGCTTTAGTGAGGGCATCTCTCCATTTCCCCAACTCTTTGTTGAGAATTTTCCACCGACTAGACAATGCCATTTCTGTACGGGTGGAACTCGATCTTTCAACAAATTCGCGATGAATTTTTTTCCACATTTGACTGAATTTCATCTCATTACCCGATATGGGATCATGACTAATTTGGATCCAACACTCACACAACAAGACATTTTCCATGATGCTCCATGCCCCTCCGGTTTCTTGAGAAAAAGCCATAATATGATAGAGAAAAATTAAACTTGAAAGTGAAAAAAATATGGAGTAGAAAATGAAAAAAATATGGAGTAGAAAGTGAATAATAGTTGGAGGAGGAGAAAATGTATGAGGATTTGTTGTTAAAAATGAAGAGGATTGATTGGTATTTATAGAAAAAAATTCAGTAATTTTTGGGAATTTTTTCGGAATTTTTTTCATAATTGTTGGCCTTGAAAAATTCATGGGCGTTGGATTGGATGACAAAAGCAATCGGAAGGACCAGAAGCTGCCACGTGGCGTATGACCGTTGAATTGCGCTTGCTGACGTCACGCTGGCGTCAGCTATGACGTCAACATCGCCTTCGTGCTGCTTCTGCCATCGGGCCAGCCTAGGCTGGTGGACCCCACCAGTTGCTCGGGCTAGCTTTTGTTGCTGGAAATGGGTTTTGGCCTTTTACCCCCCCCAGCCCTTGCCCTAGGGGGCTGCTGGAACTGCCGTAAGAGCATCTCCAGTGCAGCCCACCAATCCGGGCAAAAGGCCCCCCAGGGCAAGGTTTGGCCCTCCAGCGCTGCAGCCTGCAGCCCAGTTTCGCATGGGTCCCACCAGCCCTGGCAAGCCCAAGGGCAGGTTTCACCTGGGCTTCAGCCCGAGTTTTGTGATGTCAGCGAGCAAAAAAAATTTTAAAAAATTAAAAAAAAATCCAAAAAAATTTTCAATTTTTTTTTTAAATACCAAAAAATTATAGATGCTTTCCCTATAAATACATAACAATTTTATTCACTTTCTAAATTGTTTATATTTTGTTGCATAATATTTTTTTCCTTTCTTGCCCTAGACTTAGCCCTCATGGGTGGAACCACAAATGGCAAGGCTGATACTATTCACATGAATAGTGGCAGCCCTTGCTTGCCCTTGCCCTAGACTTAGCCCTTATGGGTGGACATGCTCTAAGGGTGTAACCACAGAGTACTAAATTGTAATTAACCCTATACATACACTACAATGCGTGTCACGTTTTGGGTGAAGCTGCAATGACAAAGTCTATTGACTTCTTTACCCTTTCTTTTCCACCATGTTGTTGACTGTGTCCAGCAGTGGCTTGTCACGCGAATTGTTGGGGAGTTGGTGAGTCACAATTCACAAGTGTCAACCCAGCAAAAGGGGCTTCACGAAGTTTGGACTTGTCTGCAGACGCGAAATGGCATCGGAGGCGAGAACCAGAGCGAGAAGAAGAAGCTGCCAAGCCACAGATTTCGGTGCAACTGCAGTGGCCAGCTCAGTGGACCTCTTGTTAGAGATCCTGATGCGCCTTCCAGCAAAACCCCTCCTCAGATTCAAATGCGTGTCCAAACAATGGTACTCTATCATCTCTGATCCTCAGTTTATTATCAATTATGCCCAAAGAAACTTAAAACCTCTTTTGGGTTTGTTGTTGAGTGGTCGTAAAGAACAATTAGGTCCATACCCAGAATTTTCTTTCATTTCCATTGGAGGCTATGGCAAAACTGGGAGAGTCCCAAAATTTCTTACCATCCCCAAATTGGAAATTCAAGATTTCTGTAATGGGTTGATGTGCTATTCTAAGCCTCACATGGATGCCCCTCAGTTCACTTCTTATTATGTTTGTAATTCTGCTTCTGGGCAATCCAAAAGAATTAGAGTTCTTGAAAGTCCATCCAGCAAGAGATTGATGGCTGTGAATTTGGCTTTTGATCCTTCAAAGTCACCTTTTTACAATGTGATTTTTGTCAGTGAAACATCTGGGTCAGAATTGAACCATCTGATCAAAATTGATATTTACTCCTCTAAGACTCAGACTTGGAGACCCAGCACAAAGGGGCTGTTCATTGTGCCTCATGATGTGGACTTTGGCAATGGGGTTTACTGGAATGGCGCGATTTATTGGTACCATCGAAAGAAGAACTCTTTGGCATATTTTGATTTTGAGGCTGACTGCCTTGAAAGGTTGCAAATGCCATTAGTTTCTCAGGGATCGTACCCCATGAGTTTCGACTATTTTGGAGAGTCGGGCGGGCATTTGCATCTTGTTGGGACCTGCAGACCAGGCACTTCTCTGTTCACTGTGTTTGAGATGGAGAAAGATAGGTCTGGCTGGTTTGTGAAGTGTAATGGTGATTTGGGTGCTTTAGCAACTACATTCCCAAAGATGGTTACCCCTAGACTCTCTAGGCGTTATTTGTTTTCTCCAGTGAGCCTGTTTAGAGGAGAAAAAGAAGAAGAGCTGAGTATTGTGCTCACAATACCTGGGAGTGTGGTCCAATATAACGCCAAGGATAAGACATCAAAGAAGCTCTGTGATCTGCCAAAAGGTTTCATTTTCAATGACTTTATGGGGCAAGGCTTTAGGTTTAAATCGCATCAGTACATGGAGACCCTTGCTTCCATATGAAAAGTAGTGTTTTTGTGGTATCTCCTCGCCTCTTCTACCTTACCTTTGCAAGGATGATTTTGCTATCGTTTCTATTTTATACATACGACTGTGTTGTAAGTTGTACAATCAAAACTTTGGTAATGAACTTTGAATGGAGTACCTTGCTTTCTAAACTGAGGTTGACTAGGCTTGTTGCTTCTAATTTAAACCCTTCTATGATTGAGAAAATTCAAAATTACAGTTGTTTTCGGTGTTGCTACAGATATAAAACAGAGCTCTAATTTTATGCATGTGACCATGTTGAAAGTTGTATTATAAAACGTTTGGCAAAGAACATTTGATGGAGGAGTATAACTTAATTGCTTTCTAAGAAAGATGACTAGGTTTGTTGTATCTAAGTTGGAGGCTTAGTGCCTTCTCTGTTGGAGAAATTCACAAATTTAGTTCTTTCATGTCCTGCTTCTGTTATAAATTCTTTCTATAGCAGAAAGACAGGAAGGAATTGGGTTAACAATAAGTTCTTTCAATTCTGGCGATTTGATCCATGCACTTCTGATACTCATCGCAATTCAAGTATATGTCCAAATTTCCCTCCAATTCTGTGACAGTGTAAGCACATTTCCCCCATGTGGAGGGGTATTTCTGTCCACTCATGCCGTCTACCTTAGTGCTTAGCTGGATGTGTTCCTATGGCTCTGCAAAATTTCGATTCAAGGGTTTCACTCAATTTCTAGAGGGTGCAGAGTGAGGGAAGTAAAGATTGAGACAATTTTGATTCAGAGGTTGAAGAAGTGGCTCATCTTGTCATGTCAGATATATTATCCCTCGTTAGGAGCATGTGTTTACTCCATCACGAAATTTGATGTGTCCTTGAATTGCAATAGGTATCAAGCTACATGGATCAAATCACCAGAACTGAAACTACAGGGATCAACATGGAAATCCGTCAATTTACAAAGGATCAAAGGTGACTTTTAGCCTTTTTTCAGATGTTATTAGTAACAACTATATAATGACACTGATCGACAATAATATTCGGTGAATAAGTTGAATTCTTGCTAAAAATAGTCGTCAGTTGGCCGAGAACTTAAAACCGGACCATTTTTTCTTTTCAATACCAATGTTGTCTTTTTTTTCTTTTTTTTTGGGTCTTTAAGGTCTCCATTTTATTCTTATCTGTAACATGCGTCACGCCTTATGCTAATCATGATTAATATTCATATCCGCTTTTACCATAAATGATTAAATGCGTATATGTGTTTTACTATATATGATTAACCGTAATTCATAATTGTCATAAAGGATTAACCATGGTTAGCATAATAAGAAATGCTATAAGTAGTGGGAATAAATCACTAGTACTCCTCAACAATATTGACTGTGTTGAGTTGGTATTTTTTTCATGTAAATGGTGTCATTTTGAGTTTTGGTGAGTCTCAATAGTGTCAAGACAAGTAGAGGACTGACAAATCGGAACTTGGGCTTGTACGCAAAAATGGCACAGGATAGGAGAAGTCTAGAAAAGAGAAGAAGATGCGAAGCCAATGCAGCTGCATTGGTCGACTGTTTGGACATGCTGATAGAGATTCTACTGCGGCTTCCAGCAAAGCAGATTTTCAGAACAAAGGCAGTGTCAAAAGAATGGTACTCCATAATCTCTGATCCTATTTTTGTTGTAAATTATGCCAAAAGAAACTCAAAATCTCTATCGGGGTTCATCTTGAATGGTCGTAGAGCCCCATCCCCAGAATTTTTCTTTGTTTCTCTGAGAGGCAATACTAGCAGACCAGCTAGAGACCCAGAATTCATTAACATTCCCCAGATCAAAATTGAAAATATATGCAAGGGGTTGTTGTGTTATTCTCAACCTCACATGGATGACTCTGGGTTCACTTCTTATTATGTTTGTAATCCTACTTCTGGGCAAACCAAAAGAATTAGTGTTCTTGACCATTCTGACAACAGGAGAGTAATGTCCGTTGATTTGGCTTTTGATCCTTTGAAATCAGCTTTCTACAATCTGATTTTTGTTACTGAATTATCTCGGTCAGAATGCCAGCAACTGATCAAGATTGGCACCTACTCCTCCAAGACTCAGTCTTGGAGCTATGGGCTGCATAATTTGGCATATGAGGTAGGCTTTGGACATGGGGTTCATTGCAATGGTGCTATTTATTGGCGCCATGTGAGAAACAACTCTGTGTCTTACTTTGATTTAGAGGCAAATTGTATTCAAAACTTGGGAATTCCCCAAATGACATCAGAACCCTACTGGACGAACATTGGTTACCTTGGGGAGTCGGGCAGGCGCTTGCATCTTGTCAGGACCTGCAGACCGAGCAGCATCCGCTTCACCATCTTTGAAATGAAGGATAGGTCGGGGTGGTTGGTGAAGTGTCAAGGCGATTTCGGGAATTTGGTGGCTTGTTTTCCAAGGATGGGAAGGTTTGCCCATGGGCCTTTTCAGTTTAATTTGATGAACCTGTTTGAAGGTGAACGAGAAGAGGACTTGAACATTTTGCTCAAAATACCAGGTGGTGTGGTCCAGTATAATGCCAAGGACAAGACCTCAAGGAAGCTCCGGGGTCTGCCTAGAGGTTGCGTTTACAGTGAGTTTTCATTTTTTCATTGGACGTCTAAATCCTACCAATGCATTGAGACTCTTGCTTGCATATGAGAAGACCTGTGCTTTTATAAGGATGCTTTTATTTTTTGGTAATGTTTTTTATTTTACACAGTGATCACATGTTATGAGTTGTTCAATCGAATAGTTTTGCAGAGAAAGATGGAGGTGTAGAACTTAGCTTTGTAACTGAGACTTGACTGGGTTGCAATTGCTTCTGATTTAGAGCCTTGTATGATTGGCAAAATTTACAAATTACAGTTGTTTCTTTATTTCTTTCTTGCTTTTATCTCTTAGTCTGAGAATGATAAAAAAATAACTTCTTTCATGTGTTGCTACTGCTACAAATTATATATATACTAAAACTGATCAGAAGTCTCACTGTTCCTAGACTGTTCATAGACTGTAGCTTAGGAATAGTTAATTGTCGATTTTGCCCTTCACTTAATTCTTCCTTATGTTCCCTTTTTGCCCCTTCCCATTCGCATCTCTTTCGATTCTAAGGTTTCGTTCGCTCAGAGCTTTCCAGTCCGTTTCGAACCAGTTGGTTGGGCTGATTGGGGGCAGCCATGGAAGATCAGAGTTCACTATTCTGCATGCGTGGGGAGCCGTCGATTTTTGTTTGGGGAGGCGCGCTGCAAATCCAGCCGCCCTCTTGGTCCTTATCTCATCGGTTTTCATCTCAGATGTTGAGTTCGTGTGTTCTCATTCCAGCTGCGCTTCATCCTTCTTCTCATCGCACGGGTTTACCTCAAAGGATTTCTAGGTTTCTTAAAAAGAGGTTGGTTTTAACGTTTTTTTGGTTTTCTAGGTTGGTTTATTCATTTGTCATGTTGAAAATTGAGAAGTAAATCAGAAATTGAGTTTGGTTTGTTCTTACAGGGAGGAAGATCTAAGGAAAAAGAACTGGAGTGATCAATATGAGAACCTCCGGTCTGCTCATCAATCTGGTAATTGATGTCTGTGTGACTGATATTCTTTTTGCGTGTGGTTATAGACTCCTCCTTTTTTTATTTTTTTATTTTTAATTTTTATGACTCCAGTGCAGAATTATAATTCTAATAAATATATATTTTGTGTTTGCGTCTGGTTATAGATTTTCTGTGTGCTGGGCAATAATTCTAATAAATATATATCTCTTATTGTATTTGTCGTCGTTTTTGTTTCTGATGATCTCAATGCTATAGATTCTTGAAGCTTGATGTAGAATGCGCTGATTTCTTTTCAATTTTTGTTTTTGTTTTTGAAAAGGTTGTTTTTACTTTTCAGTTCAAGAATTCGAAACAAGTCTGACAGTTTCTGTTTAGTGTTTAGTGTTTTAGGATTTAGGTTTTAGGTTTTAGATTAGGATGTGAACGTGATTTCCTTATGTAATGCTTGATTTTGTTACCGAAGCTTGGGTTTCCTACTCCCCAATTTGTTTATGCTAAGTTTTGCAATCCAAGAATTTGTTTAGTTTCTATCAAGAACCAAATGAGATTCTTGGAATTTTTATTGTTACTGAAATCAGAGTATTCTGCACACTGATAACTTACATTGCACAGTAAATGAATTACTTTGATGGGGAAGTCCTGTGCTTAGAGCTATCCACTAATATATAAAATATTTGGTATTCTAGAGTGGAGGCTCTGTTTTGGTAAGCAGAATATGCTGCTATTTGGGTAGCTCTGTTTAAAGATATGTTCATTCTTTTACTACAGGGTTTTAATTCAAATTCGTTCTTATACTGGTTTATGGGACTGGGGATTTGAATTTGATAATTTTTGTTTTGTTTTGGTTTATGGGACTGGTTTATGTGGTTTGGCATGCAACAGTTTAAATGGGACAATCCCAAGTGGTTTGTTTATGTTGAAGAATTTGAGTATAATCTATCTCTTCTACAACAGCCTATTTGGGGATGTACCTCAAGTGGTTGAAGCATTGAACTTGAGTATTATTGATATTTCTAACAACGATTTAACAGGGCCAATTCCAGAAGACTATGGAAACCTTACCAAGTTAACAGAGTTAGCTTTGTTATTTAATGGTTTTTCTGGTAGCTAGCTAGCCTTGAAAGATTTTTGCAATAAAGGATCCTTTATATATATTCCCAATGTGTCTTCATTTGGCTGTAAATAGACACAAATCAATGTCTTTGTGTGTGATTTGAAGGATTGCTGAGGTGTGGGAAGAGTTACAGACTGAGGTGGATAAATTATCTGAGGGCTGACTTGAGGAGAGTGAACATCATTGCTGAGGAGGAAGAAATCATTGTTAAGTTACACACTGCTTTGGATAATGGGTATATATATACCCTCATTTTTTAATTAAATAAATATCTTTTTATGTAGTTCTCTTTGGCCAACTTTTCTTTCTGTATAATATATCTATGCTCAGAAAATATGAATGTAACCATTCTCAATTCGCTCTTAGTTTGTGACTTCTAATTTTATTAAGAAACCTCTTTCAACAGGAGAAATCCGGTAGCCTGATACTTTATAGAACCATTTTTGAACTTGGTTATGCTAAGCTAGGTTCAAGCTCTCTAGAGACTCTAAATCTGTTATTTATATTTCATGTAGTGATTGTTTTTCCTTTTTTAATTTTATATAAAATTGTTTTGGGTTGTGTTTGATTTATGGTTTTTGTTGTTTATGTAATTTCTCTTTTGTTAATTCATGTTGTTTTCATTTTGATTGATTCATATATTGATATATGAGTTTTCTTCTCCAATTTTTCTGTTTTTTTCTTCCTTTTTTAAACCGTGTTTTCTTTGATATATTTTGCAGGTGTTCTTATTAAGTTCTTAAGCATTACTTAATCATTATTGTTTATTTTGGAAACCCAATTTAAATAAAACCTTGTTAGTCTTAGTCATCATCTTAAAATATGAGATTAGTTCACTTGCTATAAGCTACCGAGCATGTGGATAGTGAACCCTAGGAGCTTAATATATGTTTGCATCTAGAAGGAAATATGATTTGGAGCTGATATTCTGAACTAATCGACCAGTCTCTCAGCTGGAAGGTAAAGATGATTGCTTCAATATAAAATCATTCAAACAAAAAAATCTGATTTAACACTGTATAAAATATGTAGAAACCTACATATCCTCTGTTTGTTTGCTAAGAAAATGCAAGAAAAAAAAAACAGAAAATTTCATTTTGAGGTCACCCACTTAATAACATTAGTATTTTTTTAAAAATTGAAATCACTTGGGTTTCTGTGGAAATTCAAGGACATAAGGGCAAAAGTTTGAGTCTTTGTTTTATAATTATGTTGGATTGAAAATTCGGTGCCCTTGTTCTTTCTTGCATGTGCTTGGAATTACTATGAAAATTTTCTTTCATTTTTTTTTTTTTTTTGGTTGTTGAAGGGTTTGAGCATGAGGACAAAGGTGATTTTGCAACCTCACCAAAGCATTTCAGGTAAGAACCATATCCTTGAACTGCTCTTTTGGACCAAAATTAAGCCTTTTGTGTGATGGTTTATCATCTGATTGGGTTCTATATTTGAGCTTATGGATTGGTTCATGGTGGATTTGATTTTGCACTCAGAGTTGCTTGGGTGAAACTGATGACTGTGTGCATTGCAGTACTACAACAACAAAATTGGCGGAATTACATCTATTTGTGGACTTTGAAATAGAAACAAGGTTTGCATCTTTTAATCGTCTCCACTGTATTTCAATTTCTTTCCCTTTTATTAATTTTGATTATATTTCACCCCTGTGATGGGATTGAACATGCTTTTGAATTGGTAATGGGAGTTGACTGTTTGTGCTTGAACAAAGGCTTGCCATTGGCCTTGCTGTTGTCTTGGGATAGAGCCAGTGTATATGTACAAAAAGTTACGGTATACATTATTCTCTCTCCCTCTTTAATTTCAGTTTTTTTTTTCTTTAATAGAATTTTGTCAAATATGTTGGTTCTGGATTTTTGTTGTTGAAGAAATATACAATAAAGGTGTTCTATGATGTTCAGTGTTCGTAAATATCTTTTGTAGAACAACATAGGATGTTGACTGACTTTGAAGGTGCTACAAGAAAAAATGAAGTAAGGTTACGCATTTGGTCTAGCAAAGAGGTTTGTCAATCGTTCTCTCATCCACAATTTTTTTTTTCTTTTAATTAGTCAATTACATCTCAGCCTTAAATTCACTTTTCTTTTTTTTTTTCTTTTTTATTTATGTTAAATTTAATGAGAATTTCTGTTGCAGAATTCTGAATTATGCAATTTTTTTTTTTCCATTTAAGGGCACTGGGATGCTTAGGGGTTCTTTTTATTCTCTTTTTCAGTGCATGTTATAACTTAGATAGGTCTGCTTTAAGAAGATTGGTTTTATGTTTGAAGAATACCCATTTGGTTTTAGATGTAGTTTATTTAGTTAAATATATGGCTACTGGTGAAATGGATTAGCCAAATACTGCATATGTAATCTGCATAAAATTCTTAGCATTGTTGTAAACAATTAGTTTAAGTGGAGGATTGTTGTATGAAATTTGGTAAACAAATATCTAGAAATTAGCTTCATAGTTTCTCAGGTTCCATTTAATTTGGTTTTTGTTTTTGTGTGATATATTTCTCTTAGGGTGTGTCAAATGGTAAAGCTGCAAGCGTCCATTCCACGATATAATGCAATAGACTTATTCCAAAACTTAAGTCTATTGTTTTGATTGAGTGTTTTAGTGCTCATATTCAAGTCATTTTTTAACTGTAAATCCCTAATTGATGATAATTCCTAATATTTTTAATTAGTTGAAATTTTTATAATGAGTTATTGGATGAATGTTGATAATTTTGTTTGTGGATAATGATATATTGGATTGGATTAATATTGATGATTTTGTGTGTGGATCATGTTTTGTTGGATTAGATGACTATGTATGATTATTTGATTTGTTGGAATTTAGGGTTTATGATTTGTTGATTAAATTTTGTGATGGACTTCTTTTCCTTTCTCTGTATGTTCATTTGTCTTAGTTAAATTTGTTTCTAAAAAAAAAAAAGATTTGTTGATTAATTGATATGACTGTTTGGTTTGATTAATTCATGTGTATGGCAGAAAAGGTTTGAAGCTGCATTTGGAGCCTCATGTGTTCGACTTGCAAGCTTGATTTGCTTCCCTAGGTTTTAATTCTCTTTCCTCTCCATCTCTGATTTTAATTTATTGGTTTAGAAAAGCTCATATTCAAGTACTTTTTAAACTCTAAATCCCTAATTGATGATAATGCCTAATATTTTTAGTTAGTTGAAATTTTTATAATGAGTTATTAGATGAATGTTGATGATTTTGTTTGTGGATAATGATTTATTGGATTGGATGAATATTGATGATTTTGTGTGTGGATAATGATTTGTTGGATTATAGATGACTATATTTGATTATGTGATTTGTTGGAATTTAGGATTTATGATTTGCTGATTAAATTTTGTGATAGACTTTTTTTTTATAACTTAATAATCTGTTTATCCATGATGTGTATATAACGTAATATCATATTAAAAAAATTTAAGGGGTGTTTTGAATCAAGTGCTTCCTTCAATTCTTCAGGAAGACGTCTATTTGGGTAAACTAAATTGAGTTGGAGCTTATGAGGTTAAACTTTTTGCCATATTTTTATTGCGCAGTTTCTTTTCTTATTCTTATATGCAGGGATGATTTTTATTTTTATTTTATTTTTTCAGTTCCAAACAGATTTACATTACTTTTCTCTTGCTGAAATTGTGAAATATATGTATATAGGGGAACCTAGATTAAGAAATAGCAGTTACGCATTATGCCCTTTTCATAAAATTCTGTATATTTTTCTTCTGATTTAATTTTAGGCTTCCATGAAAATTTTGATCTAGGATGCAGTGATTTGAGGTGTAACTTTGCGCTTACTAGATCTCTCAACTCAATCTTAGGTAATGAACTCTACAACCCGTGTTTTTTTTTTTTTTTGGCTTTTCAATACCTCTTTATTGCTTCCACTCCATGATGCTAACTTTATTTTGGTTTCTTTTGTTTTGTAGATGAAGTCGGTTTTAGCAAAACATGACTATGTAAAGACCTATCCAAACTCTTTTGAACAATGAGCCGCTCAATATTGTCGATATTTTGATGTTTTGACTGCTACTTAATTTATTAAAGAGTGCTGCTATTTCCACCCACCTGTCCTATTTTCCCACCCACTTTATCTTTAAAATTTTAAAAACAAATTTATCCCTTTGTAAAATTACTTCTAAGGACTTAGCTCTCTTCAAATTTACCCCTATCGTTTCAAGAGAAAACTAGAACGCTCTGATGTTATTGATTGACATCAAGGTCTTAAATATCGGTTGTATCGGAAATATCGGTAGGCCAAAAACACGGAAATTTCGATGGAAATATCGGGATATTATCGATATCGATAAAAATTGAATAAAAACCACAGAAATTGTAAGCAAAACTTGGAAATTTTTATTGAAACTTTGTAGGATGTTTATTTTAGCAATTATCTATTAGTTTATCATAAAAAATTGGAAGGAAATGCATTACATAATGGATTTAACTGATTTAAGTTGATTATATAGCGAGCTGGCAACCCACTTAAATAGAAAGAAAAAAGAAAGAAGGAAAAAAAAGAAAATATAACAATATAACAATATCAATTTTAAAAAATATAAATAAGAGTTTTACAATTATACAATTAGTCTATCAAAATTCTTATCATGAACAAAATCCATGTCAATTACACAATTAATCTAACCAAAAGTACATGTGATTTGGAAGTCACGACATAAAAGTAGACATGATTACAAGTTTGGGATAATTTTCGATGAATTTTTTAGAGCACATATGACTTTTTAATGAATTTATGATGTTAGTCCAATTAAAAATTGACATGTGGCGCCTTGTTAATGCATCCTTTCAAAAGGAATTAAAATGAGAAGCGCTGGATTACAACCCAAACATGTTGTGTCTTTCTTCTTCTTCTTCTTCGGAGAGCTCTGCAACTTCAATTCTAAAAGCTCTTAAAAACTTCTAAAATTCAAAACTTTGGTTGTGCGGCTCCGATTGACGAACCGTTTTCTCCTACATGATCGTGAGATCGATCCCAACAATCTAAGGTAATATTCAGGGTCTCACCAGCAACAAACAATACAACCTCTGTGGCCTTTCGTCGCGGTGGACTTCCGTCAAGCACCTTGCGTGCATCTCTTGCGGTCGTCGTTCTGCTTGCCATGGGGTCTGCTCAGACCTCCACAAGCTGTCCATAGCCATTTTTCCAGCCAGTTCGTATCCGTCCGCCCTTGATTATCACCGTTTTGTGTTGGCGTTGCTCGATAATATCGGGATCGATATATCGGCGATATTTTCGCCGACAATATCGATATTTGCACGAAATAATTTGGTTTGTTCCCAGAATATCGCCTAGCCAAAATAACGATATTATCGCCGACATTTCGGCGATAATTTCAATTTTTTAGACATTGATTGACATGATTATATCAAGTCTTGCGACATGCAGCTATAAAGTTGTCTAATTTTCATTCAAGTTAATGAAAATAGATACCTAAATCAAACTAATATAAAAAGAAGACAATATTGCAGACTATCCCATGATTATTCATCTTTTCTCATATTATGTCTATGCCCAGAAGAAACAACAGTAATTAAAAAGTGCCATCACAAAAGCAATACTCTCATCAATTCTTAATTTATTTCCAATTTATCCGTCTTGGCAGGTTAGTATCCCATTAAGAAAGAAATGAGAGAGAGAATTTGCTTGAATTAATAATTAAAGAGTATGTTAGGAATAATAGTGGGTGGAAAGATAAAATTGTGTTTTTTCCAAATTTATATGGTGGGTAGGAAGATAAGGTGGGTGGGGAAATAGGACAGGAGGGTGGAAATAGCAGCACTCTTTATTAAAATATGGCCAATATTTTGACATGACAAACAGCATAAAAAAACATGTTATTATCCTATTTTTTGTTACTTAGACTTGCTAAACAAAGCATGATACCACTATTTAGATCTCCATGTCAATATAAATAGTACCATTTTTCCTACATATTTTCATAACTTTGTATATATTTGACACAGTTTTAAAACCCGCAGCATCGCGCGGGCATCATTGCTAGTTGTTTCTAAAGCACAAGCTGAGGAGAGAGAAATGACTCATAGTGGCTCTTTATAATTTAATGTTGCTTTGTTTTATGTATATTTTAAACTTTTAATTAATGATAACTTTTTTTTAATAAGAGATGGACCAATTATATGGAATTAAAAAATAATTATACTATTTATGACTCCTTAAACTAGAGAGTATGATTGAAGTTCAAATTTTATAGAGAGCTCCTAAAATAGTTTTTGTGTATTTTTAACTAAATTTTAACTTAGGAAGCATGATTGTGGATGTCAGTTTACATAGTGGAATGGTAACATCAAAACATCTAATAGTTGGACCTGGTATAATTCTTTTTTCATGAATTTTGTTTCACATGAATGTTTTTTTTTCTCTCCATGTACATGTATGAAACAAGAGAAAAGACAGTTGCATAAGAGCATTCAGAATGGGCTCCCAAAATCACCTAATTAGACAAACTTTAGGGAGGAATTGGAAAAATACAACTCAAACCATGCTCCCTATCCACCTCTTAAAATAGGGAGACTTCTAGGAGGTCCTAAATCTGAGAGAGAAATGACTCGTAGTGGCTCCCTATAATTTAATGTTGCTTTATTTTATGAGTATTTTAAACCTTTAATTAATGTTAAGTATTTTATATGTACATATATTTTTATAGAGATGGACTAATCAAAAAAGAGTTATAACATTTATGACTCCCTAAACTAGAGAGTACGACTGGAGTTCCTAAAATAGATTTTATATGTTTTTAACTAAATTTTAACTAAAAAATAGAGAGCATGATTGTAGATTCTCTAAGTATCAAGTTTAGGAGTAAAAATAAAATGATGATGATAATAGTTGGTGAATACTAGTTGCAGGTAGTAGTTGCCGATTGGTTGGAAACTTAAATCCGGACTTAATTTTTTTTGTTTGTTTATTTTTCTCAATGATTTTCTTTTTCATATATGAAGGATACAAATAGTGTATGTCGACTGGTTTGAGGAAATTTCGGGGTATGGCGTTCAAGGTGAGGCGGAGATGGTATTAATCCCAAATTTGAACCCACCTCGTTATATATATGTTGAGGCCCAAAAAGTCACGAGAAGCCCAAAGATATCTGAAATCTAGTATAACATACAATAATTGCCACAAGCTAATCCAAATTGTATTTTGGGAGTTAATTAATTAATAAATATAAAAATAGTGTACATGCCATGCCAAACAAATAATACATTTTCCTATGCAAAATCACTCGACAAGCTTATGTGGGCCTAAGCCATATACATGCCTGGGGCTTACTGAGCAGGTTGTGGTGTGGATGGTTACAAGGATCCATGAGGGTCATTAAAGGTTCAAAAGAATGAAGGTTTTGGGCTACTTGGGAGCCCAAAATCCAAGCCCATTTTCTTGAGCCCATTGAATGGGTAAGTAGAGAGAACGCACCTTCTTCTAGCATTTATTACCCAACTCCCAGTTTCTTTGAGCACTAAACCCTTCTAGCAGCTCTAAAACTTGGCTGCTGTGAAGACCCGTATTTTAAATGAATAAAAGAAGATATTTATCATTTGGATAAACTTGGACGATATTATCTTTTTAAGATATTTATTTTTTGGATAAACTTGGATGATCTTATCTTGTTAAGATATTTATCTTTTGGATAAATTTGGATGTTCTTATCCTTTTAATATTGAAGTTTATTCTATCCCTATAACCACTATAAATAGGAGCATAACCTTATAATTTCAAAACATAAGAAATTAGAAAGAAATTTAGAGAGAAGAAGAATTGTTAAGAAAAAGAGTGGGAGACTGAGTTTGTGAATGCGGTGGAAAATTGGGAAAACACCTTACATTTCTAGCAAAAGCTTTGGTGTCAAGGTAGGGGTTTCTTGGGGGCCTTTACGGGGATTGATCTAATTAAATTTTGTGAACACTATATTATGTGTGATATGATTATTTGATTAATATTTTTATTACAATTGAATGGTTTTCCTGGAATGTTTATGTGCTCTATGCATCGGTAGGAGAGCGTTCCGCCTAGAGGGAAGCACCTGCGCAAGCGGCGGTGGACGAAGCGGAAGCAAGAATGTCGGCTTGAGTAACGCAAACATTGGTGAGAATCCAATGTCCCAAAAACCTAAGGGTTCCTCCGCAAGGTTTGTCCACGAAGGGTGAGTTAGGGCCAAAGATCAGACCGAAAGGTGTAGTCGATGGACAACATGTGAATATTCTTGTACTACCCCTTGTTGGTCCTGAGAGACAGAGGAGGCTAGGTTAGCCGAAAGATGGTTTACTAGTCGTATCATTCATAAAAGGAAAATAACATTAATTTCTAAAATTAATATTGAATTTAAATTACTAATATGTTAAATAGATTACTAGTCGTAATTCATAAAAGGAAAACAACATTAATTCAAAAATAAATTACTAGTCGTAAAATAGATTACTAATATGTTAATGTTGAATTTAATATTTAATTTCAAATAAGTTTCTAAATTAATTCCTACATCCATTACAACCATCTGGAAATCTTTCCAAATTCAACGTGTGTCATTAGTTACACCCCCCATAACACATTAAGTCATAAATAGGGGTAGTTTTGGAATACAATAAATCAGATTTTAAGTTATATTTGGTAACTTGCTTAGTTGGATCCTAATCATTGGGTATTTAAAATAGAAAACTAAAGGAAAGGGTTGTAGGTGATTTAAAATGAATTTTATGAGTCTAAGCTCAATTTACTGTTCTCTATAAACTGATATGCATGGAAGGACGCACAACCATATTCATTAATTTTATAGATTTTGGACCAAAATGATAAAGCTTACTAAGCTCCTAGGCCATCCCCGCGGGGTTCCTAAATGGGTAAGGGGGTTGAATTTGGGGGGAGGGGGGGTGTGGTTTAATCCAACCATCCAATCACCAAAAAAGTTTACTGGATAGCAAGATTGAACCCCTCCCACAACCCTCTCATTATAGCATTTCCGTCCTAATTATGGAGCCCAAGCCCCGCTAGAGCAGTCTCTATATCCATGGACCTAGATAGAGCCCCTTGAGCCCGAGCAGGCTCCATGCCAATAAAAGCTGAAGCCCTTGTTAGGTTCTGCTCCCACTCGCCCAACGCCCAATCATGGAAACCAAATTACATGTCGAGCCTTCAATTGTCAGAAAAATACCTTTAGAACCCAGAATATTTCATCGAAGCTGTAAAAGGGGCTCTATTCCCCATTGTAGAGCCCCAATTAAGAATAATGCCCTTAAGATGATAAGAAATAAAGTTATCCACTACCACAAATGTGCCGCAACTAAAATAAATGCTAGAAACGAGAATCATCATCTCGGCGGTCAAGGTTGGAACCCACGCACTCATAGTAATCCCTTTCCATATCAATGAATTGGAATTAGGTATTCTTAGAGCATAAATTTCAACAAGGTGGAAATACATCCTGAAAGCAAAGCCTACAGCAAGTCTACATAAAAGATTTTGGACCTTCTCCATCTATTGCCAATTCATTTCAAGAAAATGTTAATAAACCACATTATTGTACCACATTGTAAATCTCCAATCCAATAATATGATATCCGTAACATTACTCTTGATTTTATATTATAGACTACAAAAACTTTCAAATTACAGAAGAACGAGAAAATGAAAATGCATTTGATCGCTTAATATTTCATTATTTTAAAATACAAGATTTATTGTATAAAAAAAATACATACATCATTTATGTCAAAACATTTTCATCATAATATTTATTGGAAAAAACAACAACTATTTAAATTGTAAAACTCATATCTATATATCACAAACGATAAAAATTGATAATCTATATACAAATAGAAATAATTAAATAAAGCAACGCAAAATGAATTTACTTTAATATTTTGATAAATTGTGGATTTAGCACATCATTTCATTTCCATCTACGAGAGGGTTTGTTTTTCCCCATTCCTCCAAGATGCAGTTGATTTCAGGAGTAATGATGCAAACATTGCCATCAACTTCACACTTGTAAGTTGGATATACTAAGAATCTACCTTTGTCTTTCTTGGATGTTAAAGTAGCGAATCTCTTGAGTATGCGTTGAAATCATCCCGAAGAGTTGATGAGTACCTTTGTAGTCGTACAATGTATAATACAATAATACAAAAAAAAAGAAAAAAGTGTTCTACCTTTGTAATCATCCGGAAAAATGTGTTCTACACAAAGTCAGGCAAACCGACCTATATAAAAAGTGTTCTACCTTTGTAATCATCCGGAAAAATGCATAATCATCCGGAAAAATGCTTTGGATGACAAATAAAAAACCCAAATAGGATGGGAAATTAATATTGGAAATCAAGGAGTCAATCTCGCCAACGTGATGGACTGCAATACTTTAACACCTGTTGAGTCATTGATGAAGTTGAGAGACGTATTGGAAGGCCTAAGTTGAGAGACATATTAATATAATTTATACGATAGTGGTATAATTTTTATTTTTATTTTTAAAGAGGGTTGTTCAGAATATCTGCAGTTACTGAGAGATAGGTGATTGATGAGATGAGACCAGTGAATCCGACGCAAAATGATGCCTGCAGAGGCAAGACTGCGGTGGAGGCTACAGAATTGGGGGGTGGAGATGACGCAGAGCCACTGCTTGGAGACACATTTGAATCGGAGAAGAGACGTGACGTGCAGGCGAATAGAGATCTCTGTGATGATGAGGTCTTGGTTGCAAGCTAACTAAGGCCTCACCTGCAGGCAATGGATCATCGGAGTAGTTGCTAATGTCAAAGAGAGAAACCTTTTTTTTTTTCTTCTGCTTTTAGATCTCATAAGAAATAGTGAACAGAGCATTAACGTGAATATGGCTAAATAAATAAACAAGTATATAATGCAGACTTATTCTCAGCAAAGTCAATGGAAAACTATTTGCATTTGGCATTGGCCACATGTGCCAGAATTGGATTGAGATTCAGGTTTCTTATTTGTGACATCTATCTGATCTGTATGGTCTCTCGCTGTCCCTTGAAGAATTGGCTCTCTTCATCATTTTGCGTATTATAGAGCTTAGTTTAATGGGAATTCAAATTATATAAACATCAATTATTGGCCCAAATTGTCGTAGTTGTTGCAGCAACCATTTCTTTATAGTCATGGTCAACTTTTTCCACGTAAGAAAGCGTAAAAGATGGTGGAATGAATTAAAAGAATAACAAAAGAAAATCCACGAGAGACGTGTGATGAGTACACCCCAAAATACTAGGGAATTTATTTTGATTACAAGAACCATGTGAGACAAAGCAGAGATAGTAGACAGCTGAACTTTTAGCTCTCCATTCCATATAATGTAGAGAAATTATAGAATACTACGGTAGTATGCTTCGATTGATGCTGACTTTTGCCGTTTTATGTTGAAGAGTTGATTTGGTGAATATAAAGGAAGAAATTTGGGCAGCAGTTTGTAGAGGATATGAAGCAGAGTTCTAGTTCAAGAAAATGTTAGAACCTCGCTGCTGCAATAGGGTGGCACAAGTCATCGATTGCGGAAGCGGGGTTTGTTCTATTTGTTGGAAGAAAGTCCAAATTGTTGATTGATTGTATTGACATTGAACTTAGAGTAACCAACACTTCTTCTTAATGAAATACGTATTTTTAGATTAAGAAAAGATTTCCAGGAATAGTACAAATTCAGAAAATAATATACAATTTATAATATGAGAATATCAATAGAAAAATCATTACATTATGAATCCTAATCTTGGAAGGCATACAATTATTACAAACCATGGGTTTAATCTCAATGGTACAAATAATAAGGGGATAGAAAATAATATATTGAAATGTTCAAACACTAGCCAGAGTCTCTACAAACTGATAAGCATTAAAGCATCCAATCTGCAACGCAGAAGTATTTGTTTCGGTGGATTTGGGACCAAAACCACAAATCTCCTTGAAGCTCCTATCTTTAATATTGTAAGATATAAACTTACCAGGAATGTGTAGCAACAGAAACGGGCCCCCTTCAATTTCTTGGACAAAAAGCAAAACAAAAGCATAGAAACGAGAACCATATTCATGGGGCTCAAGGTAGTCCCTAACCATCCCCGGAAGTTCATCTACGATTGCAGCAATGTCAATATCGTACTTGGGAATCCATCTTGAGTAATCCGTCTCCATCTCAAAGACTTGGAATTGAGTAGTGCTTGGACCATAAATTTCAACAAGGTGCAAATGACCACCAGACTCACCAAAATATCTGAACCTTCTTTTGTCCCATCTCTCATGTGATGGAGGACTAGGCATTGATCCGAGGCGCTCTTGATCGATATCGAAGCATAATGTAGACCCTTTTGGGCTAATCCAGTGAATTGTGCCATTCCAAAGCACCCCATTTTCAAACACCATGTCCGATGGGACAACAAAAGGAGAGCCAGATAGCCTCCAAGTTCCAGTCTCAGATGAGTATATCTCAATCTGGTAATTACCGTATGCTGTTGATGACGAAGAGCAATTTTGAACGCAGATAACTTGGTAGTGAGGTGACTTAGAGGGATCGAAAGCCAAATTAACACCGAAAATGGTTGTGCACGAATTGCAGCCATCCGCGTTAGGTAGAGGAAGCATCAAGAATTGCCTTGTTGAAGGGTTGCAGACATAATAGCTACGGCGTTTCCCCGGTTCGTGATAGCTACAGCACAAGACCAGGCCATCGATGGACTGCAAGACTTTAACACCGGCTGAGTCACCGATGAAGTTGAGAGACGTAAAGGGTTGCTCAGAATTTCTGCAATGGTGAGACAGGTGACCAATGAGACCGGGACTTCGACACAAGATGATGCCTGCAGAGGCAAGACTGCGATGGCGGGTACTGAATTGTGGATTGGAGATGAGATAGAGCCAATTCTTGGAGACACATTTGAATCGGAGAAGAGACTTAACGGGCAGGCGGATGAGGATCAGTGTGATGAGGTCTTGGTTGCAAGCTATTTCCTCAGCTGCTGCCGGGAAAGGATCACTGAGAAAGTTGCTGATGGGACAGAGAGACGCCATTTTGCTGTTTTCAGAATTATCAGATCTCATCAATACTAGTTAACAGTGCATTAGTTTGCATTGGCCACATGTGCAAGAATTGGCTCCGGATCCAACTTTCTTATCCAAACTCACCAACAATTTCTTATTCTCTCTTTGGCTATCTCTCTTCTTCATTTGTACATTGTGAATTTAATTTTGCACCAAAAAAAAAAGTATTATATTCACCAACTTGACTTCTAATTGTGGCTGGAGCCACCATAAGTCTTGGCCTCATCATTTGGTCTGCGGGTTCATGAGCTGAAGGGGGCCCACCCGGCCCATAAAAAAAAAGCTCAGCTCTTCCCATTATGGGCTTTGAGATGACCCGGCCCATCTTGGGCTGGGTTAGGCTTGAGTTTGGGTATCTGAAGCCCAGCCTGGCTTATAAATTCGGCTCGGTTAGGTCCAAGAAAGCCTGACCCGGCCCGCCCATAAAAGCCCTGCCCGTTAGGCCCGTATACATATATAATTATGTATAAATAAGAGTTTAGGATTAAGATTATATAACTTAAATCACATATATAATTTGTTTCATTTCATTTACTTTTCTTTACTCATTCCTAGTTTATAATTGGATGATTAGCACATTAATATAATTTGTGTCAATTATTAATACAACAATTATATATATATAAGATGAACAACGTATCATATCACCAAATATAATCATATCACAAAACATAATCGTACCACCAAATATAATCATGCTTTTCTTGAACACATCACCAAACATTTGCATTTTTATTCATACCATCCTTTAAAAAAAAAATATTTTTGATACTTATTATTTTTAAAAATTATTTCTTAAGCGTATTACAGTCTAATTATGTAATAACCTCAAAAATAATACTTAGTTTTTCTAAAAACACCCAACCCGATATTTTCTCTCCCCTTTTTAAAGCCCAACCCGACCCAACCCAAGCCCATTAAATTTGAGCCGAGTTAGCCCGGCCAGGCCATTGACAAGCCCTATGTAAGTCCACGAGAGGCATGTGAAGAGTACTATATACATCAACTTGGCAAATATTGTTTGTCTTGGAAAATGACATTGTAAACCTGTTGAGAGTGTTTGTCCTAGAAAATGACATGGCAAATATTGTTTGTCCTAGAAAATATCATTGGGAAAAAATAAATAAATATTGATTCTAGCTTTGTAGGCAGTGGTGTGTAGGCGCAAGAAGGTGCACCTGCACCTCCGGTCGCCGGAAAACTTCATAAAAGCTACTGGAGTTGCACCTCTGCTCAGACCAAAGACGCACGCAACCGACTTGAGCACTGCGCTACTGTCTGCTGTGCGCGCCTCTTTTTTTTAATGAAGCTTGGCTAAAACGACGTAGTTTGGACCAGGGTTTAAAAAAAATAGGAAAAAGGAAACAGCTGGGCCATTTCGTGGGCTTTTAAAAGGGCTTCTATAGGGTTTTAATTGGGTTTTTATAATTCCTTACTTAATTGGGAGTTCTCTTTATTTAATTGGGTTTTGGGAATTCTTTATTTAAGTGGGATTGTGAATTCTCTTTATAAATGACCAATTTAATATCACCCAATTTCATCAAAGTGTGTGTGCATCACAAGAATCTTGCTTTTTTTCTTCTTCTTGAGTATGCCAATCCAAAGTAAGTCAGATGCATATATTTTTTTTTCTTGAGCAAACGCCAATTTTGTTTATTCTTTTTTTAATAATTTTTTTTTCTTAGTTAGCTCTCTTTGTATTAGTAAGCGACTATTCTCAAATGTCCTTGTTGTTTACATTGAAAAATATGTTTTTTCTTGTATTAGTAATGCAAATATAATGCGACGACGTTTTCATGATATGAAACCTCGTCAGCAACAATTGTAGGTTAATTGTAATGTTATTTGTTTCAATTAATTATTAATAACATTAGTATTGTTTAAATTATAAGGATGTTTAGTTGTCAATTTTTTTTTAGGAGATTGCACTTCCGTTGAAAAAATCTTGGGTCTGCTGCTGTTTGTAGGAGTTGAGTTTAATCTATATCAAATTACGATTGTCAAGCTCAATCCTTTCACAATACATCACAATATCGCAAATCTCTCCATGGTTCTCCCCAACACACGTGATTACAAATTGTTGTTTTTCTAACAGCATTATTGGTAAACAATAATGTCATCTAATGCAGAAGAAAACTGTCATTTATCTGCTAGTTAAGATGGGAAACCTTAACTAATTTTTTATTTCATTTTATTGCCAAAGTTAGGATTCTCACACACACTTGCCAAGGTGCCATGAGAGTTTGAACCTAACACCATTGATGTGCAATATAAGACCATTATTTTTCATTGGGCTTGACCCTATTTGCAAACCTTAACTAGTTTCAACTCAAGGTTCTTTTTCTTTCCTTTTGATAACATTGACTCAAGCAGGGGCGGAGCTGTATTAAGGACAGGGATGGCCTTGGCCCCCCCAATTTATTTAACCCCATTGAATGTATATATTGGATGTGATAACAAATGCAAAGAAAATTTGCTATATTTAAGCCTATGGCACCCTCACCACAAATCAATACTTGTCAAAATTGTATTTCAATATGAATATAATAGTAAAATCATAAAAGAAAACCACTCATTTCAATTTAGTGCTTTTGTAGGCAATAGTTTACTTAATAGGCCAAAAAAAAAAACACAACTAAACTTCTTGGCCCCCTCAAATATAAAATCTTAGCTCCGCCCCTGGACTCAAGGTGTTGGGATTCCCTCCTTAGTGGAGTCAAGATATGTGCGGCTGTTATGTTTCCTCTTTTAAAGCACATGAATGCATGTATGGGATATATGCATGCATGGTTAATAGTTGGGGGCTGAAAAGGAAGAGAAAAATGGGAGAGCTGCACAGGCTTTCGGTGCCTTGGGTTCCCTCTTAGTGGAGGAATATTTTTTGTATGTCATGATGGTACTTTTGCAATGATGCCAATATTGCAAAATCACGTTACCTAAAAACGTCCAAACGTGAATATCGTGTTGTTCTTTTACAATTGGCTACAAATCACGTCAACGGTTATACAAGTGACGTTGTAGGATATCTAATATGGTAGTTTACGAAAACATGTTTCAAAAGCACATCGATTGTCAAGACGAAGCGACGTCGATCCAAAACACGCTAAAAATTATTCACTTAAGTGACCTAGGCCTGTTTGGTATCATTTTCAAGGGCCATTTTCTGTTTTCACGTGAAAACGTGTTCAATGGGTTATCTTGAGAATCAAGCTGAAATTGTTTTCTGGGAATGAATCCAGAAGTATGAACAAATGTTGAAAACGTCAAAAAATCGTTTTTGTTTTCAGTCTCTCATAATCAAAGCCAACTCTTCTCCATGAAATGAACAAACAATCCAATCAAATTATATCCAAAACAATCAAATCTCCTCCTTCCAACCATAATTAGCCCCAAAATTGCAAGAAAACAAACTCATAATCGCACAAATTTGCAATTGAGAAAAAAAGACAAAGGAAGAAGAAAAGAAAAAAAATACAGAGAGAGGAAAAACAAGAGGAAGAATCAGAGAGAGGAAGAAGAATAAGAGAAAGAATCAGAAAGAGGGAGAAGATGAGAAAGGGAAGAGAGAGAGAGAGAGAGAGAGAGAGAGAGAGAGAGAGAGAGAGTTGCAGAGGGAGAGATGAGAGAAACCAACCACCACATACTCAGCTCAACCACTATCACCACCCAATCTAACCACCACTACCATTAATTAGTGGAGCCAGAGAGAGATGAGTTGATGAGCTTTGTGTCATTGAAGGAAAGAGGAGTGAGAGTGAAATAGAGGGAAGGAAGAAGAAAAGAGAACGGAGAGAAGGGAAAGAAGAGGAAGAAGGAAAGAAAAAGGAACAGGTGTGGAAAGAAAAAAAGAAGAAAAGAGGAAGCAAGAAACAAAAGGAGAAAACAGAAAGGAGATAAAAATAGTTTTAGATTTTAAAAAATAATAGAATTTTTTATTTGTTAAATTATACATTTTTTAAAATAGAAATTAACAAAAATACACTTGAAAAATAACTCACATAATATTATTCTCTATTTTTAGTACTAGATATATTTTCATTGTTTTTATTTTATAAATATGTTTTTTAAGTAATCTATCAGATGCATTTTCAAATCCTGAAAATGCAAATTCATTTTCTTATTTTCATTCTCTGAAAATATTATCAGAAAACAGTTTCCGAAAACGTTAGAGAACGGCCTAAATTTTCAGGACTCGCGCCTATCTTCTAAGTTTCCCTCTCAATGAAAATTTCTCATCTCTCTCGACCTCTCCCTATTTGGACCTCACTTGGTTCAAACCATCTCTCTCCCGTTCTTTCTATCACATCTCTAAAGTCGCCATCTCCTTCGCGTTCACTGTGGGTGCCGTCGATTTTGAGTTGTCTTGCCGTGGCTTCATTCGACATTCGCGTTCGCTGCCGTCGATTTCTCATTCCCTGGGCTTACGCCATTGGAGGTCACTGACTTCGGCAACCACACAGGGCTGTGGATTTTCTACCGCCAACGGAGTTGTTCGCACAAAGACTAGCATGACCCTCCACTCGGTTCGAACGCTGATGAAGACGAAGATTCGTTCTGGGTTCCGTTCTCGGCGGCGCGCCCGAATCTATCCATTGCTGCACGCGTTCCGTTAATCGAGTGTCGTGGATGAACTGTTCTCGACGGCGCTCACTCACCTTCGTGATGGCGACTCAGTTTTGCCGGTTTTGGTGGTGGGTAGCGGTGATGATTTTTACTGGCTGCTTAATACGTCCTTTCAATCTCGTCATCCTCATGTACAAATGTATTTTCCTCGCATTGTTGCTCCGTGGGGATGGGTTTACATAGCGGCAAATCATTTTGACTATTTTTATATTGCAGATGAGACGAAGGCTGACATTGATGGTGACAAACCACTAGAAGCGGCGGATTTCCTCAACTTGAGCTTTGGCCTAATGTCGATTCACACATGTTTTATGAAGTGCCCACATATCCTACTTTGTTCATCTTAGCTACTGACACTGTCAACTGTAGCTTTTGGGAACTCACAGTAGGTCAATATCCTACGAACCTGATTCCAAAAAGTGGATTAACAATCACTATTTTATTTCCCATGTCTTTGGTCCAGTTGCATTTGAGTTGGGGGTCCATCAATAACCATGTGAAAATGATTTACAAAATGGCATTAAAGGATTTTTGTTCTTGGCGGATGCATCTGGCTGTTAAATTCTTTCTTGAGCTAATAATGGATAATTTGTGGAAGAATTTCACAGAACAGACCATTCTGATTTTTGGTTCACTAGCTCTCTTTCTTGGCATATTTTGGGGAAATATAGAGATGGTTTGTGCTAATAAGGGTTGGATCTCACAGTGCGTTAGTTTTGAGATATAAGTACTTAGTTTTAAACTATACATATCCAGGATTAAAAGCCCTCTAATAGCATGTAATTTGGCTGAAGTTTGATACCTGAGTTTGGTAAGTACGACTACAAAATCTGTCAAAAACAGGGGCTGCAGTTTCAGTTTTGAAACACTTACTTTGGACTGCCTTATCTTATAAGTTAGAGCTCCGTTTCTGTCAAATTTTATATGGTTTCAAAGTTTATTTAATCAGCTTCTGGATGCATGTAAATTGGTAAATTTTTATTGTGATTAGGGTGTTTAATTCTGAGTTCAAAGTTTAATACACAGTAGCTGAAGTTGTGTTAGTTTCTCTGATGCCTTTGCTGAATCTTTTCTTCTTTATCCATGTTTGATATTTGTATTTATTATGAAAAATTTCTATATGCTTGCATGCATGCATGTGTGTGTGTGTGTGTGTGTGTGTGTGTGAATTTGATTATGTGCAGTCTCATTATTTGGTTATGATCCTCCATAGGAAGTGGATCCCACAGTTGAGCATGAAGACATGGGAACATATGGAATGGACAATTTGTTCTCTGAGCTAGCAAATGCCATTCCAAGAATTGATGAAGCTATGAGCTTTGCATAGATGCTAAGGTGAGATTCATATTCCATTATGTTTGTTTCTTTGCAATTCACACTTGCTCTTTACTATCTTGGTAGAGCTCCTTGCATATGCTACTTAATTTATATTAGCTTGCGTCCTTGGTTCACAGTTGCTATTGTATTAATCATGATATGCATGTGCAGTAATCTAGAGATGCTAAGCCAGCTGCTATATGTTTTGATGGTTTTTCTTGCTAAGTCACATGAATTTCCAGCGATAAGAAACTGATGGATATTGCTTGCAAGCTTGCTGCATGGAGCTGTCTTTTCTGTTTCTTTGGCTGATTTTCTCTTGGTGACATTTGCTGGCAATTTGAGAACATAGAGAAGTGGAGATTCCTTGTTCAGTCTCAATGTTTATTTCGGAACTAGCAGCAAAGTTTCAAAGTTTTAACAAAGTTTTATTTTCTGTTGTTTGTATGCTCTTTAATTTCCTTTTTCTTCCTTGATGTTACACATGAGTTTTGGGGTGTGACAATGGTTTCTAAGGTGGAAATGATTTATTAATTTTATAATATGTGAGTACTTTTTCCTTTCAGGTTTATTTGACATTGGGGGTCTCATTCATTGGTGAAAATATATGAGGGGAGCTGTGATGGTGACCATTGTTGCTACAATTGGTAACATTCTACAAGGATATGGGATGATGCTACAATTGCTGGTACTTATCCACTACTGAATTCTATATCAATTTATTTTATCGTTTAAAGTTAAAGATGTTTGAACTAAAATTGCAAGCCTCCTCCATTCTTCTGCAATAAGGGATGCTACTGAACTTCATATCTACTGCATATTAATAAACCGAACCCAACACTGCATATGCTACTGATATAAAGCATTTTTTAATTTGTTTGCAGGCTAATTTCAGTAAACAAATTGAAGAAACATAGAGGATTTGGAGCTGGGGTGTCATGGGTTGATGTGCCTGGGATAATAACTTAGCAAAGAGGGAGGGAGAAGGAGATTGGGAATTTTATCAGATGTGCTCTCCTTTAGTATTGCTGTTTTTTACTCATGAAATTTGAAGTTTTTATTTTATCGTTTTTGTATTAACTATGTGAGGTTATGGTTTGGTTTATGAGTTTGGAATGGAAAGTTGATGACTTTAAAACTAATTGCAGGTCACTTGCCTAATGGATTTGATTCTAAACAGCCACAAGGAGGTGTTTCTTAGGGAAGCTTGTGAGGTGAGCTGCATGTGCCTACACTTCAATAAAACTTGCTTCTGGACCTTTAAGCCTAATTTCTCTCTGTTTTGGTCTTGGTCTAATTTCATTTGAGCTGGGAGTTTGGTTTTAGCCTTAATTCTTTCTGTTTTGTTGAATGTAGTCCATCCAAACTGGTTTCGTTTCCTTAGAAAGCGGAGAGGGATGCTACATATTTAAAAGGCTCCGTGAGAAAAAGAATGGAGTTCCTCTGCAGATATGGGATGCAATTTAAGGAGGAGGTAACCCTTATCAGAAGCAATTACATTCATTTTTTCTTCTATGTTTTCATATTCATGGACACTCATTCTTTAATGATCTCTCTTTATGTTTATTTCAGAAAGCAATTACATCCATTTCTATGTTTTTTCATTTCTGTTGCTCCTCAGTAAGAACTTGGATACATTTAAGCAGAGGTACGGCCTCTCACCTTATTTTCCCAATCGTAGACTTCATTGCAACTTTCTTTCTTTATTCTGTTTACACTTATTCTTCAATTGTGTTAAACTAAATTAAGGTCTATATTGTGATGCTTTTAATGAAAATATAAGTGATACATGTCATATACAAGAAATGGTAATTGGCAATATTCGTACTGCAACTTTAAATTGGTGCTTCCTGTAGGTAATTGAACTTAATCGACTTGTAGGTTAATAGAACTTTTGTAAGAACTTGTTTCACCTTGTTTGTCCTAGAAATGACATTGTAAAACCCTACAGAATTTATGTTTGATTATTGTTGAAACACGTGAAGAATCATGGGGAGAAGGAAGAGAGAATAGAATATTGAGAATGAGAAATATGTAAACAATTTTTCATCTTTTAAGAGAATTCGATTGTCATTGGGAAAAAATAAATATATATTGATTCTAACTTTGTAGGAGTTGAGTTTAACCTATATCAAATTACGATTGCAAGCTCAATCCTTTTACAATACATCACAATATCGCAAATCTCTCCATGGTTCTCCCCAACACACGTGATTACAAATTGTTGTTGTTCTAACAGCACTATTGGTTAACAATAATGTTACCTAATGCAGAAGAAAACTGTCATTTATCTGCTAGTTAAGATGGGAAACCTTAACTAGTTATTTTATTTTATTTTATTGCCAAAGTTAGGAATAGGGAGGGGGTTTTCTCACACACACTTGTCAAGGTGCTTTCGGAGTTTGAACTTGAGACCACGGTGTGCAATGTAAGACCATATTTCACTGGGTTAGATCCTGTTGGCAAACCTTAACTAGTTTCAACTCAAGGTTCTTTTTCTTTCCTTTTGATAACCTCGACTCAAAGTGTTGGGGTTCCCTCCTTCGTGGACTCAAAGGATTGCCTCCTTAGTCGACTCAAAGATGTGCGGCTGTTATTTTTCCTCTTTCAAAACATGAATGCATATGCATGGTTAACAGTTGGTGGCTGAAAAGGAAGAGAAAAATGGGAGAGCTGCACATTGTTTCGGTGCCTTGGGTTCCCTCCTTAGTGGAGGAATATTTTTTGTATTTCATGGTGGTACTTTTGCAATAATGCCAATATTGCGAAATCACGTCACCTAAAAGACGTCGAAATGTGAATATCGTGTTGTTTTAAAATTGGCCACAAATTAGGTCAGTGGTTATATAAGCGACATTGTAGGATATCTAATAGGATGGTTTACGAATACACATTTCAAAAGCACGTCGGTTGTCAAGACGAAGTGACGTTGATCCAAAACACACTAACCATTGTTCACTTCCGTGACCTAGGCTTGTTCGGTATCCTTTTCAAGGGCTATTTTCTGTTTTTGTTTTCTATTTTCACGTGAAAACGTGTTCAGTGGGTTACTTTGAGAAACAAGCTGAAATTGTTTTCTGAGAATGAATCCAAAAGTATGAAAAAATGTTGAAAATTCTAGAAAGTTGTTTTTGTTTTCAGTCTCTCCGAATCAAAGCCAGCTCTTCTCCGTGAAATGAGAAAACAATCCAATCAAATTATATTCAAAACAATCAAATCTCCTCCTTCCAACCATAATTAGCCCCAAAATTTCAAGATAAAAAACTCATAATCACACAAAATTGCAATTGGGAAAAAAAGACAGAGAGGAAGAAGAAAAGAAAAAAAAACATAGAGAGAGAGAGAGAGAGTAACCAACCACCATATGCCTAGCTCAACCACTATCACCACTCAATCTAAACACCACAACTGTTAATTAGTGGAACAAGAGAGAGGTGGGTTGATGGGGATTTATGCCATGGAAGGGAGGAGTGAGAGTGAAAAAGAGGGAAGGAAGAAGAAAAGAGAAGGGAGAGAAGAGGAAGAAGGAAAGAAGAAGAAAAGAGGAAGAAAGAAAGAAAAAGGAGAGAAAAAAAGGTGATAAAGATAGTTTTAGCTTTTAAAAAACAATATAATTTTTTATTTGTTAAATTATACATTTTTTTTTACATATTTTTTAAAAACAGAAATTAGCAAAAATATACTTAAAAATAACTCACATAATATTATTCTCAATTTCTACTACCATACATGTTTTTATTGTTTTTATTTTTTTAATATGTTTTTCTAATTAATCTACCAGACACATTTTCAAATCCTGAAAATGCAAATTCGTTTGGAGTTGTCTTGCAGTGGCTTCCCTCGACATTTGCCTTCATTGTTGTTGATTTCTTGTTCCCTCGGCTTAACGCCGTTAGAGGTCACTGACTTCGGGAACCACACATGACCATGAATTTTCTACTGCCAACGGAGTTGTTCGCACAAAGACTAGCATGACCCTCCACTCCACTCGGTTCGAACGCCGATGAAGAGGAAGATTCGTTATGGGTTCCGTTCTCGGTGGTGCGCCCCAATCTATCTATTGCTGCACGCATTCCGTTAATCGAGTGTTGTAGATGAACCGTTCTTGACAGCGCTCGCTCACCTTCGTGATGGTGACTCAGTTTTGCCGGCTTTGGTGGTGGGTATTGGTGATGATTTTTACTGGCTACGTAATACGTCCTTTCAATCTCATCATCCTCATGTGTAAATGTATTTTCCTCGCATTGTTGAGGGTGTTGCTCCGTGGGGATGGGTTTACACAACCGCAAATGCATTTGTTGATGCACACATGTAGCACATCTATTGGTAGGAATATAAGAGCTCATATTTACATGGTAAAGAGGGAAGTATTTTCCCAAAAATAATTATATAGTGAAATGTCAATTAGGCCCTTATTACAAATAAACTGTTTTAATTACCGTGAGCTATATATAATTCTCTAAACCCCAAAAATGCCCTTACTTAAGAATATAAAAGAAAACAATCTAATATCAAGGTGCCAAAACAATAAAATACATTTAGGTCTTGGGTGTGCTCCCAAATGATCTTGGATTCAAGCTCCATGGTACCGTGTGTGTGAGTTTCCCCCCTCCCCTCCCTCACTTTGACAAATAAAAAGTTATAAGAAATATAATTCATTTTCCATTTTAGGAAGACCAATTAAATTTGTTTTTCCAAAATTTTCCAAATTGCTATATATATATACGCATATGTGCCCGTATTATTTTCCAAATTACTATATATAAATATTATATACACATACGTGTCTATAATCTATTTTGATATTGTTTTTTTTTTATACAAACTATAATCTAAATAAAAAAACTTGTACTTAGTGCAAGAGAGTTCACCGCACTAATCAATTGGTCTAACCCAGAATTGCAAGGTCATGGTCGCCTTAGACCTACATGTTGGTCCAAATAAATCTGAGTTCGGTGATTACATCATCACTTAAGACCCCGCCTTGCAAAGTAGAATGGCCCAAATACGTGAAATTTTGAATGCATGCATCCAACATGGGCTTTATTTGGACAGGTGGAATTTATGCTAAATTTGTCACCAAATTTATGCTAAATTCGGCAGTGAAGAGGGCTCACATCCATACTTCCCTTCTAAAAAAGTGAAAAAACTAATCATAGATGAGACAATGGATGTATTGGTAAAGGGATCCACATACTTGAAACAAATATGTATATACAGAAATAGCAAATTACCATTTCAGAACGTTTAACAAACTTGAAATTTTAGCATTTCTACCATTTAGACATTGATATTCCCTAAATGGCATGAGAACGTTGGAGTTGCTCTTATATCTCTCTGTCACACATTGAAGCAAATTAAAAGAAATGCAGAGTCTCTGTCTCAAACCACCCAACATCTCCCCACCAGCAGAAACCATAGCCAGCAACCAAGATCTCCTAACACCGGTCCTTCTATGCATTCCAGCCCGTTCTCTACTTCGCTTCAAGTGCGTCTGCAAGAATTGGTTCGCTCTCATCTCCAACCCTAAATTTTGTGACATCCACGCCTCCAAAAACCCGTACCCCAATGTCTCAGCCTTCTTCTTTCACACGGCAATGCATGATTTCTACTTCATATCAATTCCGAACAATGAAAACCAGTCTGGATCCCTCTTGAAAGCTCCCAGGATCATCGAACACCCACCGCGCATCAAGATTTTGCAATCCTGCAATGGCCTGCTCTTGTGCTGTTCCTTACGAGAAATTACAAACACAAGTAGTGCCCCGAGATGTTATTTTGTTCTCAATCCCACAACCAACAAATGTTCAGCTATCACTAATTCACCATATGCTACTAAATCCACAAGCATTTTGGGGGTTGCTTTGGCTTTTGACCCTTCCAAATCTCTTCATTACAAGGTCCTCTGCATTCGGTGCATTGCTGGATCTGTTATATCTTTCCAGATAGAGATTTATTCGTCTGAGACTCGAAATTGGACACTTCGTGAGTCCACCTTTCTTAGGCCATTCCATATAGACTTTAGCCACGGGGTGTACTTCAATGGCGCAATCAATTGGATTAGCCGTACAAGTAGGGTGTTACATTATAACATAGATGAAGAAAGTCATGGAATGGTGTCTAGGCCTCCGAGTTACAATGTTTTTCGCAAGAGGGAGTATAGATATTTTGGAGAGTCTCGTGGCCATTTGCACCTCATCGAAATTTATATGCCTTGTGTTACTCAATTTGACGTGATGGAGATGGGGAGGGACTACTCTGGCTGGTTTGTCAAGTACCACGTTGATCTTGATCCAATAGCCGCCGCATTTCCTGAGATGGTCCCCGAACATAATCTCGATGACCCTAGCAAGGAGGAAACTTGGTATTATGCATTTGTTGTTCTCTTTCTTGCTCGAGAAGCAAACAAAGAGGGTTCATCTCTGCTGTTGCATATTCCTTGTAAGGTCATCTCTTATAATCTGAGGGATAAGAGCTTCGAGAAAGCTTGTGAGTTAACTTCCAAAGGCACTGAGAGTAAGAGATCATTGCAAGTTGGATGGCGAGATGCTTACCATTATATAGAGACTTTGGCTTGTGTGTGATGGCAATGGCATTTCTCTCCCATGCTGTTGCTGTGTATTTTTTTGTTTTGGTTGTAAGATGGATACAGATATGTAGTGACCTTTATTGATGAGTTTACTGGATATTCTTGGATATTTCCATTGTTCAATAAATCTGAGACCTTCTCAAAGTTTCTTCAGTTTTCTGCATTTATCAAGAATCAGTTTTCTGCATCTATTAAATGTCTTCAAACTGATGGGGGAGGAGAATTTATGAGCAAGCAGTTTACAGATTTCTTGTTGAATAATGGTATTGAACATCGAATCTCATGTCCTTGTACTCCCCAGCAGAACGGCCTTGCTGAGAGGAAAAATAGACATTTGATTGAGACATCTGTAACCCTATTAACTGCAGCTTCGTTGCCTGAGATTTTTTGGTTTCATGCTATGGCACATTCTGCCTATCTTATTAACAGAATGCCAAGTAAAATACTGGCAGATGAATCGCTGTATTTTAGATTGTTTCATAAACTTCCAGAGATTAAGCATCTACGTATATTTGGTTCGGCTGTGTATCCTTGTCTGAGGCCCTTCACTAAGCATAAGCTCCAGCCTCACTCTTCTTTCTGTGTGTTTTTAGGCTATGTGCTGGGCTATAAGGGTGTCATGTGTTATAATATGGAAAATCACAAGGTTCTTATTTCTAGGAATGTTATCCATGATGAAAGTGTTTATCCTTTTAAAGGTCATAAGGTGTCTCCTCCTCAGGACACTTCTTCAGTTTCTGGTGTGCCTATCAGTGTTCCTTCGAGTGTAGTTTTCCCCAACTCTCATACAGATCCTCCACCACATCTTGTACCTTCCATCTCAACACCTACAGCAGAGTTTTCTTCTTCTCATGCCTCTGAGACTTTTATACCTGCAGTTCCTACTTTTCCAGTTTTAAGTGAAGCTCAGTTGGAAGCTTTACTCCCTCATATACCATCATCTGGTTCTTCTGAGGTTGTTCCCGACTCAGATAGTTCCTCCAGTTCTACTGCTTCAAATCATGCTAATAATCATCCTATGCAAACTCGAGCAAAGTCTGGAATTAGCAAACACAAGGATTTCTCAGATTATCATTGTTTCAGTTCTACTTTTCTGTCTTCTTCAGAACTAGATGAACCTGCCAGTTATAAGATTGCTTCTTACTCCTCAAACTGGACAAAAGCTATGCAAGAGGAGATTGCAGCTTTACATATGCAAGGCACATGGGTTTTAGTTCCACCTCCTTTGCATAAAAATGTGGTTGGTAGTAAATGGATCTACAAGATCAAACGAAATTCTGATGGCACCATTTCCAGATATAAAGCAAGGCTAGTGGCTCAAGGTTTTAGCCAGGCACATGGTTTGGATTACTCTGAGACTTTTAGTCCAGTAGTTAGGCACACCACTGTCAGGATTATTCTTAGTTTGGCTGCGATGCATGGTTGGAAACTCAACCAATTAGATATTAAGAATGCTTTTTTACATGGTGATCTTGATGAAGAGGTTTACATGAAGCAACCACAGGAGTTTGAAGATTCTCAACATCCAAATTTTGTCTGTCGACTAAAGAAATCGTTATACGGTTTAAAACAAGCTCCAAGGGCATGGAACTCAAAGTTCACTGGATACTTACCTTCTCTAGTTTTCAAAGTCTCTCAATCTGATCCTAGTTTATTTGTCAAGCATCATGGTTCAAATGTAGTCATCTTACTTCTTTATGTAGATGATATCATTTTAACAGGTTCTAATACGAGTCTCATTCAAGAAATCATTGCTGATCTTGGTTCTGTTTTTGAGTTGAAAGATATGGGGCAACTATCCTATTTCTTGGGGCTACAGATTTCGTATCAGAGTAATGGGGCTATTTTTGTACATCAGTCAAAGTATGCAAAGGATTTGCTAGCAAAGGCTGGTATGAGTACATGTAAAGCATGTTCTACTCCAAGTAAACCCCATACTCAGATTTTGCCGACTGAAGGAGAACCCTTAAAGGATCCCACATTGTATCGTAGTATTGTTGGTGCACTACAGTACCTTACATTTACAAGGCCAGATTTAGCATATGCTGTCAATACAGTGTGTCAATATATGACCACACCAACTGATGCTCATTTCTATCTTGTTAAGAGGATCTTGAGGTATATACAAGGGACGTTACAATTTGGTATTCTCTATTCACCTGGTTCTGTTTCTATCAGTGCCTACAGTGACGCAGACTGGGCAGGAGATATCTCAACTCGCAGGTCTACTACTGGTTATGTAGTATTTATTGGTCCTAATCCAGTATCTTGGCAGTCACGGAAACAAGGATCTGTTTCTCGTAGTTCTACAGAAGCGGAGTATGGAGCTCTTGCTAACACTTTTGCTGATGTTGCTTGGATAAGACAGGTGCTTGCAGATCTTCATGAATGTCTTCCTGAGCCTCCAATGATTCATTGTGACAACATGTCTGCTTTGGCCCTCTGTTCTAATCCAGTCTTTCATTCCCGTATTAAACACCTTGATATTGATTTCCATTTTGTGAGAGAAAGGGTTCAACGCAAAGATATCTTAGTGCAATACATTCCAACAGATGAGCAGGTTGCAGATGTATTTACAAAAGGCCTTCATGCACCTGTGTTCTCAAAGCACTGTACCAATCTCAGACTGGGAAATCCAGACTGAGCTTGAGGGGGGATGTTTGGCTAATAGCAAGGGTGCTGAGGTGTCAAGACTGTTGCGTTAATCATGGGTGTTAGTTTGTATTAGTTGTTGTAATAGTCACCTGTATCTTTCAGTTAGTTAGGAAGAGCTAGCTTAACTACTAAGCAAAGCCCAAAGTATAAAGGGCTCTGTGTACTGTAATATTGATCATTCAGTAAAAGAATTCTCAGATAATATTCATTTTCTCTCTCTGATTCTTTGACTCTTCTCCTTCTTCTCAATTCTTCCTCATCCGTTAACAGTAAGATGAAGAATGTTCGCGATTAGAAAAATTCTATTTACTTGTGCATTTGACATCATTCCAATGGCTTACAATTTCGTACTGCTCAATTATTATCGATACATGGAGAGATTGGCTAGTGTTTGAAGATATTTTTATTCTTATCGTTGATCTGAGTATTAATTTTGTTGTTGTTGTTCTTGTTCTTGTTTGCCAAGGCAAAGTAATTACAACACAAAATGCTTAATGGTACCAAATGCCAAATGCCAAATTTTTTTTAAAAAATATCTACTTCTCCTTTTGCAGTATATTTCTTCCACTATTATCACCATTCTTTGCATCAATTACTCCTCTTACCTCAAAGACAACCCCCAAAATCAAATATTTTCTTCCCAATGCTATTTTGGGTCTGGGACTGTTTCGACAGATTGTGAAAAAATCATGGGACAAATGGGACAGCCCCAAAGCTAGTTTCTCCATGAAAGCACTCTTACTTCTGGTCATCTTTATAGGGAAAGAACAAATTGATCTCCTGGATGCTCTCTGAGTCTGAGCTGTCACCATATGGCACTGAGATGCAGAGTTCTTTACAATTTGGAAGTGCTGGATATTATCAGTACATCTAGACTTTTTGGGCGCTGTTTGAATAGGTTTCGGTCTTTTTTTCTTAATTTTTTATTTTTATTTTGTGCAAGCAATATTTGGGGTTGGGCGAAATCGAACATAGGACCTTAGATGCGAGGGTAAATGCTCTTAACCACTTGAGCTACAAGCCTCTTGCAGGTTTCGGTCTTAATCTTTGATTTGAGTATTAATCTTAATTGCAATTCTAGCACTTGATTTACACACAATATATGCATCTATAAATAATCATAATAATAATAATAATAATAAAAATATAGGGCTTAATTTACTGCATGCAGGTATTTCAGGGTTTGCAATAGGTAAATGGAGGGATAAAATAACTTATCAACTTGAAAATCTGCAAAATTGAAGTATCAAATGAAATTTACAATCTTCACTTCTTCCCATTTCATTTTCCCCCCTCCCCTGAAGCAAAGACACAAGGAATGAAAAATTTGCTGGTTTTGGTGAGAGAATTGTGCAATGAAATTTTGTGGAAATTTAAGTAAAGGCATAAGGGCATGTGCTGTCCACCTATGCAAGAAGAAAGAGCATGAAAAAAAAAAGTTCAGAAACAATAAGAAAAGAGAAGAGCTGCAAGCTCTCTCTCTTTCTCTCTCTGTGTCAAGGCTTATGAAGATATCTTCCAGCAACTAATGCAGCTTCCATGACAAGAGTTATAACTTCAACAACATCTTGAACGTGACATGTGTTCCCTTGAAACGTTTTCCCTTTTGAGTTTCTGAATTCGGCCATGCAATTTAGGAACGTTTGGCTGCACTCTGAGCTTAGATAATCATCTGCACCACAAACCCCAACACCCCAATTTTTATTTTCTGGTTCTAATCTCAAATATAAAAACCAAACCAAAAAAATACATAAGAAATTAAGAAAAAGAAAAGACAGAGGCTTGCTTTTTGTATTAGAATCATGTACAGAGACGGCTTACCCCAAAACAAAATTTAGAATCTTTTTTTTTATCAACCACCTAATTAAATATTACTACCATCCAAAAGATGAGTTTTGTTTTAGTTGGAAAGTTTTGGCTGCACCTAGTCCCATCTCTGTACCACACCACCGACAATACAAAAGCTCATCAAATTGTCTGTCTGTAGTTTACATCTTGTGAAGAATCAAATTTAACACAAGGGATGATTTTGGGGTTTTTTTTTCTCTTCTTTTTCTGGTAATGAGTGCAAATTAATTTATCAATTTGCTTCAAAAGTGTGCATGATCTTTCCTCAACTGAAGAATTATTACTTCAAATCCATGGTTTCTGGTAAGACATTATTGTACATTTCATAGCTGTAAATGGGGCCCATCTCAAAGAATTACACCACTTTGTGATGAAAGAAACAAATCATCTTTACCAACCATTGTTTATTTTATTTTATATTTTTTTGCTTTAATTTTTCCACCCCATGGAGGAAACAGAAAAAAATTGAAGAACAATCCCAGAAGAGCAGAATAAAATTGTAAAATAATTTGGAGGATTAAGAAATGAACTTACTGTTCTTAGATTGAACGCAGGCATCATGGTTCATGCAACATGCATCAAGGCCATCACAGGGTTCCTCCCCTGGACATCCACTGTACAAGAGTCCACAATACTTTCCATATCTTAAAAATGGAGGCACTGTCACCCAAAATTAAAAACAATAAAAACAGATTAAATTCACACACAAAAAAGAGGGGGTAATTTAATTTAGTGGGATGATTAACTAAATTTAATTAAAATAAAATTAGTACCTGTACAGAACTCTGACTCACACTGTCTACTGCAATCTTTACTCTGCAAATTTTTAGCATTTATGGGAAGAGAGAACATGTTATGATTTGAAAGCAACTGAGAACCAAAAGAACATATATTAAAAGAAAGATGATGAAGAAGATTAAGAAGATGATGGCAAGGAGCAAACCAGAACAATAGAGGCACCTGTGGCTTGAACACCAATGTTAAGGGCATTTACATGGATGGAATTAAAGTAGAGGACAAGAAAAGAGAGGGCAAGAACAAACTTCAAGGACAGATTAAGAACCATGGTTGGGAAAGCAAGCAGAGAAAAATGCACTGAAATTTGAGGGGCTTGCTTTTGCAAATAAGGCTCTGAATTTTATTATTTTTATTTTATTGAAAAGAGTGGCAGAGAAAGTGAGAGGTATGGAAAATAGCTGAGAAGGCTATGTAGACACGAGGAGGAGGGGTGAGATGGGGTAAGAGCAGAGGTTGGCTTTGTCTTGTAATGACTCGTGATATGTTTTTGTACTGTTCCTTCACATCTCTTACCAAAATCATACACACATTTTTAATCTCCTTTTTACCTTCCTTTTTTGTTTTCTTTGAATTAAGGGACTGAACCGTTTTTGTACTGGGTTTAATGCTGGAGGGCTGAGGGAAAACATTTTTCAACTATTATTAGCAAAATATGTGGTGTGGCATGAAAATATTTAGTTGCTTACACGTGACGAATTGTTCTTATAAATCACAATTTAACACGTGCATAACTTGTGATTTGTAGTTAAAAAAGCAAGTGCTCCCCTTACGTGCAAGAAGCCAAACAATGTTATAGAGAAAAACATCTACGAGATTGTTTTTCGCTACATGTTAGTGTTAGGTGACGGGTCTATTACATTTGAACACGTGTAATCTTTTAATTGGATAGTTTTCTCTAATAGATACTTGTGGGTGACTTTTTTGGATAGATGTTTGTGAGTAGTTGTGGGATCCATTTCTTGTGGGTGTGAACACTCCCCTGCTTTTGCAACCGGTGGTCAAAAGAAAAGAAAGGGGAAAGTGATAGAAAACTTTGCTAGTTGACTTGTTTATCTGGGATGGTTCCTAGTTGCCAAGTTACAACTTGCTTCTGTACGAACTATTTGCTGCAAGCTGCAGTTTATGTGTCAAGTTGTAGATTTTTTTTTCATTTCCCTTTTTCTTTTTCCTTTTTTTCAGTACAAGCGATAGTTTAAACTACAGCAAAGAAAAAATTTCTCACACATACACAGCTAAGATGCCATGAGAGTTGGAACCTGAAACCTCTTATCCCGTTGGCTCCTCTCTCTTCTATATGTTCGCTTCACATGTGCGACATCTAAGATTTTTCTTTGTTGGGCCTAGAGCTTTTTGGGTCGGCCTGAGAAAGACTACGCCTGGAACCCAATAAAATCTAATCGGTTCTAATTCAAACCCAACCAAAAACACGAACCCTATCCAAAACATTGATATTTTCTCAACTTTCTTTTGCCATTGTTTTTTGGGTTTCTAAACTATAAGCTAGAAGTTTTTTTGCTTTTTACTTTCAATTTTTATTGTAAATATTATTTTTATCCGATAGTGTTAAGAACATCAGACATATTTTATAGAATATTTTAGCACATATCCTATTTTTTTTTTTTTTTGGTAAATACCATGAGGTGTCCTTACACTCGAAGGGTGAGATTAATCCTCGTTTGGGGTTCAGCTTGCCCCTAGCCACAGAGTGCTTCCAACGGATTTCAAACCCCTACCATTGAGGCACCAGGTAGCTCACCAACTGGAGGTGGCAATTTGCCAACCATACCACACCTTGTAGTTGATCACATATCCTTTTAAATTTGTACCTTTGGCATCATATTTTAATCAATCAAGTTGTAGCTAATTTTTTATCTTTAAAAAAACAAAGTTACGATCTAAAAAAATTAAGGGAATCAACTTATGACATTTCTCACCACACCAAAACCAAATAATATTCTAGAAGGCATGGCAGAAACAGGTAAAACTCAGAATAGATGTATTATAAGAGTTTTACTACTCACCTGAGCAGTGTCATTCTCGGCAAGGCTTCGACGGACACCCTCACCCAAAAGATATTCGCCGGACAAACCATCGGCCACGCGAGAAAACATAGCCAAGGCAGCAAAGCCTAGAAGAATAACACCACCATTCAGGCCCATGATGTCAGATATTCTTGCATTGGCCATATTGGGGCGTTCTCTGTCACATAGAAGGACCTCAAGGAAGAACCCAAGCCCTTCTATGTAGGGATTTTCTTTCTAAAAATCCTTTTCAACTATAGAAATGCATGCCTCTATATAACCATTGCCATGTTTGTTTGTCCTGCTTCTCTCTGCCTAAAAATAGCCCCTCTCTATACGTCCATTTTTAGAAGCTCCCAACGGAAAACTATCCAGAAAAAGATGATGGTTATATCTATGTTTAGTTATGCCCCTAACTTCTGGCAACCTAGTCATCTCTGGAATAGCGAAGCGAAGACCTTTTTTAGGTAAAATTGGGTGCTCCAGCCCAAACAAAAGAGTATTTCTACAAAATAAATTAACAATTTTTTTCTTTCTATTATTCCTATTATACCTTGTTTCACACACTATGTGACGATTCCTTTTTATATTTAAAACGGGTTGGATCAGATTTTTATTGGTAGCAGAAGTTAAAAACAAAAAAATTTAAAATGAAATTTTTTTATATAATCAATCCACAAGTTTAAAATGTTGTTTATCAATAGCCTTACACAAGTTTCACGGATCAGCTAAATTCAAAAACGCGACTGCCCTTTTCCATCAAAGGCTACTTTCAGCTATTGTGAAATAAAGTTACATTCCATCAAAGGGTACTTTCGGCTATGGTGATACGAAGTTACCAAGAGTCCATCTCATGTAAAAACGACAAAGTTAATGGGGATATTTGGATGCAGTGCGTGTGTTGCTTATTTGTTATGGATTTTAGATTATTTTGGGTTTTTTTCTATTTTTAATAGGGTTTTGTTTTCTATTTATTGTAAACTTGTAGTCCATAAGCTTATGAGTATGAATAGGATTTTTGGGGGCTAGGTTAAAGTGAGAGAGATCACAAAAGGCATCAAATTGGGTTAAGTAAGGATGTGAGAGAAATTGCGATCTAGTGTTCATAAGAGCCAAGAGGCTTTTCTTGTAAATGAAAGGTGTTCTTATTACTAGCGAAAGTTATCGAGGCGACGCATGCACAATATCGAATCTCTATAAATTCTTGTATTCTTTGTTTGTTTGTTTTATTGCTTGGTGTGTGGGTGTGTGTGCGCGTGTTCTATTCGTCATATTCTATCGATAACAAGGTCTTAGAGTCTTTCCACACTACAAGTGATATCAGAACTGCATTAGCAGCGGATGCTGGCTTATGCCCAAGTGTTCTTATAGTTTAAAGGACGTTAGTGTGTTGGAGATGATGGAGCTAAAGTTCATCGACAAGGATAACTTTACACTATGACAAAGAAGGATGAGGAACACCCTAGGCCAACATGGTCTTGTTGGAACTCATTGTTGTCCCACATCGGCCAGAGGGCCAAAGAGAAAGTAGTTTAAATAGAAATACCCCTCTCTAACTAACATCGAGGCCTTTTGTGATAAAACCTCACACCTGAGGATTGTGCATGTGGTAAAGTGGGGACAGTATCGGTGTTGTTGGAGTGGGCCCTCGGCCCGTTAACCTGGAAAATTTGACATGGTATCAGAGCCAGGTTGCGGGCCCGTACTTGTCACGTGATGGGTGGGTCCCCGTTTGGCCCCGCGCGATGGGTGAGTCCCCGTTTGGCTCCACGTAGGCCAAAGGTGCCACGTGATGGGTGGGTCCCCGTTTGGCCCCGTGCGATGGGTGAGTCCCCAATGGCTCCACGTGGTTGCCGATGTGTGGATCTCCACGTGTGACCCACAAAATGGGGTCTCACGTGCGGGGGAGTGTTGGAACTCATTGTTGTCCCACATCGGCCAGAGGGCCAAAGAGAAAGTAGTTTAAATAGAAATACCCCTCTCTAACTAACATCGAGGCCTTTTGTGATAAAACCCCACACCTGAGGATTGTGCAGGTGGTAAAGTGGGGACAGTATCGGTGTTGTTGGAGTGGGCCCTCGGCCCGTTAACCTGGAAAATTTGACAGGTCTCAGTGTTGTCTTGGCAAGCAAAGACATGAAGCTGGAAACCATGATATTAGAGGAGTGGGACACGGTCGGCGAGTTGGGTAGGGTTTTGATTGAGAACTATATAGCATATGAGGTTATGTTCAATATGATTGAAGACATTACGAAGCAAACATTGAAAAAGCTCGAATATATGGATGTAGGAAGGTCACTTTCAAACAAAAATTTTCTTGAAGGATGAACTCCTAAATCTTCGAACGGAAGAGGGTAGAGATGTCTTAGAGCCTTTAAACACATTTAATAAGTGTGTTGCAGACTTGTAGAGAATGGAAGTTATGTATGATATGGAAGATAAGGCTCTTTTTGTCTTGAGATCCTTACATTCATCATACAAGCGCTTCAAGACAACGCTTAAGTTCGGCAAGAGCACGTTCAAATTTGAGGAGGTTGTGAAAGATATTCTCTTCCATCATAGGATAAATGATAGGGAGAGCTATCAAGGTGAAGGTCTAGTTGCAAAGGTCGGTGAGAGGGATTGTTCAAGTAAGCGTTAAGGTAAGAAAGGTAACATGAGTAGGTCAAAATTCAAGGCTAAAGATGGTTGTTTTGAGCGTGGGTCAAAAGAACATTAGAAGAAGAATTGTCCCACATGGAAAGAGAAGAGGAACAAAGGGAAGAAGTCAGCGGGCACAGCGGCCGGGGTTGCTATATGGATATCAACGGTGAGCTTTTATGTGTTCTTGATAAAACTAATAGTAATTTATTTTCTATATCTTCTTGGAGATCCTCTTCTTGCTGGATTTTGGATTCTAAGTGCTCATATCATATGTGCTCAAACAAGGAGTGTCTTTACACGTATGAGAAAGTGGATGGTGTTGAAGATGTGGTAATAGACGACTCAGTTTGTAAAGTCGAAGGCACATGTATGATTAAGCTAAAGATGCATTATGGAATTGTTAGGACATGGAGGATGGTAATATATATTTCAAGTTTGCGTAAGAATCTAATTTCCCTTGGTACTTTTGATAAAAATGGTTACATATACAAAGCCATGAGAGGGAAAATCATAGTCTCGAAGGGTTCACTTGTGATTATGAAGTGAGATTCAACCTAACTGCCTATATAACTTTTGGTACAACAGTGATAGGTGGAGCAACTATATCTATCAGCAAGAACTTAGCGGACCATACTCTGCTTTGGCATTTGAGGTTGGGGCATATGAGTTAGTGAGTTAGGCTAGAACTACATAACCGAAAATTGTTGGATGGTGTAAGTGGTCATAAACTTGAGTTATGAAAGTATTGTAACTTGGAAAAATAGCCAATTGTGGTATTCAAGCAGCAAAACATAGAGAATGGGTATGCTAGATTATATTCACTCAGACGTACGAGTGTCGACACCGGTTAAATCCAAGCCTGGAGCTCGCTATTTTGTCACATTCATGAATGATTTTTTTAGGAAGGTTTGAGTTTATTTTATGAAGGAAAAATCCGAGGTCTTTGCTAAATTCGATTTTTTTTTATGTACTCGATGACATGGAAATGTCAGTTGTTCAATGTGTCCACCCTCTTACACCCAAGTTTGAAACTCTCTCAAAAGATTATAGTAGTTTAGAGTAGTTTAAAACTATCGCTCGTATCCAAAAGCATTTCAGTTACAGAAGCTTCCATGCTCTACCTCCATCCATGTTGAATTTTTTAAGTCTTCCGAAAAACATAACTGCTACGAGAACTAATTTACCCTGATCACTCCATCTTCCTGAAAATCCATACCATTTGTCCTGGCAATCGCCATTATGATGGATCTGTCGTTTACAACTATAGCCAGTAGTAAACCCTACATTTCCATAAGCGCTGCGGGAAACAAGATAATGGTAATAAATTAGCGAAATTGCAAAGGGCAAAATGCATTGTAATATATTAAAAGAAAATTAAACCAACTAAAATTTTACAAACACAAGTAACAAAATCTCAGTTGTAAGCAGTACTGGTGGAGCCCTTGTTTTCAAAGAATACTCGAGAAGGGTTACTGAAGATTTATCGGGTTTCATATATCTGATTTACCTGATGACTTCAATAACGATATTCAACACATTGAAATTGAGGGGATCTTCCTTCATCTGTTTCCTCTCAGTTATGCATACTAGGATGATAAAGATGGCCAGATACGAGAGCTGTGAGAATATGAGATTCTCCACAACCTTTCCCCTTCTCGTTTTCCTCCTTTCATGAGGTTGTAGAGGATTTTGATCATCATCTTTTATGGGAAGGAACGAAGTGTAAGGAGGAAGGTACCTTCGATTAAAACAAGATTTATAAGAATCATTATCAGAGAAAGAAAAAAAAAACCAGTTGAGAGGAAAAAGCTTTTTAAAGAATCATTATTATTGCAAGAAAATAAAGAAAAACCAATTGGCATGGTTTCAAAGATTCATGGCTACGTAGGGACCTTATTCAACAGAGGATTCATCTACTTCCAATAAAAACTGAGTTGGGATGTATCTGTTAGTTGTGTCATTGATGAGATGAGAGAGAGAGAGAGAGAGAGAGATTGAAACAAGCATGTAATTTGAGGTTAGTCTTTGTCTGATATATTACTTGTGATGTCTTTAGTTAGTGGCAAACTAAGGAACCAAAAAAACCTAAACCAAAAGTCATCATCTTCTTCTATAATTCTAGTAGAAATGCATGTGGGTCCCTTTCCCCTAGGCCTAGGCTGAGTTGGTGCCTCCAAGTGAGGATCTCCACCTGCTAGCATATGCTTTATTTAATATTTCATTTTCTTCGCCTCTTTTGGCAACTTGGCAATGAAGACTAGCTTTTCTTTATTCATTCATTGTTTGTTGCCCTTGTCATCCACAATGTGTGGAAATATAGCTAACTAGTCCAACATTTTCTTGTTTATTAACTAGTTTACCACTCTTACATATTGGGATTAATTTTCTGTTCATCTACTTCATTAAGTTTTTTGTTTTTGGTTTTTTGCCAAAATTCATTAAGTTCCATATACTAAAAACCGAATTTTGGTGAATCACATGATGATGCGACAATTAGTATGTTACAAAGTAATAAAAATATTCTTTATGACTGTCTAATATGTTATATTATGATTAATTATAATAATCATAGGACTATAGATGTAAACGCGATTCTATTTAACTAATAATTATTATGATTGGCAATTGGACAGCAAACATGTTTGTCAAACAAGAAGATTTTCCTTACTTGTATGTATGTATAGATAATAAATAGATAGATGCATGGATGGATGGATGGAAAGAGAAAGAAACTAACATCATCACGACGAATAATACCAAGATGGCCGGAGAAATGATGGAGAGGTCGACAATAGTTTCACCCGTATGTCTTGAATTCACACTTTGAAACAAAGCGCCAATGATTTTCTGGTAAGAATTCAGGCCACTTAAGCTGTCTGAACTCCACTCCAAGGACAAAAATGGTACCAACTGTACCATGATGAACCCGAAAACTGTGACAACCAAAAGTGAAGAATGGAGACTTGGAAGCAAGTGGAGGAACCCAATTTCCCTTGTGTGCTTCAAAAGGTAATTACATAAGTGTTCTTTCTTTTTGAAAATTTTCCCCATAACCCGAATCAAAAATCTCAAACATGAGGGAAGCAATGTGTTGCCGAAAAGGACTTGAGGAATGAGAATGAGGAGGAGGCCTGAGTTTTTGCTGAAGACCATCATGTTTTCATTGGTTGGAACAAAGCCACAGCTTGAGAAAGTTGAAACTGTGGTGAAGAGTGAGAATGTGTGCATGTCTAGCCCCTTGTTTTTCAGTACATTTCTTGCACTTGAAATAATTGCTAGATAAAGTGAAACCATTGCCACCCCAAGACCTTGAATCACTAAAGATAACCTAAAACCACATAACCCAAAAACTTGATTGAATTAAACTCCAAAGATTCACCATCTAATGGTTTGTCAATTTGGTCTTGATCATAAACCTCCACACCCAAATTCAAGCCTTGGAATTCAGGCTTGGATTCCAGTAAGCCCAGTTCAACATGATCAAAAACAACATTATGTGTGGGTGTTGATGAAGGACTAATTTCACTGCTGGCTGAAGCAAATTTTTCTTCTGTTAGCAGCATGAGCTTGAACTTCCACAACTGAAGTCCAACCATGGATGTAAAGACCTCCCCACCTATGAACATCAAAATGGTTAAAATGATGAGCTGGGCATTGGAGAAAACCTCCATTTCAACAGTGGACATGCTAGAAACAGTTGAGGCAGAGACAGAGGTGAAAAACAAATCTAAATTCCTAGGCCGAAAAGAAGGATCGGTTCTTGGCTTCAAAGCCTTGAGAACCCCAAAACCAAGAAAGGAGAGGGTGACAAAATAGACTAGCTCGATCCAAAATGGCTTTGCCCTACGGAGGACGAACCGATAATAACATACAAGTAGAAAACCCATGGATTTACTAAGACAGGCTAGTTTGAGAAATGAACAACTACAGAGATGTTGCAATTTCTTGCCAAACAAAATTGTTCATCTTTGCTTAGTAATTGCTTTGAAGGAAACGTTCATGTGGCATATGGTTGTGCGTGTAGGGTGGGGGTATTTATATATGAAGGAAACGTTCTTGATGGAGTTTTTTATTCTTCTTTTTTCTTATTTATTTAAAATTGAACAATAACTTGAATTCAAATTTCCTCGAAAGCAGTGAATATTTCCTCGCAAACAACGAATACTTGGGCCATTATATGTCAGGTGTCAAACGGGACGGGCCGGCCCAGCACGGCACGAGCCCAGCCCGTTTAAATGAGGCACGGCACGGCACGAGCACGAATATTAATGGGCCGTGCTTGGCACGACACGAAAACTTGGGCCGGGCCGGGATTAAGAAATAGGTCCAATGGACTGGGCCGGCCCATGGCCCGACATGGGCCGGGCTTGGCCCGAGCCCGCTTCAAGCACGGCACGAGCCCAGGCACGAGCCCAAGCACGACCCAAGCACGGCCCATTTAGCTTCTTTTTTTTTTCTCAAAAAGTCAAAATGCAATAATTTGACATCTAATGTCATTGTTTATATGTTTAAAAAAAAAAAAAAATCATAAACATATATTTGATGTCTTTCATTTTAGGGAAATTACTTGGGTCCTTAGTTAATTAAACATATCAACTACAAATTAATTAAACAACATTGGACTTGATATATAATCAATACATATGACATATACACTTCTCCTATATTCAAAGCAAAACATTTCTTCACATATAAAATAATAAGTTGTTTAAAGATGAAAAGTTCAAGTGGACTTTGTGGAGTTGGACATTTTTTGCCCTCCGCCCCTTCAAATTGTTTGGATGTTTGATTGATTAATGTTTTCAAATAGTTCATAATTTCTTGCCTCTAATTATATTTTTAATGTTTATAATCTGAATTATCTAGTGGGAAAAAAAAATCAAGTGAAAAAAAATCAAATTAAATGGTTTGGTTTTTGGGCCCGAGTATGGCACGAGCACGAGCACGGGCACGGCACGAGCCCGGCCCGGCCCGTTTGAATATGGATATGGGCTTTGGGCCGGGCCGGGATCAACGATTTTATTAAATAGGCCGGCACGGCACGGCCCGATAAATTAAATGAGCCGGCCCGGCACGGCAGGAAAATGTTAAAAGCACGAGTTTAAATGGGACGGGCCGGCCCGGCACGGCCCGTTTGACACCTCTATGTCAAATGATGATTGATTTCTTTGTAGAATTTTAAGACACGTGGATGAGAAACAAAATAACAAGAATATGCTATAACTGTGTGAACATTACGGGCTCCTTTGGGACTGCTTTTCTAGGATGTACTTTTACTTATAAGCGCTTCTAACAAAAGCGCTTTTATTATAAAAATTTTGAATTTTCATAAAAAAAACTCAAGTGCTTCCTGAAAAAGCACATAACATGTGCTTCTCCATAAAACACTTCTATGACCTAGAAGTGCTTCTAAATTTTTATGTCAAACGTTGTCATAAATGCTTTTAGTTGTCAGAAAGTGCTTTTAACCTCACTCCCAAACAGACCCTACACGTCTAATGATATGCAATTGAGGGGTGCAATAGGATATTCCTATATCCAATACTTACAAATATAAAATTGAATGATTGAGGAAATAATAGAGGGTCACGGGGAGTAATCCTATTTTTTTAAAATATCATAGATTCTTTCATTTGATCAAATATTAATGTAACGGTACATCATCCAATTTTATGACTTGGTCCATTGCATAAAACATGCATATTCATGGTACATCACAACATGAATTTTGATGAGACATGTTTAGAAATTTTATTGCCATATTCATAGAAGATAATTTTTATTACCAAATCACGTAGTTGTTAGGGATATAACTAAATAAGGGAAATGAAGTCTTTCTTATTACTAAGGGGCTTATAACGTAAGTGGTTAAGAACAGATATCCTGCATCGGAGGTCATGTGTTTGAATTTTCCCTCCTCTAGTATAGCTTGTATAAATAAAAAAAATACAAGTCTCTCTTATTTAAAGTCACCTCCAAATTCGCCAATAGTGAATTCACATACACTCAAAACCTCACAATTTGTGCCGAGTAAAATCTGCTCCGTTTTTTTCTGTTGCAGAAAAGAGATTTCTTCCCCTTGTGAGAATGTGAAGGTAAAAAGTCCCATATTGGAAAGTTAGAAAACCTTGCAAGGGCTTATAAAGAGTCGGGCTACTCCCCCCATTGCCAATTGGTTTTGGGGTGGAATCTCAACTTCCTTCATGATATCAGAGCGGGTTGCCCACGTGTGAAAGCCCAACGGCTACACGTGCTCCACATCACCCAGAATATGTTGTCCACGTGATAGACTTGAAAATTCGCCACACGTGCGGGGGCGTGTGAAAATGTAAAAGTAAAAAGTCCTACATTAGAAAGTTTAGTAAACAACTTATAAGGAATCAGTACCAGTCATGCCCCGATTCTGTATAGTTTAGTAAACAAGTTCATAGGAATTCGGATTCTAACTCTCTTCGATTCAAATCATCCTCAATTCAATTCCTTCTCATCTAATTACAGATTAGTAAACATGGTATAAATGTATATGCGGATTATAATAGACAACGAATGTGTGTTGGATCTAGGAATAATGACTCGGAAATTAAGAAACTATAATTGGCAACATGGCACAATGTGTCTAAATTGCGCATAATTGTAAAACCACATCACATACATCTAAATTGCCATAGAAAATTCGAACATAAGAATAGTTGCCCACATGACATACGGAATATATTTCAATTGGAATTAAAGTAGAAAAGGTCTTAGAAAGTTGGTGAGTTTTGTTCATTACTAGACTGTCGTTTGTCAAGTCCATTTAGAGACAATTAAATGATTGCCATTGTTTATTCTAAAAGTCTGATTGATGATGGATGACCAAGGTGACAACATATACAGTTGAATATTAATTAAGATGGAGGTTTTATGATAAATATTCCTAGACGCGGTTAAAATTTCTGACTAGGTGCAGAGTGGACTCAAGTAACTCCTGTCCAATGTGGAGTTGTAAGGGACCATGTCATACACATAATGCTTGAAAATATTTCATAACACGCATAATATGACAAGTGTACTAATTAGAACGAAAATATTTTTGTTCATCACTTTAACCTAAGGTGTATTCTCACCGTCTTTCTCAACACTTGACACATGTCTATGGACCTAATCATAGTTAATTCTTTGCTTTGTATTTATGAAACCATGGTTATACTCATTAACACGTGTCAAGTGTTGAGAATGATAGTGATGGTACACTTTAAGTTAAAGTGGTGAGCAAAAATGCTTTTCAATTAGAATGATGGTTTGGTTGAAGTTGATGATTTAGCTCTTAAAATGATTGATTTCATTTTAAAAAATCTCATAAAATTCCTTCGATTAGTTAATATGCTAAAAGAGATAATCATTTATTATATAAGGTAAAATAAAGAAAATATAAACACTTCATCTTCATATCATGGGTGGTCGGCTACTAGGTCTCTTTTTGCATTGACTTGTCGGTTTGGCACTACATTATCTAGTAGAGCCACATGTCATTGCCATCATAATCAGCCATCGCATTTAAGTCCCCATGCTTTAATTTGTGGGTCTTTGCTTTTATTATTATGATTATATTGTATTTTATCAATAATCTATTAGGTAAATATTCTTTATAAAAAAAATTAAATTTAAATTCTGAAATTCAATTACAAGGAAATAATGTATTAAATTTGGATTTTCAACGTGTTTTCCTTATTTACTTCAAAGGGTACAATCGACACAACCAGTGGCGGATCCAGGATTCAAAAGTGAAGTAAGCGGAACTTACCTTAAAAACTCGACGGTTCCAGTGAATTTCATTCATAAAAATAAAAAGATACACCTAGTCAGGGGGACATAATGAGCCTTACCCTCAAATATGCATCTCTATACATAAATAAAAGCTTAACCAAAAAAAAAAGAAGATAAATGCAATGCAACACAAAACTAAACTATTTAAATCTAAAACTTTACCCCAAATTATAATTTATTCAAAATTAAACCCTAGAATACTCAATTTCAAATTAAAATTAAGATGCATACATTTATTTTGGGAAAAACCCAATAGAAGAAGATAATTAAAGAGAAGACAATAAGAATAATACTTATTGCCTTAGATATGAGAAGATGCTGCTGCCAAAAGAGAAGTTTTTTATGTGTTTGGGTAGGCATGGGTTTACACCATCACATGGGCTGGGTAGGAATAGCTTTGCTTACATATAGGTTTTTTTTTTGGTGAAAAAATTTGGGGTAGGTGGTTGCCTACCTTGCCCTTGTTGTAGGACCGCCCTTGGACACAACAAAAAAAGTAATAAAAGTTAAAAAGCATGCATCTAAAATGAAAAAAAGTGTGAACTTAGCCAATGATAGCTAATCGTTTTGGACCTAGATGTAAGATAACAAGAGGACTTAAGATCGTTAATAAACTTCATATTTGATATATTGCGGTGTTTGTAGGTAAGGTAGTTAAGAGCACTTATCCTTACACCCGAGTTCATATGTTCAAGCTTCTGTTCTCCAAAAATAGCTTGTAGTGCACTTATCCTTATTTGATGTAGGTTGTTTTTAGTCAAAAGTATATATCCACTTTTAGATAGTAAAGCCCAATCGCCCAATTAGTTTAATACCACAACATTAATGTAGTAGCTCTTAAAGAAGCCCAAGAAGATCGTACTTGTCTCCAAACACTCTATTGTACATTACATGTAATTGGGAAGAGCTCTCATTGCATCTATTTGGAACACACCATTGATATGCTAATTTGCAGGAATCTAACAACTACATGCTACTCGCTTGTAGACTTATGTACAAGATGTTATGTATGAAATTAAACCTAAACGATCAATTAATTTAGAATCAAGATAGCTTCCAAGCTTTGCCATGTTTAGTACTGAAATTCTTTACCCTCCCAAAGAACATGACAGTGATGAGTATAAACTTTCCTTGGGTACTCCACCTTCCGGAAAATCCAGACCATGCGTCTTTGCAAACACCTTCATGTTTCAGTCGACGCTTGCAGCTGTAGCCAGTTGAGAACCCAACATTCCCATATGCACTACAAATCAAACGCAGTTTTTGTTAATTACATTGGGCTCCATTTGGACAGCGGTATTTGAAAGAAACGATTTGTTTTTTAAAACAAGGCTAATTAAACTTGATATAAAGCTAGAAAACATCAGACTAGTACATGTGTAATAGATTTGAGATGACTATATGCAATGAGTCAGTTTAAATCCATTGTTTTCTTCATATGCTTTTAAAATCTTGGCATGGATAGTAGCAGTGTGTAATCTTACAACTTAACCTTGTAATGTAATCTAAATCCTTAGATTTAGAATCACTCCATCCAAACGGAGCGTTTGTGTTTCCTACCGCCAGGGCCGTCTGTGAGTTTCTAAGGCCCCTAGGTGAAAACACTAGTGTACTTGCCGAAGGCATAGAACTAAATATAGTAAAACATAAGTTGAACACAATTAATAAAGCACGTAATTACGTATATACTTACCTAATTACTTCTATAATGACGTTAAGAACACTAAAGTTGAGGGGGTCTTCCTTCATCTTTTCCCTCTCTGTGATGCAAATGAGAATGATAAACATTGCTAAATAAGACAGTTGTGAAAATATTAGAGACTCCACCAAAGTCTTTCTTGGGTTTGGAATGCCCTTTGCTGAGGCAGAGTCTTCGCAATCGCTAGTGGTTGGAAGAAATGTAGTATATGGTGGAAGATACCTGAATTGTATTAAAGAAATTATTAAAATTCACAACCACAATATGCAATTTATTTATCTTTTTTTATATATACTTCTTCCCGAAAGTATATACTTAAAAGTTTTTTTTTTATACAATCGTTATTAGAGGAGGGGGGTATCGAACTTAGGACCTCAATGCTCTTAAACACTTTAGCTACAAGCCCATGCAATATATACTTAAAAGTTGGAAATAATGGTATATGGATCACGTTCGGCCATTTGCCTAAATTTGTTGTGTATAAGAGCATCAGCTCCATATTTGATTGAATTTTTTCCTTTTATACTTACAAGAATAAGGAACCCCAGCTGGCATGAACACCAAAAGAGTGGGATCAAATAACAAATGCAAAATCTCATCAAAGAGACACTTTCATACAGTGAAAAGTCATGCATGCTTTCTTTTGGCATATTATACAGTGTGTAAACAATAAGTTAATTTGAGCCTGGAAAATGGTCTTAGATATTTGACCATGAAGTCATGGATCTCTGGTAATGAGAATAAGAGATATATATATATATATATATTTCCAATTTATTCTAGAAATATATATATAAGAGATTCTAGCAAGGAAATTGCATACACTTATATTCAAAAGTAGTCCAATTTTCTGGGCAGAAATAGGTTTGCACAGTGACAAAGATGAATTTAGTTATAGGAATTGATGAGAGCATCAAATACGAAAATGATATACGGCCGGAGAGAAGAGAAGATGAAATGAAATCACAAGGCACCAGAAAGGTATATTGAATGGGACAATTTGAGCATGCGAGGGTTTAATCGCTAGGATAGTGACATTGATTTAGTGGAAATGAATCAAAATCATTGATTAGGAGCAATATATATGTATATCGATGTAATTCATAATCTTGCAACATAACATGTATGCTAAATATTTTATACGAGATTATTTTTAAATAATCAAAAGAAAATAGTATTTTGACTTCAAAATTATTAGTTGACCTTCAATAATCAAAGGAAAATGTATTTGCACTCAAAAAATAGATTTTCACACTTGTCCATGCACTTTCACATATGATGAGAGTAATTAAGAGTTAATAAATGTAAAGGAAATTAATATTCCATATTCATACAAATGATCATAAGCAGTAATGCTACGGTCATCAAATTTGTTAATCAAATTTACTCACTAAATTATTTGTGAGTGTGTGACTATCTTTTTTTCTTTCATCAATCTTAGTATATTGTGAAAATTTCGTTAATAGTCCAAATTTGATAATATCGAGAAAAAAAAAAAGGGAGTTTCACTAAAATACCCAAAATGGGGGCTGAAATTATAAAAATACCCAACACCCAAAATACTTTATAACCATACCCAAAACTCATCATTACACACACTCAAAACCCATTTATATACACACCCAAAAAATATACAATTATTGATTGTGGGGTTGATTTTGGGTATGTTTCTATGTTTAAATAGTGCTTGGGTATTTTTATAAATACATGTCTAGGATTGGGTATTTTTATAAATATCTATAAAAAAAATTGAGAAAATAACCTCACTTGATGAACAAAATTTGATAAAGAATTTAATGAATGCTAGTAGATTTAAGAGATGGAGACAGAGAAAGGACTCACATCATCACCACAAAGAGCACTAAGATTGCAGGGGAGATAACAGAGAGATCAATAACGGATTCACCGGCATGTCTCGAATTCGTGGTCTGAAAGATTGAGGCCACAAATTTCTGATAGGCAGTCAGACCATCCATGGCTTCAGATTTCCACTCCATGGCACAAAATAGTATAACCTGAACTACCATGAAGCCCAAGACAGTAAGGGCCAGAAGAAAAGAACGAAGACTAGATAGCAGATGGCTGTAGCCCATGTCTTTATAATTCTTCAACATGTAACTAAATTCGACCCTCTTGGTAATTTTCTCCAAAACCCAGATCAGAAATCTTAGGCATGCTGGATATAAAGTGTTGCCAAGAAGGAGTTGAGGAAGGAGAAGAAGCAAAAGACCTGAGTTGTTCTTGAAAACTATCATATTTTCGTTTGTGGGGAGAAAACCGCAGTTTGAAAAGGTGGAAACTGTGGTGAAAACAGCAAATGTTTGGATTTCAATGCCTTTTTTTTCAAGTACATGTTTTGCACTTGGAACAAGGATGAAGTACAAGGAAACTAAAATAGAGCCACCTATATGAACCACTAAAAGATAGCCGAAAACTACATAACCCAAAAACCTGATAGAGTTATACTTGATATTGTTGTTGTTGTTGTTCACACCATCTATGTGATCAATAATTTGCGGTTTCTCATTCTCTAAATGTGAATGAGTTGCCAAACCCAACTCAATTTGATCAGCATTAGAGTCTGGGAAATGGTTTTTGGTATCGACTACATCAACTCTACTGTCTGTTTGATGATCATGAAACTTGGGAATAATTTTGAACTTTGTAAATTGAAGTCCAAGCATGGAAGTGAAAACCTCCCCACCCAATAACATCAATATGGTCAAAATAATGAGATGGGTGTTTGAAAAGACCTCCATTTCCACTACTGACATGCTTGAGACTGTTGTGGCAGACACAGATGTGAAGAACACATCAACGTCCTTGGGCCTAGTAGTTCTTGGCTTTGTGAACATCAAAGCCAAATAACCCAACAGAGAGAGCACCACAAAATAAACAAGCTGGACATAGAAAGGGTTGGCATGAAAGAGCAAGACACGAAAAATTGATCGAATTTGAGCTTTAAAAGATTGGGAGAAGCAAGGCAGTTTGTTGCATGAATAGCTAGAAAGCATCTCTAGTTTATGACCAAGAACAGCAAAGTTCTTCATCTCTCTTTACTTGGAGAGAAATGGCCTGGCCATAATCGCAGTGGTGTGGGGTTTATGTAGTGGAGCATCAGGATCTGTTCTAGTAAATGTGAGGTTTCCCTGTGGATGGCCAAATTGAAGATAACTAAGTAAAAATGTGCTCATTATCTTTGATTTGTTACACTTTTACATGATATGGTGTGGGGCTGATTTCCAAAGTCATATTGTGCATGCCAATATGCCACACATGCTACTGAAGATCTATATATATACACACATGATATGGTGTGGGGCTGATTTCCAAAGTCATATTGTGCATGCCAATATGCCATATGCTACAGAAGATCAATATACATACACGCACAGAGGAGCCAAGCACATAGTTAAAAGTTTAGGACTCGAGAACCATATTTATATGCACCCACTAACTGCAACCCAGTCTTAAAATGAAATTAACTAAATCGGAAAATAGTTTTCAAAACTCAAGTGGACTTGGTTACAGTTTTTTTTTTTTGGTCTGAACCACGAGGTGGTCCTGGTTGGACCCCAATTATGGGTGGCACCTTTAAGCCTTAACCACAATCCAGACTAATCCCCGCTCGCACCGGGTCGACCCGTAAGGAGTAAAGTGCAGGTCAAAGTGGTGACTTGGTTACATATTATCGATTTGGTATTTATGAGGCATTTTATATATTAATATTACATAGGGGAGAAATAACTTCAGGTATTTTAATATTAACTCGTCATCTCACTCTCTCTCACCACTTCGATTAACTCCAAGAGCTTATTAATGAGGTTTTTTTAATTTATGCTTATAATAAACTTAGTGTGGTAATTTTAATAACAATTTTTTTAGTATAAACGATTGGAAAAGGGGAATTCACAAATATTCATCGGGTATACCCCACTCACTAATACCCCTTTATTTTAGTTATTTGTTATTGCTTCTGCAATTTGTCCATTGACAAGAACTGCTCTAATGACGAGAGAGGAAAGAGGAAATGAAGGGGGACAAAGTTGCCCATGGGATGTGGTCATTATTACCACTTTATGTTCTATTAACTAGGCTTAAAGAGAGACCATACTCCTCCCCACATTGAATCAACCCACCCAACGAGATGGGAATGAAGGATGTTTATTCTTCACTACAAGAAAAACTGCCTTTAGTAACGGTTAAAAAGTGTCAAGAATCTATTTACTTGATGGCTAAAAAGCATCACGAATGCTAGTGAGGGTGCCCACATACTTGACTCTTTTTTTGTGTCAAGAAAACGTTTTCCCTGACAGATGAAACCTCTCGCAAAATTGCATAAACCGAAAACTTATGGTCATCCTTGACGCTTTCTAACTGTCAACTTACATATTTCTTGAAATGAACTAGTACATACTTATGGTTATCCTTGACGCTTTCTAACTGTCAACTTACGATATGAATACATTTAAAATAAACGTACTAAAATGAACTAAGTTCTCTAGTACCACGTAAGTAGTTCTCTATTTAGAAATAACTTGACACTTAGAAGCTTTACTTTCCCCATAACATCTCTAAGTGAAGCCTATTACAAGTCCAAATTGAGCTTTGGTTGCTTCCTCCCTATTCATACCAATTTGTCAAAACATTAACATATATGGATCAATGAATTATCAAAAGGTACAACAATTAATAACTAGCAAGTCATCTCCTACAATGAAATTGGTTGGATGAGAATCGCATATGTGCTTCTCCTTGTATCTTTCAAAAGCGTCTAAAGGTACATGCTTGTGCTATCTACAAATTTATATGAATTTGATGGACAATTATTGCGAAATGGAAAAATTTCCTACTCAGGCGAAAATACAATTATGAGTAATTCCCAAAACTTATAAGTCATAAGCACTATCCAGAAGGAAGAATATATATGGGCAAATATCTTCTTCTAACATCTAAACAGAAAGAAATTATTAACTACAAGATTTCTCAAGCAAAGTCATTGACATGAATATTCAAGAACCGTGATAGGATTAATATTGGTATCAAACCCACTTTCTTTTACATAGAGTGCATCACAGATAAATTCTAGCAATATATATACTACAGAAAATAGTGACTTCTTCTATTAAACTAAAATCCTAGTTATCATTTTTACCTCGCAATGGGATTTGAAGCTAGGATGAGTGCTTCACTAATTTGTTGATCCTATAAATCATCCAATACTTAGAGATGATACGAAGGGAGAGCTATGAAGAAGAGAGAGAGCGTGAGCTACGGAGAATAGAGAGAAGAGAGAGCTGTGGATGGAGATAGTGAGGCAAGCGGCAGGGTGAAATCTGAAAGAGAACCCTACCTTAACTTAGTGAATTTTGGATCTGAGAGAAAACCCTACCAGCTTTTTCTCTTTTTCTTTTATTTATTTATTTATTTATCTTTTGTCTGAGACTAGCTTGTTTATAAAGTGTCAGCTTTTGTTTTTTCTCTTTTTATCTTTTCTTGAGGAGGTGTTTTACAAAGTGTCAACTATATACGGGTTTTAATTGACATTTTATATAAAATGTCAGAGAAAAGTGATATAGAGTTGACGTTTTTTTAAAAATGTGTCAAGGAAACTGATATATAGTTTATGTTTCTTGTAAAACGTCATGAAAACCTGGTATGCAGTTGACGCTTTTTAAAAAGCGTCAAAGCTTTATAGAATAGGTGATGGTTTTGCAAAAAGCATCAACTATGTGGTGTCACCTAAGGCTCATTTTCTTGTAGTGCTTATATTTGGGAACACTGGGAAATGAGACTAGGAAATGTCATTTTTTCTCATTCCCGTATTTGGTTAGTGCGATATTAGGAATGAAAAGTTGTTTAGTTTTCCAACAATACTCTTGATTTTTTATTATTAATATGAAGAGTTTTTTAAGGGTCAAAAGTGATATTTAAAAATATAACATGAGTTTTTTAAACCCATTTCCAAACTCCTAAACCTTGAACTAAACGGGCCCTAACTATTAGGACTCAAGATCCCACATTGAAAAATAAGCATATCCTATAGTGGTTTAAGAGCTCATGGACACCTTTTCCTTACAAACCGGTTTTTAGAGGCAAGTTCTACCAATGGGTTCTTATTTGGTATGAGGGCATGGTTTTACCACAAAATTGGGTCCAATTCCATGAAAGGGGCGACCTATAGGCTAAATTAAGATGATCGGTGTTATGCATGGGCATGATATCGAGTCATTGAATATTGATAGTTGAGTGAAGTCATCTCAAAGGAAGAAAGGACTACAACCGGGTCAGTGTCGATAGAGTGGGCCAACGAGGACGTTAGGTATGGAAGTGTGGTGGAATATTAGGACTCAAGCTCCCACATTAGAAAAATAGCATATCCTAAAGTGGTTTAAGAGCTCATAGGCATTCTTTCCTTATAAGCTGGTTTTTAAGAGCATATCCTAGAGTAGTTTAAGTTCTACCCATGAATTCTTAACACTAACTTTCTTTTCTTTCTCTTCGTCTGACCACCGTCTTCTTACCTCTTCTCTTCGTCTGACCACCATCTTCTTACCTCTTCTCTTCGTGTGGCCACTGTCTTCTTCCCTCGTCTCTTCTGCCTCTCTCTACCACAAAGAAAAAAGCAGGAAAAAAATATATGATCATTTCATAATTCATATCTCTAAAACTAAAGCCTGAGCCTGAGGAGAGCATGGTGATGACAAATGAATGACCTTTGCATATTATGTAAACAAGGATTGAATTGATGGAGGCTTGTCAATAACCACTCTAATTGGATTTACATGACTTTAGTCATGTGTAAAATTGATGGTGACTGTCGTTTCAGTCCAATTGGACATATGTTAGTGCCCTTTTGTTGGCTCCTCCACTTTGACCACCCAAGCAATCGCTGAAGCCATGCAGAATGCACCAACACTGTAATGGCAGGGCCATTGTTTCTTATTTTAATTTAAAGCAAACTACCAACCCCAATCGGCAGTTGCCAAAGAGCTCACTTTTTATTTTTCTTCTATTATCCGTATACATTTTATTTAATTATCTGAAAGAGCCACAAATATTTTTTATATAAGTACGATTCACGGGATCACTTTAAAAGTGTCTCATTACGTAGTACGTACTTTATTATAATTAACTTTGTATATATTTACGTACCATAATAATATTATATCAGTCAGATAGGGTTAGCAGACCACTTGAAAGAGTGACAAGATTCAAATAAGAGGGATATTGACAATATGGAGCAGAGAGAGGCTAATAGGTCCGTATAGTTTCTATATATCTCGAAGATTCATTTGGCCTTGTCATGGCCAATTGGGGTTCCTGGATTCTGTGGCCAAGGGGTCACAGTGTAAAAGTTCAGAAATTTTTTTACGAAGAAAATAATACTAAAAAAATAGAAAGATAGTATTTCCATTCATAATTCATGACAAAACCAATAATATAAGTTACAATGTTCATGACGAGTTTTCATTTTTTGAAAACATTGCATTATAGTTTCGTTATTAATACAAGCAAAAACATCATTCTCAATGTAAACAATCAAGCTATCATTTAACGATTGATCTCTCATTCTATTGCAAACTGGATTTTTAATAATATTCATAGTGGAAAATGCTCTCTCCATTGAAGTAGTTGCAACGTAAAACCAAAGCCAATGTAAGAAGCAAATACACCTGAGGAAATATTTCATGCATTCCTTTCTCCACCATTTTTTCCTCAAGATTACTAATCCCTTCCAACTGAGAAAAATCACTACTCAAACGCATATGATGAACATAAACACCAAGTTGATCTTCAAACATCAATAAGTCTTGATCCGAAAAATCTTGAGGATAAAATTGAGCAAGATGAACTAGCTTTCGTATGTCAAAAGCTACAAATTCATTTTTTGGACTCAAGCATGCCAAACAAGTAAGTAACTCAGTACTTACCTCATTGAAGCAATCATTTAATTCCGCAAGTTGCCCATCAATTACATGAATACAGATCTCCACACGATAACAATGATAATTTGTCTTCATTGGAGCATTACGCGGTGATCTCCCTGGAATTACATATTCCTCATCCATGGTAGGAACCGTAATATCGTGTTTGTCACAAAATGAATATGCTTGCTCAACCAATTCCTCATTATCCCTCATCAACTGTAGGTTTTCCTTGCATGTTTTCACTAAACTCATTGCATTCACAATGTCTTGATCTTTCTTTTGCAATGCTAGAGATAAAGTATTTGTTATTCCCAATATAGCTTACATTAAAAATGAGTGAAACACAAACTCAAAAGATTGTATTTCTCTCCATAACTTATAGGCTTCACCCGAACTATCGTTAGGATTATCATCAACAATCATTTGAAGCACATTCACCACGGATGGAAACATAGAAATGATAAGATACCATAATGTGAGTTCCATCGTGTATCGCCGGCACGTTTGAGAGTAGTTTCTTGATTTAAGCCTCGCCCCGTTATAAGACAATCATTTTCAAAAGCTTTCACAAGCTCTTCTTGGTATTGTGCTCTAAGTGCATCGCGACGCTTACAAGACACTTCAACAACATTAACCAAACTATTAGCCGTTGTGAAAAAAGAGTTGGCATCAATGTTTTTCTTTACTACGACAACAAGAGTTAGTTGAAATTAATACGCAAAGCAATGAACATAAAATGCACACAATTGTTCTCTCAAAATCTTTGTTTTAAAGCCATTGAACTCACTTATCATATTACTAGCTCTATCATAACCTTGTCATCGTAGCTTGGAAAAGCTCAAATTTTCAGAATAAAAGAATTCATCAATGGCTTCCTTTAGTGCACTTGAAGTGGTGTCGGTTACATGTTGGACCCACACAAACCTTTCAATTATTTATCCTTCGTTGTTCACATAACGCAACACCATCGTCATTTGCTCCTTTATTGAAACATCATATGCTTCATCTACCATTATTGAAAAATATCTATCTTTTACATCACTCAAGATAAGACCAATGATTTCTTTGACACAAGTATTGACAAGATCTTTTTGAATTGAATGAGCTATTAATTTTAGATTGCCAAGAAAATTTTCCAACACAACGGCCTTAACTTTTTCATCATGATCAACAAGAAATTGCAAGAGCTCTAAATAATTCCCCTTATTACTTGAAATGACACTTTCATCATGACCACAAAAAGAAAGACCTTGTCGCAACAAATACCTAGTGCACATAAGTGATGCATTCAAGCAAGTGCGATAAGCCGTGCAAGCTTCGTTTGTTTGCTTGATCACAATTGCTTCAATTTGTGTAGTTTGATGCTTCAAATTGTAAGCAACTTCTCTAACTTGGTTGTGAACACTACCAACCTGTCCAACATGAAGGTTAAATCTTTCTACTCCCTTCCTCCAATTATTAAAGCCTACCCTAGTGAATGCGTCACCATCCACCTGATCAAAATTAGGTTTAAAGAGATAACAATGAAGACAAAACGCAACATCTTTAGCTATACTATATTCCAACCAATCAAACTCATCAAACCATTGGGCAATGAAGCGTATATTAATTCATGATTGATTAGTTTATGGGAACCCATGACTTCTAGGTTGACAAGGTCCTCTTTGTAGATATGCGCTTCGGATCTCATCTCAAATATTAGGACTATAATTCGTCATTCGAGTTCTTAGTCCAGAGTCTACCTGAAGATTAGCCAATATCTCTTCTACTTCAATCGGTCTTGCATTTGAACTACCCGGATTAGACGGAGAAGGACTATATATCCGTAGATAATTTTATTTTAAAGAATCGTTCCATAAATCTACACATTAATTAATTCAATCAATCATTAATTTTTATCCAAATTATGATATGAATATGAAAATGTCAATAACCCACTACCAATATTCAATATACCAAATTACCATATCAATCAATATTCAATATCCTCAATCAATCCACATTATCAATCAATTATAAACTCAATCAATCTACATTATCATATCTATAAATTTCATTCCATAAAAAAAAAATCAATATCAACAATATATATTATCAATATCAATTTATACATATCAATTTTGCTCACTTGTAGTTGAAAAATACGGCGGCCGACGGCACAAGGTGAGGGACTACATATCAATTTGTGCCAAGGTTCCAAAAGTGTTAACGAATGTGAAGTTGAGGGACTACAACAGCTATTTTTTTAATTTAAAGACAAAAATGCGAATCGGGCACAAATTCGAATACTATTACTTAACGGAGCGAGTTAAGGGCCGGGGGGGTCCTATCCCCCTCTCAATTTTGTTGAGGCTTTGTTTTCTTAACACAATTACCAATCTTTTATCAAATTTTATTAAGGCCCTTTTTATGTTTTTCTTGTCTCTCTTTTCACTATTATTACTATCCCTTCTACATCTCTTTTTGTCTTATTTTGACTCTAAATTTTGTAGTAATAAACTACGATTGAAATTTCTTAGTGTGTATTTAACAAAATACATGTAATTTGAATCAATATCTTTTGTTAATATTAATGATGAGTAGATAGTTAATGTAATATGTAAAATAATAGAGTATAATAATCAAAGTTAGGGATTTTGTATTAAGTAAAAAAATTCAAATGTCATTTCAATATTTGAGGTGCCCTTTCCGTACAAAGATTATGGCTCCGTCATTGGTAAGTTCTCAATATTTTATTGTGTTAGGTGATGCATAATGTAGTTCTAGCAATGTCACCATGTTTATCAGAGCAGTTTCTACACGTTATTTAATTCCTCAAAGTCAAGATTCAAGAGCAGGCATCATTGGATGCGAGTAAACTAATTTTTTAGCTTGAACAATGTCAAATCACTGGTATAAAATGCGAATTGGGCACAAATTCAGAGATTATTACTACTAGTAAGCTCCTCAATGTTTTGTCGTGTTGAGTGACACATAATGCAGTCTGAGCTGTATGACCATGTTTATCACAGCAATTTCAACACGTTATTTAATTCTTCTAAGTATCATTTGAACAATGTCAAATCACTTGTAAAATGCCATAAGGAAAGCATTTATATCACCTTTCTTTTCAAGCCTATAATTGAAGTGCCACTATGTTTTGGTAATTTAACTACTTGTGGCTGTGAATTTTCCAGGTGGTCAGTTATTTAATCAAATATTCTTTGAAGATTTACGTGTTATTATGTTCTCTAGTGAGTGTTATTAAACACTTAGCTCAATGGCTAAATGTCCTTATCTTTTAATGAGTGCCCTGGCTTTTTATGTCATGAATCATGATAAGTTTCTTCAATATTTTATTACTGTAATGCCAAAAATAGGCGTGAATGGACACCGTCAATTAATTTTTACTTTTCTTTTTAAAATGAATGTGGATACCACATATTGGTTTTCAGGTCCCATATATAAAAAACGATGGATAGAAATGACACACTAACAATTAGCCATGGACAGATGCTCAGTCATGGATTAAGAATATATATAAAAGGTGTGGGATTGTATTTGATGCACTTAACACTAGTTGTTTTCTTTTTACAAAATGATACTCTTAAGTCAGTAAGAGGGGGATTCGAATTAGAATAATGCTACTCTTACCACATTTGTACGCCATTTCCTATATCATTTTATGTGGCAGATGAAATGGACAATTATATCAATTAAAATTAATTTAACATTTTCTTTTCTTTTATGATTTATTGACACTTTTTAATTTATGCGACTGGTCATTTCATCTGCCACATAAAGTGATATGAGAATGTGGTATACAAATATGGTAAGAGTAGCATTACTCTTCGAATTAACGTGCAAGACAGCGAATTGTTTGTTAGATATTCATTATCGACATGTTCCAACATTAATGCGCGCCTACAACTAATTGTTTGTGAGATATTCATTGTTGACATGTTATGACATTGAAAGGAAGCGTGCTCTCACTCTCCCGCTACTTTGTCTGGGCTTAGTGGGATTATGAATCATTTGTGTTATACAGTTATCGCATTTAACTTTTAAAAAAAGAAACAAAACTATAAGCACCTTATTTTACAAAAGAAAATTCTTGTGCCTTGATTCAGTTGAGTGATGATAGCTGTAATGGAAATGACACAACGAAAAAAGGAAGTTGGAAATTGTTTGTACCCAATTTTGGTCAATGGACCAAAAGTGGTTACCTTCCCAAAAAAGGAACACAGCATAGGCCCAAGCCCAATAGTTGTCTACATGTTATATTTTTCAGAAAGGGCTTTTCTTGTTGAAAATGAAAACCAAGACAAGAGAAAAAGAAAAAAAACCAAAGCCCAAGAGCAGAGGCCCCAAAGCGATTGGACTACTGAAAAATGGGAATCAGTAGCTGTTCCAAACCCACGCGAAGGTGAAAGGGACCATCAACATTTAATGACGATTTGACTTTTCCCTCTTCCATTAAGAAAAGCCAGTCGTCTAAGAAAGCCTCCAAGCCAGGTAAGAAGCCAACTTGCACATCAAATCGCCAAGTACGAAGACGCCTCAGACCAGGAAACCAATTTGAAAAACTGGCGGTTCTCATCAGAAAGATCGATCTCTCCCTCTATGGACCAGTTCAGAGCGTCAAATCAGTAAGTTGACTTTGGACAACAGGCAAACATCCTCGCCCAGGCATCATCACTTGAGACCTCTTCTGCCTCTATAAATAGAAAGCTTCCAGCACCTAAGAAGGGGACTCTCTCTCCAAAACCAGACGCAACGTCTTGCAAAACACTTACACAAAGCACTCAAGGCATTCCAGCTATCTCGCTCAGGCTTCGAATAATCAGACGCTCTATGTGTTCATCTTTTTATTTCTCTGCCATTTCCATGATATGACTAACTTCTGAAGAAATTCAATTTGAATTTGTATAATGTAGCAGGCTATGAACCTTAGATCACAGCGATAATGTAGGTTTTAGTTCGGAATTAATGAGTACGGATCTCTGTTGTCTTGATCACCAATTCAGGAACTAAATAAATAAAAATGATGGAACCCATATCTGAAGAACTTTGTTATGCTTATGCTTGCTTTCATTTCTATATCTGCAATACTTAAGCCGTCCCGCCTTCGTTTTATTTAAATTATAAATATCATAAAGAGTTTCTAGCCCGAATCGGGCCACATAGGTCCGAAGAATGCAAACCAATCGGGCTCGAAAATCACATAGCTGGGCCCGAAGTTGTAGTTAAATTTATATCCAAGTTCAGAGTTAGGTCCGTGAACCCGCGCGAGGTGTTTACTGACCAAGAACTTTGTCTTTTTCCCTTGCTTGGACAGGTGTTGCTCGCACCATCCATAGCCGATATATACACGAGAGAAAGAATTGTAAAGTCCTCTTAGCTAAGGCATAGAAAAGAGCCAACCCAGGCCAGTACCCCACCTGGTGCACAATGGCTTGAACGGAAGATCAGGAGGAAGGCGCAGACTCCGCAAAACATTAACTACATTCACTCACACCAGGTCTGTTGGACTGGTCGCACACCCAACAGTGGCACGCCTATAAAGCAGAACTCAGGTATCAAAAGAAGTCCGGAGATCAGGCCCAAGATAGGGCTGGACTGGATTTCTTGTCAACCTGATTCAACTTTCAATCTCGTTGAACATTGAAGTAACATCTGCGTGGGCCAAAAAGATACAATCGGGGCATTGGTGTAGGTCCAACACTTCCTGTGTTCTTCCGAGCACGCCTACCTCGACATTAGGCGAAAAGAATACTTAACAGGAAAAGAGACCAACAGAAATATGTACACTGCACAACCTACCCTGCTTTACTCTCTTATCTGCTAATTAGTGACTAAAGAGCCACTATTTGGTTTCGTTTTAGATGACTAGCCCAGAGGACAGACGGAGATGGCCACGCCATCACATCAATTTCAAGGCCCACTGGTAAGGCAAAGTTATACTAGAGAATATCCTAGTGGTTGTGCTCCATGGTGGAGAGAATGATGGGGTTGGGGTGGCAATAGTGGTGGAGGTTGAGGTGGTAGTTGTGGTTGGGGTTGGTGGTGGTGGTGACAGTAATGGTGGCGGAGATGATGGCAATTATGGGATGGTGGGAGTGATGGTGGCGGCAATGGTGGGGGTTGGTGGGAGTGATCAAGGGCGGAGCCATAAGGGAACAGTGTGGTCCTGGGTCCCTTGTCACCTCTTTTTAAAAAATATATATATAAATAATACCATATATATAAATATATTTTATGATACTTGTAATATTTTAATAATATCATTTTCATGCCCACTTATTTTGCATATACTAGAATAAAACTTGTAAGACTGTAGAAATTCTATGGAAAGAAGCATGTAATTGTTCCTATATACCATCAGTGCAACAATGGCAGAAGGATTTAGCGGATTTGCAACATGCAATGCCAGAACCAAGCCGAACAAACAAACAAACAAAAAAAAACTCAGAGAGAATGAGAGGGGATATTGACTCTTTCCAACTATAGAAGACATTTTCATTAAACACTAGCAATAGATTGATACACTTCCTCCTATAAATCTGAAATATCAAATAGGAACATTTTTATACTAGAACCAAGCACTGCTCCACAAATGTAACAAATCCGATGAAAGATGACGGATGGATGCCATAGGAAAAATACCCTAGTATATTTCATATCAACTACCAGCCACTTGTTTTATCCTTCAATCGCAGGCAATACTTCCAATTATTGTTCTATTGCCTCCATAACCCTGAGAGAGAGAGTCCAAACTCTGACTGATTTTTCGTCCCCGCATTCAATGATTAGCTGAAGTAGAAAGCGATGAGAAAGTGCAAGAGCATCCATGAGTTCTCCTTTGAATTCAAAGTAAACATGCCAGAATGTATATACTGAACACCAGAAGAAGATAACAATACGAGTCAACTGAAGAAGTAGCGCGGCACCATCTTCTTGTCCATTTAAATGAATGTAGAAACACTGCGGCTACCAACGTCGTCAACTTCCGACTATCAATCTCTCACGTAGTCTCTTGATCCTCTGTCAACATCAGGTGCCTGCAACAATCCACCGTCCAAGGACCTCGATTCTTCCAAAGTAATTAAGAAGCAAGAGATCTTCAACAATCAGATTTCATTGGTATTCAAAAAACAGTCTGCCAAGCAGTGTTCGAAACATCGCCCGCCTAGGCGCTTTGCCCTTTTTTTCATTTTATTTAATTACTTTAATTAGTAATTAGCTTTTAATTATTATTTTATTAGTGAAAAATCAGTATTTCAATATTTTAATTAGATTTCAGAAATTACTTGATAAATAGTATTTAATTCTATTAAAGTCTTTTGTGGACTTTAAAAATTATTTTTAAAATAGTTTCCATTATTTAAAAATCCCATAAAATTATTTTAATTACCCAAAAATATATTAAGATTTATTTTAATATTCCAAAAATAGATTTTAGATTCCAAACCCTAAATCCACGTCTCGAACCAAAAACCCTAGCTTCCGAACTAGTTCCAAAAATAGCAATTAATTGTTGTAAATAATTTATAAATATAACTTAAACTATGCTTGTTTGATAATGTAATTTTAAATATAAATTATGCTTTAGGCTTAACTTATATATATTTTTTGGTAGTACTATTATATGCTTTATGCTTAACTTTGTCCCCATGTTTTATAAAAATTACAGTACTTTATAATGTATATATCCTTTCTTCTTCTTCTTTTTTGCATGATTTTGGTATTAATTTATAATTTATTATACAAAATAATTATATAAAAAAGATTTATCATTTTACAAATTATTTTTTTATTTTAAAATAATTTGTGGGTTCTTTTATTTTATATTTATTTTAATTAGAAATTTTATTCCATGTGGCGCAATATGTATGTGTCCATGTGGATGTATTAATTTCCATGTAAGTGTTTTAACGGAGGGATTAACTAACGAATGTATTAAATTGATACGGAATTAAACATTATGCATGCGACTACGATGAAAAAAAACTTTCTATATCGAAGGCTGAAACTTGGACAATTTCATAGTAGTAAAATGATTATTACCCATATATATGATGTTTTGGTCCTCTTGGTTACTTTGGCATGTATTTTCCCCCTCCCCCACATATGAAATCTTGGTACCACCACCGAGAGTGATGATAGTTGAGATGATGGCAGTGGTGGTGACCATGGGCGGCTCGGGTGGTGGTGGTGATAACCTTGGTAAGATGGTTAGGCCATCCCCAATGGTTGGGGCTCTAAAAAGGATTTATAGAGCCCCATTTAGAGCTCCGATGGAATCTTTGGGGTTCTAAAGGAATCTCTCCCACAATGGGGGGCTCTATATTCATGGCGGGCTCTATATTTTTTTATGATGTAATTTGATTTACATGGTTTTTTTTTTTTTGGTTAACTATTTTACTTTAATGTTTATTCATGTTATGTTAGTTTTTTTTTTGTGAACATTTCAACCAAAAAATATCAAAATTTGGACAAGATTTGGAAATCAACATTTATTTCATAGATACAATGGGTTGGACAAGTTAACCTGAATAACTGCACGAGGTTTTAGTTTGATATTAAAAAAAACCTTTTTCTTATGTTGTTCTATAACATTTCTGTTCCACTGAGTTATCTGGAGCTAAGCTTTTTTGCCTCATGAAAAGAACGTGGGCCAGCAGCAAATCAACAATGCAAATTTGTTTTATATGGGCCAACATGCAAAGAATGTGGGCTAGCAGCAAATCAACAATCAAATTGAAGGCAAGTATGCCTTGTACAGTCGCAGGCAAGTGAGAAATAACACAAAAGTGGGCTGCAGCTTTTTTAATTGGTGGATCCCACTCGGTTTCAGGGGCTTCAACCAAGGTCACACATTTAGCTACTGCTCCGGCTGGGCTTTAAGTTTTAGAGCCCCAAATTTGCACCATTGGGGATGCCTTTTTGAAGAGAGTTTGTATATATTAAAGCCTTGTGGTGGTTGAGCCCCAAATAGAGCCCCCATTGGGGATGGCCTTAGTGTACATGATTTTTTGAGGGATCTCTCAACTTAATCTTTCTATATATATATATGAGTTCAATACAACCAGAAGCTGTTTCACTTTTCCACATATATAAGCTTTCTTGTGAATACTCAAAATCCTATATTCGTATTTGCTAGTTCTAATGAACCTTGAGTTCAAAGGTTTACAACAATGAATGAATAATGAAACAATTGAACAAATGAAAGTAATCGATAAACAGTCGTCAAATAACACGGGCAGAGTCACCAGCCTCGCATATCATAACTGCCGTGTCTGGGTTTAACAGGCTTGCCAACTCAGGTTGGACCTTGTTATACTCTTCCCTGACAAATGTTGCAGCTTCAGCTGCATGATCAGTATCTACCAGTGCAACACAGCACCCTCTAAATCCAGCACCACTGAACCGTGCTCCAAATACGCCAGGAGCCCTTAGAAGGATCTGGCGCAATTGTATCAGTGGTTCAGAACCTTAAACAATTACAACATCAAGTTAAAATCCATTGACCATGTTACAAACTCCAATCTTAGCTTGCATTTGAGGTCAATGAAACAACTAAATATCATTTTCTCAACTATTTTTGGTATTTTGGTGGTAGCAAGAGGTTGAAATTCTATGGAATTTTATAATTGCGCGGATGTCAGAATTTCAACATGATCAAGACAAATTTATGAATTTTTGGAAAATAAGTTGAAAATAAAATAACTGGTAGTAAAACTTCAGCTGAAATGATTTCAAAGCCAGCAAGGAGAAAGCATTGCCCAAGTCATTTCTAATGGTGATTTATATGGAAAGAATACAGGATAACCAGGTATATGTGCATGTTAGTACAGATACCATCAGAAGCAGATCAGTCTGATCCTATGCTTTTATGGGCAGAAAAGACTTCAAGGCTCAAAAGAGACAACAGTCAAATGATAAGGGTCATTCAATTGACTCCCAATGCTGCCCACACAGAATATTAGAAAACTAAGTTATTTTGACCAGTAGAGGACCTAGACTGAATTGAAGCATTTGAATTGTCTAATCCTGGTATACCTAATTGCCCTCATGAGAAAAAGATACTTGCCATATAAAGGACGATACATAAAACTTTTATCAAAATTGGCACAAAGGACTTAGTTTATACCACACTTGAAGAAATATTAAACCCTATTTCTTAGTTTAAGAATGCATACATCGCAGAACTGCTCTGTCAGCACCAGGTGACTGTCTACAGTTCTGTTTTTGGTCTGAAGACTGTCTACAGTTTGGTCTTCCAACAAAATAGTAAAATGAACATAGCCATAATTGGTACTACCTACAAAATTGCCCATGTAGAGACATAGGCTTATTAATATTAATAAGTGGAAATACGTTTCATTCTTTTTAATCATTTCAATTAAATATTAACCTAACGACCAATTAATTTGTGTTATCATCTTTTATGCACCATGATCAGGGAAGATTCAGGAGGATGCTTTGGTAAAACATACAGTATCTATGAACAATGGAAAGTAAATCATACCGAACAAAGGAAAGTAAATCATACCGCATTCATAGTTCTGAATAGAACTTAGGCCAGATTCTGAAATGAGCGTTCCAAAATCTTCGAACCTGCCTGAAGCCCAAGCTTCGAATCCTGAAACAATCGAAAAATGTTAAGTAGTTATAAATCAATAAAGCAAAGAATAACGTAGAAATTAGAATTACATGCATATGTAATTTAAATTATTGACCATGCAAATATGGTAATACCTTTGCTAACTCGCATATTTTCTGAGAAATAATGCTCTGCTCTCTTGGCTAAATTAGGTTCTAATATGTGCTGCAAGAGAGATATTTATAAAATCATAACAGGATACATAAGCTTCATTTACATGTCTAAAGCCATTGAATTGGAATATGGAACAAACACTTTTTTAATCCACCGAATACCTTCAATGAATTTAATGAATTTAAGTCCTCTGACATTATGTTGACAAGAAAAACTCTCATGATTATCGACTGAAATTGTGCACATATATGTGTATATACAAATGTGAGACTAGTTTAAGTATTCACGAAATGCAAATAAAATGTGAGGCCCTTTTACGAAGAATGAATGCTTTTCTATTTTTCTTGTTGTGTGTGTGTTTAAACAGGTGAAGCCAGACCCTGGAGTAAAAAAGATGAGGAAAGAAGTTTTCCCAGAAGACCTCATAAAAGTGCAAATTCTTTAAGCCTCCAAGTATGCATTCTGAGGCACACCACCGGGCATGACTTTTACACACAGTAACATAGGGTAAAAAGTATATATGTTGATCCAAAGAGAAACAAAATCTAAATATGTAAGGGAGTTTTAAACCTATGAAAGACTAGGAAAGTATTAATAGAAAGAATGAAATCCTACTTCTTAGAGTAAAAGAATCTATTTTCTCCATGAAATTACATGTGGCATGCAATACTCATTCCCACCCATGAAGAAACACTGTAGGTGCTATGCCATATGGTACCTCTAATCATGGAGTGACAAGGTCTGTAGAGAGATATTATAGGGTTGAACAATTGCTCTTACTAAAAACATAGAAGCTTAGTGGTCCATGATCTTAACGTGGGGTTAGTTGGAATTTTCAAGCCCATAGTTTGCTCCCATATGGTCTGAGGTTCGAAACCCCCAAAGACACCTATCTAGCGTTTCCTGCCTCCCAAAATGTAGGAGTCGGAGCGAGGGGGCACTTTTAGGGCTGTGTCCGCGATGTGGATTGGTATAATATATTACCTAAAGCCCTCTGCCTTAGTGCATAACCAGGGTGGAAAATAATCAAAGAGATTTCTGGATAATACAATATACCAAAGAATATGAGGTTCTACAAGGAAGTTTGCAGTTGGAGAATCAAGGAAACATAAGTTAGCGATAAATGCAAGGAAGGTAATGAATCAACCTTAAGAGGCAAATCCAGCTTGTGAGAAACACAGATCGCCAGCAATATGAACAATTGCAAGATGTCAAAACAAAAGGACATGCCTATGCTCCAAAGACTTTGAAATACAATATCATAATGGACTTGTGTGTATGTGTGTGCGCACACCATGAATCAGAAGAATCTCTACCGCAAAAGCTCTAGACAAATTTTCTTACCTTGTGAGTTTGATAAGCTTCTGGCTCAACTGCTTGTAGGAGGAAAAGGAAGTCAATCAATATCATCACGCGAATAATATCAATGAAAATTAAACTCAAAGGTCAGGTAAAGGTACTAGCCATTAGATAGGAGTGGCTCTGCTGCACCATCTCCGGATGCACTGGTCAAAAAGGAGAAAAAAGAATGTCAGCCAGGACGTCATAGTCTAAACAAGAGGAAGATATATTTGGAGTTGGACACAGCATTTTAACAATAATACGAAAAGAACTACGCCTATTTCTTTTTTGCCAGTTGTTCTCATTAACAAGGGAAATGGATCTTACTGCAAAAGAACTGCCGCGGCCTCTCGACACTCTGCAACTCGACGATTATATCCAGGATTTACAGTCAAATTATGCTTCAAGCCTGAAAATGCCAATAATATTTTGTATGCTTTCTGCCACTCAGTCTCGTGGTTCTCTCCCAGTTTTGGTGGGTGTATAAGCTTATGTTCTTTCGTCTACACATGCAAACTAAATATATGAGACATCATGTTGCTATTAATCAAAATTAGAGCAGAATATGCTATATGTGGTCATAAAAGAAATAGATCAGGCAAATGAATAGCCCATATCAGACCAACTCCTAGTATAGCAAACGCACAACCTGGAAAAAAAAATTGCTGACAAATAAAAGCATTAACTGATAAGGATAGCATATTATATTTTGAGGACAGACAAACTTCTCTTTTATTGGTAATTTGGATTAACTTTGGTAAGTCTTCCTGTTTCTTTCAAGGTAGAGAAATTTAATTTTAACCCACCCACCTACCCCGCCCCATTTTCTCTTCCCATTTTATAATTTTATATATAAACTTCAAATTTAATTTTCTAAATTCTTGAGGTTGTAGTACGTGAATTTATTCAATCAGCTTTCTTTGTTACAAGCTATCACATAGTAGGAATTTTTCCATTGTATAAATTGAAGTCTAAACTTCAAATGTTAATTGTTTCAAAGTTCTTGTGGTTGAAGTTATTAAAAAAAAATAAGTGCATATAGCTTTCTTTGGTACAACCTTTCAAATTGAAGGAAGAGGACTGATTTTCATAGTGTGTCCATCCATTTATAATCACAATTTAAACCTGTAATTCTGAAATCATATGCTTAAGCCTTTTATGTATAATACTAGAAATCATTGCTGAAATCTAGAAAATTTATGATGTAATCTGATATCAGACACAAACAAATCTGTCTACCAGGATCATTACGAAAGCAGCAGCCAAATGTTTACTTTTATAAGAAATCACCCATACATCAGAAATTCAACATAATAGTTAAGCAATTCATGAAGATGGCTGGATCATGCAAGTCAACATAATGTAACAGTAATGCAGAATGCCTCAAAGTTAGAAAGCACAAAAAACTGAAATAAACATGACCAACATATCAGCAATAGAATCAGACTCTGCAGTAGAAATGAAATCAATCCAGTGGATTTTTTTTTTTTTTTAAGAGCATCAAGTACAGACATTTCATGCACTACCTTGCAGTTCATGCACAATAGACAACCATAGCTTGAAAGCAATATGGCTGATTGATCCAATATCCCATTTCGCAGGCCCCAAAATTCATTTTCAATCAGCCTACATACAACACAAAATTAAAACCATTAATGGTTTGATGGTGAAAGAAATGTAGAAGAGTGGTACTTGTAAAATTCTATATTAGGGCCTGTATATAAATCTAACATAAATAACTGTACCGGAATAGGATGGGGAAAAAGACAGAGACTAGTGGTATCCTATGTGATAAATGAATATCAAGTTCATTAAACGGGAGTTTTTATTTATTTATGAGAATAGAACTTTTCATTAAAAAAAAGCAGTGCAAAGATAGTAAACAAGGAGACCACTTCTCAATGCTGGGCTTAAAAGTAAATTTTAAAAAAAAAACATCTGATAGAATATAAACTACTTGTTGGCCCACATCCTAAAAGTTTAAGCTTTTGGAACTGGTAGTAAACCAGAAAATTATCATGGTATCAAAGCAGGTGATCCTGATTTTGAAAGCCTGTAATTGCAACCTTCCAATATAAGTTGAGTTTCATGCGTTGGACCCTCTAGAACTGGAGAGAGGTCTACTCTAAAGGGAAGTGTGTGCCAAAGTATAAACTAATTGTTGGCCAGTGTAATGGCCCCTCAAATGTTAAAGAAACCTACCGATCATACTCAATATTCTCTTCAGGGGACACAGCTAAGTTATTTGCAGTTTCCAAAGCCATTAGGTAAGCTACGCCGACCTGTCAACATGTAACTGTAAGATTAATGGGTTGAATGTCACTGGGAGGAACTCTCCTCAATAAAGAAATTAAAAGCTCTACAAGATGTATACTACAGAAACAGTCTTTAAACAATATAATTTTACTGATAAAAATTCCGCATTTGACTAATTCTTACTTAAAGAGTTTCACTTCAATTGTAAGTTCACACTGATTCCGAGCAACTAACACCAAGTCTCAACTGATGCAGCCGTGGTAGCATGCCTTCATCTACAAATTTCTGAATTATAACCTAACCCCAGTGGCCAAAAATAATGGTAGCTACTAATGGGTTGGATTTTCAACTGAATCTTTATCCTTTAAAATTTCAAAACTCATCCTTTTGGACAAACTTCATAAACACTTCTGCACTGCTTCATAATTTCTTACATTTTCATATAACTCTAACAGTGTAGAATAGTACAAATGGCAAACTGGTTAATGTATGTGCTTTTTGTTTTTGTTTGTGTATGAAGTTCTTGAAACGGAAGATAAAATCAGTCAACTAAGTTTGACCTCTTAAATATAGGCCTAATTTACTACTTCTCTCGCCTAAAAAGAAATATAAATCAAATCATTCTTTTTTCTACACTAGTAGTAAATATTTTCCAGAAAGGCAAGGTGCAAACCTAGTCCAAGAAAGGTATACAAGAAATACCCCTAGTAAGCAATAAATCAAACTCTGTAGATTTTACAAAGAGTAATAATACATGGCATTTCTTGACACAAAACTCATATATTGTGGCACCTAAGGCGTAATGAGAATATTTTGTATGCAATCATCTTTTATTGTCATCATTTAACAAGAAAGGAAACAACAAGTTAGACAAACTTACAGCAGCAGAGGAGCTCAGGCCTGAACTGTCCATACCTTCAGGACCTATTATATATCCTATGATACCCTACAAGAAGCGAAACAATTCATCTTATAATTAACTGTTTAATGAAAGATGGCATAGAACCATCAGAAAACAGATTATACGCAGACAAGTTTCCAACAAAAATGCCCATCTCTGTCACTTCTTTATCTTTCTTAGAAATCAAAATTAGTAAAAAGTTATTATAGTTCAATTAAGAAGTGCAATGAATATTATGTTCAATAAATCAACATTTATTTTACTAATCAGAAGAAGACGAAAAAGTAAAGAATTGAGAAGAAGGTCATTAAAGACATATCTCTAACCTGGACAAGAGAGTTCTGCCTACTCTGTAAAGCATAGAGGGCTCCTCTTGCATAACTTCCCCAATCGCTTTCTTCATCTATTTCTATTTTGGAAGCATCATTTGCATTCTTCCTAGGGCATTGAACTTCATCAACTCTAAAAAACCAATACGAAATAATCAAGTTCACCAGATGCCACATGATTACACAATGAAATGCAAGTAAAATAATGACTTATTAAGAAAAGTTGATACACATAAAATAGGAATACTCTAGATTGGGTACATAGGGTCCACGCAGCAAACTGAAGGCCTATGCACTAAAACAAAAGCCTATGTAACAAACCAAAAGGCCCAAGAACCTAATATTTGGCTACCCTTGAAAAGTTAGATAAAAAGTGCTATTTTTTAAAAGGTGTAATTTTTTTTCTAGTTTTGATAGAACTGTAGAAACTCAGTAAGCATGGATTTGAAATAAATAAACGAAAGAATGCATAAAATTAAGAAATACCAGGAGTAAAGACCCCACACCTGAACCTAGCTTCACCTTTAAACTGTCCTGAACGCAGTATAACCTACAGCAAGAATTCAATGACTCAGCAAGCAGATGACAATGGAAGTAACAATCAGAATTGAATATGAGGAAACTAACTTTAAAGTTCAAATTTCATAGTTTAGTTTAAAAGTTTCTCTAGTATAAGTTTTTGTTCAATAATCCCATATTTTCAATGCATTCACAGAATTTCAAGAGTTTGTTCTTCGTGACAAACATGATTCAACTTCATATCTGAGCAAACAAAATCATGCATCTGATAATGAGATACTCTATGGATCATTCATAGTCCCAAAGCATTATAAAAATCTTAAGATTTTGGTTTTCTCATGACCAATAATGATCCAACTGCACCTTCGAGCAACCAAAAACACATATGTCATGGTGAGATACTCCATGGGTCATTCAACCACGGCACTCACACAATGAGAGACGAAGGGGAGGGACAGAGACTTTAGGTGCGGAAAAACTATTCAATCTTCATTGAAGGTCTCAGAGACTCAATCAAACTATAGTTGGGATCCACAATTTATGTAACACAGATATGATGTAGGTGCTAGGAATCAAATAATAAGGTCAAACAAAGCAAAGAACAAGTGGCATGTGCTGAAACAAACTGAATTAAAACCAATGCAAAAGCAAAGCTGCCAAGCTGGGTGAAAAGCTTGCACCAAACACAACTTAATTGGAGTTCAAACTTCAAAAGGAGAACACACACACACACACACACAAAACAACAACAAGAAGAAGAAATTACTCAGCGGTTTATGGTTTAACAAAAACATGGATAACAACCTAATAATCTGCTGTCAGAATTAAAGGACAGGAATAACAGCTTAATAATCTCCTCTTTACATCAACAAGTACAAGTAGATTGCAAAGTACCCATCTTTGAGGACCTTCAGGAATCTAATACCCAGTCAACAAACCATGGATGCATCAAGGAAACTCCTGGATTTCTTAGATGAAAAAATGGAACAGCAGACCCGGTAAGGTAGAAGCTGCCCTGGTCAATGTACCCTAAACCATATTGATGTACATTATTGCACCTTGTAGGTACACACTCAGCAGCCCCCGAATTCATATAAGGTTTGAGATTGCGCATCCTAATTAAGTTGCATTTCCAGAGATTTCACATCTTCTTAAATTCTTCTTTATTCTTGTTCATTCAATAACAATTTTAAATAAATAAAAAACTGAAAAAGGCTCTATGCTTTCAAAGAAAATGATTAGTTGACCTCAGTCTGCTATTACTTGTTAATTAGAGTGATGTTTTCATATTAAATACTGTATAAAGTAAAACTAGTTGACCAAGATTTTTGGGCATCATCACTGGTTTTCTAGACTCGTTAAAAGAATATATTTTATAGTTACCTGAGTGTCACCGGAAGGAACAAAACCTAGAAGTATTCCCTTATTAATTGTCATAGCTGATACAGTCCCTCCCTGCAACCATTTAAAATAGGTGAACATAACTTTTTGACATATTACCCAAAAAATAATAGAATGAAAACAACAAAGTTTGGCATCTAACAGAAAGCCTAATAGAAACTAGCAAATTAACCAATAACATGCACTGGTAAAATGTTACATACGATTCTATGAACAGTGACTTAGTAATCAAAAGGTAATAAATTAACAGCTACAGAAAACCTCAAAAAGCATATGGAAACAAAAAAATTTAGATGAACAACAAATAAAATTTAAAATTTTACTGAAAACTAGATCATCAAGAGGTCAACATGCACATATCATCGAAAGAAACCGAAAACTAACCTGGTGATCAATATGAGCTCCTAATGGACAAATTCGATAAGGAGAAACTACAACCCGAACGTCTTCGATACCTCTCCCAGCCATTTCTGAAACTGTCTGCCTAATTCCATTTAACTGAAATATACATATATATAATTAGCACACAAAATAATATTTTTGATCCAGACCGCATTGCAAAATGATTAAACAGAGGCCAGAAACAATGTATGCTAACATACCCATCAAGTTTCTAAATAAAACCCGAGCTTTATATAATCCAAATAATTCAACCCACAGTGAAGATAATTCTAAGGCAAGGTTAATTAGCATTCAAAAGTTAGTTCCCTTGTTTTTGAGGAACCAATGACAACCCAGTTCTTGCTTCCAAAAGCTAGAACATGTCAGCTAAACAGTGCTAATGTTGGCATTGATATACTAGTGACTTCAATTCAACATACACGTACCAAGAAACTGGAATTTGGTGGATCAACAATGCACTATCCCATACACTATTTACAACACTGATAATATTGTTACATGAGCAGAAGAGAGGAGAAAGAAAGAACCCATATAAAATCTCAGTGGATCAAAGAGTACCTGAGCTTCAGAAGGCCAGGACCACTCACCCATCTTCCCAAATGATCTAAGAATCGCCAATCTAATCGATCCCAATGCAAATGCAGAAGCTTTTTTAGCTTTAACATAAAAGATTTGTGGATCTCAGGAGATGATGTGAAATTGAAGAAAAAATTATTAACTTCTTCGACAGTCAGTGTAGGCCAGAGCGGCATATCCGGTTAAAACGTCAAATCAACTATTTTCAAGTAAATTACACGTATCATCCTTTTTGTTTACAGCAGCAGCTTTATATTTCGATTTTCGACCAAACAAAAAGATTATAGCATTACCATTTTTGTTGTCAAACGGGAAGGGAACATCACTTCAGAAAATTATTGCCCACTGCCCAATAAGATAATTTGCTCGTTTATCTTTATAGAAAGACATTGTCTACGTCGGGCCCAACCCTGAGTTTTTTTTGGGCTCTTTCAGCCTAAAATGCATCTTTGTTTTGAAAATGGAATATGCACTTACAGTGAGGGCAGAATCGTAAAGAGGTTTGGCTACTATTTTAGATCCAGATTTGAGTGCAAAAATATGGACTTTAGGCTCCCTTTCTTTTCTAATCTCAGTGCCAACTTTTGCAAAAAAATCACTTTTTTCTAACGCGGATTGCACAGTTTTGTTATTTCTGGCCAATAACACAATGACACGTAAAAAAGTTAGTCAATATATCGTTGCATTATTGATCGGGATAGCAAAAAGTGATATCCTGTTGCATGAGAGTATTTTTCTACAGTTGGGTTCAAGGCACATAATTTTTCTGTCTTCTGTTTTGTCCAACTGTAGAGAAACACTCTCATGCAAAGATGTAGGATTAAGAAAGATTAACACAAACTTAGTGCCTTGAAGGATCACAAGTAAAAGCTACATATATAGCGTGCACACGTAAACGCCATATAGCGACCAAAATTTACTCTTTAAAGAGGCCCAATATTAAATAATTTTTATGAGATATGACCAAATAAAATGTTATCATTGTAAATTGAGAATACTGAAAATTTATATTATATTATTTTTTTAATCAACATTAAGCCTTCTCCAATCCATTTGGTCCTAAACCCAAATTTCCCCCTTTCTAAATGTAACTATTTGGGTTTTGCCTGGACTCAATGTCACACCCCAATTATTTTATTTTATTTTATTTATTTATTTATTGAAAGCGTGAGGTAAAAGAAAAGCTAAAACTAAAAATTTAAATACCAAGAAACATGAGAACTGAACATAAACTTCTTATTTAAACAAAAGTAATTTACATTGTAATTTTACAAGCAAAATAACAAGAAAGTAACAAACTTTTAACAAAACATTCAAAACTATCCACAACTCGTTCTTCTTGTTTCCTCGTCACAAACTAAACTTCATATTCAAAACCTGCAATAGATTCAATAAGGGGTGAGCACTACATGTTCAGTAGGGGTCCTATGTCTTATGTGATTAGTGAGATTTATGATGTACAATTTATGCAATGCATGAATCAACTTCAATTCTTACCCAACCTGTTAATCTATCTAATAAGGCAAGCAAATCTGCATGTCCCATACCATGCATTTTACTACTGTGATTTCGAATGCCTCATTATATAAACTAACACCCATCTTAATTATCCCATAATTCCCATTTTGTTAGTCATCTTGTTCACACCATTGATCTCCAAGCCCAAATCACCCAATCGACAATTATACCGCAGATTTCCTAGTCTACTGTGCACACGGGCTCGCCTGAACTTGGTCCCTACAATGGTCAAACTCAACTACACAAAAGATCCTTCCTATTACCCTCTTTTCCATAATTTCTTTACCAACCCAAGAATTCCAACCACCACCAACAACATATGAACATGTCAATATTAATCAAATTATAATGATAATTGACAACATGTAAACACCCAATATCAAGGATAATAATCAAACAATGTTACCAAACATAATATAGTGTTCACAATATTTAATTAAATCAATTTATGTAAAGCCTCCCCAAGAAAAACCCCTACCTCAAATCCAAAGCTATTGTATAACTCCCAGTTGTAAGTCCAAACACTTTGAGCTTCTCCAAAATCTCACCACACTTAGTTCTCACTCTCTTTTTTCCTTTTGTCTATGATGTTTAGGAAACTAACACAACTTGAAGAACCTATGATCCAAGAACTATTAGATAGGGCTATTTATAGTAAGCTAGAGTCGGCAAAGATATATAGATGAAGCTTAATATTGTGCCACATAACTAGCCTATAGGTTGCTAGACTACTTGGGTGGCTTGAAGGTAAAATGCTACCCCAAATAGCCTTATGTGTAGGCTTTGTAGAGTGCTTAGTGAGCACTCTCCAATTAAGTTTATTTATATAAGAATACCTATTGTTCTTACACCTCATGCCATTATACACCACCTCATGCTTTAATTGGTTTTTAAGGACTCCATAATGCAACATGTCAATCTATAAGAGAAAGCTTAGTAAGCAAAAAAAACCCTTTCTAAATGCTTTTGTAAAGTGTGTGTATATAATGAATATTAAATAAGGTTGAAATGAATTGATATAGTTAAAGCCATATAATAAGATTTGATAGGCCATAGCTATATTCACGTGGATTGCCATACAACTAATATATATATAGTATTAAAAACTAATAATTATAATTATTTAATTCTGATGAAATATTAATATACATATTTAAAAATATGGGGTTTCACACTCAAACCCTTTTTTATCCCAACTCTTTACTCAAATTTTAAGTCCACAACTTTATTAAATTGTTTAAAAATAGTTTAAGTCTAATTTTTTTTTTTCATAGATAACTTTTTTTCATTTAATCTTTTTAAAATAACTTTATAATTTAATTTTTTTTGAACAATTTGACCTTTAAAAAATTGAAATTCCATAAATATAATTTTATTTGAGAAATAGGTGGGTATTTATAGAGTTTTGAGTGACTTTTGGGGTTGGATATGATTTAAATTAATTTAAAATATTATTTTAACCGTTGGATTTAAATTTTAGTCGTTGGATCTTTTTTTTACCTGTTAAAATAGCTTGCACTTAATATGGATCGTTGATTTGGGTTATTGTTAGATTTTATTTTTTTTTAAGTGTTACAACAACATATGCAGCACCAACAACACGACACATGGCGCCCTATTAATTCCTCCTTGCACATGGTTTGCATCAGTTTTGAATAGGCTCCACCAAAAAAAATTCCAGTCTAGGAAATAGATGGATTGGTATTTGGCCCCAAGCATGAGTTTTCCCAAATTTTAGCCCCTTACTTTTCTTGAGTTGGGAGAAGAATTGGGTTTGGCCTCATGGGTTGGAGATAGCCTAAATGATAAAATTTAGAATAATTTGGGTTTGGCCTCATGGGTTGGAGGTAGCCTTATAGCCTAAAAGAAGTTGAGGTTCCACCTCAAAATTAGCTGGTAATAGGAGAGTAGCTCAACTCCTTATAAACTCTTGATATGTTTCTTAACTTTCCAATGTGGGACGTTCCATACATGTATTTATTTTATTGATTGAACAACTATTGTTTATGAAATTTGAACCTATGTGCACTATAGCAAATGGTTATTGCTAACTTATTTTTATTATAATTCAAACTACATACACAACTTGATTGAAAAATTACTTTAGTTAAGCATGTTTAAATCTAATGAATCATAAAAACTTCGTCAGATTGAATATGTTATAGAGAAAAGAGTTTGTATTTTTGGGCATTCAAGTACAATTTTTATTTATTTATTTTTATGCAAAAAGAGTTCAATTACAAGCAGAAACCACGCGGGCATACGAATACAGTTTTTCATTACCATTACTTTGTGTTGCATTTCAAGCATAGTCATGGTTGTCTTAGCTTTGTTCAAGGAGTTGAAATTGACATAATAGCTATTGCTCTTTTCTTCCATCGAGTTATTAACTTAATAACAAATCATATCAAATCATGAGCGAAGAGAGGGTAAACCCAGGGAGGCCCCTCCTCAATCCCAAGTTCTTCCTTTTAGCCATAAATTTCATCATTTTTTAGGTTGAAATAAATTTCGTAATGTTTCAAAACAAGTCTTCAATTCCTCTCAAAACAAGAATGATTTTCATGTCGATAAGGTGATAAAGTTATTACACTTTTGTGGCTACGTTAAATTAATTCCACTCCCTTGGTGTTAGCGCAAATAACGAAGGGGATAAGATAACGGATTAAGATTCGGATAAGTCAAATATTCCGTTCCCTCTAATATTCCAAAAAAAGAAAATTGATTCTACATCCATGTATATTTCTAACTATTTTAAGTTTTACATACCACGTATTCTTCTATGATAATGTGCCTAGTATTAAGGTTCATTGAGATAATAACCGACTTACATGCCTATAAAAGTGTTACAGGCTCATCACTCTTTTATCCACCAATACATCCCAATATTATAAAAATATAAACATATACAATCTGATTTCTATATGTCTCGTACCATAATTAGTCACATAATTAGAGAGAGGTAACCATAAGATAAACAAATGCAACACCAAAAACAATTAAAAATAATAATTCATCCGTAATATCGAGATTTTTAAAAATTAGCTATTATTATAATTTTTATTATAAAAAAAATAGCTATTAAATTAAAATAATGAAGATCATCCAAAAGGGCAAATTAGTCAATCCACAAAAATAAAACACAATCATTCTTAATCACGGACTCCATTCCCGTACTCAAGGTTATTCAGTTTCTTTTACACACACTCTCTCTCTCTCTCTCTCTCTTTCTCAAATCCAAACTACGCAAGCGCTCTCTCTCCGTCTCCCTCTGCAACAAATGGCGACCGCCATGAAAAAGGTCGAGAAGATCCGCCAGATAGTTCGGCTAAAACAACTCGTCATGCGCTGGAAGCTAACGAGCCTCCGCCGCCGCTCCGTCCTCTCCTACGATGACTCGGGCCCCTTCCCGTCCGGTTCGAACCGGCGCATCCCCGCCGGTTTTCTAGCGGTCTACGTCGGAGCGGAGCGAATCCGGTTCGTGATCCAGGCCCGGTTCGTGAACCTCCCGGTGTTCGTCGGATTACTAAAAAAGGCCGAGGAAGAGTTCGGGTTCGGGTGCAGCGGAGGCCTCGTGTTGCCTTGCGAGGTTGGGTTTTTCAAAGAGATCTTGAGATTTCTCGAGAGGGATGAGAGCAAGTTTGGACGGCTGGGATTGGAAGAGTTCTTGAAGATGGTTTCTGAAGTGGGTTTTGATTCTTGCAAGGAATTGGTGTCCAATGCTGCTGCTAATTCCTCTTGCCATGCCTTCACTCCTCTGTTGCAGAAAGCAAGGGGCTGAGGTGGAGTGTTCTAGATCTTCTCAGCAATGTTAGGTTCTAAATCTGAACATCTCTAATGCCTTTGGTTTTTTTGGGAAAAGGTTTTTAGCTATGCTTCCAATTAATAGTGATTAGGAAATTGTATATGGTGGTGGGCACTGGGCAGCCAAAATGTGATGCCATCCTTGAAAACCCATCTTGAAATTGTAGTACTTGCTTTGAGGGGGATTTCAATGAGATGTAGTTGTTGAACTTCTCCTTTTTTTTCTTTTTTCTTTTTTCTTTTTTTGGTTTTCTTCTCTTTTTTGAAGCATTAAGTTGTTTCAATGATGCTCTTAGTTGATGATGATGAAATCTTAGGAATTGTGTTAGCAAGAAATTGAAATTTTCTTTGGAATTAATTTTAACTTTTATGATTAATGTTGTTGACTATTTATATATGTGCTTGTATTAGATTTCGTCTCTTTCATCTATTGATTATGGAATTGCTTACACTCTACTGTTAGTTAATTTGCTGATGCATTTTGGTTTACATTTTGCAATCTTTTTGTTCCCTCGCTAGGCAGAAAAACTTTCTTTTAACGGGCCGGCCAATAGTGCTATTCCCGTTGCATGAAAGTCTCTCTCCTCTTCTCTCCTCTTTGGGACATGACCATTTTAGAGAAGCTCTTATGCTTGGAACTTTGGAGTTTCCTTCTCAATTTCCTAAATTTTTATTTTATGAAAGTCGATGCAGATCGAGTTTGCTAAGGGGGTTGGCGGGGTAGGTCTCAAAATTCCAACCACAACCATGTAGAGCATTTAGGCTTAAAAGGTCACTGACTGCCATAGATTTTTGAAAGATTCTGAAAATATTATAATTTGAAGTCCAAGCAGGCATATATAAAAGGATAAAACTATCAATAAACCCATCGGCTTTAGATGTGTCTTCTAGCTCTGTTTTGGTGCAGGTGCTGATAATGTTAACAGTCATGGTTTTAGAAGTTGTTGACATACAAGTTAGATTAGGAATTCTGTTGGCACAGTGACAATGATGGGAGTTATGTTTCTTACATTTTTAATGTTGTAAATTTTGTATAAATGAATATAAAAAAAGCACTTCTGGTTTTGAAGAAAACAGAACAGTTGGAGCATGAGAATGGAGTTGGGTTTTCAAAACTTGATTTCATATTATGATTTATGATTGCACTTTTATATAATATAGTCGCTTTACCAGGCATTCATTAATTATAGTTTATTTGTGTTTGTGCTGCTTCATGCTTGATGCCATGCCTGCATGGAAAATTGTCCACTTTCAGGTAGTAGGACCAAAAATAAGGAAGTTGACATGAGATTGCATTATTTGCCCAATGTATTATTAATGGAACTTACTAGGAAGGAAGTTTGTGGGGGAAGTGGATCGTCAGTGTCTTCTCACCCTTGAATCAACATAGGGTGCTTGTGTGCAGCTGCGGGACGGGATAGCATAGCGTGATTGGTCGGGGTAGAAAAACAGTGTTATCTCATTTCATATAAGTTTTTCTGATTTGGTTGATGGGAAATGAGGTTTGAAAATGGGAAATCAAATGATTTTCTATGTTTTGCAAGTCCATGTATAGGAAATGGTTGTCTGTCACATGGAAAAATATGGGGCAAATGAAGCCATTCACCCCCTTTGGTTTCATTTTCCCTTTTCATGGAAAACTAAGATTAGCATTAAATGCACCTTTTTCATGACTATTTTGTCTCCATTAATAATTTAGAATTACAATATACCATTAAATGCATTCTTTTCTTATTTTATCTAATATGGGTATAATTGGAAAATTTAACTTTTTTTAAAACAATCCTACACAAACTAAACATGGAAAATGAAATAAAGTGATATTTCTTAGTTACGAGAAACATTATAAATATTAAATATATAAAGTAAAAGGCGGAAAATGGTGAAACATAAAAAATACTAGAAAATTCCTTTGGTTAATGCAAACATTAAGAATTGAAATTATTACAATTATTAATTAAATGAGAACAATATGGTAAATTTAAACTTTTTTCATATATATAAAATTTAAAATTAAGACAAAATCAGATAATGGATCCTATTTTTATGGAATACAACTACCTATTTTATCTTTCTTAATTTAAAAATAAATCAAATCAAATCAATTGGCACACACGTGAGCGTGTGCTAGTGAATATTAAACGGATCGAGATTTGCAAGGAGTTTGGAATTCAAGTTATTAACAATATTATCCATGCACTTGAAGTCATGTATTTGATTCTTAGCTCTCTTAAATCGCGCTTGTTTAAAACAAAACAAAAACATACCAAAATTTCATAAGAAAATTAGGAGTTTAGGTGAAATATTAAAAAAAAAAATTATTGAAACAAGTTAATTTTGATAATCTTGAAATTAAATAAACATGACGAATATAATGCAAGGAGCATGCGCGGTACGAACTTCTTTCCAGTTTAATAATTAGACATAGTGATGATGTACGTACGACTTAATATAAAAATGCGCCACCAAAAATAATTAAGACTTGAAGAGGAGAGAGAAGAGAGGGCAAAATGGTAATATTTGAAAAAAAGCTCACATGCAAGATGGAGGGAGAAAAAGCTAAACAGGGTTTAATTTAAAATTAAGTTTTGGGGCATGGTGCCATCTGCCTGCAGGGTCCACGCTGAGTACTACTAGGATTGATTGAAAACTGAAAATTTCCGCGTGGGATAGTACTACTAGTTGTAGTTTAGAGGCTACGGAGACGTGCTACGGAAAAACTTTCAAAAAAAAAACTGAAATTTGCAAGGCACTCCTTTCGGAATTGTACGGCTGAACTTTCCGCGACCCCAGAAGGCCCATTCCACTCACTTTATCTACACCACTACTTTCCTAATCTCTCCACTATTTTATGGCAAGTAAAGTTATAGAAAAGTTCATGTTCTTTTTTTAATCAACAAAAGATAATGTTTCTTAAATGAGTAAAAGCGTTTTTTATAGTGTTTGACCCAAAAACTTATAAGGGTCCATTCGGTTCAGAGTTTAGGAGTTTGGAAATAGGTGTGAAATTGTTTTTTCCGTGTTTGGTAAGTGCATCATTTGGAATGAAATACATGACTTACTTATGAGTATGAATTTCCTATATAAGGGAGAATTTAAGAAAAAAATTTACTCTGACTTGGAAAAGCGTTTAATGTTGTTTTTTTATTTGACGAACTTACCCATGTTATAATGTTCAAATACCACTTATGTTTTTCTATTTTCTATTTTTCTATTTTTTTTGTTCTTCAAAAGTTACAAAAAGAATAATAAAAAAAAATACAAAATAGAAACACAGAATTAGGATAGAAATAGATGAAAACTTTGTTGAATGTATAAAGCCATATCTATCGAGAGGCAAACATGGTAGCTGATGCACTCTCTAAAAAGGGAATACAGTTTTGTCTAGCTATTTTTTCTCAAAATGATAGAAATTTATCACAATAGTAAGAAATAACCGGGTGCAAGAACCTCATTGTCGAGGCCGAAAAAAAAAATGTAACCGAGTGCCGCCGCAATGAACTCGCTTAATGTCATAGATAAGGTAGTCAATCTTTCACATGTATTTAATTATCTTCTTCAATTTTGTGGTTAAAGAGAATCCTACGGTCAATCTTTGCACATGTACATAAACGTCAAGCATTGGTTTTGGTGATTCGTATGGGTCATATAATAAGAAGTGATTTTTCGGTCACACCACCATATGATACTATCAATTAAAAATTAATTCATATCATCCGTTTATATTATAACATATGAATACCTCGTCCTCAATGAACTAATTAAAAACTGATATCTCACGTACAGAGTTTGACCATATATGGGGGGATGTGTAGTAGGTCTTGGACTTTTGTGCATGTAGTGGCTGTGAAATTCAAAATCTAAAATGATAGTTAATATAATATGGTGGTAATCACTAACGATCACAAAAACAAGCCACCAAATGTGCACATGGGAATGGGGAATTTTGGATATATGGAGCTGGCAATCTCCAAACCCGTGATTTTCTGGAATTTTTTGTACGAATAAATTTAATAATATTGTTTTTCATAATGGAAAATTCTTGGCAATTTGAGTTTTCTGTATGAAATTAATTTAATATTGTTCTACGAAGAAAAGATGCCGTTTCAGACTTCACTGTAGCAGTAGTGACTTGACAATGTTGGGCAGTTTTTATCGTTAGATGTACTACTGATTCTGGCGCATTTAACTCAACTACTGCAACTAGGGTTCCACCATGCAGAGAAGATTTATTATTGTTTTTCTATGACTACTTGCTAGAAAAACTTGGACTATTCAGTATATTTTATTGAGTGATAGAAATGCAACAAACCAAACCGAGTCACCTCACTTGCTAACTAACCTTCTATTCTCAACGTATTCTAAATTTAAAAGAAAGAAAAAGGACTGTTCCATTGCAGGAGCCCAGCCCAGCTACAAGGCCCCCTAGGCCTCCAAAAGTGGTTCCATGCCCTCGCAAAGAGATGGGGTCGACCAGCTTCAAGTTCTCAATATTGTCATATTTTGAACTTCATGCTCAAATCACATATTTTCGTGGATGGACATTCAATAATCTTGGATTTTGAACTTCGGGCCAAAATCACATATTCTCATGGTGTTGACATTTTTATAATTTCATGTGCATATTTTGGGATTTCAGGCCCTTACAGAATTGTCCATGTTTTGAGGAACTTCTAGCATCTCATTTAATTGCTCATCCATGAGTTTAATGAACTGCAGATTCCTTTTTGTATATAGTGACGGTTTACTCAAAATGGTTACTATTTATGCATACATCACTAATCACATATATGGTACTATTCATCAAGTCATGAATACGTGTCTATTCATGCGTACAGTATATTTGCCATTCATGTGTATGACACTATTCACATATACATTTACTATTCATGTGTATTGTACTATTAACTGATACGGTACTGTTACATGATCAAGGAACTTCAGGTCAAGGATCAAGAATCTTCAGGTCCGATCTCTTGTTTACAAATATAGTACCAGAGAGATTGCCAACTCTCATATTATTATCATCATCAACGATCTTCAGGTCCGGATGTAAATGTATGATGAGGATCAAGGAACTTCTGGTCCTAATCTCTGTATGCTGTAAAACTCATGATACCGCACAATTAATTCATAAAATAAATTGTTTGTAAATAAATTGCTAGTATGGACGATAAACCCGCATCATACTTTAAATAAAGGTAAATGTGCAGTAAAATAAATTTCATAAATTAAATTGCCTCATGTATGGACGTTAATTCCGCACCATACTTTAAATAATAAAGTAAATGTGCTTGTATGGGTACTAATTCTACTCCATACTTTTAAAGAAAAAGTAAAGGCAATTGTGTGGACGATAAACCGGCACCACACTTTTAAATAAATACTGTTGTATAAGTAATAAAATTACACCATACTATAAATAAAGTAAATGTGAAGATAAAACCGCCACCTAACAATAAAGTAAGAAAAGTGTTAGTATTACTAACGTCTCCCACTGATAATTTGTTAGTATTACTAAAGGTCCATTTTGTTAGTGATTAGTAATAGGAAAGTAAATAAATAAAGTATATTATATTCTCATCCAATCATCATTCCATATTCATATTATATATATATATATATATATATATATATATATATATATATAGTGGTCATATCAAAGTGCAATCAACATGAACCATCATTACCAAGTTAAAGTGGTCTTTGTGCATATGCGTATGCTTCCAATCTTGTTGCTTTCTCACCTGCCACTAGTACAAACTAGAGCTGGGCATATGGGACCGAAAACCGGCCAAACCGGCCGAACCAAACCGATCGGTCTGGTTTGGTTTGGTTTTTTTTTTTTCTTTTTTTGGCCAACGGTGCATGAACCGAACCAAACCGGCCTTCATGGTTCGGCGTTCGGTTTTCAATTTCAGAAACCGTAGGTGAACCAAACCGAACCGGATATGTTAAATTATATGTAATTAAATAATTATAATACAACCTTATTTCCATTTTCAACATTTAAGTAAATGTCTTTGTCATTTTACTTTATTTATTTTTATATTACTCCATTTACTTAAGTTTACAATGTAAATAAGGAAGTACCCCCCATTTGGATTCAAATAAAAATACTAGAAAATCAAATTCCAACCAAATCAAATCATGAAAAATCGATTTTAGTGCAAAATACGATTTAGGCTAAAAATGATGGTTCATTAAGTCAATATATACTTCATACTAAAATTCCATAAAATCAAGTTTTCTTATTTGATGTGTGAGGAATAAAAACCGCCAAAAATTATCTTGAGAAAATGATTATTCCGAAAACCCATTTTTCATACTTAGTCAATACTTTTATATAATGGTGAATGATGCATATGGTTTACTTTGAAACTTTGGATGGATGTGAATGATGAACGATGCATATGTTTTAGTTTGAATTGAAAGGATTGATTGAATGAATGAATTTGAATATGTTGTAATGTGAATGGTGAATGAATGTTTAAGTTTGAATGAATTTAGAGTCTACATGTTTCCAAGCAAGTTTTAACCAAACCAAACCAAACCAAACCAAACCGAGTTAATCGGTTAACCGATCATCTCGGTTAACCGGTTCATTGGTTCGGCGCACGGTTTGAATTTTCTCCAAACCGGAGTTCATGGTTCAGCGCACGGTTTGACCTAAAAACCGAACCAAACCAAACCGAGCCCACCCCTAGTACAAACTCTTTTTTTTTTTTTTGTGTGGTTACATTGGGAGGTTTCGAACCTGGGTTGTCAAGCAGGGGGAAGGGGGAGGGCACCACTGTGGTACCTGCACTCGGCATACAAACTCTCTTTGTATGGTCAAGCATGAGGAAGTGGTATTTAATAGTATAGAATATCAATAAAATAAATGAATAAGGTAAAGAGACATAAAGCTTATCATTTTTTCGGTGGCTTTGCTCATATATCTCTCTCTTATAAAAGTCAGCAGCTTCCTCTCTCTAGCATACCATAGCTCCTCCACTACTTTTCTTCCTTCCATCAACACAATGGTTAGTAGTGTAAGTAATAGTGCAGCACATAAAATTATACATGAGAGCTTCTTGTGCTGATAATGTGTTGTAAAATGAATGGTATATGCAGGAATGTTGAGATGCACGTAAAGTAAATAAGACACAATATTTAACGAGGTTCGGCCATGCCTACGTCCTCGGAGAGCAATAGCAATAACTTTTCACAATGTAAAATAATAGGGCTACATCTTTAGTGTTTACAATCTCATTGGCTCACTAATTTTTCTCTATGCTCTCTCCTCTCATTCTTCCTCTTTCTTCCTTCTCTGTTGGGGCTTTCTTTATTTCTCACTTGGTGTGCTCTCATCCTTTTTCTGGAGAGATCTATTTTCTACTGATGGAGATGTCTATTTATAGGCCAGAATATTGGCCGTTCACTCACAAGCATTTGGCTTCACTCGAATGTTTGTCAAACAAGCATCATCATTATTCTTCAATCAATTAAGCAGTGAGCTCTACCATTTTGGGCTCCATTATTGACTTTACAACACAAACAGTTTTTTATTTTATTTTTTGATATTGGTGGAGGGAATTCAATAACAGACTTCGGGTGCAAGCACACTTGAGTACAAGCCTCTTCGACAAAAAAAAACTGTTATTTTATAACCGATCCAATCTGGACTATGTCCACCTTAATCCAAACCCGTAACTTTCGTGGTGCTGGTCTGTCTACTCACAGATATTGTTTGCGATCGAAAAATAGCCGATAAAGCACATCAAATGCGCTTCCAAATGCTCAAATTAACTCTCTCTACCATCCAAACCAAACAAAGAGGATCAAGACTTTCTCTCACTCTCACTCTTCACTCTTCACTCTCCACTCTCACTCTCACTCTCACTCTCACTCATGAACCAATGGAGCAGCAGCATCAGCTAACGAATTGCAGCACATGGTCCGCTGCTCCCAAGCTCCATCATCTTCTTCTCCAAAACCCCCAACGCATTGCTTTTTCCAATGCAAGGCGCCAAAAGCCGAATCAGAAGAAGAAGAGTCTGAATTGGCGGATGCGAAGGTTTGGCAATGAGGCTCCGGTGTTGGTGGTGAAGGCAAGTAATGGAGGGGCAGGGACTGATGTGGTGGAGACTGCGGTCGTCGACAGGCCAAAACTGCGTCGTTTTCAGGTGTCCCAGGGTCATCCGAGCCCGTTCGGTGCCACAACGCGCGATGGTGGGGTTAACTTCGCTGTTTATTCCGCCAATGCGGTTTCTGTTACTCTCTGTTTGATCACTCTCTCCGATTTAGAGGAGGTAATCATGAATTCAATTGAAAATTTGTTGCCAATTTCTCATACTGTTGTAATCATGTTATGAAAACTTATTTGTGGTAGCTAAAATCCCAAAAGATTGCTTTTTAGTGGCTGTGCATTTGTGTTTTGAGTTTTACACTTAACTGAACTGAAATTGAAACTTCTGGGTTGTTGGGTTTCTTAATTTGTGTTATTTACCTCATTAATTAAACATTGATATTTATTGATGTAGGATAAAGTTACTGAGCAGTTATCTCTTGATCCTTTGACCAACAAGACTGGAAATGTGTGGCATGTGTTTCTGAAGGGAGATTTCAAAGATACACTTTACGGATATAAATTCGAAGGGAAGTTTTCTCCTGAAGAGGGACTTTACTATGACTCTTCTAAGATTGTGTTGGATCCTTATGCAAAGGTGATTGACCTCAATGAGTGGCAGTGCATCTTTTATTTATAAATTCATTTGAGTTGTGCGGTTTGTTTTCCCCGTTGTTAAATAATAAACTCTTTTGCTTCCTATGGATAACTTGTTTTTGGTTTTAACCTATGAAGGCTCAGACTTCATTTTATGTTTTAAATTTGTCTAGGCAGTTATACGCAGAGGGGAATATGGGAAGCTAAGTCCTGATGGTAATTGCTGGCCTCAAATGGCCGGCACGGTACCTTCTTTTGATGATGAGGTACAGTGCTCATATGTTCTGTCTTAATTCTAATTTGGTAACAACTCACACCTGGTTTCACATTCTCTAGCTTCAGATTTTCCATTATTCTCTCTTTCTTTTTGTTTGTTTTTTTTTCTCTAAACTTTTTCTTATACAATGTATAAATAACAATGTCAATTTAAACCTATGACTTGTATTTTCACTCCCATGAAAATCTATGAGGAAAGTCAGTTCAAGAGAGTTATTCTTAAACAACACAAAAGTTTGACAATGAATCATATTGCATTCTTTTCTATGATGAGGAATATTTTCCAACACTGTTTCTTCCATTTCATTTCAGTTTGACTGGGAAGGAGATTTACCGCTGAAGTATCCACAAAAAGATCTTATCATATATGAAATCCATGTGCGAGGGTTCACAAGGCATGAGTCAAGCATGGCTGAATTGCCTGGTACATACCATGGTTTGGTGGAGAAGCTTGATCACTTAAAGGTCAGTTCAGAGAGCTTCTAGAAAAGAAAAAAATTTAAAAGGCTTCCTAGGGAGATTTATTTCATCATATAACAGGTGGTATATATGTATTCCCAAATAAAGAAGAATCATCATGTCATGTATATGAGGATAAAGAGGAATGATCTTATTTACTACATTCATGTTATTTAAGTGTTTAACCACCAAGTTATGTATTATCAACTCCAGCAGTTTCATTGTGATGATCATAAAATAAACATGTTGATTTCTGGATGTTCTTATTAGGTTCTGTTCATTTTTCAGGAGCTTGGGATCAACTGTATAGAGTTAATGCCATGTCATGAGTTCAATGAGCTGGAGTACTTTGGCTACAATTCTGTCTTGGGTGACTACAAGTACAATACTTATGAATCTAATGAAAGCAAAATTTATAGAAGCTAACTTTAGAGGGTATAATCAACTAATGGTGCTTTTTCAAAATAAGAGTACATGCACTGTGTTAAAAAGCAATTCAAAATGGGGCCTAACATTTTCAACTTTGGACTTCGTAGAATCTGGAGCAAAAGATCTTGGTACATTGCAGTCTATTTATTGTATAAATCAATTTTCATTTCTTGCCAGGGTAAATTTTTGGGGATACTCAACTGTCAATTACTTTTCACCAATGATAAGATATTCATCTGCTGGCATACGTAATTGTGGCCGTGATGCAATAAATGAAGTCAAGTTTCTTATTAAAGAAGCACATAAACGTGGAATTGAGGTGATAGCTAATAGTAATATTATCCAGAATTCTTTCATTGAGATTTCATTTTGAAGATTTGTAAAATAGTTCTATTAATGCAGGTGATCATGGATGTTGTCTTCAATCACACAGCTGAAGGGAATGAGAATGGTCCAATTTTGTCTTTTAGAGGCGCTGATAATAGTAACTATTACATGCTTGCACCTAAGGTATAACTCTGAAATCAGTACACTTGTCTTGTGCGCTTTGACTTGATACTACTTTTTACTCTTTCAGAAAGTTATAGTTTGAAAGTATTTGTTAAGGGAATGATGTGCACCTTATTGCTTCGGGTAAATTGGTTTAAACTGCAAGTGTTTTACTAGTCTCACCAATTATAACATCTGGTAGAAACCCGAAATAAGATTCCATTTTTACCATGGCATGCCCTTTTAAGCTATTTGCTCATGTGGTGGGCCGATTTGGCACCTCTCTGTCCATGGTGGCTCATTCAATTTTATCAGTATCCTACTTATCCCATTATGATCGATTTTGCACTCCATGTTTCTTTTCATGAATTTTGTAGCTATTGAGTGGTCATTCTGAAATGAAGTAGCAGAACATTACAGTGCTGTTGCATTTTGTTTGTAATCATATTCCAAACTACCTACAAAAACAGACACAACAAGAGTCTGCATTGTAAATTGGAAAATTCTATCACATTTTTCTCATGCCATATTTTCTGATTCGATGTCTCTTTATACAGATTCTGGGAACTAAATCTATTTCCCCTTTTTCTTTTTAACAGGGAGAGTTCTATAACTATTCAGGATGCGGTAACACATTCAATTGCAACCATCCTGTTGTGCGACAGTTTATAGTAGACTGCTTGAGGTAGAACATTCAAACTGTCCAATCTTGATTTTATCACATAGAATTTCCCAGCTATTGAAACATGGGATTTGATATGTGTGAAGATTTCTATTTATAGTTGTGGAGATAATCTGCATTGTTGAAAGCCAAGCACCACTTTCTGTTGTTCATGAAATAAATATTTAGTGTTCAAAGATGAAACAATTAAATGAAGTGAATGGAGGGTTTTTGGGCCACATGAAGGGCCGTTGTTGGTCAGCTGTTTAGAGTTATTAAACTTAGCATATGCAGCATAAGGCTGAAAAGTACCATGGAGCACCTTTGAAAATAAAATGAAAGGGTACTGTTCCAGATAATGAAAACTTCTTGAGTTAAGAAAGACCGTAAATTACCTTTGTAAGTGTTTTTTTATTATAAGATATTGGGCACCAGACCAGTGTGATGCTTTGCCACTGCTATATCTGAATCAATCTTGTACATTTTCTTGTTGTTGTGCCTGTTATCTATCTTCTCTTCTGTCATGTTTCTCCGAAACTGCATCTCTAACATTTTCCTTTGATCAGTTTAATATAGTTTTGGTTTCATATATATAATTTTGGACTTCGGCTATTTTTAACTGTTCATGTATTTTTTTTCGTTCGTTGCAACCATCATCTTCAATATTCCAAAAGGTTGAAAGGTCATTGTTTTTCTTTTCTGTGCAACAGATATTGGGTAACAGAGATGCATGTGGATGGGTTCCGCTTTGATCTTGCTTCTATTATGACGAGGGGTAGCAGGTTATCTGCTAGATGCTGTGTGTTCCAAATCAGTTTATACGGGAAATTGGTTTTCATTTCATTCCTTTTATTTTTGCTTCTTTGTCCACAGTCTCTGGGATGCAACTAAAGTGTACGGGGTTCCAATAGAAGGTGACTTGTTGACAACTGGAACCCCTCTTGCTAACCCACCATTGGTTGACATGATAAGTAATGACCCAATACTTCATGGAGTGAAGGTTCTTACTTTAGACCTTTCTTTAATATAACTTACATATTCTTTATCAGTATTTCTAAAATTTCTAAGGGCCATGTGAAACTGAAGTAGCCTCTTTGATACATTAAATTTACGTGCTCCAAAAAAATTACATTTCAAGCTTCCTCAATGTCCCAATGTCTACATTGTAGAACATAGAGTATTGGATACAGTCGGCTATTCCTGTGAATGTCTAATTTAGGCTGTTAGAGCCAATGCATTAGGGGAATATGGAACTTATCTCACCTTGGTCTGTTTTTCAAACACCCATTTAATCCATTCCGTTCTTAATCAATTTAGATGAATTATTTTAGCAAGTTTGTGACTACATGCAATGAGTAGCATCTTAACAGTAAATCTAATGTGACATACTCATTTTTTTTCCTTATTAATCGTTAATATGCCATAAAATAGTTTGTGGCCACCTTGGCCATCTCTGTATTTTATTGTCTTTTGCAATAAAATTTGTTTCCTGAGAGATGCTTATAGACTAGAAACAGTGTCTGTTGGTGCTACTCTCAAATCGTGTACATATATTTTAAATTTTCTTCGTGCTTCCAGGAGTGTCACATATATTTTGTTTTACTAAAATTGTTTTGAATTTTTTCATAAAAATTTCCCTTGTCATTTTTGTAATCTTGTTTCTAGAATTTGGCTTAGTTATAGCGATCCTGCACATGAACTTAGCTTACTGGTTTCTATGATTCGATCCTGCATATGAATTTACCTTTTATTGGTATCTGCTAGTATTAAAAGGTTTACTGGTTGTGCTTTCTTTGTCTGTTTTTCAAACAGCTTATAGCTGAAGCATGGGATACAGGAGGCCTATACCAAGTTGGCATGTTTCCTCATTGGGGTATTTGGTCAGAATGGAATGGGAAGGTATGTTTACACGTTACACTGTTATACATCTTTTTGATTTATCCACAGTGACTGAGATAAACAACACGATGACAGAATAAAACACAAAATACACAAATGTGTAGGGATCCTAATTGACCCACTCTTCTTTTCCCCGCTGTTATAGAACCTGCTGAACAATTAGCTGGAAAGGATGTGCCATTAAACATTAAAACCTAAGTTGTAGCGTACATCCATAATGGGTTTTGGATGTCCAATCCAACCTTCTGATTCTGACAAGTGACAACTTTGCTTGCTTATCGATTTCACAACAATGTTTCACATAACTTTGCTTCAGATTTAGCAATTAAATTAGAATTCATCGATCTGGAATTGATTTATCGGATTGACTCTTAAACAATCTTCCAATGCAGAGATTTTGATCATCATAACCATCTCTAATTATTCTTATTTTTGGCATTAGCATCTCACACTTTCTGCCGGTTGATCTATCTCATCAAAATCGATAACCGGCAAGGAAATGCATTGATAAAGGGGAACTTTGGCTTTACTTTAAAACCTCCTTTGTTGTCAGATGTATTTATTCTCTAGAATCGTTGAGGCCTGAAACCTGCTAACAGGTGTTCATGGTGTACTTTATAGATGAGTCATAAAGCCATTTATGCGTGCATATTGTTTTACTGTGATTTTTAGTTAAATTTAATTTGTAAATTCCTGTAACTTTCAGTATCGTGACACAGTGCGGCAGTTTATCAAGGGCACAGATGGCTTTTCTGGCGCTTTGGCTGAATGTCTTTGTGGAAGCCCTAATTTATACCAGGTAATTTATGTTTTGCCTGTCTCTTTCAGTTGACGACAACTATTAGACCTTCTTATGTGATGTACTATTCATGTGGTCTGTTATGTCAATTCATCTATCCTCATTTCTTCTCTTGAGAAACATTTCATTTTTATCTTCCTTCATATTGTTTAAATCCTGACTCCACAAGCCAGCTTTTGAGCAGTGTTGATAGACGACATGTTGGGTAAGATTCCTACAACTGATTTTGTGGTGGGTTGGGGCTCGGTGAACAATTTGGGTTTTGGGGTTGTGATGGTAGAGAAATAGATGTAAGCCTTTCATATTAAATTATGACATGAAAGGAAAGTTCCCGAACTACTCAATGTGAAAATATTTGAAAAGTAAGCAAGGCCCTTTGTTCCTCGTTTGTCTGAATCGCAGAGTTATGCCTCCTGAATTTAATATTTGAGAATTCTATCCCCGGAATTTAGAACATTATGTATATGCTTCTTCTTCTTCGTTCTCTCAGTAACACTCCTCATTATATCTTTGGACCAGGAAGGGGGAAGGAGGCCATGGAATAGTATCAATTTTGTCTGCGCACACGATGGTTTTACTTTAGCTGATTTAGTTACCTATAACAACAAACATAACCTGGCAAATGGAGAATACAACAATGATGGAGAGAGTCATAATAATAGCTGGAACTGTGGACAGGTAAATATCGATAAACATGTATTTTCCGATAGTTGGATTCAGCTTTTGTTTGATGCCCGTGTTAATCTTTGTGATAATGTCACCACAGCTGTAAAGCCTTATGATCATGCATCCTGAAATCTTCAGGCCTAGAGTATATCATCTGGCTTTATTCTGACATATATTGTGCCCTTTTTGTCTTTCACTTTTCTTTTCACCCATATTCCATCCTTTTTTTCCCATACTTTTCTGTTGTTTCATAATCTGTTTGATGGGAAAATCTATTTCACATTTTCTTCTTCCTGCTTTTAATAGTTTGATTACCCATGAAGAAGGAAAAGATGCTTATCATGAGCTTATGGGAGACAAAAATCCCTCATCTGTGGTGCTTTTGTCTTTATGTCTGAACCCATTGGCAAATGAAAAGGATTATCTTAAAAACCAGATCCTAGAACAATCTTACAGGAAAGCTACTTAAGAAGAAATTAATTTGTTCAATATGTTGATAGAATGCACTATGGGCTTCATAGTCAAGAACTAGACTTTGTGCTTGTATCTTAGTTGTGTACTCCATGGATGTGGTACTACTTTATGACACTAATTATCATCCAGTTTAACTCAATTAGGAGGGAGAGTTCGCGAGCATTTCAGTGAAGAAATTGAGGAAACGACAAATGCGGAATTTTTTTGTGTGCCTCATGGTTTCCCAAGTAAGATGCTATTGTTATAGTGCGTTTTATATTGGGACTCTTCGTTTGGACTACAATGACCTCTATTTACTCATTATAACATTTCTATGTTGGCTTTGATTTCTTGTAATGTAAATCTGAGTTTTTATGTTTTTTAGGATGTCTGTACCCACATTCTCAATTAACTGGGAAGGGGCATGGGCATCTGCAAAGTTCATGGACACCAAAATAGTATAGCATTAGAGTTAGTGTGCTTTCATTCAGTGCAAGGAAATAAGGGCAATTCGTACTACCCCAACAGTGTTGAATGGATCCTTTTGAATTCTCATTCTAAAGATAACAAAAGAGCCTAAATTGTTCATTAAACTTGATTTTGCATCATGTAGTTTCTGGAGCACAATTCTATATTGCCCTGCATATATTGTTTAAACGCAGCACTTTCTAGATAGATTATGCTAAGGATGGCATTTACTTTTTGTCTGCTTACTGACTAACGTATTTCATTTTATCTGTTATTTACAAGGGTGTTCCAATGATATATATGGGTGATGAATATGGTCATACAAAAGGAGGAAACAACAACACATATTGCCATGATAATTATGTATTTTTCTACACCTTTGTCCATACTCTTTCTGTCAAACCCTTTTCTTTATTTATTATGGTTGTTGCTGTGCTGCAGATTAATTACTTTCGGTGGGATAAGAAGGAAGAGTCCTCATTGGACTTCTTCAGATTTTGCTGCCTTATGACCAAATTCCGCCAGTAAGTACTATATCATGATTGCAATCATTTATACTTTGCTTTCTGACAGACGTTTTGTATGTCCTTATTTAATGTGAGTTATGCAGGGAATGTGAGTCACTGGGCTTAAATGACTTCCCAACAGCAGAGAGGCTGCAGTGGCATGGTCATGCTCCTGGGGTACCAGACTGGTCTGAAACAAGCCGCTTTGTTGCCTTTACTCTGGTATTAACCAATCTCACTAATGCAATTTAGAATCAAATCTTAATTAATGTATCTCGTTTATTGGTGAAATGGATATAAATGGAAGATTTCGCATTTCCACGGCCCCCTTATGCCTTCATAAATAGGCCCTCAACTTAACTCTTCATTAGATCACCATTCTATATAGGTACAGTCATAAATATATGTATACTATGAATCTAGACCATTGATAAGTTGAATTCTTGTTTAAATGTATGGTTGAGACAATCTACGAATCAGGCTGGATAATGAAAAGTATTTATCCTCACATGCAAACCTTGTCTAAGAAATTGCCACATTTAGCAGCATGGGCATCATAGGAGTAACAGGTTTTTGTTATTATTGAGGTTAATAGTTTCCCTTTTGGATCTCCTTGGTTTGTTTTGAGTTTTGGGGGTGTAATTTTGAAGTTTACTATTTTATTATTTTGTGACGACTCTACGTGTTGATCCAGATGGACTCAGTGAAGAGAGAGTTGTATATTGCTTTCAATGCCAGCCATTTACCCGCAACCATTACACTGCCAGAGAGGCCTGGATACAGATGGGATCCCTTCGTAGACACCAGCAAGCCTGCACCATTTGACTTCCTTTCTAGTGACCTCCCAGGAAGAGATATTGCAGTTAAACAGTACGCTCACTTTCTTGACGCCAATTTATATCCCATGCTAAGTTATTCTTCAATCATCCTATTTCTCTCTCCCGTCGACGATCCTTAGCTAAAAGCACAGTTGCAGAACCCATATGCCTTGAAGATGTCACCACAAAATAAATTAGTGCATATTTATGGCCTTGTATTATGAACCGAGTCAAACAAATGACAGAAAGGCAGTAAATAGTTGCGAGTAGAAGAGATTTTATGGAAAATAGTTCACAAAATACTGTTGGAAGAGGAAAGTTATGTGAAGTTGCAATTTGGAGGGAAATAATGCTCAGATTTCTGACACGTCAGAAATAATAAAGATAAACAATTATTGTTCACCATCTTGTAAATTTCTATTTCTGTATGATGTGGCAACTCAAATATTAAGAAATTGTGTATAATTTTCACATTACAATCTTATTTTCTTCGATTTGTTTGTTGTTTCAATGAATTTCTCCTTGTGAGTAAAGTTATTATTTGGTCAATGTGAATTTATACTAGGTGGGCACGGTCTGGTTCTCACCCCAAATTGGAATCGTAACTGTTCATCCAGTCTGGTTTGCCCATAATTAGACCGAATATATATAAATTTGTTTGAATTAAATTATTATTTTTCACAAAACCCAACAAGCCTTATTTTAAAAATTCACAAATGGCCAAATTTCAAGCAAAAAGAGGTGATTGGGCCTAGAAAAGAAAGGTGATTTTGAGTTGGGCTTGTGGGAAGATTAGTTATAAGCTTAGAAATTTAGCATTCGGTTTAAAGATTTTTATTAAAAAATTTTAAAAAATACACAGCCGCTCTAATTTGGTTTCATTCAGTTTTTTCACTACAAGAACCAAAACTGGAATCGAACCAAATTGATCCGGTCTAATTTGGGGTCAACTCAGTCTGATTTTTTATCAGCCCTGTTTTTGTCTCCTTTGAATGCCATGTTACGCTCAGCTGTTGTAAGGAAGCTATCTAAGTCCTAAGGGCTCGTTTGGTACACAGGACTGTCTTGGCATGGACTATGCTTAGGGACTGTCTTGGCTTGGCTTGGCTTGGTCTAAGTTGGATAACACTTATCCTGCGTTTGGTGTACGCTTGGACTAGGACTAGATTTTTTTATTTTTTCAAAACTATCTATGTATATGTATATATGTATAAATACATATATTATGTATGTGTACATATGTATTTTATAATATATGTGACATGTATGTGTATATACATGTATATATGTATATTATAAATAAATAATATAAACATATGTATGTATATATATATATATATATATATATATATATATATGTACACATACATGTATATATATATTATAAAATACATATATATATATATGTATATGTATGTATGTATGTATGTATGTATTATACCCATGTATATATGTATATTTTATATATATATATAATATATATACATACATTATACATATATAATATATGTGTATATAGGTGTATATATGTATATTATAATATATACATGGGTATAATACATACATACATATATATATATATATTATAATATATAATATATAATATATAATACATATATACACGTATGCTATTATTATAATATTAATATGTATAAGTGTATATTGGTATATTTTAATAATAATATACATGTATATATGTATATGTATATTATATATGTGTATGTATATATATACATATATACATATATTATATATTTATGTGTATATGCATGTATATATGTACATTATAGTATATGTGTAAGTAAGTTTAATAATAATAAGATATGTTATTAATTTTACAATATAATATATGCATTTTATACATTGGTGAGAATTGGGACTAGCTAATCCTCCCTTTCCACATGGGATTAGTAGTCCCCTCCTAAGGAGGTGATTTTGGTGGGCCCGGTATTAGCAATCCCATTTAAGACTAGGATTAGATAAAACAAATAGGGGTCGTTTGGTACGGCGGACTGACATGGACTGGACTAAATCCTGGGACTGTCTCGGATTAGCTCGGATTGGACTAAGCTGGATTAAGTCCTGACCTACGTTTCGTGCTGCGTCAGACTAAGAAGCTGGATTGTAAAAATAGTGAAGACCTATGTTTGGTGCTGTGTCGGACTAAAAAATAATTATTTTATATTTAAAAATAATAATTTTTAAATAATTAAATGTAAGTTTTTTTTTTTATTAGAATTACCAAATTGACATATATATTTCTTTTCCTCCAAACCAAATTCACATGTACATTTCATATGTGCAAAAGATAGAAATTCTTCATATATGCCAAAGTCATCTACATGACTCAGAAATTAGAGATTCAGTTCACTACATACAATTCTACCATTAATACATACAAAGAATCCACAATTTCAAAATGAAACTAATAAGCCCCACAACCATGAACCATTTGGCTTTAATGCTAGCAAAATGTTATACAATTTGTGGTGTTTCCAAAATGAAGCCAATCTTATCAATGCATCATTTGTGGTGTTTCCAAAAAGATAGATGCATCAAACTTAGCTAAGCCATGTCCTCAAGCATTGTCAGTAAGCAACTGCTCAACAAACACTTTCTTGATATCAACAACATTCGTATTTGATCCATATCTATTAATCAAAAAAGAAAAGAATTATTGAACTTAACCAATCCTACTGAAAGTGAAATAACCCCAAATTGAAAACAAAAAGTTTCATATGCAAATAGAAACATAACAATTAATGCAAAGCCACAATTAATACCATTTGCAAAGTATGGAAAATTCACCCCAAATGGACCAAAAATTATCAACCAATGTGTGCCTAATACCACAACAAATATGAAGGAAAAAGTGGTAGGATTATTTCACTTTTGGCCAAAAGATGCTGCTGCTGCTGATTAACACCATGTTATTTATTGCATTTTCTTATTTGAGAGGCCAAAACCAAGTGATATTCATGCAAGACGCAAATTGCTCTGTCAAATGACAGATACAATCAATCACGGGCAATTGCAAACTCCAAACTACAAATCTTTCTCCAAATAAAAAGAAAAAACTGAGCATGACTTTGCTTTGACATGGCCAAAGAAAAAGAAAAAAAGAAAATTGAATCACCAAGTCACCAACCAAGAAAAAGGAAAATTGGCAAACTCCAAAACTACAAATCTTCCTCTGTGTAATATTTTAGCACTAAATCACCAACCCAAAAAAAAAAAAAAAATTCTAGGTAGTGCCAGAGTTAAGACAAAGGCCTGCAAATAATAACAATAGGGAAATAGGGAAAAAGATTTATAAAAAAAACGTAGAGACATTCTTATGTTAGTTAATCTGGAGATCTCAGAGGTTCACATGTGTAGACCAATTAAATACATTAGAGAGTAATGAAATCCATAAAAACTGAAACCACAAGGATGCATTATCCCACATGAACCAGTAATTTCAATAAACTCAGGATTCATGTCAAAAGTCTACTCTACTTCTGAATTTCTAGGTTTTCTTAAATACCCAATTGCAAATTAATTGCCAATTAACATCAAGTATATATATGTCACTACAATAGATATGGATTCTACGAAAATTAGAGAAGAGAAGAAGAAAATTACAGAGAAAAGGAAGGATAGATTCTCATAGCACACAGTCAAAATTGTTGAGGACAATTGCAAATATCAAAGAGATGGAAGAAGAAATAAGAGGTATCCAAAGGGAAAGACCAGAAAAACTTGCCTGGGTTTAGATTCGAAGAAGATAAGTCGATGTTGAACAAAGGAGAGGTGGAGTCGCAGAGGCGAAGTCGTGAGTCACAGAGAGAGGCGTGTTCAATATAGCGAAGGCTTATTTTGCGAACCCGTTTTCAGCTTCTCTAAATAAGGAGAACGAGTGAGGGGTTTTTTGTACTGTTGGGCTCTACAATCCCATTTAAATTAGTCCCCTTTCTAACCAAACATGGGTTTCAAGTACAATATAGCACAGTCCAATCTAGTGAGCCCAACCAAACATGCCCTAAGTGTAGGTGGATCACTGGCATAATGGCATTTCTTCATTTGTTATTTGCAAAGTAATAAATAGAATATTTTCTATTTGATTTGGTAAAGAGAAATCAATCCCACTCATCAAAAGCATGAAAAGTTCGGGCACGGACTTAATGATTTTCATAAATGGAGGAATTTGGCATGACTTGTTTATTAAATAGGCCGACTTTAAATGGTCGGGTTAGCCTGACACGACATTTTGACACCTCTTGCAGTCAAACCAAAAAATTTAGGATTTATTGGGACCCACATATATTATAGAGGTGGTCAGTAAAGTAGTAAGTAAATATGACACAAGTGGCAACACTCGTAAAACGGTTCCCACCCACTTATGTCTCTGGCTTGGTGGTGTTGAAGAGACCATAGAGCACGTTAAGGTAGGCTCATCCTATTAAATCGACCACCCTATAACAGCCCAAGAGTCACAAGTAGTGGGAGAGTTACGGGTGCTGCCAATGGAGCAATGTGAAAGAGACGAAAGGGTTGGGGGGAAGAGTGAGAAAGACATAGGAAATTTTGAAGCTATTGAGTTTGTGTTCTAGTTTATCTAACCTTTAATGATGTACGTTTTATGTTGTCTGACCTTTTTATAATGAGAAGAGCAAACGAAGTTGAGTTTGAAACTTGTTTTTTTTTATCGCATAAAAAGAACTTGATTTTTTATTATTGCATGTGCATGTGCATATTCAAGTTACTCATGACGTGACAATTCTAATTAAATCTTTTAAAATTGTGTATTTCTAACATAACAAATTTCGTGAGGTTTTCTCACACAGTGGTTCCGTTTGTTGTCATCTTTAGAACTTAAACACATTTGTTATTGAGTAGAAGTGAGGTTTTTTTAACATGTCGAGCCTTTTGAATGAGGTTATATATAATAAGCCTTAAAATGTGAAACTTTTGAAAAATAAAAAATTAACTTTTTTTTGTTATGGGAAGTATTATATTAGGTTGTCTCAAGATTATTTCTTATGTGAAAAGAAAAATCTCAACCCATCCCCCACTCTAACTTTGAAACACCAGCAACAACGAAATTCGATTGTTGGGGGAGATTGAGAAGACAGTGGACATCTTGACATTGAGTGAAAGCTCATGCCTCAGGTCCTTTCCCTGGCTTTTATATCTAGATTTTACAGAGAAAGTTTGTGCCTTTTGTCAACTATGAAAGAGAAAAAAGAGAATTTGTGCATTGCGAAAAAGAATTCTAATTGGACTGAAGCCAAACTCTCTCTTTTGTGTTTAAAGAAAGAGTGCTGCTAAACGGATACTAAAATTAACTGAGTACACCCTATGACCTAAGTACACCCAAATATTTTAATTAAAATGTAAAATTAACTAAGTACACCCTCTTTAACTACCAAAAATACCCCTGGTACTCTCTAATACACTCTACTTGTGATGAGAGAGTCTTTTTGAACCTTAGCAATTGGAAAGTATTTGCAGGGAGGCACAGAAATGAGACATAACAGTTAGAAACCAAAAATATATAGAGTTGAGAAGTATAATGAGTTCCAAGTTAAAGCAAAGAGGGCCTACTAGTTTAGTTTGCCTATGAAGAAAGTAACCTTAATTATATCCATGGCTTCTTTTGCTATATGAGACTGTTGTTAATCAAGATTATACATTCCGCCCATTAATCTACTTAATCAATGATGTTGATTGATTGGTGATTACCTAACAAGAGAATATTGCTATATGAGACTGTTGTTTTTTTTTTTTTTTTTTGGTCTGAATATGAGACTGTTGTTAATCAGACTAAATTGGCAGTTTTAATGAGTACAGGGTGAAAATCTTATTTAAAATCCTAGTAAGTAGAAGATACTTACGGCCCATGGGCCATACCCACAGGCCACATGGATCATTTGGCTTCTGGACAAATCTAGAGACCCACAGAAACCTCTCTCTCTTTCCAAGCATTTGCCTCCTTCCTGCCTTTTACAGAGACATACTCCTAACCCTCCCAAAGCTCCAGACTTTCAGGTTGTCTCTCTCCACTCTCCACCAATCCAATCAAGTTAAATCCCAGAACAGTAAAAAATCAGCAGCATCCCAATTTTCATAATTCTTTAGGATCACAAACGCAGTGCAAATATCATCCATGGAAGACCACTTTGTCTCAGAAGGAATGCAGATGAAGACGATGAAGAAGAAGAGGAAAGAGGTGGAGGAGCTTGACCAAGTCAACGATGACTTCTCCGACTTCTCTCTGTCTTCCCCTGCCAGAAAGATTCGCCGCCTGGTATGCAAAAGTTTCAATCTTTTCCGCTTCTCTACTTCTCTTCCCAATTCTGTTGATTGTTCTAATTCAGTATTTTCTGTGTCACAATTGATGATATAGGATGCTCATCTGCCACCCATTATGGAGGAAGAGGAGGCTGAGTTTTCATTTTCAGCTGCTCAGAATCAGCTGAAATCAGATGCTCCATTTATTGAGGAATTGCCCTCAGAAAACCAAGAAAAGGCCATTGTGCTCTTCAGGCCTGTCAACAATACCCCAGTCTTCTCTGTCCATTCTGACTTGATTTCTGGCTTCAAGGGTATGTTTGGCAATTACCCATTTGGATTTTTTTATTTGTTTTGAATGATTTCAGTAATTGATGATATGGGTTATTGGTTTTGCAGACCAATTTCTGCGCTCCAGCCATTTTGGTCTGAGATCATCAGCTGAGGAAGATGATGAGGCAGTGCAAAGCAACAGCAATCATTGTAAAGCTGTTGTTCCTTGGGTTCCCAGTCATCTATCTCCTGCACCATCAATGGAGGTTTCACAAGCAGACCCTTCAGAGGAGCTGATGGAGGCTGAGGAGATGGAAACAGCAACAATGGAGATTGAAGAAAAGAGCCCAGCAGCAGGGCAAGCCATGGCAGATGGGTATGGTGGTGGGATGTGGACAAGTAATGAAGGCTTTCCTCAGTGGCAGCAACAGCATTGTATGATTCCACAGCCTCCACACAACACAACCACACCCATCACATGGCTGCAATGAGACCCAAAGGCACAGGGTTTCCGGGTTGGAAATTTGGATGGTGCCTCATTCTTTTTATTGTAGTCTTTTCAACTAGGTTTTATTTATATATAGATATTGGAGGTGTTTTTGCTCACAACGATCTGTTGAAACACCTAAAAAATAGTGTTGTAATGTTAATATTTGCAGTGTAGGAACTTGTAAAAGAATGATTTGCATGTATTATGGCTTTAATGATCCAGTTCTAGAGATTAATAATCTGGTTTGGAGTCGCTTCGGAATAGATAGACTCTAGGGCTTAGTTTTGGCTTTCATAAGAACTATCTTGAACTCAACTCCAATTTAGTCCAAGCCGAACCACCGAAGAGGTGTGCTGTGCAAAGAATTATGTGATCTCTAGGTCTTTGTTTTGTTTGTCATGGGCACAAGGGCTTGAACTGTACTGTGCTGTGCAAAGGATTGTATGATCTCTAAATCGTAAGGAAGAGTCCTAAATTTCGTTGAAATCAATTTAGTTTAGAATCTTAAAAAATGTTGATAGCTCATACCATCACTACGAGTCAAGCCTATTATAAATCGCCACGTGATTGCAGCAGACTAGGTCACTTATATACCGACCTTACCACATGTCATACTCTCGGCATCAACAAATAAGCTCCTCAGAGCAGGGGTTGGACCAGTGATCGGAGGTGTAGCTACTGACCCGACGACTGTGGCTCTCTATCCCAAACTAGTAGGGCATTAATGAAACAGCCTGATAGGGGGGAAAGGTCGGTTGATGCACATCCCATCCTTAGCCAGATGTCGCCTTACCCTTCGATCTCTAGATGGCAGGATGGTGATGGAGAGAGAACATTTAATACACCTCCCATCCCTGTTCGCCTGTCACTTCACCACCTGATTCCTGTCAAGGAAGTAGGTTGATCAAAGGCAGAACATTAAATGTAACACAATCCAGAGGATAAAAGATTTTATTCACTAAATATCTTGGTCACTACATTCCCCCTATAAATACCCCTCACCAATCTCTGGACAAAGGTAATAAATACTCTCATTGTGAAAACCCTACATCCATTCTCCTTAGCTTAAACCAATTCCTGACTTAATCATTGGAGAGGGCTCAACTGGGATCAACCCCAGTTCGCTCTTACTCTGATACTGTTCCAAGTGTGCAGATCTTCTCCCAGAGTCAGCCTTACCACGGGATCGAATACGAGCTCAGGCCCCAGCCTAAGTACTAGTTACCTATACGAGAAGGATACGCGGTTTACAAAAACTATACACAAAATACACAGTTCAGTTAATACAATTCGATATTTGTAAAGTTCAGTGTAACTCGGTCTAATATGGTTTTACTTAATAGGTTACTCAACTAATAACAATGTGTTCTAGTGATCTCTAATTTTTACTTCGGCAAGGGAGATTCTAAGATCAAATCTCTCTGGTGAGCCCTAGTTTTCACTTCGTCGGAGGAGATTCTAAGATAAAGCCTTATTCTAGATCACGTCTTGACCTCGAGTTTTTACTTCATCGGAGGAGATTTTAAGATCAAGTCTTTACTTTGTCTAAGGATATTTTAAGATCAAATCTCTCTAGTGACCCCAAGTTCTTACTTCATCAGAGGAGGTTTAAGATCAAATCTCTCTAGGCAAGGGGCTTGTAGCTGAACTGATAAAGAGCATTTACCCCTGCACCCAAGGTCTTAGGTTCAATTTTACTCTGCCCAATATTGCTTTAATAAAAATAAAAAATAAAATAAATAGATCAAATCTATCTAGAGGACAGTTACATTTGTTTACACAGCATAACTTTATGAATCAAAACTATGAGAACAATGTTATAAAAAATGGGATAAGCGTAAACACCCAAATAAATTGATTATAAATATGCACAGGGAGTTTGACGAGGTTAATACATTATTGAGGAGATTCTCATCTATATTCTAACAGAGATACATGGAAATGGGAAAAATAAAGGCTATGTAGAAGTCTGATGGGGGTATCCTTCTATGTCGTTCCCTTCTATTCTCTTCTTGTCCTTCTAGCAAAATGGCAGTTCCTATGGCCTGAACAACACGTAGCTCTTCAATGACTGCCGATCGACTTCACTATTTTAACTCATAAGAGAACTATAGAAGAGCTAGTCTCCTGAGACATATGTCCTCTGTGCATAGTATTTCTTTTCACTCTCTGCCTTTTTCGCATTGCGTTTCTGCATCAAAGACAACAGGAGGAAGAACTCTATCAGAACTTTAGAAAGCAAACTTTTTGCACATGCAAAACATATGGTCAAGACGTGTTAAAACACATCACTAAAAGAGATGCAATGCGTTAATGAGCTTTATTAAGAAAGGCTATACTGGTTTAAAGATTAACACCAAATAAGATAATCTCAAGAGAACATGCCAGAACTCCTTATAATCATGATATAGGATTTAAGCCAACACAAACAAAGATAGCCACTTTTCTTGTATAAAAGTTAAATATGGTTTCGTATCTATCTCTTGACATTTGTAGTGCATACAAATTACAATCAAAACGGCAGATAAAGATTTTTTAAGTTACCATGTAAGCATCATGATTTGCAATTATCCTCTGTGATACTGATGATGTTGTTATATTTTTGGGGCTTTCAAGTAATTTGAAAATCCCCATGCTCTTGGGAACTGAATAAGGATCACTTTCACCCTGCACCATAAAATAATCCCATTCAATAAACCAAGTCTCAGCTGTAAACAACAAAGTTCAATAGTGATCAATTTTGAAAAAAGATCCATCAACTTACAGTAAACAAGGAGTTGTACTCGGAAACTGTCCCATGCACAACCAATGAAATGTTGAAAGTTGTTACCTGTTAATGCAAGAATATAAACCTCAGATACAGTGATTAAAACATCTAAATCAGGCATTGCATCAGAAAGATTACACTATTAACAAAATGCAATGAGTCAACAATGTGTATGAGGAAGAGATGGATGGGGGGAGTGAAAGACGAGAGGGGGGAGTGAAAGACGAGAGGGTGATAAAATACAATGACTTGGTACACAATAAAAAGATAATCTGCTACATTTACTCACCATGTCCATGGTAACTTCCCAAGGAGCACCAATGATGACCTCATCAACATAACGGCAACCCAATACACTAAGACTACGTTCGTGTAAATGCATAATTGGATGGTGCCCTCTGTGTTCACTGAAAGTAAGTAAAATTTAATTAATTTTTCATCTTTTTACAAGTTTACCCTTTTTGACCAAGGTAGACAGGAAGATTAAAAATCTATGCTTATCTTCTAAATATAAAGATAGAAAGAGAATAAAATTTTCAAGGTGTAAGCATACCAATGAATGAATTGATGTCAAGTTGTCAACTCAAGAAAATGGACATACCTCACAGTTTCGTCATTGTGGATGCCAACGAGTAGAAAGTCTCCAAGCTGCCTAGCATTCTTGAGGATCTGAGCAAGCACCCACAAAAATGAAAAATGGCCTTCATATAATAAATTATGAGAAAGAGATTTTACAGCTCTTCATATAGAAAAGGGAGAATGCTGTAATGAAATCTCCACAGTATGGAATTACCAAACAGGAGTCATTATGAATGTCACCTGGCAACGTTCAGCTGTTCAGATACAGCATACACCTTATGTGTTGCCAGAAGGCCAAACTTAACCCACAAGGCTTCAATGGGTACCCTTACAACTAATAATTAGCAGACTACTATAACGATCCACAACAGCATTTCATATATTAATGCAATGGTAGAATCTATTTCTCTCTTAAAGCAATGGCACTAAATCATGAAAGATGGTGAGTGCTAGAGCAACACCAGATTGAAGATAAGGACATGTCACCTTAGAGTGCATTATAACAAAAGACCATCATGAAGGCTATTTATAAACTACTTTGAGTTTATATTGGAGCCAGAAAACATCTAGGATAAGTTAAAAAAATTGTCACTCATACGTACACCTACAACTTTGAAACTAGATGCAAAATAGGAAAATGTATTGCAAAGATTCAACTTTAAACCATTAAAAAAAAAAAGTAAATGTTTGCAAGAGTAACTCAGATATATAGTTGTACCTCAACATGTCCAGCATGAAAGAGATCAAATGCCCCATCAATGTACACAACACGAGCATTTGGTCCAGGTCCCTGAGAATATGGAAGGTCTCGTCATGGAGAATCAAAAAACACATTATGCCCAAAAAAACAAAAAGCAAAATTTACCCTTCCTATTTTATCTCTACAAAATAAAATATATACGAAAGAAAATGAAACCTCAATTCCAAGCTACGGTGAAAAGTGATTTACTATGTTATCCAAGAAATGGGAATTACAGGGTGACTTCTTGGTCTTTACATATACCCCAAAAAGAGTTCTGTTTGTTCATTTTCAAAGATACTTATTCTCAAATGTCACTAGATGCATTGGAGCACAAGATCCTCAAGAGGAGCATAGTCTGTAATATATGAAATACTAATTACTTTTGAAAAACAAGTTTAAATTAAAGGTGCCAAGATAGCATGTGAGGCACACCTTTCCATTAGAGAATTGCACAATCCGTCGAGATGTTGGTAGAAACTGAGATAAATGGGCACTCTTCGGTTGACTTTCTGGGGTTTTATGCAAGGATGTTTTGTTTTGATCTTCACCACCATTTGTATCCCTTAAAGAAGAGAGTATCCTCCCTACACGATTATTGTTAGACCAACTGAAAATAAGAAAATGTTTTCGGTATGCAATTTTTTAGCTGTCTAGGCAGATCGTTGATCAAATGTCTTCACTTCTAGCAAGCTTGACCGTAATAGAAGTCACAAGTGGAATTGCATAATAACAAAAGCCATCTGAGGGAGATAAAGAGAATCATAGTACCTACAATATCTGTGCTGGAGACACCTTCAGTTCGTTTAATCTGCTTGTAGCGGCCAGCTTTTTTTGCCAAGGCATAAGCATCAGTTCCATCTGGCAGCAGGCAAGGATCATCACCATGTATGATATAGTCAATCTTATGCTCATTGAAGAGTCTGCTCATGAATTGCTCAGTAATTTCATATGGAGCTTTCGGTATGACTTCATCCACCCACTTCAACCCACTAACAAGAACCAGTCTAGAAAAAACTTCAAATTAGATAAGAATAACTAGTTGTATGTATTGCATACAACGATCTTATTAAATTTTATTAAAGGCCAACTAAATTGTGCAACAGGAGATTATACAACAGTCGCAAGAGTTTCTATTGGAACAATACAAAGTATGGATGGACCAAATAGTTCATTCTAATTCCACGGTTGCTGAATAACACTATTAAGGAACCCAACTCTGCAAAATATGTGGATAAACTGCTTCATATCCATGTATAACAACATAATCTGTAACTTAAGTTAGTAAATAAGTAACAAAAGGTCCAACTCGAACTCACATAGGAAGGTTTTGGCATTCCAATATAAACATGTATTCTTGAGAATGAGTGTGTTATCGTTGATATTTATGTGCATAAACACTAACCTCTCTTCCATGGATAAAACGGGTGGACCTTTATTGGCAATGATCTCCTCATCACTAACAACACCCACCACCAACTCATCTCCCAAAGCCTTGGCTTGCCTCAAGGCATTGGCGTGGCCATAATGCATGAGATCGAAACACCCATCCATGTAAACACGAATGCGCTTCTTCTCACATTTCTTCTTATGGAAAATCCCGGAATCAGGCCATAAATAAGGCAACTGAGGAACTGTGATTCCACCGAAATAGCTGGTGGACAAGCCGAGTAAGGCAGCCGTGAGCATTAGACCACCAAAGACATGAGGGTGATTATACATTCCATCCCAAATCCACTTGTTAGTTTCATATTCCATGTTGCCAGACTTTTTCCTCTGCTTTATATTTTCTCTCAGCTCTACTTTCTCTGTAAGAGGAGACACAAAACCTGAAACCACAATGGCACAAAGAAAATCAGAAATCAACATAGCAGAATAATTGCAATATATTTTTGTCTACTTCATACAAAATTCACATTGGTTTTCTTCCTCAGACGTGAGATTTAAACTTCACAGAAATACAAGATAAATGAAAAACACTAAACAAATCTAGAGCTTGAAAATACCAAAATACACCAAAAATATGTCAAAAAAGAAAAAAACGCAAATAATAAAGAGAATTTGGGAAGTATATTATTTGGAAACTGTGAAGAGGCGGTGCAAAGGAAAATCATTGAAAAGTTATTCACTTGGTTCAGCAATAAGACAATTCTGTGAAATTAAGGGATGCAAATTCTAAGCCCATCGAGAAATTAATGCTGCATGGCGAACCAAAGATTCAAGAGAATCGTTGAGAAAACTCCAAATACAAAATTTAATTCTGAATCTAAACAACAAACCCACCTGAAATTCAGAAATAATTGAAAAGAAAATGGGAAGAGATGTACAATGGAATATAAAAAATATAATGGTAAAGTAAAAATGAGAAAATGGGAAGAAAACCTGGGCAAAATGGAATTGAGAAGTCCAAGGAAAAACAAAATCAGAAATGAAAAATATCAATGAATTGAGTATTTATTATGCTGACCCAGATCTAAAATAATGGTTATTTTACAAGAAAGTTGGAAAATTTACCTTTTTTGTGTTCGAGCTCTGTGTCTCCTCTTTGCTTCCTCTCCGGTTTTTGGGTGGCCTTGGAATTGAAAATGGGAAATGAAATGAAACAAGCCAAGCAAGCCTGTTTCTCCAAGTTTCTTTCTTACAAGCCTCTCTGGCTTCAAATAAATCTCACCTTTTTTATATTACTGAATTAACGCCACTGGGTGGCCCCTGGGGGCCGGCCCCACTTGCTCCTCATGACCTCTGTCGTCCTTCCATGTGTACCAGAGAGGCAAGCAATGTGCTTGGCTAGCATTTTACGGGTACTATTTGTATTTCCCTTTTCTTTGGGAGTTTGACGTGTTATTTAAGGATCTGTCGTTGAATTGTCACTGTTATTAACTTATAGTTCTCATATGCCTGTCTTCAGATATTTTTCTTGTAATAACTCTCGAGAAATACAACTGGTTTGTAGCTTAAGTATTATAATTGTACTCGGGATCTTAGGTTCGATTCTCATTCTTTCATTTTGCTCTCTAACCTCCAAAAACTCGGGACTCACCCTGAATATTAGGCCGAACATGTTAGTAATTTTGTGTATTAAATACTTCCGTTTCAGATAAGTTTTTCATTTATATAGAAAGATATCATATTTAAACAAATTATATTATTTGTGTAATATACGCGTATATACATATTTTCACCTACCAAAATTTAATAATATTAAAATATTATGTAACGGCTGAATTGTTCGCATAATGTTCGGTAGTTTACTTAACGCAGAAGATTCCATTTGGTATTCTAAATCAAACCTGGTAGGGAAGTCATACATCTCCGCTAGCATAGGCAAGATGAAACGCGTGGATGCTATTTTGTTTATATAACTAATGAATATAGGTTCTTGACTCTTCAGCACGTTGTCACGCTAATTCTGGTTTAATCTCACCTTTGATTCCTCATCTTCCTCATGGTCTCACAATCTGCATTCATGTCTCCAACCTCGTCATCTATTGGTTTTTTTGTTTCTCTTTGAGTTCGTTGATGAATTAATGATGAGACAAACCCAATTAAAAAAATCGGTTCAAGCTTAAATTGAATAGAACTCATTGAACAAAAATAAACCCAAATCATGCCAATTATTTTATTTGGTTCGGGGTTTTTTATTTTTATTTTTATTTTTTATAGATTAAATTAGACCGAATTGAATTATGTCCACCCCCTACTATGGAGTCTTTATTGTGTATTTTGTTGAAAGAATTTTATTGATTCTTTCAACTGTGTATATTCATACGTGAGTTAGGCCAATTGGTCAGGAGAGTGAGCCTATCCTTTTGCTCTCATGTTCGAATCTCCTTCCTGTAGGTTAGATTAATTTAGGGCTTGTTTGAGACTGTTTCTTTAGGAAGCACTTCTAACAAAAGCGTTTTTATTATAAAGTTGTTGAAAATTTTATAAAAAATTGAAGTGCTTCTAGAAAAAGCATTTGAGAGTGCTTCTCCAGAAAGCGCTTCTATGGCCTAGAAGCACTTCTAAACTTTTCTGCCAAACGTCATCAGAAGCGCTTTCGGTTGTCAGAAAGCGTTTTTAGCCCTTCCAAAAGCATTCCCAAACGAGCCCTTAAAGTAGTTTGGATTATAACCATGTGATGTGGTGTGGTGGTAGCTCACCTCATTCCTTAACCATGTGGTTGGGGGTTCGATCCCCGCCCATGGGAATGGAGCGCATTTCGTGGCCAGCCGTTTACCTCCTTTGGAGAGCTCCCGCGGCGAAAGGGATTAGTCACTGCTATCGACGCTGAACACCCTTGGGTCTCACCTAAAAAAAAAAAAGTAGTTTGGATTATCACTTATATCAAAGAAAAAAGAAAGCCTTGAGATTGATCTCATGTTTCGTCCACAAAAAAGATAGATGTCACGTGAACTCTCCGTGACATCTCACAGCCACTCGACTGCTCCGTCACGTTAACAGGCTTACAGCACAAGCCCGAGAGCCTTCCCCAACTATAGAATTCTGATTCTGAATAGTCTTAGGAAAAGCGCTTCAGTGTGCAGCGCTTGAGATCCGAACCATCAATGGCGTCAAGCAAGACCTTGCTATCAGCAACAGCCGCAGTTATATTAGCAACGTCTCTCTTCTGGACCTTAACTTCGTCTTCATCATCGCCTTCTTCGGCCGACTCTATCGCCTTCATCAAGAAGACCATCGAGTCCAACAAGATCGCCATCTTCTCCAAGTCCTATTGCCCGTATTCTCTTCCACTCTATTTCCTTTCATTATTTCTTGTAAATTTGCATGCACATCATCTGTTTGACTTAAATCAGAGCCATTTCCTAATTTCATTTTAAAAAAATCTGGAATAGAATAAATCTTCGATTGATTTATGTAGAATGAGGCCTTTATTGATTTTGTTGCCATTGAAGGGCTTCTGGGTTTTAAGGAAATGACTAATTAAAAATCAAATTTTGGTTTTACACAATGTTGTCTGTGATTTAGATTGAGCTTGTATACATTAAATTCGCCTTTTTTCCCCCTAATTTGTTATTTATTTGGGTAATTTGCAGGTACTGTAAAAGGGCAAAAGCTGTTTTCAAAGAGTTGAACCAAGTACCCTATGTAGTTGAGCTTGATGAGAGAGGTATAGTCGCTTAAACCTTACTGATTCTGTCAAACTGTGCATGAAAAGACATAAAAAAGTAAGGAACTTGTTGCTGAAATATGTGATTGGTGCAAAATTGACTTTATGGTAGAAACCAGTTTGATGAAATGACACCTAATTAGAGTAGTAAACTTGTTGTTGAGTTGTATGAAGGTGCATTAATTGTTCAATCTTATAACTACTAGACAGTACAAGCTTGCATGAACTTCTAGATTTTGTGCCTAGAATTTGCTTTTCAGGATTGCAGGTTGTGAATGTGAGATATTAGCTTGAATTTGCATTCAGGAGAATAGTTTGCCAACTCAAAAATGCTTCTTGTAGCAGCACCCTTTTGACAGCTTTGTGCAGTCTTCTTTGAAATTTGAAGGCGTATATGCCTGTGTTGTGTGCATATACATGTACCATTTCCACTATTAGTTATTGATTGGAGATGGCAATGTGTTTCTTTCAGCTGACGGTCGAGATATCCAAGATGCTTTAGGTGAGCTTGTCGGGAGGCGTACTGTACCACAGGTGTGGGTGAAGGGAAAGTACATTGGGGGCTCAGATGGTAACTGGTTTTCCTTTCAAAATATTTTGTGATCTTTCTCTTTGTTTCTGGAAAGTTGATTGAACCAGGGAATTACTAACAACTGATAAATATGCTGTTTTTTAGATACTGTTGAAGCATATGAAAGTGGAGAACTGGCAAAGCTTCTGGGCATTGAGGTCCAGCATAGGGAGGATCTTTAAATTGAATCATCAATTATCAGAAACTGGTAGCTGAATTCGTAGAGAATTTGAATGTAGTGCTTATGAAATAACTCCTTCCCTTACATGTGGGGGAGCATGGCAATCACTTCTGCCTCTTCACCTCTACCGCAATTTGAACGTTATATTTGTATTTCAGTATAACATTTTCCTCTTTTTTTTTCTTTTTTTTTTCTCTTGGATAAAATAGTCACATTGGCACTTACTGAGACTAGTGCTCCTGTCTACTAAATATCAAACTTTCGCTTAGATGTGGCACCAAGAACTTGGGTTACCTTCTCTTAGCTTGTATTACGCCTAATCGCGGAGCAAAATCTTAAAACAAAAAAGATTTTGCCAATTCGCTAATTTGTTGAGAATGATAGAAAAATAAAATGAAAACATCACCAAATAAGGAATGCATGCCCAAAACAAAACAAGAAAAGAGAAAAATAACTAAACGAACAAAATAAGCCAACCAACGAAAGGTCTTTTGTTGCTGTTTGTCAAATCCACGTCTTTTGAACAAAAATGAAGAAGCATTGCAGCAAAAGAAAAAGGAAACCGGAATCCGATGACATTAGCGACGACGCCGCTTTCGCTGTCGTACTGGCAGCTCTGTCGTCTCCAAACCCCAACTCCCTCCGACCCTTAATCAAGAAATGCCTGAACAAACTCCGAAACTCCATCACCAATCCCATCCTCTCTCTTCTTCCAGCTCTCCTCACTTTCAAGTCCCCCACCATAGCTTCCCGTGCCGCCGAGATGGTGGGGTCCGCCGCCCTCGAGTCCCTGGACATGAACCAGAGGATTTCTTCCGATGCTGGCATCATCAATGGCTTGCTAGCCGCATTGGGTAGCTCCAAAACCAGACTTCCAGTGGCTGCCTGCCATGCCCTTTTGGATTTGTGCACTACTTCAGTCGGACGACGTCGTTTTGCTCATTCCTCTGCACTTCCCAGGCTTCTGTGAGTATGCTGACACTTATCTTGCTTTCGTTTGTTTTTCTTTTTTTTCAATTACTTGACTTGACATGTGATAGGTTCGTAGTTTTGGGTTTCTTCAGGTTCATAAATCTTCAATGATTTCAGTGTCTTTGTGCTCGGTCTCTGTGGATAGTGAAGGTATTACCTCTCTGAATATTGGGTTTGAGGAAGATGAACTTCCAGTTTTACTTCTTAATGCTGCAATCATTCTCATCAACACCTGTAACATTGAACAATTGGAGAACATCCCAACAAACCTCTCCCAAGCTTTCTTTGCCTTTTTGAGAAATCTGTGGGCAAAAGTGCGTAATGAGATGTTACTCAAAAACCCATTGGAGTCCAAACAAGGGGAAAACTTGTACATTAGCAACATTAGAATAAGTCATATGGCTGAAAGCCTGTTTAGGCTTTCCATTTGTGCTTCTCACCGTACCAAGCCTTTGCATTTTCATGTGGTTGAAAGGGGTATATTTGGTTTCTCTGAGTCTGGTTTTAAAGATTTTGTGTCGAACCACTGGGAGGTGTCACCCTTTCTTGTGCGACGGGGGCTGTCAGAAGGGGATTTAGTTGAGGAGGATGATATTTTTGGTCCATTTGTAGGATTGCTAAACTCAACAGGAAAATTTCCTTCCTTTCTTTCTTCTATGCTTCCAAAGATGGTTTCTTGTCTTCCTATTTCTTCAGATGAATTGAACATCCTTACTTCCTTGGAAGAGGTGAAAATTAAATTGGGTTGTCCTCTAATCTACCAGCAGGACATTCGGGTTCTAAGAACAGACAGCCACCTGAAGAGGGAGGTGCATTTCTTTCAGGAGAGTTTGAACTCTTGCTGCATAGAGGATCCCCATTACTTTACTATTGAGGAAGTTTTAAAATGCCAAGAAGCATACAAAGAGGGTTATACAATTGCACTCCGTGGAATGGAGTTTCGCTTTGAGAGTCTTGCTGCCATTGCAGATGAATTAGCATCTCTCTTTGGTCAGCCATCAGTTGGTGCCAATATGTACTTGACACCACCTAATTCCCAAGGCTTGGCTCGTCATTACGATGACCATTGTGTGTTTGTATGCCAACTTGTTGGGACTAAGCAATGGAGACTTTTTCCTCAATCAAATGTGCAGTTACCTCGATTGTATGATCCTCTTGATCGGCTACATGGTTCAGAAGTTCAGAATTCAATGGCTGAATGCAAACAATTTTTGCTGAGGGAAGGTGATATTTTGTATATTCCAAGAGGTATTCTTCATGAGGCATGCACCGAAAATATTAGTTTTGACGGATCTGATGGCTATTCCTTACACCTTACACTCGGTATCGAGGTTGAACCTCCTTTTGAGTAAGTTATGAATTGATGTTGAGAATAAAATAATATCTAATGATGATCAATTTTCTTAAATGCAACAGCCTTGGCTTATTTTATCAAATATATGCGTGAAATAACTTGCAAATCCTATGCATAGTCCATGAGAGTCAAACATAGGACCATTGATTACATGGTTACTCATCTCAAAGTTGCAACCAACTGCTCTAGTTTAGAGTCTATTCGTCCCTGTATTATGAAACATTGTGCATTTGCAGATATTATTTGTTTAATTATTTGTTCATTAAAATATTAATGGGTATGTTGTTTTGTGGCAGTATATGATTGATAGAACATTAACAAGTAGGATGTTTATTCGGTAGATACATGATTCATTATGTTGCAGGGTATGGAGGAGGGTATGGGCAAACAATATTTTTTTTAATCATACATCAGCTACATAGTCTCTAGATTTTTATTTTTTTTTTCAGGATTGTAAGGGCATGTTGCAATGACGCTTGATTCAATGCCTGACCTACAACTTATAGAATAAGATCTAAATAGAGGGAATGGGTGGCCTATTCTAAATGTCTTGTGTGCATGAACAATACCTGTTTATTACAAAATATCTTGTACTTTTGTTTTTTGTATATGTCTATAATACTAATATTCTGTTTCAATACTGAGCTTGCCTATACTTCTAATACCAGTAAAAATCGGATTAATAGCATCTCAAGAATGCTCAATGAATGAGCTAGTAATTGTCTGGAGTCCTGCTAACTGTATCCCTATCCAATTTACCCCAACACCCCAAGAGCTGTCACTGAGTCCTAAGCATTTGTGGGTGCAACTTTTCCGCAGCAAAGGAATTTGATCTGTTAATCATTAAGAGTGAGACTTGGGTCATCACAAGAGTTGGTCAATTATACAAACCATTGGAATTGTCAAGAACTCAAGGATTTTATGTTCTCGTGAACTTTAATTCTTTGATTGACATTAAAGCTTTTTTATCTGCTTCTTTGTCTCTATGCTGTTGGTGAAGTAGATAGTCATATGAAATTCTGAAATACAGCCTGTTGTGGCCTAATGGTGTCATATGGTTCAAGTTGGTATCATTGATATATCAGTAATACATTGTGAAATTGTACTTGATGTTTTGATTTTAAAATTTTCTGTCTCCCCCTCTGTCCCCCCTCCACCTTCTCTCTCAGCTCATACAATTTTTTCAAATTTCTCCAAAAAGGCCAATTTGATATTATGGTCCTTGCACACATCAAAATAATTCTCTTACATTTTGATATGACTGTCTTCTGTATAGACTGGAAAATATTTTGATTGCTTAAAATCATTTTTCTTTGAAATATTTTTCTGAGGCTCAACAATGCATGAGGGCTGATCCACATTCGTGAACAAATCATATGGTATCGATTAGTAGACATCTTTTTCTACAAGACAGATAGACAAGTTCTTGGACCCCATGTGCATGGAAAAGCTTATGCCTTGACATGCCTTATTTAATGTAATATTGGAGTATATTTCGCTTTTTACCTTAACACTAAAGATGTGTCATAATCTACGTTACATAGAATAGTACAATGAAACTACACATACACGTGCACGCATGTGAATATCGCATTGATACTCCGTGATTATTGTTTACCACCAGGCTGTGATGTGTGTGAATACTATAAGTCAAGCACACACGTATTGAAAATTTATTTTAATTTTGCTGTGATTACATCTAAGCAATCACTTTGTGAGTTCATCTCTATTTCACATAGGTTGAAGAAAGTGAAGTTGATTGTCTTCTGTTTTGAATTTGAATGTGTGTACAATGTTTGGTCAAAATGTAGTTTTAATCCACTTTAGTATTGCCCATTATACTGTTTTTTTTTTCGCTCTTGGATTTTTGATAAAAAAATCACTTTGTTTCAAATAAATTGATAAATCTGAAATCACAAGAAAAAATAAATATCTGATGATGAAGATTAGTATTAACCCTGCTACACTCTCACATACTCCGCTTCTCATTTTTAAATGCAGGTGGGAGGGATTTATTCATGTTGCATTCTTCAGTTGGAACGAGAACCAAAAACAAGCTCATAATTCTTTTGAGTCTTCGTCTGGAATTATTCATGATATATCTGTGAATTTGTTGCATGCTGCCATTGGGATGATCGGTGATTCTGATTCTACCTTTCGGAAGGCTTGCTTGGTTGCTTCAGTTTTTTTGCAATCACATACCCTTAATTGGCTTGATTTGAATCAGAGAGTCATTTTTTGTCAGCTGATTGACAAAACTAATAGAGAGCCACACTTCTTGGAAGTGCTCAGGAGCATAGAATTAGCAATTCATAAAAACAAAGATCCATTCCAACGAATTAGATGGCTTGGGTCTCTCAATCTGGAGGAGGAAAGCAGTCCAAATCATGACCAGTATATGCCTTTGATGGGAATGAAAAACTTGTTGTCATTATGTATTCAACACAAAGACGAGGTAGAAGCTGCATTCCAGCGGCTAAGATCTAGGTTTAGTAGTGAGGTGATATTTGAGGATGCAATAGAGAGCTATAAGATACTGCTAGAGAAATATAGGAATACCAGAAAGCAATATATGAATGGAATGGTTTCACTCCATTATGAATTATGAGTTATCTTACATGTTAGCTACCACCTATCTGTTCTCAATTATAGCTAGTTCCAACACCGTGAGGCCCTAATGGACAGGAATGGATCAGCTACTTCTTGCACATTGAAATCTGATTCCACATGTTAATGAACCAGCTTCATACCAAATGTAACCAGCTTATGGTTAAAGTGTCATCGCCTTCTATAACTACAGCTCAAAGGTATGTAATGCATCACTCTTGACTAAGATTTTATTCTTCCAAACAACAGCTATGTAGGTAAAGGGAAATGATAAAAAGAAACATGAATACCGCACTGATAGTAAGGACAAATTTCATCAGTTGTTCTTTCCGATTATCCCATATTTAATGTATTGATGAGATATATAAATACATATCTGCATACATCTCAATCAAGAAGGCTAAGCAACAGTCTATGGTTTGGGATGTCTGGGTGTTGGATGAGTAGTCACTCCATGGTAATCAATGTGATAAATAAGCTCGTCTAAATCGCTGTTGCTGTTTGCATATTTAGTTGCTACAGGAATTTCTTCAACCGTCGATGTTTCTGATTTTCCATCAATGACCTGCATGTAGCACAACCTCAATGATGGTTTTGGATAAGAGTAGAATATAAAGACAATTATTTATTTAAGAAAAAGTTCAGATAAATTATCTTAACCGAATTAGATAGTTGTAGGCTACAAACTCGAAAATGAAAATAATATGTTCGAAGCTAGCAGACTGTTCAGGAACTGCACATCATGATTATTAGCCCATTGTGTCGTCTAAAGTGAAAAACATGCTTGAGCAGGATTCATTTTCAAATAGAATTTGGCATGCTGTCTGAGAACTGAGAACAGATCCTATTCGGACCTTATATAATTGGTCAAGTTTCTCTCAGGAAAAACTTTCTGAAATGCCTGAAAATTTGGAAGGAGAATATTATTCATTTATTTGAAAGAAAAACCTACCTTGAGTTTTTGATAGACATGTTTGTTGTTGGTCAATGGCATGCTTAATTTTCTCATGGGTTTCCTTCCAGGGAGAAAAGCCAGAGAAGAGGAACTGATATTGTGGGAAGAAAAATAGAGAACTGCGATAAGGAAACATAAGAAGATGATGTACAAAGATTTCATCATTTATACAGCTGAAATGAAAACTTGCTATACTTGGAGAGGAAAAAGTTGGAGCACCAATATATATAGAGCTTTGCAGTGCAAGAGAGAATGAGAGAGAGAGAGTGAATTATTGATGAAGGGACTGGGGAAACATGTCTGAGCCCATGCTTGTGATTCTGCTGCTTATGAAAAGGAGAGAGGCCAAAGACCAACCCAGAAGGGTGTAGACAGGTTTGTCCCCGTGTTGTTTCCAAATTTACTCACTTTGAAGACGCACTTGTGGCATTCTAACCGTGAAAAGTAAGTCCTTTTTCCCTCTGGTGTTGCAGGGCAGGCAGGCAGGTAAAGAGAGAGAAAACTTAGTTCACGTTTGTGTTTCATAACAAACAAAGCCACTCACGATTGAATCATCATCCATGTTTTGTCCTCATCAATAACGGCTATTTTTGGTCATGTCACTCTTTGCCTCTTGCCCCCACTCTCAATATTTTGATTGTTGAAGGCATCTTTTTTTGCTTTTGTTTTTGTTTTTCAAGATGCAATTTCTGATGGTTTTGTTATCAAATCAATCCCTGGCCCTTGATGTCGTTTCATCATTCATATTTCCAGTTTATATTTCATTTTTGAAAAAAAATTAGCTTTTACCAAACAATCGGTGTACCATTTTTACTTCCTGCAGAGTGTAGATTTCAATATGAGCTTTCATATTTATTTCTTTAGGCAAATAGTTGCCTAAACCCATCAGAGATTCTCCACAAATCGCTAGACTTCGTACAGATTCTTTACTAGGATTTTGTAGTGGCTATGGGTCATGGGTCTTAAAGCTTGGTGCATTGATTTTAGGCTTTGATCGAGAAGTGTCTGTCAATTTAAGATCAAATCTGTGGCCCTTTTGGTAGGGTCTGATGGAAAAACTCTCACATAAAGTCCAAGGGGGGAGTCTATCTGAGTCATTAGTTTGATAAATAACGAATAATGCTATTTGTACAACATTTACTCATCAATTTTACACTTCTTTTTATATATAAAATACAAATAATAGTTTATGCTACAATGGAGAGGGGGTTTCTAACACACGCATTAGTTTAATAAGGTGTCATGGGGGTTCAAACGTGATACCATTGATCTGTAACTTCAAGTCTGCCGTTTTCCCTTGACTAGATTCCGTTGGCTATAAATTTTACACCTTTTAAACAAGAATAGCTGATCAAATTTGTCTAACAGCAGTGAGACTGCTCTCTCATGCAAATCCTTCTCGGCGCGATCGCTGTGGTTCACCAGCAATCAAAAGGACTGTTTTAGTTTTATCATTTGACGGCCCAAATTTAAGTAGTACAGCTCAAGTTGTAATAATAAGAAGCTGGCCTGATTATATAACATGATCTTCAAGCTGTGCAAACTTAAGTAGTCAATCGTGAATAATTTTTTAAATATAAAATGTAATAATTAAGAATGAAATACATTTTCAACATAAACTTTAGTAATAAGCCTTTGCATATATACACAGTTTACAGCAGCTAATAAGGAAATAATTTAATGCAATATAAATACCCAAAGTCAAACTATTAGGAAACTAAATCAAATTACAGAAGATTGTTTGGGAAAATGAGTGATCTCATTTAGGAGGAGATCATGGTTTAAAGAAGTGTTCGTAAAGTATATATATAAACCCTAGCTGCTGTAGAATTTTTCTACAAATTAAAAACCCAGATATGACCTTTCTCCCTTATCAAATCCCATAATATGGTAGTGATTTGTTTTGAAAGTACATTCCTAATAGTAATGGATAATGCTATAAACAACTCTTATCGATAAACGAAAATCGGAAAAAAATGGATCCCACTATATATATAAAGAGTATAGTCGTGCGTCTCTTGAGCTCTGGAGAAATTTAATTATCTTTAACATATTTAAATATTCACTAAATAAATAATAATTAAAACATAATTACTAATTAAAGTAATTCAAAAATACTAAGATATTACTTAATTACATATATTAAATTAAAGAAGTTGGCTAGTAAAACAAAAGTAAAGAAACTAATTTTATATTTTAAAAAAAGTTTATATAAAAAAATAAAAATAAAAACCTCTCCCGACGAAGGTTCGTCGCCATAGGTCTATGGTTGCGAAATTTGCCGGGTTTTTATTTTTTAAAAAAATAAATCGTATAGCCGAACGGCTATCCTAATTTTTAAAAAATTAGGTGAAACGGGTATAGCCGCGCGGCTATACTATTTATAAAAAAACAAAAGAGACTGCCTAGCGATTAGCGCCACGTGTGAAAATACGTACAGCCGGACGGCTATACTATTTTTTTAGAAACATTAATAAAACCGGGTACAGCCGCGTCGCTATACTATTTTTAAAAATTAAATCTTTAAAAACCAGGTATAGCCGCACGGCTATACGATATATATATTATTTATTAAAAAACCCGGCGCTAGGCGCCACGTGTCAAACAAGGAAAGCCAACCGGCTGTACTATTTTTTAAAAAAATTAGAAAAAATCGAGCATAGCCGGCCGGCTATATTATTTTTCAAAAAAAATTTAAATATCGGAGTATAGCCGCACGGCCGTACTATTTTTTGAATATTTTTTTATGAAAACCTAGGATAGCCACGCGGCTATACAATTTATAGATATTAATTTGCTAGTTTCAATATCCAAAGCAGATATCGAAGTATAGAACCACTCGACCAATAGCTAATTAGAAATACATATTGAAAACTTCATCGGACATAGTAGAGAGTAATACCACACAATCAATTTCAATAGCTAGCTAGAAAAGCATATATATGGATTGTCAACGACAAAAATCGTAATTGCTTACACATTTTGTGATGATGATATTGATGCAGTTGCAATATTGGGGATGTTGGTGAAGGCACACATGCTTGGAATCTGTGGGTTCCTGTGAAGGCATTGACTGCAACAAAGCATGCAACACAAAGACGAGGTATGAAACAATATTGTGTTTGGCTTGTTTGAAATTTTCTTCTTTTTTTTTCATTCTCAAATTTTTGGACTATGAAACACTGCAATTTTCTTATAACCCTCGTGTTCGTATACGTATATAACACATTTTTTTGACGCTACAATACATATGTGTTTGGTATTTTTTTTTCTCATTACACTATGGTACAAATCGCGATAGCAGGTTGACAAGCTCTACCATGTGTGGTCATGGTAATATATAATTTTGATTTGTATTTATAAGTTTTGGTGCCTTTTATGAAAGAAAAATAAAATCACAAGCTCTTATAACAGGTTGACAATCTTGAAAAGTTGAGTTTACCCAGATTCGGAATTTCATCAATGTCATTATTATTAGTCAACAACAAGCCATCGTGATTGACAACCGCCGTGCATAGCTGATCGTGCTTCAGATCCAAAGAAAGCTTGTGATCGAAAAGTCTTGAACGCTCCAAGATTTTAGCCATGAGGGCTTCAATTTTGTTAAAAAAGGAGCTTCCATGACGTATTGACAAATCATACACAAGAAGGGAAGCTAGGGAACTCATTTGATACCAATGTTAGAATACCTTGTTTTATACAGAGAAAATGAACTTTATTTCTAAGAACAAATCAATACAATCAACATCACTTCCTAACTAAGTTTCCTAACTAAAGAACCCTAACAACAATGTGTTAGTTAAGTAACCAACTGATTAACGAAATCGCACCTCAACAGATGAGTGAGCAACCCAATTAACCCATGATTAGTCATTTTATGACCACTAAGCATCTTCTTTTGATGACCACAATGTTGAATAGGACATGTATATGACTCAGCAGGATCAAGTATACTTATCACAGTCACTTAATGAGCAACCCTTACTTATTAGCCTCCCTATTAAGTCATGATGTTAACTTTAAAGTTAGGCTGACGGGCGCATCCCTAATATGAAAACATGCTGCTGCGTAGAGCCGTTCCAGTTATTATGACATTATTGCCGCACTTTTCTGATAGGAATAAAATGACTAATCATGTCAAAGATTTATGTATATATAAATTACAAACCATATATATATCAGCTATTCTCTCATCTAGATGTCCGCATATTATTATCGTGTGGATGTCATTGTAAATAGAGAGAAAAGCAGGGAGGGATAATAGAAAATACATGGCATCCGCATATATTATCCTGCGGACGTCCACATATATGGGAGAATTTATGTATATATATATTTAACCTTTTTCTTTTGTCCAAATTATTGTCTATTTTGTTCCCATCCCTCTTTAATCAGAACCATATCCGCTAAAAAACAACTAATTGATACAACTAATTGAAAATCGATTAGCAAATATTTTATTTTCATCATCATCATCATCATCATCATTATTATTTTAGCTTAATCAAGCACATTAAGTTTATTTATTTGATAACTATGCTAGATGGTTTTCTGTTTGACTAACTTTTAGTCAAGATGATACGTAGTTCATCATGACTATATTCGCACTTCAAGAAATGTGTGATGTCCTCCTCCCACCCAGCCACATTCAATGTAGTTTAACGATCTCATTTAGATTTGTCATCAAATCCTATAGGTTACAGTTCCAAGATCATTCATTTTTTTTATACTGAAAGATCATTCTTACAATATGCCAACCTATATGAAGCTTCTGGTCATCTAAACTGTAGACAAACATAACTTAGTTGACAAATTAGAATAATTTTAATTACGATACAACAAGCCGCCCCTGACTTTTGGGTGGCCCTAGGCGATAAACTAAATGAGGCCCCTTTCCTTAGTATACAAATTACAATTGTGAAAAAACAACAAATAAAATGATTTTACGTAGCGCGTAGAGCGCGTGAATAAAAAAGGTAGTATGCATTACAATAGGACATATTTTTGTAAAAAAAAAAATTCATATTAGATATTTAATATCATGAAGGAAATTACAAATTTACAAACCAACATTTTAGCAACCAAAAATGGGAACATGTCCCTGAAATTGGTAATTTGTATTCTCAAAAGATACATTAAAACCAAGTACTTGTTCAAAATACTAAACCCTTTCCCTTAAGCAGCAAACAGAGAGCAATAAAACCTGGTTAAAGATTATATAAAAAAGCCTCAATCTTGCAGAGCTTTATTCAGGCTAGCTGTGTTGAAACTAAAATTTGAGAAACCCCACTCAATACCTCCACCTGATTCATGTACATCTGCAATGATAAGATACATGCAATTCAATCAAGTATTCATAAATTCGATTACCACTCCGTATCTCTCTGTGTTTTGTTCCTATTGGAAATTGAAACAATAGTTTGCTGGGTAGGAACACATATAAAGAAAAAATTATAAATATGATTTCCTTTTCAATTTCTCATGCTCCTCCTCTCTTGGTTACCATCAATCTCAAAGACAATTTGTGAGCTTTTTAGTGTGAGATTGATTCTTAGGGTTACAATATGATATGAGAAAAGAGGGATGAGAGAAACTGAAAATAATACCACAAGATGTGGTGCGGTTAGCAAACTGCCACCTCCAACTAGCGAGCTACCTAGTGCCTCAATGGCAGAGGTTCAAAACCCGTTGGAAGCACTTTGTGGTCAGGGACAAGCCGAGCCCCTAGTAGGGATTAATCCCACCATTCGAGTGTGGGGACACCTCTTGGTATTTACCAAAAAAAAAATAATGGATATGGATTGATGGGGAAAACAGAGAAAAATATGGTGGTGGATTATTAAGAGATCAACATTTAATTTCATCGCTGACTGTTTTTTTTATTTTTTTTATTTTTTAAAGTTGGACAATATTATATATGTATATATACTATATAAAAAAATTGGGGCCCTCTTAATTGGAGGCCCATGGCCAAGGCCCTTCTAATTGGAGGCCCATGGACAAGGCCCTTCTCGCCTACCCCCAAGGCCGGCCCTGCGATACAACATGCCTATCTTGTATCTAATTAAGTGGCTGATATTTTGGCTAAATACGGTCATGCTTCTTCAGCTACACGTCTAGATTACATTGTGATTTATAAGATCAAGAATTTTCTTTGTGATGTTGTTTATTGATTTAAAAAAAATAGAAAATAATAATGGTGGTTTGAAGGAGTTTTCTAAAAGATTGACCCGAGTTGGAGGAATGGCACTTGCACTTTTTAGTGTTTCTAAACGTCTGAATCTCTCAATGTGTTCGGTGGGGGAACCGAAATTCTGCAAATTATTGGATAAGCGTTATTTAATTTTTATTTTTTATTTGTGAGTGGACATGAGTATTTAGAACAAGAAGTTGGACCAAGAAAAGACTATAAATTGTTGTTATGAGAAGTCAACTTTGTGGAAGAGAAAGAAAAGTCCCGGTGATCATTACGCCATGGAAGTCCTGAAGTCAAAACAAAATGTGGCATTGAAATTTGGAGGAGGTTCTGGTTTCCTAAAAGGAGTCAAAATTTTAACGCATTCCTTTATTCTATCATAATAATATTAATATACTGTACCTTTCATTGGTACATTAAAACGGGTCATTTGGTGTAATTCCTCAATCAAAAATATTATGACTAATAACTGATTGAAATTCAACTCCCACAATAAAATCTCTATCAAAACCCCTCTTTCCCATTTCACAATTATATTCATCTCTCTCTCTCTCTCTCTCTCTCTCTCTCTCTCTCTCTCTCTCTCTCTCAATTCTGAAACATGGGTGGTGATGAGGAAGCATGCAACACAAAGCTAGCTCTTGGACTTGGTGTGGGTGAATATGCTTCAAGGCAAGAGATGAGGAAGAAGGAAGATCATCCTTTGGTTTGCTTAGACCTGTCATTTGCGCTTTGCCCAAAACAGGAGGTTGCTAGCTTCGGTGATCACATGGAGAATCGATCGAGTTTGAGGGCAATGGATGACGATGAAGAAAGTGAGAGAAGTATTGGTACAAACAACAAGAGTATTATCATGAACCACAAAAATGGTCTGAGAAAGAAACTGAGGCTCACAAAAGACCAATCCACCTTGCTGGAAGAAAGCTTCAGCCGCCATAGCACCCTTAATCCGGTACACATCTTTCATTTCAGCTGAGATTTAGGCATGCTCTTGATTTAGCTTAACCTCTAATTAACTAGAGATTGTCAAGAACTGCATCATATATATATTTTAGTTCCTTATTTATTTGTTTAAATTTTTAGTTTTTAATTAATATTGGGACTAAATTATGTAGGCCCGGAAACTGTCACTTGCTGAGCAATTGAATCTGAAGCCAAGACAAGTCGAAGTTTGGTTTCAGAACAGAAGAGCAAGGTGACTCGTCTGAGCAAAACGCTCTCTTGTCAAACGGTGTCGAACAGTCTGACATGTTATATATATTGTATATAGACACAACAAATTAAACCAACGAATATCCATATATTGCAGGACAAAGTTGAAGCAAACAGAAGTAGATTGCGACTTCTGGAAGAAATGCTGTGACAGTCTTGGCGATGAGAATCGTAGGTTGAAGAAAGAATTGCAGGAGCTAAAATCGTTAAACGAGAATGAGGCATCGCCATTGTACATTCAAATCCCAAAGGCTACAATGCTTTCAATGTGTCCATCTTGTGAGAGGATGGTAGAAGCTCATCACCATAACCAAGCAGCTGCAAAGAACACAGAAGATCTCAATGTGGTCCGGAAGAGTAATAAATTGCAGGGCGGCTTTGACGGTACAAAGTAACTAGAGAGATTTGGAGGCTATAGCTTCATAGCCATAACCATAACCATAACTTTATATACAAGTGCAAGAAATTAAGCAACAAAAGCATTGATCATTTTGATCAATCAACAACTACCCACATGACTAAATTGAATACATGTGTTTCCAAAGAGGGGGGTCCAAGTGTTCTGCTAATTAGAAAATAGGGTAGCTAGAATAAGAATTAATGTTTTATTATAATTTCCTTTACAAGGATGTATTTGATTTGCATGCACCTTTTCTTTTTTTTTCTTTTTTTTTTACCATATCAACTCTCTCACAAGCACAATTGTAAGGTATATAGGATCTTGGTATTGATATTCTTTTGGCATGTTTTTTCTGTTCTCTAATCATTCTAGGAAAATGAGGATATGTCTCTTTCAATCAATCTTCTTTTTTGTTATCTAATGGTATTTAATTTTTCAATTCACATTGTTATGATTTTTATATGATCTCCATTTATGACCAAACTATGCATTCACATATTATATATATATATATATATATATATATATATATATATATATATATATATATTCCTCAAGAACTCAGTGATACATAAAATCTGCACATATCCAACTACGATTTTCTGGTAAAGTAAGGAGGAATGCCTTTTTTTTAGTGATGATTTTCCCATTCTCATTTTGTCCACTTACACTCTCTTTTGTCCACTTACACTCCCTTTTGTTTTTCAATACTTTTTATTATAGCAAAGAAGAGTGTGTAAGTGGACAAAAGAGGAGTGGGAAAATCAACTACATTTTTTTTTTCATAATACAACCGATATTAGGAGAGGGCGGGTTTTCTCACACACACTATCAAGGTGTTATGGGAGTTTGAATTTGAGATCACTAATCTGCAAGTCCCATTGGTGGAAGAATGACTTCTTTTAGGTAAGGGTAAGGAGTCAAATATTTTCCGTTGAATATTAACCAAGATGATGAGTCAAGAGTTGTCTGGAGTTACTGGTGCAGTCGTTAATTTTTTATGGAACTTTACCAAATTTGATTACTTGGTGCTCATGAGGAAAATAATTCACAAACCATCAAGGACCCATAACGTCCATTGCATTCTATTTATCCTGTACTTTATTATGATAAAGTGGAAAAAATAAAATTTGGAAAAGTAACGGTGGGTTAATTTATTACTCAAGACTTCCTAAACAAACAGTAGAAACTTTAATTTTTTTTTATATTATCTGAAAACATTAATTCGATTCTTAATAAGTTTAGAGTGCTGCTATTTCCACCCACCTGTCTTATTTTTCCACCAATTTTATCTTCAGAATTTTAAAGACAAATTTACCCTTTTGTAAAATAACTTCCAAGGACTTCGTCTCCCCAGCAACAAACAAGTGTTAACTTTTAATTATAAAAAAATAAACAAAAAACTAAAACTCATTATTTTAAAAACAAAAAACAAAAACCCCACAGGCACCAAAGCTCCCCACCTAGCCACCCGATCCTACCCTGTCGGCGGTGACCCCCTCCCCCCTTGCTGCTGATAAATCCTCCTTTCCTCTCTCTCTCTCTCTCTATGTGCCGATCCAGATCTGGATCCCAACAACAACAGCAACTGGTGGTCCAAACAACTATCAGAAGAGATCATGTAATTGATTCTACAACGATGAGATTGACTACAAGACAGACTATGTTGTTGGGGTTTTGAGTTTGGGGCAGAAAATGTTAGAGTGGGAAAAGAAAAGAGATTGACTATGCTATTCTCATGGACCATGGTCCTTCATTTGTAAATTGTTCATTGTTAGTTAGCTTTATGAGGTAGTTTAAATTTAGTCATCTCTGCTGATCTACATGTATCTGTTTTACTGTATATTTAGGTTAATGATGTTTAACTTTGTTTGAACATGATTTCAAGCTGTGATGCACAGCTGCTAAAGTTTATTGGGATAAACTATAGCTCTCCAACTCTGGCCTCTGCAATGATTGATCTCATGCCAACTTTTACGTTCATTCTTGCTGTCTATCACTGGGTAAATATACAATTATTGTCCCAAATTGATGAATATATTTTCTTTTTATGATAAATATGTTTTGGTTTTTAGGATGGAAATTCTAGGTTTGAGAATTACCAGTAGACATGCCAAGTGTATAGGCACAGCGGTATCAATCTCAGGGGCAAAGTGCTTCCAGCGAGTAGAGGGAGGTTGCTGCCGGCAGGGTTGGGGTGGCTGACTAGGTTGGATGGGTGGGGGCACTTTGGTTGAATTTATTTAATACTAACTTCATAAATATGAGAATTTGCTTGAATAATTAAAGGGTATTTTAGGAATAATGATGGGTGGAAAGATATGATTGTGTTTTTTCAAATTTATATAATGAGTGGGAAGATAAGGTGGGGGTGGAAATAGCAGCACTCTAAGTTTAAATGATGAAAAGAATATTGTGATCAAGAAATTAAACTCTCAAATGCAATGATGGATTGTCCTATACTATACTAAACCTAGCATAGATGACGCATCTTAAAAAAATCAATAAATTGTAGCACTTTGTTCGATTTCCCCTTTCTTTAGTATCGCTTTTATTTCTTTTTAAATGTCAATAAACTGAATAACTATCATAGACACCACGTATTTGACATTGAAAGTGCACCTCAAACATCAAACAGCAAACAAAAACAAATGGCACATCATGATAAATAAAAAATTCACAAGATAATAATTACTTTTGCATCTCACTTTATGACTTATCCTATGTGTCACAGTTGTATTACAGTAACCCCACCTCTTTTGGATGTGCAAATTAAGTAGCGAAAGCATTTATATTTCCCAACCATAATTTGAGAAAATTTCTCGAAAGTCAAAACAGACTAAAAACAGCAACAAAGAAGAAGTCAAGAATTTTATTTTCTATTTTTTACAACAAAGATCATCCTACTCTCTAAACTTACTTTAACCTCTAGGGCTGGAATTTTAAGCCGCCAAACCTAGCAAAAACGTTAAATTTATTAGAAGTTGGAGTCAAGAGTTGTCAATAGGATAGAATTTTATTTAATTGTTAGACCACTTACTCTCATTTTTTAAGAAAACACACGAAGAATTAACACGTCCAAGTTAACTAAAAATTTATCATTCAAGATAAATAAATGATATCAATATAAACTTCAATATTAAAAAAATTTAAAATTTATGGCGAAGGCTATTACATTCAATTCTAAAGAAAATAAATAAATCAAAGAGGTCTTACAAAATATTTATAGCGAAGGACAATGTGACGATATACTGAACGACAACGTGACACGCAAAAAGCGAGTTTATGAAAAAAGTTGTTTAAATTGATTTTGAAGAGCAAGATGGAATTCGGAACTATCTTTTAAGGGGTGAAACAGTAATCAAAGTCTATATGATTTGTACTAGGGCATTAAATTCAATGTTGGATCGTTGTCCTTGAAAAAAAAAAACTGCAACTTAAATAGAAGTCTATGTGAATTGTAGCTAGGCTTTATATTGAATTAGTAGGTATAAAAACTCATAGGGGCTCCCTTACAAAAACATGTACCGCATGTCTAATGAACAGAAAAATCATTAATTTGTGCAGTAAGAAGGTGAAATAATTGACGAAAAAGAAAGTTATAGAGCTCATCATTTTCTTTAAAATTATTTGACTGTAGACATAGCCAAAATAGTTGGCAAGCCTCCGAATTACCAGATTAAATGAATAAAGAGCCTCCTAATCACCATGATGTGGGTTTTATGCTAATTAAACTACATATGTAGGGGTGGTTACCAAACCCAACTCTATATATTCAAGGCTCTTTTTTTCTTTTCTTTTTTTCTTTTTTTTTTCTGTTAAGTATTTGCAATTCATCCAATTAATTTCAAAAATAAAATTCAATACTCTTTTATTTATCAACTAGACAATTTAAAGCACCAAAAAATCTTAATTCTGAATTCCCTAATCAAATATGCAACATCAGTTTTTGGATGCTCTCAGCTTCTTTGCTTTTCTCAACCTAGCTTGCTTCTCTTCTTGCTGAATCAATAGCCGCTCTTTTTCATCCTCCTTTCTGGCAATTTTTTCACTTTTCCTCTCTTCTCTTAGAATGTCATCAAAGGTGGACACCATCACACTATCATCATCCTCTTCCTCATCCTCCTCCACCCTAAAGCGCTTACGATGTCTCTCCTTCTCCTTCATCACACAAGAAGGCTTCTTTGGCCTCTCTTTCTCTTCCAGATTTTGCTTTCTTACAGTCTTCAAATCTCTCCCAGAGCCCCTTCGTATCCCACTGAAACCCTGATTTCTTTCTTCACTTGGCTTTGGGGTAGAATCTTTACCAAGTGCAGGTTCTCCTTTGGAAGATTTCGGAATTTCGGCATCGTCTGAGAACAAAAAGGAGTAATCTCGGGACTCTTTTATGCTTTTACACTTGAGTTTCAAATCGACAGGAATCTTGAGGCTCTTTTTATCCTGGTCTTGGGAATTTCGAAAAACCCTAGATGCCAAAACCTTTAACTCCGGCATTAAAGCTTTGCTTTCTTGAATCACTCTCTGCGCAATGGCATGTTGCGAGGGGCCAAAGAAGGATCCGAAGTTGTCACAAGGCAACTTGTTCTTCTCATGAATCGAGCCGTCACGAACAGACACCACCACCTCCTTGGCATGATTGTTTCTGATGCGTTGTTTGAGTTGCTGCCTTAGTTGAAGAAAGTCCAATTCCTTCTCCGTAGAAGAACGGAAGATCAATCGTGCCCCCATCTCTACAATATTCAAACCCTAACTTGTTTCAAAATCACTGTTTTGATTTTCTCACAGTGATGATGATGAAAGGAAGAGAGTGTGTTTACTGTGATTTGCGAAGGGGCCAATTCTCTATTTATACATGAGCCTTGTCGGTTAGTGTTTCCAAATCCGAGCAGGACTAGGAGATTTCCAAGCCAATCTAAAAGAACGGCCCTTTTTTTGGGTTTCCATTTTTTCAAGTTTTTGTAATCGTACTTTTTTGTTTTCCTTATAGAGGCAAAATGGAGAATTTTATAAAAAAAAGTAAAGTAACCCACTTCTTTTCCATGCCATGTGCAAATTAAGTAGCAAAAACATTTATATTAACTAGACAAAATAAACAGCTAAGAGAGTGATGAATTGTGCTGACATGGCTTGTGGGACTCGTTGGTTTTTCTATGTATAAAGCTTGAAGCCATGTATGAAAAAATATATATATAATAATAATAATATGTTTTTTCTTTTAGAAATTTTAATTTATATACCAAAATAATATTTTTCAAAATATAAAATTAAAAAAAATTAAAAACTGCAAGTTTACACTCTCTAAGAATTGTAAGCTTTAAGTTCCCCATTTTTCATTTTGATGATTAATAAAGTTTCCCTCATACTGTCGTCGAGGTTCGAAAAGAGAATTGTGACATACGTAGAGCTATGTGTCAGCCACATTAATTCAAATTCTTTTTTAATTTTGTTTTAAGTATTTGAAATTCATAAAATCCATCCTATTTATTTCAAAAACACAAATTCACATGTGGAAAAAAAAAAATTGTACTTTTATTTATCAACTAGACAATTTGATTACAAAACAAACAATTAAACCAGAAAAATCTTAATCCAAATGCAACATCAGATTTTAGATGCTCTCAGCTTCTTTGCTTTTCTCAACCTAGCTTGCTTCTCTTCTTGCTGAATCAATAGCCGCTCTTTTTCATCCTCCTTTCTGGCAATTTTTTCACTTTTCCTCTCTTCTCTTAGAATGTCATCAAAGGTGGACACCATCACAAAATCATCATCCTCCTCCTCCCTAAAGCGTTTACGACGTCTCTCTTTCTCCTTCATCACACAAGAATGCTTCTTTGGCATCGGATGTCTCTTCCCATGAACTAGTCTCTCTTTCTCTTCCAGATTTTGCTTCCTTACAGTCTTCAAATCTCTCCCAGTCCCAGAACCTCTTTGTATCCCCAAACCCGAATCCGGGTTTCTTTCTTCACTTGGCTTTGAGGCAGAATCTTTACCAAGTGCAGGCTCTTCTTTTGAAGCTTTCGGAATTTCGGCGTCGTCTGATAACAAAAAGGAGTAATCCCGGGACTCTTTGATGCTTTTACACTTGAGTTTCAAATCCGTCGAACGAGAATTTGTTGTGGCCGAGGCAGGAATCTTGAGGCTCTTTTTACCCTTGTCTTGGGAATATTTAAGAACCCTAGATGCCAAAACCTTTAACTCCGGCATTAAAGATTTGCTTTCTTCGATCAGTCTTTGTGCAATGGAATGCTGCGGGGGGCCAAAGAAGGATCCGAAGTTGTCACAAGGCAACTTGTTCTTCTTATCAATCGAGCCGTCACAAACAGACACCACCACCTCCTCCTTGGCATGATTGTTTCTGATGCGTTGTTTGAGTTGCTGCCTCAGTTGAAGAAAGTCCAATTCCTTCTTAGTAGAATGGAAACAGAGTGCACCCATTTTTGCCCAACTGTTGATATTTAACCTAACTTGATTCGAAAGCAATATTTTCTCACAGTGATGAATGAAAAGGTAGAGAATGTGTTTATTGTGATTTTGGCAAATGGCCAATTTTCTATTTATACACAAGCTTTGGCGGTGCTTCGAGTTTAGGTTTAGTATTTCCTAATCCGAGTAGGACTAGATTTTTACTTTTCTTGTTTAATAAGTAATGGTTGGTAATTTCCTAATCCGGGAATCATTTTTCCCAAGCCAGCGAAAACAACACCCGTCTTTTTTTGGTTGGGTTTTGACTTGTGTTTTTGTTTTTATTATTATTATTATTATTATTATTATTTTGGAGTATAAGCGATTGAGGGAGGAAGGTTTACACAAATATTCATTTGTCAGTGGGTTTCGAATCTCTACCCACATGGATGAAGGTGGAAGAGCTCAATCAATTGAGCTATACCCCACTCGCCATTTTTACCTCTTTTAAATTTTGTTTTCCTTTTTTCTTTGGGTAATCAAATTTTTTGAGCTTCTAGAAAAGCAGTTATGTCCCAATGAAAATCACCATTTTGCCTTTATAAGGAAATGAAATAAGAATTCTCAATGTTACAAAGGATCTCAAATTTTTTCAAATAGACCAAAGGATCTCAAGGGTTTTTTTTTATTTAAAAAATAATCAAAGAGACAAAAGATCTCAAGTTTAAATCATGCTTTCTTGTTGAGTAGAGATATCATTTTATTTTCGTTGCTTTAATTTTGGGTGATTGGGTGACTACTGGTAATTTGGAATATAGTAGAGGAACTGAATTCTAGCAAATAATCATTTCAATAGCGTGATTGACTTTCCAATTGGAAAATTATGAACTGATAAAAGAAAATACAAAAAAAGAGGGCAACATGACCAAAGCGTTGAAGAATCTCCTTACGATGGTCCAAGCAAATGCAGAGTTGCATTGGAAATCTTGTTAAGATATGACGGGGGCCTACCAAAGAAAGAAGAAAAACAGAAGTCACCACAAGACGGCAGAAGTGAAGAATGAAGACCTAGAAATACCTCAACTCATTGGCAATCATTATAAAATTACTCATTATGGGGCATCTATTCTTTGACCCAAAATAAACGGAAAAATAAAAGTGAGCAAAAAAATAATAAATAGAAAATAAAAAGGTGCACGACTTAAGATGACCACAAGCTTTTGTTAGCACAATCTCACCATGAGCACTCTTTCCTTGTATGCGGATTTTCGATAATGGTACTTCTTACAAGTTTAACATGGCGCCAGAGCAGAGCAGGCGTATCTTAAACATGGGTTGGCCTAAAACCGAGCGCCCAGAGGAGTGTTAACATAATCACTCATCCATAAACACCCGGACAGCCTTTTCTTATAAGCCGGTTTTGTAAGGGTGAGTTCCGCCAGAAGGTTTAACAGCTTCTTGGTCATGTAAAGAGAATTCAGATATTCTATGTCCATATTGTCATTAGTAAGTGCTCAGTGGTAAACTGGGAAAAGGCTATGAATTTTTACTCTTTGATTTGGTCTGCTGAATAATCAAGGTGGCATAGATAAGCTCATTCCAGGCATCAGGGACCCCAGGAAGGCACCAATGGCTACAGTCTTGCTTCCTTGTGGAAACTTTTTTGCCAGCAGTCGCATTCTTTCCGTAGACTGATGGATGGGCATCCTTGCGGAAATTGGTCAACCTTGTCACATTCAAAAGTTTCACAGGAACCCGCATTTCTTTGATTACTTCATCCACTATCTTCATTTTCAAAGGATAGTTATCAAGTATGGCCCCACTTAAGACTGGTTCTTTTTCCCCATTGCATGATCCACCTGAATCCCAATCTCCTCCTCTGCTTTCCAGAGTTTGGAATGAACAGAAATTATAGATAAGTCAAACACTTTCCATAATAAACAAATAAATCAATTATATGCTGCTTCTCTCAAGTACTTAAAAATTTGTTACTAAGTGTTTAATTATCTTAAAATTTTGTTCTGTTCTCATTATAGTAATTTCAAGTTGAATGTTGAAAAAGAACGTTTCCCAACACTCAAAAAGCAAATTACATACAGAACTCTCTCTTCTAGTTTGTCTGATACGAACTGAACAAAAATGTGAGAGATGAAAGGATTAATACCTGAAATGGGCAGAAGAGTACCCACGATAGAAGATCAACTGCTTTGATGAATTAACATTACGATCAATCCAGCTAGCCCAGGTCCTCAGAGCCCTTCTATAGGCCTCCGATGCATCAAACTTTGGATAAAGATAATCTCCCTCTTTATAGTAGTTTTTCCTGTAAGAAATAACTGTCATATTTCTACAGAGTTCCGGTATATTTTGCGAAAGTAAAAATGGCCAAAAGAAGAGATCATAAACCACTCAACCAGACTAGGTGCCAGTTAGTTGCAATCTATAAGCTAATTGAGTATTTTTCTTGGTAAGAGATCGAAGGATACTATATCAGTTTTCAAAATTTGAATATTGACAGCACTCACATTCTATGGATGATCTTTTATCGTCTACCAGCCAAAAGAAAAGAAAAGAAATGAAGAAATAAACACCCAAAACAAATCAAAGTGATTAACACAACTGAATGAACCAGAAAAGAATATTTCAATCTGCAGAACAAATGTAAGAAAATAACATTATAGCAAGTAAATATTAGATTAAGCTTGCAAGCATACCCACGAGCAGTCTTTCCATGAGTCCACCAATGGCCAGTATTAAAGACAAGAATGTCAGCTCTTTTCCAACGTTTAGCTGTCTTATCAATTTGATCTATCGAAAGAGTTGGATTTGAACTCCCTTGAGCATTAATGCGGACTCCTTCCTTTACGAGGAAATGTGACCTCACAAATTCCACTGTACAGTCATAGTCCTGTCCAAGATTTTCAGAAAACTTCACAATCAGTAGAAGTACCAACTGATCCATTATACTCCCTACAACTAAGTTGAACTTAAAATGAGTATGATGTAATTCTGTGTACTGAATAACTAGTAAGGTAAAATTGGATTTAACTTAGATAGTTTCAGCCCAAATCAAAATATTGTAATGTCAATCCTAAAACTCAATATGAAGTGTGTTCCAGAAGGTAAGCTTTCACCCAAATATGGCAGAAGTAAATTTAGGATGACCAAAAACACATAGACTTAGTATGTATAATGAAAAGTAAGTTCTAACTAACATGAAACAAAACCAATTGGGCTATGGGGAAGCTGCCAACTACACTTTACAATCAATGCTTAAGAACGTGACATGTAATCAAGAAAAAAACTTACTCAAGTGCAAACTATATGGGTGCATGAACTAGAAATTAGGATCACAATGATCTAACCTCGAATTTGAAAACATAGTAGCCTCTTCCCTTAGTTATTTTGTGGCCATGAATTTCATGCATTCTGCTCTTATTATGCAAGCCTTCGCGGAGGAGGCAAAGGATTGACTCAAACTGGTTTCGGTTCATGGAATCTCCTACCAGCATCAATCTTTTACCACGTAGTCTCACCAAGAAGTCTGTTGCATTAAACCTACGAGTGACGGTGAGTGCAGAAACAAAATGTATTCCAAGAAAATTGATAAACTATCATGAATAAGGAGGCAAATAGAATCAAAGTAAAATGGGAGACCAAGATAATTATTCACATACTGAAATAAATATATATTAGGAAATCATCTTCAATATTGTTTCAAAGATAGCTTGCTACATACAAATGCCGTTAAATTGCAAAAAGGCTCGAAGTGGAACTAGTAGCATAAAATTTGAGGACTATGCATACCCTCAAACTCACTAAAACTGTACCTCTCAGATCAGAACTAGGAAGAGCATAAGTTCTTTAAAAATGGTCAGAGAGCCAAATAAAGCAGCAGAATTCAAAGAGCCAAACTGAACAATCATTATATCTCTAGACAACATTTGTAATTTATTTCCCAAAACTCAACTAAAAGTTCAATTTGTAAATGGACATCTGTAGACAACCCATTGTGTAATATCTAATTTTCTGCCCTTGATATATGTACTTTTCCAATATTTTCCGTGGCACATCATAAAAATCACTCTTTTTGGCTATAAAGTCTACACCTTGCCACTAGAAATTCTGCAGCAAGTAAATTCTTCCCGAGAAGCACAATCAATTTTTTTCCACATCTTATAAGATGCTTTCCTATATATACATTCTTTTTCCCCCATTTTGTTCTACTAATTTGCATCCAATTCAAGCTATTTCTTTGACTTCTGATTGATCTAATTAACATTTGGGGCCTTTATGGAAGATACTTCAATAATTCTTTATTATAAAACAAAACGATTTTGTTCTGTTTTATCAATTAAATTGACTTGCATTAATCAATTGGAGAAGCACTTTGGTAAAAACAAAATGTTGTATACAGAATTTATTACTGCATTCTACGCTAAACAAGGAAACTCATCTTTCTTTTTCAATTTGTTCAAACCATATCCACGGCCTTTTATATAGGCATAATGGCGTAGGTCTCCTTGAATTTTGCAAAGATGTTTTTCAAGTCGTGATTCAAATCCATGTAAGGGTAGATGTGCATCATCCCTGGTGTGGAGCATGATTCAAAAAATGGTAATTCAGCAAGTTGGTGATTTCCTAAACATGGTTAACTAGTCCAACCTAGATGTTAGTAGTCTCCTGATCACCTCCCATTGCATCCCTCACTCATTCAGTCAAACCACCAGTCACATCCAAGGGCATCACCTCTGTAATCAGATCTGGATCCAGTTCCAATTTCAGTTCATTGCACCGTTGCACCAAACTCAACATGCTGCCCTTGATCACCTCCCATCACATCCCTTGATTTATATAACTCTATGTACCTTACTGAGCTATAGAACTCTAGTATACGTGCATGAATTTGCACTCTGTGACATTTACCGAAATGAGATTCCAAAGTTCATATTTTATCACTAGCATCAAGCCCTTCCCCACGATGGAGAATTATCAGGCTGAGCTGTTAATGAGCTCAGGAATAAGGTGAATTTAGGAAACCTTCTAGGCTTGAAGTTGAGTTAGGGCTGAGCTCATCTGTCTTTAGATTAAATAAATGACCAAAGCTCCAACCTCTGATGGAAATGAGCTTGCGCAGGGCTTTCTTTATTACTAAATCCTTTTCTATGGGGACTCAAACTTGGGACTTCCTACAATGTGCATTCTGACAATTTGATTCTTCAAGATTGCAGATCACTGATTGAGAAATTTCATTTGCCCACTATGTGATTGATTCATTCAATTTCTCATTGGATTCAAGCTTGTTAGACAAGAATGCACATTTTTTGGAAAAGGGATCAAACAGATAGAGCACAATATCAATGGATGCAATGCAATGGTAGTGATAGCCAATACCATGGCCAATGGAGGTTGCCATTTCACAATCCAAAAACAGAGGATTTAGAAATGCACAAACCAGAACAGAGTTTCTGTTTGTGATGAACGTCTAGCATTCCTTTGCTCATCAAGGTTTCTTCATGGGACAAAACATATTTTCTGTATTATCTTTGTCCACTACCCATAGAAGTTTTCTGGACCTCATTCTAGGAACAAGATTTCTTTAGAAAGCAAGACATTTGGCATCATAATGGGTCCTACATTGTGATTGAGCTTGGTGGGCATTCAAATTAGATACCTTGATGTTTTAATTGCAGCAAGTAGACATGTTCTTCCTAAAACAGATCGGTGGAAGCTTTCCTAAATTGAAAATATTATCCATTTTCAACAATTGACAACAGACCAAAATAAAAAAGCATAATATCCACAGAGCAAAATCACAAAGATAACAACTAAAGCAGGACAGAGATACCTTGGAATATCACAGCCCTCAGGCTTCCACCGCCATTTGAGATACTCAGAGTCACTCCTCCCATTGCTTTGGCAATCAAAAGCTTCATCAACATAAGGGCAAGAACTGGGTTTATAAAGCGGGTAACTTTCATCTTTCACCCAAGTCCCCACATACAAATCACACCCAATTTCACCCATTTCACCAAATGGGTTTTCATTTTCACGACCTAGGTCTTGCTCAGTTTCATCATTGAACTCCGTTGGCTCTTCAGTTTGTGAATTGGATGAAACGGGTTGTTGGGTTGGTGGGTCCAATGGCTGTGCAGAAATAGAATAAAGCAAGGGCGGTTGGTAATTACTGCCTGAAGAAGGTGTGTCCACTGCTACTCTTTCTGTAGATGTGGAGTTGGGAAAGGAGAGGTTGGAATTTGGAAGCGAGGCAGAAGAAGAAGAAGAGGGGATTTGGGGAAAGGGATTTTTGTAGAGAGAGAGAGAAGGCTCAAGAGCTCGTTTGCTGAAGAGGTAGATGGTGAAGAGGAACAGGGTGATGAAAAGGACAGTGGTGACAGTGTAACGCTTCTTCTGGGTTGAGGAATTGGAAGCCACTGCCATTTCACATTTGGTTTTGACAGTGAGTTAAGTGTGGAGGCTGCATCGGTTTTTCTGTTATTAAATTTTCCAGGCAAGTTAACAGGGACGGAGAGAATGAGGCACCGAACTTCCCAACGAGGAAAGGAATTTCCGTTTTTTTTTCTTTTTTTATTGTTCTATTCAAACATTATTTTGTGCTTTTACCCAAAAAAAAAACATTATTTTGTGCTCTTCTAACGTGCCTACCTGGTCATGATAATTCCAACAATGATTTTCCTTTTTTCTTTTTCTTTTTTCTTTTTAGGGTTGTGGAATGTAAATCTTTCTTTGCTTTTCAACTATTTTGCATTCATATTTTGTAGAACATAATTATATCATGAGCTCTCTTGCTATATATGAACACTTTCAAAGTTTGAAAGTTGTTATGAGGAACCTATATTTTCATTTGAGACTGCGGAAGTTTGTATGGAAGTGTAAATTTAGATTATTATTATTTTTTTAGGTTGAATTAGGCTTTTTCTTTAGTAAACTTCCTCGCTACAAGGAAATTTCATTCTGAAAGATAAAATAATGTCATATAAAGCAAGCTTAGTTCAAACAAATGGTGGAGGACCAAGCTAATTTTGAAAAAGAAACACCATGATTTGTAAAGCGTGACATCAATTCATTCATACTATATACGTGTATTTATTTATTGATATTGTAATCTAAAGTTCATGACATGTCAACCTTTACTATAACATTTAACTTTGAATATATACATCTCCTTTACAAAACTTGGCAATAAATGTTGTGTTGTATGTTGCTCTTTTATCCGTCTTTGAAGACTAAGGCCCCGTTTGGGATTGCTTTTTTTCGTCAAAAACCTGCTTCACTTTAAAGTTAAGCAGTTTAAGGTGTTTGGTAAAAAGAAAAAAATCCCGATTATTTTAAAAGCAATGGCCTTTTGACAGCAGCTTTTAAAAGCAGACTCTGGGTTGCTTTTCAAAGCTGCTTTCAAAAGAAGCAGAAATGAACATTTAATGAATTCTTTTAATTCCCAAAATACCATCATTCATTTTAAAAAATGACACCACCTCCACTTACACATCCAACTCCACCACTTGCACCACCACATTCACTACCTCCACAACCACCGCCACCACCACCACCACATCCTCCTCCTCCTCATCCTCCACCACCACCACCACCTCCTCCACCTCCTCCACCACGACCTCCTCCTTCACCTCCACCTCCACCTCCACAACCACCACCACCTCCTCCAAAACCTCCAAATCCACCACCACCTCCACAACCAACATCACCACCACCACCACCACCTCCACTAACAGCACTTTAAAAATATTGTTTACCAAACATGGAGCTACTTTACTTTACAGCTAATTATTTTCAAAGCACAGCAGAAGCAACTTTTTTAAAAAGTGACAGCAATCCCAAACTGAGCCTAAATCATATGTAAATCAAGTTTTTTTTTTTCTTCTTTCTTTTCTCATGCACATTGATGGTGTGTTTACTAATCAGAAATTGAATTCCACCTATAGAGGATTCCTACGTTTACTTCACATCAAGAAATTGAAAAGTAAGTGGGGGCCCACACAAAATGATGAATAATTAGGAATTAAATTCCTGATTTTGGAGGAATTCAATTTTTGGTGAGATGTGGTATTCTAATTCCTAGAGAACTAACCCATTAGGAATTCATCTTTTTTACCCATTATATCCTCACACAATTTTAAAAATTCCAAATTTGTTATCTACTTTAACCTAGCAACGAGGATATTTTAGTAATTAGAACCACTCCTACCCCAATTCCATATGATTTAGTAAACAACTTTAATAGAAATCCAAAATCTAACTTCTCTCAATCCATTTGGTTTAGTAAACAACTTCAATAGGAATCCATAATCTAATTCCCCTTAATCTAACTCCTCCTCAATTTAATTCATCATCAATTCAATTCATCATAATCCAATTACGGATTAGTAAACATGTCATGAAATCAATTCACAATTTTTTTTTTTTGATCGAAAAAAAAGGAAATTTCATTAAACATGAAAAATATATACATTAGACCAAACAAAGCAACAAATCTAGGTAAGGGCTCAATCGCCTTGCTCTGCCACTCCATGACTTGAGATATGCTCAAATATCCCATATCCGCCACTCCATGACTCAAGATATGCTTTGTTTAGATCTTGCCGTCCCACCGTTCACTCCGATGACACATCAATTATTAATTTTTAAAAATTGAGATAAATAGTGTACTATGGGATTAATTCATCCTTGTACCGCACACAGTAAGTTTCATACATTTGACAAATGATGCGGTAATTAGTGATGACTGTCCCCCCATATCATTCTATTATTATGTCAACTACAAGTATAATAAATGAAAGATAAGACATGACGAAACCCTAACCTAAATTAAAGATAAATTGAAGTGACAAGTGTCTAAGTCTTGTTGGCGTTCCGGCAAGGGCACCGGTAGAATACATTGCAGTTTACAAGGTTGTTTGTCTGAGTATCTCTTTCTCACCCCATTCACCCAAAAGACAACCAAATAGCAACTTAAAAAACCTGACAAATTTCATCATGTATCAATTCAAGGGAAACCCTAATTAGCAAATGACGTGCTTCACAAGTTAATGTGATCAAAACAGGTCACAATCTCATCACCCTATCAATTAATATCTGCATAGTTACCAAAAAAAAAAAAAAATCAATTAATATCTGCATCTGCATGTCCCCAACAAAACATATTAATTTGCAGTTTTTCCTTTTGCTCTGGGTGTCAGCTTTTGACACAAGGCTTTAATAGCTCTCATGGAGGAAAGAGTCCAATGGAGACTGATGAGGGTTTCTCCTAAAACACAAAAGAGCTTTGGAGTGCATGCCTTGGGGAAAGGAATCAAAAGGTATGTAATATGTATGATATGTAGCTTAGCTCTAGGCAGGCAAAAGAATGTTGTGCTTTTAATTTGCGATGTGAGAGCCCCTTTGACTTCAAACTTCAAACTTGTTAAAAAAGAATTCTGTTTTGTTTAATTCTGTCATAATTTATTAATTAATGGATGGCCAATGACTTGAATGCTACAGAAAGGAATTTAATGAGGTTTGGTGAGAGGCTTTCTTCTGTTCTTCAAAGCTACAGAGATGTTGATATATCAAACAAGTCTTTTACTGTATATCCTGAGATACCCTTAGTAAATGCATGTCCTGTTAAAACCCCCCTCTCTCATTAACCCTCTTTGTATTTCTCTTCAAAATATATAACCATAATCCCCCATTCCTTTTGCCTCTCTATCTCCCTCTCTCAAAGGTCGCTTTTGTGGGTTTTCTTGTATATTTGTCTTTTTTCTCTTCTGGGTTTCTCTGCTTTATATATGGTTCCAAAGTTTATATAGCTAGTAGCAGTGAGTGTGTTGCAATGAGATTGGCTGGGATTACACTTTTGTGCCTCTTGGTTTTGGCTTGTATTAGATCAAATGCAGTTGCAAGGTCCAGCTTTTTCACTACTTTTGATCATCATCACCATCATCATCATCATGATGTTGGAAAGAGGATGAAGAGCTCATCATCAAATGGAAGAGTGCTAGAAGCAGCAAATTTCAGCCAGTACTGCAAGTCAAAGGGACACCAGTTTTATGATTATTTTTTTCACTCTAACTCTAAGAACACCACCTCAGAAAACAAAAGGGTTGTTCCCACAGGTCCCAATCCCTTACATAACAGGTAAAAAAAGTGATGAAGATGTAGGCAGCCTTGATGTAATAGTAGTTAATACCTTCATATATGGAGTATTGGCATATTGCTTCCTCTATGTTGAAGCTTCTCTCTCTCATTTGTATTTGTATTTCCTTTTTGTTTATCTAAAATGTTAGTGATATAAGTAACTGAGAGTTTTGTTTCTTATGATCTGTATGTCTTTATGTGGGAAAGAGGAGGATATTGGTGTGCTTCTGCATATTGTTCTAAGGAAGAAGAAGTGCTTCTGTTTTGATCCATTGCCAGCATTATATAAATAAATAAAAAATTTAAATCCTGAAATGGAAAACTTCATTAATTTAAAACTTGTGTGATAAAAGGATTAATTTCTCTGTATCAGCTGCTCAACATGCCAGCCTTCATTAAATTCAAAGCTACTTTTTTCCTCCCTTATAGATCTTTCTTCAGCTTCTCTTGGTTTGTCTTATTCTTTTGTCATTTTGATTTGTAATTTTTGTGTGTGAAATTTCTCTCTTTCTTCCTCCTCCCTCATTGTCTCTGTGAGGCTATACTAGGTCGTATCCCTCTAAACAAGGCACAGCAGTGGTGGGGACAGCAGTGGGGTATGTGGGTGCGCATGGTGCAGAGGGAAAAGTCAAGGTTTCGGTTTGACAGAGAAGAGGATGTTGGGGTTCGTGTAAGGGAGTTGAACACCTATTTAAAATCAAGTGGAGAGAGAGAGAACATGATTTGGTTATGATTGTGTTATTGTGTTTGTGCTCAATGTTCTTTTACTTTTTGATTTTTTTCATAGTCCCCTACATAAAATGGATGAAATTAGGGAACTACAGTAAAACTAATTTTAATCCAAGTGAGTCAAAATGGATTTACTTGTCAGAGCTGTCATTTATAATGCAATTTAAAGAGATAGAGTCGACAAGAGTTTGTAACTCAAGTGGTAAAAGCAGTTACCACTCCTGCATCCGAAAGTCATGTGTTCAAATCCCCCTCCACCAATATTGCTTATGCTAAAAAAAAGAGATGGAGTTCATAGACTATGGAGCAATATTTGTCATATCAATTATTTAATTTATTAAAAGATGTCTTGAGATCGAAATTTATGAATTGACAGTAATTTTTGAATAAATAAAAAAAATATACATCTTTGCATAGTGTTAATTTTGCATTGTGTTTCGTTTGGCTACAATTTAGTGTAGAGTAGTGTGTAGAGAAAGGAACGCCTGGTCAGACGGTCTTTTTGCTGAATGTCAGACTGTAGGTTACAATAAGCTTTGATAATGCTTTATTTTTTGCAAAAAGGTAACCCCCCCAATTACTAATTTGGTGCGAGGAACAAGAAAAAGCTGCAATTGGGCTGAACTTTATTTCTCAGACCAACATCTCTGCATTTTCAAACACTAAGTTTGGCAAAATACTGTAGATTTTTTAGCCATGATGTTATATTGCCGATTATATGTTTACAACACCAACAAAAATCAACCCTAGTCATACATAAGCTTGAATAAAAAGCTGCTAAATGATTTTCAAAATAGATATTCCAAACTAAGATTGCAAGCCATCCTGCTTAGGAAGAATCTTGAATCTAAGAATGTCTCAAATGATTGTTAAAAACTCTAATTGCATAGGAAGCTAAAACATCTGTTCTGAGCTTCTCAGAAGTGGTTCTTCAATCTTCACCCCTTAACATGTAACATCTTTCAAATCTCCCATGTGCAAGTAACAAAATATTTACCACCAAGTAACCCCATTTTTCTAAAAAATTAAAGATTAAATAGACACATGTGTGAAAACTTAGGGATGAGACCCAAAAAAAAACCCAATAATTTGTAGCTACATTTGAAGTTTTACAGTGGCACGAAGCCCTCATACCATTTTGACTTTCCTTGCAAGACAGGAAACTGCCCTCAAGTTGGTGGTTTAGGTAATGAGGTAGATTCACTCCGAAAGGGAGAAGGGAAGACCTCAGATATTGTATCCCAAGAAAGGTTCTGATCTTTCGTGCGTCTTCGTTCTAAGAAGGCAGGTTTCATAGGTGTTCCAATCATTTCAACTTTGCAAGTTAGCATTGCTACAACCTCTGACATTGGGGGTCTCAGATTTGCATGAGGCTGAAGACATAAGAAGGCAACTTGGATTGCTTGCAAAACATCCCTTTCCACAAATCCATTTTCATGCAATTTTGGATCTACTAGCTCGATCACCTTTGACATCTCGAATAACTTCCATGCCTAAATTAATAAGTGAAATGGTCAGTGGCATGACTTCCAACTATGCTAAAAGAATCATTGAATTGCTGTATAAGTAATAATTGATGAAGGATAGAAGGCCTACATATTCAGGGAGGTATTGCATTTCTGATGGTAAAGTGAGATCTGTGTTTTTTCTTCCGCTAATTATTTCAAGCACAAGAACTCCAAAACTATATATGTCCGCCTTTTCGGACAATTCTCCTCTAATAGCATATTCCGGTGCTGTATAACCTCTGCACAAGCGGAAAAGAGACAGTTAAAAACAGAAGGAACAACAGAGAAGAATATTCTTAAGGCCTTTTTTTTGGTTTGTCCACCAATTTCTGGACTGCAAGCAAATTGCGTCATTCCAACGCGCATCTAAAGCATAATTTCCGCATCTACTTAAAATCATCACCAGATGGACTTACTCTGATGAGGTAAAATCTTCTAAAACATCTTAAACATGTGGTGAACACTAGAACTTTACTTTTGAATTCATAAATGACTGAAGTGCAAGCAATTTTTCTTTAATCTGTTTATCCTTGGCTCTATAGCTGTGAAAATAACAAAACCGGTGGCAGCATGTTTGTGAAAATAACTATAACCAGCAGCAGTGAAGGAACTAAATCAGTTCCGGTAATGATGCGCAATAGAGGCATACAAGACCTTCTCATGATTGAGATTCTTGTGGTACATAACATTATTTTTCTTTCAAAAGTAAGAATTATGCTTTCTCTTTTTTCTTTCTTTCTTCCTTTGCCCATGGGAGAAAAGGTCTAATGTGCATTACCAAATCTTGAACAAATGTATAGAACGTGCAGTCTAATCAATGACTCACGAAGGGGCCTTATGGAATAATATATTAGGTGAAGGACTTACAAAGTTCCAGCAAATGCTGTACTGAGATAAGCTTGGTCTTCAGGGAAGAACCTAGCCAGCCCGAAATCTCCAATCTTTGGTTGGTATTTCTCATCAAGAAGAATGTTGCTTGCCTTGATATCTCTGTGGATAATTCTTAGGGGAGAATCCTCATGCAGATACTGTAAACCTCGAGCAATACCCACAATTATCTGGAACCTGGTGCTCCAGTTCAGGAACCGATCACTTTTTCCTGTTTTCCATTAAGAAGAGTAATAAGTAATCATCAAAGTTCAATGATTTATTGCACTAAGTCTAAGTGTCAAGTTTCAGTTAATGTGCTGATCGAAGGAAGTAGATCTTGGACATGAGATCAGAAAATCAGCCCTTGAAACAAGTTTGCAGAACAAAATGATTGACAATTCATTAGTAAAAATAAGTAACCTTCACATTTAGTTGGATTGTTCAGAAATAGAGATTGCTTTCGAAGAAGAAAATAGCGTACACTTGACTCAGCCATCTGATAGAGCATTATGAATTCCCAGAAAATATATCCTCAAAAAAATGTCAGGAGTAAACAACTCTTCCAACATCATATCAGATAACAAAACAGAAAACTGAGTCTCGAAACTATTGGAGTGGTACATCCTGAATAAAAGCTAACATTTTCACATCATAGTAGGAAATTCAGGTTTGGCGGCAGATTGTATATTTACAGGCAGTTTTTGAGGACCCTGAATCCCTGATGATGATGGCTAATCATTACCTACAAATTTCCTTCTCCATTTATGAAGATCAAAGGAATTACATTTACGTACATATGAATCATCCTATGCTAAGAGCAAAAGAATTATTTTAGTTTCTTACATCTGTCTGCTTACTTTTTAAATTTTTGTGTGATGGGAAAAAACTTTGTTAAGTTGCAAGTGGATACCACCAATATATAAATGGATAGAATGCAAAGTATTCAAGAAGTTATACCATATACTATGAGGTCCAAGCTCCTGTTTTTCATGTATTCATACACAAGCAGTCGTTGAGGCCCATCTGAGCAACATCCGATAAGACGAACCAAGTTCCTGTGCTGAACGCTAGTGATCAACTTTACCTCTGCAAGAAATTCTGATTCTCCTTGTTGAGATTTGTCAAGGCACAATTTCTTAGCAGCAATTAGCCTCCCATCTCCTAGTTTTCCCTGAAAAAAAGATAGAAAGAGATTTAGAAATGAAGGACTCCCATCTGTTCCTCAAAATCCCAAGAATGTGTTCTCCCACCTCCGAACAGAATGGTGATGAACATATAAAGGCGCAGAAAGCACCAAAAGTTCCATTTTTATTTTTTCCAAGTATATTGTCATTTCAACTTATCATATCATATGTATTAATGAATCTTAATATTTGATTTGAAAAGTGAAGCAGCCTTGCATCTACACTATTGAGACATTTTTAAAATCTTATGAGTTAAAGAAGTTATATGTAGAAACTTGTGGTTTGGATGACTGTCTCAAACTTGCAGGTTCAGGAAGAAATAAATAAATAAATACTAACACCATTGGTTGCCATGGATTCAGTAATAGTACCCGATAGACAGGGCCAAATCCACCTACTCCAAGGAGATTACCAGGATGAAAGTTCTTGGTTGCCATCTTCAATGTATGGAAGTCGAAATAGCTTATTGTTCGAAGGTTCCCACTGAACAAATCTTTGGATGCTGCATTAAGACAGAAAGAAAAATATTACAATTGAGGTCTTACCAAAATGTTGGTTGTTATCTTTTGAAATTAATCTGTACTTCAACCTGGCTGCCTTCTGGCTTGTGCTACCAATTTCTTAAGCTCTTCTGGTTTGATCATTTTCCGAAAGACGAATATCAGAACTAGCAAAATTATGAGCATGACTATCCCTCCAAGGAAAAAGAACAGTGCTGGAGACGGCGGCTTAGAACTGGAGTTCATCTCCATAGAGGTTCCTGGAGAAGCCACTGCAACTACAAAAAATTGGAAAACTGTTTTAGTAGTTTGTGTGTGGATATATATAGTTCCACGTAGGAAAGTTAAGAAACCTTGCAAGGGTTGATAAGGAGTTGCATCTCCCTCATCATTACCAATAGGTTTTCGGGTTGGAACTTCAACATGGTTTTTACAATTTTACATAACAATCAAGCCACAATCAGATATAAGGATGAAGAACATTGTTTTTGCAGTGAAGCAATCCTTACCTTGTAGTCCTCGGCCAGTCATTGTTTAGTTTATAGCTTGAAGTGAACAATTAATGGGTGTAGGCTGCAGCAGAGAGTCAAAGACAACAATGGAAATGTGGCCTTGGTTTTGCTGCTATTGCTAGCAGCTTAAACAACAACAAGAAGAACAGCAACAGCTGCTAGAACCATCCATTGTTCTGTTTCTCTTTCTTCTCTTTCTTGTTTGCTTGGTTTTTTTTGTTTATTGATTTTCTTGCTTTGGAAAACGCCTGGGGAGAAAAAGAAAGACAAGGAGAGACATAGTGTAATAGAATACAAGGGTGTAACATAAGAGTAATCGAAGGAATGGAATTTCGGACATTACAAGACAACATGTAGTTTTTGGTCACTTATGGGCGCACGAGTATTCTTCTTGCCATTGCCAAACGAAAAGCTTAATCATTTGAATCACATACTTAACTACTGACTAATAATTTGATAAAAGAGAAAAGAATTTACCAACAATAATATTTAATATTGGAATTTCTATGTGCCACTAAGAGCACTTCCACCCATTTGCCATGGCAAAGGGCAAGGGTAAGGCAATGGCTGTTAGTATTCATGTGAATAGTGGCAGCCCTTGCAAAAGGCTTGTGGTGTATCCATCCATTGCTATGGCAACCACTATTCACATGAGATATGAGAAGATGAATTTGTATAGAGTTTTGGTGTGGGAAGTGAAGAATATGACTAAGTATTTATTTTTAAAAATTCTGAAATTTCTTTTTTTTTTTTTTTTTTTTCTTTGATGATGTCAACAAACCCAAGCAACAACCCAGACTTTTCTTGCCTTTGAGCTGGCCCGATTTGTTGGGACCCATGTGCTGCCTGGGCTGTAGAAGCCGACAGGAACATCAAACTAGGGCTTGGGCCCCATGTTGACCAGGCTGGGGGGCACCCCTGGAAGTGCTCTAAAAAGGAGGCCCGAGATTAAACAACCGTGGTTCATGACCACCTCTTTTCGGCCAAGTAAACTTGGGTGAAAAGGGGCGAACTCACTGTCTTACCAACTGGCTTAACCATGTATACTCACCAAACATAAATTTGAATAAAGCCTTAAAACCAGAGTTTTGAATTTTTTTTCTTTCAATTTTGTAGAGAATATTATACATTTGTTTATATGGTTTCTAACTCCAATTTCAAATTACCAACAACCGTAGCAGCTGTCCATGAACATCAATTATTATAGTAAAGTAATTATCACGCAATGAACTGCGTTACTATGATATTTTCTGTTCTGACTGAACGCCTCTCCCAGACGGTGCTACTTTAGCTCTCATTTAAATCTTAATTTTTTTTTCAAACAATAAAAAGGAATTCGAACTTGAAACCTCTTTCACTATTATAAAAAGAGAAATATTACTAAATTAATAACTAGTTGATGTCAATTGGCTATAGCTCAGTTGATTAAGCTCTTCCACCTCCACCCATTCACAATCCTGTTTTTTTCTATGGACAAGCAAGCATTCATGTGGTTCAGGCAATCCATCTACCTGCAAAAGAGAAAATGTAATGACCGTGCTAAAACAACAGTAACAATAATAACATGGGATTTTACCTAAAACTTAGCATCCAGTGAAATGATAGTTTGACATGCATGTCGCAGCACCACAGGCCATGGAAAACCTTTCTGGCTATCATCCCCTAAAGCAAGGCTTATGAACTTAGAAATTGTTTCGTGCATGTCATAGCAATTCCACCATGTCTTTCCTAGAAGACTTGAACCCTGTCAACTGAGAATCGGCTGCTCATGTTTCCTGGAGCACCCAAACAACAACTTTAGACGTCATCCCCTTGTATCTGTATGAGTTATTTATAATAATTTTTATTCGTTTATCAGAATAAAAAAGTAAATGCATTTGAAGAATTGATACCTTGTCTTGAACTGTCTTTTGTTGTGAATTTCATGACTCCTTGGAAGACGAAGAGAACTGTGTTCTTCCCATATGAGACTTGCATATTCTGGATGATCAACAAAAGGATTTCTATTGTGCTGATAAAACTTGCAGACTCTTTCATTTCTCAACTTCTCTTCTCTTGAAGGTGGATCAATCTCATTCCACTTTAACAATGTAGAAAGCAGTCCCATCTCACTAGTTGCTGCTACCACATGCACCCAAAAAGTTCAAGCAATCAAGATCTATGCTCAAAGCAGCTAGGCAGTCTTAATTCTCGACTAATAAGAGAATATATGGATGCAAGAATGAACTCAAAAAAGCCAACTATAAACCGCATTCCTGCCCCAACATTGATCTGTAATCTTAGCCACTTAAGTATCATATAAAATGGCTCAACCTTTCGAGTCAGGTATATATGGTCTACGAAGATGCAACAGTGAAACTGCAATAATGTTGGAGGCATGGTAACAATAGTTGCATGATAAAGACAAGACCTAGTAAGAACTTAGAGGGCTGTAGCTGGAGTGGAAATGGGCATCAATAATTTGTTCATCGTGGGCACACAGCAGCAAACCAGGTGACTTGTGACAGTGGCAGCAAATTTCCTAATAAAGTATTTGACTGCAGTGGTGGCAGCGGTAAGTGAGGTACCAAGTGGTTTATTTCTTTGGGCATGGGATGCGATATGACAGATAGGCTTAAATTTCAATTTTCAAAGACTTTAAAATTTTCATGAAAAGAAGACCAAATAAAGCACTAAATTGAACTCTAATGAAGTTCATGCATTTTAAAACCGTGCCTCCCAACTTTTTGCCAAAAGCGCTTCTGGTAAGACCACAAGAGGCTACAAATCACCGTATTGATATCAAATGAGATTCTAACAAGTGATTCAAATCAATTGGACTTGACTAGGCTCATAATACAGCACATCTTGGGGGACTGGCGAAAGCTACGATTGGGGTAGCCACAACAAGTACACGGCAAGTATAACATAGACTTGGAGGCTGGTTTTTTGGTGATAAGTACATAGAGGCTTCTTTACACAACTAGGAAACGGTCAGCACTTCTTCTAATGGACGTTGACAAAGTCTGAAAATCAGGATGATTTTAAAGAAGGAATTTTTTGTTCAACATTCGGTTACAGCATGTCTACCTTCCCCAGTCGTCTCTAATGCAGACTCAAGATCAACAGTTACAGCAGGAAGAGAATCACACTCAAACTACTCAAAGGTTTAACTTTTTTCCCTTAAACTTACAACTTTTTGGAGAATCTGAAAGGTGAAGAGCTGGGCCTCCATCTGGTTGACGAAACCCGTAACATACTGCCATGTACATCAGCGCCCTTGCAATATCTCCTCTATGCTGAAGTGGCATGAAACACAAATTCAGTTTAGTGATAATTGCATATGAAACTGACTGCAAAGATATTTAAACTAAACAGTAACTTTCTTGCCCAAACAGAGTGACAACAATCAGAAATCCAAAAAGAACGTCATAAAGGGTAGCAGATGGACATTAAAAGAATTGATGTGCCAAAATATAGTAAAAAAACCTGTTTAGGTGGTGCCCATCTGTCCTTGTCAGTTTCCGTGTCCAAAGCAGCTTCTTTGTTTGCTGGCTTCAAACACTTAGTTGAGTTAACATTGCATTCTCCGTAGTATTTGTTCCCCCTGGATGAATTGACTGCAAGAAACTTCAACTATTTTACATCAAAATATAAGAGATCTACTTTTCACATACGTAGAGGCAGTAAACCATCTACCATTCACATCTGCTGGGCGAATGTTGTGTAAATCAGTCAAGGATGGACCATCTTTTAACCCATAAGAACGAGGCCATAGATGCTCCCCTAGAAAACAGCAGCATTACATTAAATTCTCTCAAAAAGAAAAAAGATAAACTAGAGCTTGGAGATTTTTATATCTTGCAGAGTAAAAATAAGCAGCCACAACTATAATAAAGTACAAACCACAGAAAACAAAAGCAAATTCAAAGAAGGCTGACAACAACAAAACTGCAAAACGAGCAACACTTCATTTCAGTTGAACATGTTAGTAACCAAAAAATGAAACCAGTATCTAAACTGAGATTTTAAGCCAAAATTGTGTCAATTAAGACTTAAATTAGTTGGATTAAGCAATCTAGGATATTTCCTCCTTACATATTGAAATTTATATAGCCTTCACTAATGTTCTCTATTTGAAGTTTTAACATTTCAAAAACAATAAATATCTTAAGTTTTAAATTATATTTGCCATGGAAACATGAAGATTATGGGGTAGTAAACTATACAAGGTGGAGATGTAGCAAATTTATTAGCTGAAGCACTAATCATTAGAAGAATAGGCACAAGTGTTGAAAAATCAAAATACATAAGTGAAAGAAACCAACATCAAAATCGTACAAGCTGCAGTGAATCTGAGCAGTTGACTCACTATTCCATCCGTCAGGCTTTCCAGCTAACGACTTGGGTACAACCCTCAAGGAGTAAATTTCAACTCTGCATAAAAACATTTGTCGGCAAATTGGTAAAGAGTTACAGGGTAACTGCAATAATACAAATAGAACTACCAAAAGCAGTATTCAGCTTTGATAAGCACATACATTCCTGACGAAGCTTCGGGGTTGTCAACATCCGAAGCATCAAGAAGCTTGAGGGCATTCCACACCTATTTCCATAAACCATTAAGTCAGGCTTCTTGTAAGAAGCACCAAAACAAACAGAAAATTTAAGACACATATTAGTTGTACTATTAGTAGCAACAGAACAGTTACAGTAGTGAATGCTAAATACCTCTCTGTAGGATAAAGATTGGTGCCTGGCTATGATGGAATTCAGTTTTTTCTTGAGTGATTTACCCTCTACATGATCCGCATTGGCATAGTAATTGTTAACATCTTCACAAGCATACACAAAAGAAGGAGATGGATAGTCAATTGCCTCAGCATCAGCGACAAGATTTAGACAGAACAAGTAAAAAGAGATGACCTGAGAAACCCATCTCCATGAAACATTGATATATTCTGTGCAATTCCTTATGCCCCTAGAAAGAATGCATTAATCAGCCATTGCCCACTACCATTTTCACTTCGAGGGTCAACAAGTACTGGTAATTGAACTGGAATATTAGCAGCCCAGTATTGAAATATGGAAAAAGGTGAGGTCTTGAAGGTTACTGACCTTGGAAAAATGGTGGAAGACCATGGAGAGACCAAATGGTTCTCTGGGTTTCGGTTATGGCAAGCTAAGTTGAATCTTTGTATTCGTAAAGTCAAGGAACGTGTGAATTTGAAGTGGAAGATGGTGGTTCTCTTCTTGCAGTGGCCAGTGCGGTAAATTGCAGATTTTGTGCAATGGAATTTGGTGGCCACGACGGGAGACTGCATTCTCCGAGTGTAGAGATACCCCAACTTCTGGTTTGAAGTTAAGCCAACTGGCGGATTTTCCTTTTTAACACCTTTTCAATTTCTTGTTTCTTTTGAGATATAATCTTTTCTTTTTCTTTTTTCTTTTTAGAGCGAATGCCCTGCCCTTTGCAACACTAGTACAATTTCTAAACCATATGTATAAGATTTCTCAATTCTTATTGAACATTTTTTCCTCTCAGGGGCGTTTGGTTCGTGGGAAATGGAGCTTTGAAATGGGAATTGATTTCCCATATTTGGTAAGTTTGGTTGGTAGGAAATGGAGCTTTGAAATGGGAATTGATTTCCCATATTTAATAAGCGCAGTAGTTCTTGTCGTGTAGGATCCTCTTGATGATTTTCGCTCTATATTCAGCCATGAAGTCGTTGTTGACACTTGTTTGAATGACCTCTCCTTTTGCAATATGTTCCATGTAGAACATAACAAACATGTCACAATTCAACTCACAAATAAATATGTGATTAGTTTTTGAATTATTGAAAATTTTATTGAATAGGTGAGTACAAACAATACTTACGGATCTTCTATTTGTTGGGCACAATCTGTGACGTCTTCAAATAGATACTGACAACCGATGTGCAGTATCCAAGAGAGAGTTTGTTCTTCATTTGGAGATATAAGTCTTTTTGTTGCAGTATCAAGATTTTGTTTTGCCTCACAAGTTCTGGTTTTTTCCCGCTTTCGAGCAAAGCTTGTGCTTTTGTTTACGAGGCTCTAAAATACATAAAATACAATGCAAGCAAGCTACAGCTTAGTTTTGCGTGAGGCTCAATGGTTTCAGGACTTTAACCAGCTCCATACATTTGTGGACTTGGTTGCAATGCTTTGGCTAGGCTTGGGCTTTAGAGCCCATTCTGGTTCCATTGAGGATGGATTTTTTGGGTGGGTTTCACGTTGCTTCAACCAGCTCCATACATATGTGGACTTTGTTGCAATGATCCGGCCAGACTTGGCCTTTTAGAGCCCAATTTGATTCCTATGCTTTACATTCCTAAGGTGGCTTGCCATAACTAGCATTTATAAAATTAGAAATCAAATCCGCCAACAAAGTGATATACTGAGTCAAGGGTTGTCCACTCAGCAAACATGAGAAGTTGACAATTGTGTCTAGCCTAGTGAAATATGCCGACTTGCATGCCAGTGGTCTCGACTCATGTTCGAATTCACATGACACCTTGATAATGTGTGTGTGTTAACTTTGGGGAAAGAAAGAAAAAAAACAAGCGAACATGGGAAGTTTTGAATAATTGGATATCTTAATCTATTCTAAAAGAATAATAACATGAGTATTCCAATATACAACGGTAGAACAAAAGAAAGCACAAGCAGCCAAGAGAATAGAAGAAATCTAAGTTAGGCTAATTGCCTAATAAAAGAAAACTATACATACTCATTGGATTTCTTCACCTAATAACTTAAAGATTCAAAGGAGATCTTCAAGTTCTTTTTGGTGAAATGGGGCAGATCCCAAGTTCCCAACCCACAAAAAAAACAAGAACGAGTCATCGATGCTTACACAGAAACAGCAAAGAGAGCCATCAAATCAAAACCATCTAAACTTGCCATTGATTTCAGCTTGTTGGAATTTTTCCCAAAACAAGAAAGTTTTCTTTTTTCTTTGCATTTTATAATGATTCATGTCATGGTATAGGACAATTTGCTATGACCAAAACTGATACCATATCTTTGAAAATGAATATAAAGAATGGGGCAGCCTAGGTTCATTCAGAATTGGTGGACCAAAATTCATGGCGCAATCATTTAGCATAAGATTTGAACCTTTGTTGTGGATGGTAAAAATTGAGGTCATGATTTACATCACTTTGATTACACGTACTTCAAATCCATTATAACTTCATGCCACCCGTGTGAGCACTACTATGCGCATATGCTCTGCATGATTTTAACAAAGAAATGAACAACAATGACAAAGAGTTCCGTTTTTTTTTTTTTTTTTTTTTTTCCATTTAAATGAATAATAAATAATGCTCCCTTGCTGCGATTTCAAAACCCGCAGCGTCGGGCGGGCGGGCATCATTGCTAGTACATACCTAAAACAACTCAGATAAATGCATCCCCTGTAAATACTCCATGTTGCGGAGCTCATTGATACTACGTACTGATGAACAAAACAACCAAATTCTTGACAGCACTATTCAAAGAAAAGAAACAAATCTTAATAATAATATAAACGAAACAGAATTGTGATCCTTGGCTTTTATACATATAATATCCAGTAAACAATACCCCAGTCCTGAGCAAGCAATATTCTAAGGAATTGATTGAGTTGCAAGTTGCAACATAAAGAAAATATTCAGTTTTCAATAATATTTTATATTCCTCTACTACTGCATAAAACCAAATACCAGAATAATATAAAATAGATTCCTCAGTGCTCCCTCCCATACACGGGAATGAGAATTTTTCATTCTCATCTCCTGAGATCAGACATGAACTTCATTCCGCGAAATAAATAAGCCATTTAGGCGCTGGTTTAGTGGTTTTGTTTAACCAAATTTTACAATTAATTATTATTCTGTACCAAAAAATAAAAAGAAAAATCAGCAAATATGAGAAATCTGAATAATTGAATATCTAAATCTAAATTCTAAGACAATAACATATACAAATACTAGAGAACCAAACAAGGTGGCTACCAAGAAAAATAGAAGTAATAAGCGATTTCCACATATAAAAAAATCCACGTGCCATTTCGGTATCCGTGGTTGTCTGGAATATCTATCCTTCTCCTCGTGTGTCTAAGCCTAACTCTAACATCCACATGCCTTTCCCGTTTAAGAACACACTAATAAATGTCTTTTTTTCCCATGAAAATTATATTCTCAGCCACAAAAATAAAAAATATTTTGGAAGGTAGTGAACTGGCTTTTTCTTCTTCTCCTATCTAAGTTTTGGGGTCTTCTGTATAAAAAGCTAACAGACGGGCGGTGGAGTGGGGGTGGTTGTACGCTCTGTCCGTATACCCGGACGTGAGAGAGAAGAAACCCACGCCAGCCACCTAGCCACAAGCTTGAGCTGTCGCTGTTGTTGCTGCTGTTGGTGCTGGCTCAGACTCTCATTACTCCTCGCTCTGTTCGAAAATCTGCTCAGCCCAGTGATTTCCGACACGCTTCTCGAATTTATTACGCTACTGCCACCACCACAGCTCCACGATCTTCTGCTCTCTACGATCCCTGCTGGCCTTACTGGCCCCGGGGGCCCCGCTAGCACTGCGATCACCTGCTGCGCATCCGCATTATTATTCTCATTCTGCTGAGGCGGCTGACGTGGCAACCCCTCGCTCATAATCATCTCCGACCGTAGATACAGAAGATCCGACGGCTGTACGTCGCTCCATCTTTGGTGGAGCCCGCCAGGGCCACAAGCAAACCCGGGGGAGATAATAATCCGGTGTTCCAACCTCGTCCTGTCCTGGCCCAACAGCAGCCCGTCTTTTCTCGGGCGGTCAAGGCATCCGACGGTCGACGGTTCGCTCTTCTTTCTAAACGCCGTCCAGCTGTCCAGAGACCTCCGAAACGACCACGTCAGAATCGGGTTACCCGGTCTTTGCTCTCCGGCGAACGAGTGGCGCCCCGAAATCCGGCAATAACCCGGGTCATTCTCGATATCCAAAACGACGTCGCTGCTTTGCTGGCTGTGCAAGATCTTAGAGGCGTCGTCGACTAAGAGCACGTCTTCCGGGTCGACCCGGTACCGGCAAAGCGGGCAGGTGGAGTGGGCGTCGAGCCACGTGTCGACGCACTCGACGTGGAAGGCGTGCTTGCACTTGGGGAGGAGACGGAGGACCTCGGCCCGGTCGAACCGGGTCAGGCAGACGGCGCACTCGAGCCCCTCCTTCTGACCTCGTAGCGACCCGAACCGGAAAACGGGTAAGGACTCGACGACGGAGCGGTCGATACCCGAGTTTTTGCGCTGGGTGGATCCGGAGGGTCCGGAATTGGAGTTTCCGGTGACGACGACGAGAGCACCGCGCTTGCAGTGCTTGGCGTAGAGGAGGAGGAGAAATGTGATGGAGAACAATGTGGTGAGGACGCCGACGATTATGGCGATGCTCGGCCGGAAGGAGGAGGCCTTGGCGGGGCCCACGTTGGGTGGTGAAGGTGATGGGTTTGATGATATGGTGGCAATGTCGCCGAAGTCTGGGGTGGAGACATGGCGGGTGGTGTCTGCGAGAGTGGGTGCAGTGAGAAAAGAGAGGAAGGTGAGGAGAAGAAAGAGGAGGAGGAAGAAGAAGGGGGTTGTGGAGGAGGTGGTGGGTTTGAGAAAGAGAAAAACAAGGCCCATTGTTTTTTTCTGACGCAGTAGAAGCGCAGTGGAAGAAGAAAGGGGTTTGGAGGGGTGTGAGGGTGAGAGCGTTTGTAGTTTTTTGAGGCGCAAAATGGGGGGCTTCTTTTTCTTGAGATTCTTGTCCAAAGATAACAACAAAATTAACTGGACAAAGGCATCATTCATACAACTCTTAATTATACGATCATTTGCTACCCTCATTATAAATGAAGCTTATAATTGGAACTCGACATATCAAGTACAGGAGTAAATGCTAACCTTTTATTTTATTTTATATCTAAGTATGTTTATCTAATGATGTGACAATGTTTAGTTATTCAAATCTGCAATACTCATTTGTTTCTAACAAGTAAAACACTCATTAGTATATTTACACTTTATTTTAGTGAATAAATACGGTGATTTTGGCGTCGTAAGAATCAGTGGACGTATTTGATAGGCTACGTGATATGATAATGTTGTGTATATTTGATTCGTCCAAATTACAAACACAAACATTGAATGGTTTATTTTCAACATTTGTCGTTAATGAAATTTGAACTCATGAGATTATTTCTCGAGTAAAGTGAAGATTGAATGTCATAAGTAATCTTGATTCTCACCAACGAAGGTCTAGATTGCATTATTGCATTACTATCGCATTACTATTGCATTATTGATTCTTCATTTGATGGACAAAGACTTTTCAGAAAGAAAAAAAACAAAGACAATAACGGAACAAGATGAGCACTGAGGGCAGAAAAGAAACAATCGTTCTGATGTGGAAGATTACATCCCATCTCCCATCCCTTCTAGATAGATAGGCAAGGAAGATCCATAGGTAGGCTGTGTTTGTCAAATGCCGTATATACCGAATGAATCCAATCAATCAGGTATTTGTGCGTCATAAATTTGAGGAAAATAAAATATAAAATAAAAACCATGGTTTTGTAACTGAACACGTGATGCATGTTTGTTTGGGACCGAACGCAACAACGAACAGCGCACAAGGTTGGTCCCCCCTCTTTTGGTTGATTCTGGACTGGAATGGATTGAATTGGACTGGCGTGTGTATCTTCGTCTTGCGCTTTATCAGCTGCTATGGATTGGATTTTGTGAGAGTTTTTTTTGTTGCAGATCAATCCAATTCCAAACCACCATTTTATCAGCTGTTCTGTTCTCTTCTGTTCTGTTCTGGGATAGGAATGGGATTGGGATTGTGCCTTTTGGAACGTTGCTCTACTGAAATCTGTTTTAGCTGAGCTCATCTACCAACCATGCTAGTACTACAGGCCTGCACAACCTTGTTTCAAGTTCCTACATACCCAAAAGGAAAGAAAATAATACAACATTTATGATAATTTAATGTTACTGAAGTTATAAGAAAATTCCACCAGGGATGGCGTGGGGAATTCATTATAGACGTATGCTAGGGTTAGTCGCCTACGCAAGTTCGAGAAGTAGAATCCATAATACATTAACGGTCAAATTTTACTTGAATGCATGGGCAAAGTCGTGAATTATTGACACGATGAGCACCATGGCCAATTCAAGCTATTTGTTTTCTTTGGGTTAGTTTAAACTTGTTACAAAATTCTAAATTTTGGCATCTCTTCTCTATGCGTTAGCTTATTAATTTAATAATCACTCATACTAACCAAATAAGGTACAGAGAAAGATATGGGAAGAGGAAAGCTGCGAGAGTTCTTGTTCATAATAACAAAGAGAAAACAAAATAAAGCGGGAAATGAGATTCAAGTATTGGGTATATATCTAGAAAAAAGGACATTTGCTTAATATCACTTGAATTTTTAATTTTTACTTTTAATCACTTGAACTTTGTAAAGTGTTGCAGTTCACCACCTATGTCTAACTCCATTAAAGTTTCTATTAAATTAAAGGGTGTTTCCGTCAATTCATTGTAACTACAAAGAATTATAAAAAAAGAAAAAAGAAATGTCAATCACCAACAATAATGAGGAGTTCGATTACTTCTAAAATTAAACTGGAAGAAAGATGAGATTTTGGTGGGTCACATACAAAAAGATTCAGGCCTTAGTTTTCACATCATTTTCATAGCTCTTGGAATATTCGACCTATGATTTTCATAGCTCTTGGAAGATTCGACCTATGATTTTCATAGATCTTGGAAAAAAAGACACAAGGCAAATTCTTCATATGGTTTTCATAGATCTTGGAAAAAATACCAACACCAATCCTTCTCTTCCCCCCCACCCCCCACCCCACCTAAATGCTTTGCATGCACCTTACTATGATCTGTCTTTTGGCATCTCTTAGTGTGGAGTGTTGAAATTGAAGGGAAAACTCACTGCATGCATTATTACCAAGTTATGCAATTTCTTTTTATGGAATATTGTTATATCCAGCACACCAAAGTAGTGAAATTGAGACACAATTAAGGACCAATTATGAGGGTGATACGACCAAGAAACCAATTCTTAGCTGGTGATACATTACAAATTAAATTTTGGATAATTAGGTTAACTTTTTTTTTTCTTTTTAGTTATAGTGACTGATGAAAATGCCTTTATACTTATGGAGGATTCCTACGTTTGCTTCACACCAAGAAATTGAAAAGTAAGTAGGGCCCACACAAACTTAGGAATTGAATTCATGATTTTGGAGGAATTCAATTCTTGGGTGGGAAGTGATATTCTAATTTCTGGAGAACTAACCCATTAAAAATTTATCTTTTTTAAAATTTCAAATTTGCTATCTACTTTAACCCAACAACGAGGACATTTTAGTAATTAGTACCTGTTCACCCGTTTTGGTTTACTTCCTGAGATGACAGGGCAAAGTTCCCCATTAATTCAAAGACCATGTTTTGGTCAGTAAATTAACTTTCTTTATGTGTTGAGCGTGCCACTGCTAGCAATTTTTCAACCCTAACAGACTTATGGTAAAAATAACTTGCGCCCCAAGTTACTGATTTTGACCAAACGATTGTGAATTTGGGTGAGGAATATCTCCCAAGTAAGTTCTTTTCTATGCCTTAGACTGGTAAGGACTTTTACAATTTATCTCAGTATAAAAACCGGCAGTTCTGGCCAGAACAACTAATAACAGATTGAACTGATTTTAGGCAGAACTCCCCTTTACAAGACTCAAAAAGGGAAAACTGATTACATGAAAATGAGAGGAGGGCTGTGCTTCCATTTCTGCCTGGTTAGTTGCCTCTGTTCTGGGCTGGATTGGGTGCGTCTGTGCTGGGCTGGACTCTGGACAGCTTCCACTGTTAGGCTTCGGCTGCAAATCGATGCCAAAGCTTGAGTTTGGCAGAGCTTTAATCTACTTCAAGCCCTGATGGCTTCTGGATGGGCAGAACTGGGACTTCTCCAGTCTGAAAGGGGCAGAAGTGGCTGGACTTGAGCTGGGGATGTACTACAGTACATGTGCGGCTAAGTCAGGGCTCTTCATAAATTTGTTGAGGTTTTCATATTTGAGAGAACTCGAACTCTGCTAAACCTGGCTTTTGCTGAACCAAATTTGTAACGAGAGAAATCTCGTTATTTTTGAGTTATGAACTGGGATTCAATTCAGAAGCAAGGGTCTAACTGCCTTTGCTGGGGGAAAATAGGATGATTCTGCAAGCTTGTCTGAGAAGCTCTTGCATTTGAAGTACTTCAGACTCTGAGTCTGTTGTAACTTGCTTGAGATTTTTATGATCAAGTGATCCTTTGAGTGTTTTTGTCTTTTGACTGAGTTTTTGGTTGTTTGATTGATTGTCCTCTGCTCTGTTCACCCTCTCTTGTATATATAGGAAATGTTTTTCTGAGAGTGGGCGGCAAGTAATCAAAAGATCTTTTCTAATTTTTAATTGAAACCAAAACAAGGGTTCCATCCTTTTCCTGGTGAATAAGCACTCAACGATCAGTTCTTGAGGTGACTGCTTCTGTATTTTGATGGTGCGCCATGCTTGTTCTTTCATTTCAATCTGCATGAGTTTGATCGTTTTGAGATAGCTAATTCTCAGCTTTTGAACAGCTCCCTGTTTCCCGCTTCATTTAGCAGAGTCTGTTTATCTTTGAAAATTGTGTTTCCCCAAAATATCAGATTATTTTTATATAAACTAAGCGGTTTTTGATCCCCTGGCAGCGAAGCTAATTCAGAAATTTCTCTTTTTTATACCTGCTCCTGTTCAGATTCTATCTCGAGCCGAATTCATTGACTTTCCTAAGTCAGGGTCACGTGGGCATGTTTCTTTTTAATCGCAACCGTAAAAATCATTCCTTCTTTGGGCTTGAAACTGTTCCATTGCAGCCCAGGTTTTTTAACGCTCTTTGGGCCACGTGGTATTGGCCTGTTTGTTTTGCTTAATGGACTGGACATGCTGGTGGACTGAAATCGCTCAAGCGGCTTTGGAAGTGATGTGGGCTTTTCGCTTTTGGTTTTGGCGCGCCGAATTTGGGCCCAAACAGTACCACACCTACCCCAATTCCATATAGTTTAGTAAACAACTTCAATAAGAATCAGGAATCTAACTCCCCTCAATCCATATAGTTTAATAAACAACTTCAATAAGAATTCAGAATATAATTCTCCTCAATCCAAATCCACATCAATTCAATTCACCCTCAATTTAATTCCTCCTAATTCAATTACAGATTAGTAAACATGCCATTAACGAAAATTTTAACGGAGTTAGACATGGATGGTGGATTGCAACACTCTACAAAATTCAGGTGGTTAAAAATAAAAATTAAAAATTCATGTGGTAATGATACACATGCCTAAAAGTTCATATGGTAATTATGCAAATTTCCCTCTGTAAGGGGTTGAGAGGAGACACGTAGTTTTGTGATACAATGCTTTTGATTTGAATGATATCCATAATTGTAAATTTATTGTACAAGTGTAAGGGTGTACATCAAATTTCCACTACGAATTAGGTTTTGGAAGAAACATAGAGAAAAGATAAACACAAAGAGAAGAGAAAGAACGTGAGAGATGAAAAATGAGCAAGTTTGATGCCCTCACCGACCTCTATTTTTCTTTGGTTAGTGATTTTCGCACTCTTATTTTCTCCTTATCCTTCTGAACTCTTTCTCTTGTTTTTTCCCTTGATTCTCCTTTGATTGTGCACGGGCAAAAAAGGAGCATGAAAATCACTTCCCAACCTATCAGTAAGTTTAGTCCACATTTGGTGGGTGAGACTCGACTGGACTATTTCAATTAAAATAAAGAAGAGACCTAGTTGTTATTTGGTGCGCTGAAACTTGACTTATTAAATCAAAGGAAAAAGTACAGTAAACCCTCCAACCTATAGGGTCATTTACGAGTACATCCCAACCTATGAGATATTTACAATTACATACACAACGTCATGGAAACCCTACAAAATGCCCTCTCCATCAATCAGACTGTTAGTGAGTCTGTTAAATACTGATGTGTCAAAAGTAGGACCCATTTTTTTTATGATGTGGAGTTCCACGTGGACCAAAAATTAATAAAAAATTATTTTTCTGTTTAAATTATTTATTGTTGTTAAATTAATTCAAATTTTAAAATTAAAAAGTATTAAAAAAATTTAAAAAAATCTTGCGAAAATCAAAAGAAAAAAATTTCTCTTCGTCTCTTTCTCTCTCTCTCTCTCTCTCTCTCTCTCTCAGAACCCCAGAACCAGAACTCTCTTTCTCTCTCTTCCTCCATAGTCTCTACCACCAAACCCTCCCCCATATGATCTTCCTCTACCAAAAAGTAAAGAAACAACGACCATTCGTACGGCTCAGTGGAAGATGGCGAGGGTTTCGTGTTGGAGGAGACGGTGGAGAAGGTGGTGGAGAGAGAGGAGGCGTTCACGAAGGCCGAGAAATTGAGGGTGAGGAGGAAGAAGGCGTGGGGTTTGGAGATGGAGGAGCAGAATGGTAATTTGGCAATTGGGGTTGAGGTTTACAGATTGACTGAGAATCTCATGGTGGTGGAGGCTAAGAGGATAGGTGGCGACGCTGGACCTTACAGGGAGATGTGGAAGAATAAGCTCAGGCCTCATCTGATGTGCCCAGATGATCACGAGATATCACCGCCATTAACAACTCCTCCTTCCTCTGCTGCTTCTTCGTTCTCATCGCTTGCCCAGTTGATTGACTGAACATCGGTAATCGCAAACGACAGGTCGTTTTCTGCAACCAGCCTAAGTTGCTAGGGAGGGAAGTCCATTCCTTGAATTATACTGAACGAATTCGGATTCTGATTTTTTCTCAGTCAAGCATTTTCTATTTCATAGGCACTGACGTTTGGGATGTGAAATTTGACCGGCCTCGACGCCGTGAGGCTGATCGAAATTTGGAATGTGAAATTTGAAGTTGAACTCATCTATGATTTGGGGATGGCGACGGCCACGACATCGTTTGGGGGTTTATGGTTTGGGGAAAACGATCAGATCTGTTGCATGAGGGAGGTGATGGGTTGGGTTGGAACAAGAGAGGTGTTAAGGCTGGGATGGGTGGCCTGAGTAAGCTTGGGTGGTGGTTTGAGTGGCTATGGGCTAGGAGGAGAAGAGATCGGAAGAGAGAGAGAGAGACTCAGGGTAGGTTTTTTTAATTTTTTTAAATTTTATATATATTTAAAAAAATTAATAATTTAATATGTTTAATTTTTTAAAATAATTAAAAAAATAAAATTTTTATTATTTTTTGTCCATGTGGAACTCCACGTCAATTAAAAATAGGGAGTTTCACTAAAACACCCAAAATGGGGGCTGAAATTATAAAAAAACCCAACACCCAAAACACTTTATAAACACACCCAAAACCCATCATTACACACACTCAAAACCCATTTATAAACACACCCAAAAAATATACAATTGTTGATTGTGGGGTTAATTTTGGGTGTGTTTCTATGTTTAAATAGTGTTTGGGTTTTTTTATAAATACATGTCTAGAATTGGGTTTATTTATAAATATCTATTAAAAATAGGTCCAACAAATGCCACGTAGGCAGATAACAGATTTTCTGACGATCTCGCTAAGGGAGGGGGTACTCTTGTAATTTTTTGTGATGTTAAGTATGTACTTGTAAATATCCCATAGATTGGGATGTACTCGTAAATGACCCTATAGGTTAGGGGGTTTACTGTACTTTTTCCTGAATCAAATATAGCAGCCCATTCTCGAGTCACGACCCAATAGAAACAAAGCCCACGTTGATGTTTGACAGTATGAACCGACCAAAAGTTCTAGACCCAAACTGTTAAGTATTTAGTTTCCTTTTTTCTTTTGGCTTTTCAATTTTTAATAAATAGGAAAAAGAGATAACAAAAAGAAGAAAAGCTACCCCCTGGGCGTGGACGTCGGGATTCAGGACGAAGAAAGAGAGAGAGAGAGAGGCGAAGAGGGTTTGAAACTTTGAAGCTCAGCTGATCGCGAATTAGGAATTTCTTCCAGATTGCTTAAAGTAAGTTGCTCTTCCTCCTCTAGATTGTTCTTTGAAACCCTAACCCTAACCCTAGATTCCATCTTCGGAACTGCTGGAAGAGTAAATTATGATCCTTTCTGTTCTATCTATTATTAATGGCGAAAATGTTATGCTTTCAAACATTGGTGATGAAAATTGAATGTTTGAATTGCAGAAGCGTAGGCGTCGATGGAGGTACAGACATGTGGGAAGCCCATTGACTCGTTGCTCGAGAAGGTGCTCTGTATGAACATTCTATCTTCCGACTACTTCAAAGAGCTTTACCGGTTAAAGACCTACCATGAAGTTATTGATGAAATTTACAACCAAGTAGACCACGTTGAGCCATGGATGACCGGGAATTGCCGGGGCCCGTCCACCGCTTTCTGTCTGCTTTACAAGTTTTTCACCATGAAGCTCACCGTTAAGCAAATGCACGGTCTCTTAAAGCACGAAGACTCTCCTTACATAAGAGCGGTATGTATGTATGTCAATTCCACATTCCATACTTATTTTTATGTGTTGTTTTCAATTTGACAAGTACCATGTTCCTCATTACAATGTTTTGTGCTATCTACTTGCTTAATCAATAATCATTGTAGTTTTAATTTTGTTTTCAGGTTGGGTTCCTCTACTTGAGATATGCTGCAGACCCGAAGACTCTTTGGAATTGGGTTGAACCCTACATTAAAGATGAGGAGGTAAATGAAGCCCTTTTCATTGCTCTTATTGACTTATAATAGATTTCTTATGTATTTAGTTTTCAAAATTTTACTTTCTTATCATATCTGTGGAGCTACTTTACTTTATAGGTGCCAAGCATGCTCTTCTTTGTAGTTATAAAAAATGTTAACTGGAAAGGACTTTTTTCCTTCTGGAATGGATGTTTATGGTTTACGGAATCTGAATTGTGAGTGATTCTCTGGTGCAATTCTGCTCGAATTTATCAAGGGTTTTGAATTTTTTTAAATTCTGGTCAAAGTCCTTTGTTTCTGAAATTATAAAGCTGCAAATCCCCGTCTGTTTTCTGACTTTGATGGATTTGGACATCTCTATAACTTTATTGCTTGTTGTATACCCAAAGATGAGCTGTTTACAAAACTTACTAACCATTTGTCTGTGTCTTAATTTCCATGGCATGCAAATGTGGTAGTGGCGAAGTTGCTGCTACATGGAGTACATACCTTTAACTGTCTAAATCATAAGATTTTTTTTATTCTTAGTGCTCGACGTGACTGAAACAACGAAGATTCAATTCTTAAAGGTGTTGTGCTGTTTTTTACCTTCTTGATTGTGGTTGATTATAACTGCTTTGTATTATTTTGTTCTGCCTTTTTTGGTGATCAAAATGAAAAGTCACCTTTTATTACTTATAATTTGGCAATGGTAGTTCCTTCTCCCCAACTTTGAAAATTTTAAAGATTCTTAAAGAAACAAAATTAAAATGTTGAATGTAATAACAAAATTTAAAGAAATAAAAAATACATTGATCATCCCTTGCTTATCTTTTTTAATTCGCTGCTCTTTCTCGATTTTATTTTGTCAAAGGAGTAGCATGAGCTTCAGAGAACTTATAAAGAAAAACAAGAAGTGCAGTGACATAAAATCTACAGTTCATAATTCTTTGATTTAGAGTCTGACTGGGAGTACATTCTTTCAGGTTTAGTTTGACCCAGAAACAAAATATGGTTTGATATTTAAGGGGAAGGTATGCTTGCCTAGTTTTAAGTTCATTTGGACTCTGCTTGGAAGTGAGTGAAAACGAAGATGATTAGGTTAGATTATAATGTGAATCATACATTGCATTGGACAAATTTGCATTAGTATGTTGAGTCGGACATGTTCTGAATTAGTCCTGAATGGGTTGTGTTCTGGTTGGCACTATACTTCACCTTCTTATCTCAACATGACATTGTCTGTGCACCCCCACCCCACTTTCCATGAATGACTCCATTTTTTTCTTTGTATGCATATACATCAAATCTGATATTGAATGTCTCGTGGATTTATTTGCATTTATACGAATGGGCTCTTTCTGTAATACCTTTTGTTATTCTCTTATGATATTTTTAGTTTCAGATTTCAATAATTGCTGTAACTGTATTTTATCCAGTAAATATAAATTCTTTTTACTCTATCTGCTGTCTATGGTTCTAATATATTTCTCACTGATGCAGATTCTATGACACTAGTCACTTGTTTTCCTTAGTTTCTATTGTTATATTAGCATTTTTATTTTATTCTACTGGAGTTCTTCATTGTTGTGTTGGCTTTGGTTTCAGGAATTCTCTCCTGGTTCCAATGGACGAACGACAACTATGGGTGTATATGTGCGCGATTTGCTTCTTGGACAGGTTAGTTTCTTTCAAGTATGCTTTATAATTAAAATGTTATGGCGTAAAGAATTGTATCCTGTACCCCGCCTCCTCCTCCGTCCCTCCCTCTCTCTAGGATGCATTAAGTCGGTTTTTCTGGCCACAAAAGACCAAAGCTTCATAATGCATGCGGTGTATACACTTTCAAGTGTACTATACTATATATAGAATGCTGAAGAACCTAATTCTACTATATACTAGTATTTCACCACCCAAAAACATGACACAATATATTCCTGTAGCAGGCCAACTGGGAGCTCTTTGTCATCCAAGATAGGCCCATTTCTCTCACTCCAAAATCTTTTTTGATCAATTATATCTGATTTGTCTTGATAAGTTGGATATTTTATGCGCGTTTAACTGCAGAAGATTGCAAAAACAAAATACTAAACTCTCCTTGATATTGTTTTATTTATTTATTTAAACCTAAATCCATGACAGCAAGGAAATAAATTCTTCAGACCCTATAAGATTCAATTACACCATATAGCAGAAATGTAGGACAAGATCTGTTGCCTAAATCTGAGGCAAGCTCCTCATTTAAAACCAAGAATCAAATTACATGTATATTTTCTTATCTAGTGACATTACAGTTATTTACAAATGTTCTTGACAAAGTTGTATAGTATTAGAGGCTCTCTATTTGCCAGCTTTTCCTCTCAAGAGTTATCTGTTGAGAGGCCACACCTTGTGCAAGGGGATTGGAGAAAGAGTTTGTAGTAGGAAACAGTGGTTGGTTTCAGTTGAGTAGCATGAAGAAATGTGTTCTCAACGTGCTTTCAATACACACTTACACACGCATATCAAACTTGAAGGCATTGTATAAAATACTCTTGTTCATGCTTCTGGGACAGTACCTTCAAATCTTCTGCCTAATGTTCCGACAATGCAGTCCTTTACAGTCACAGCTGCTGTTTTTCAGATTACAGTGCGATTAAGATCTGAATACATGTTCTTCTTGGCGCTTTGAAGCATGGTCTCAGAATGCTCTACTGTTTAAGGTCCAAATTTAACACGTGAAAAAGCAATAGCATTTCTTCCCAATTTGAGTTTCTCCATATAGAAACTGTCCAAGAGTGTTAATGAACTGTTAGTTTGGTGTGTTCATAGCTGCAGTTGGATGATGATGCATTGCTTTGCTGTTCATTATAATGTATATGCATGTATATAAATATGTAATAGTTTTTCTAACTGATCATAGTTGACAGCTTTGTACACCTTGTGCATAGTTTCTGATGCACCTTAATCAGACAACACATAACAATAACATGCAGCAATTTAAATACTATTTTTGTTGCCCTCATAATACTTTTATTGCTATCCTTGGAGAAATGAATTAACATTGTATATTGTGCTATTGCAGTACTATTTTGATACCCTTTTCCCCCGTATCCCTGTTCCTGTGTTGCGGCAGATTGTAGCTCATCTGGAGAAGATGAAACTCCCCACTAAACTTTCTGGCATTACAGGGGAGGCTACCCGTCATGGATCTGATGACACAGCCCGACGCCCCCCTTCTGTGAAAGCGGCACTTTCGGTTTCCTTTGGTCAACGTGCCCCACATCGTGCTTCAACAAGGGACTCATCACCTGTTCGTCGTACGTTACCGCCACCACCACCTTATGAAAAAGCCAGCAGTGATGATCTACGGACCCATCGCAGCCAGAGCCGTGAGTATTCTGACAGAGAATATTCGGACAGGGACAGGGACAGAGGAAGGGACCGGGATCGGAATCGAGAAAGAGAAAGAGAAAGAGAAAGGGATAGTGATCGGGATCGAGAAAGATACAAGGAACGGGAGCGGGATCGAGACAGAGACAGAGCAAGGGAGAGAGTTAGGGATAAGGAAAGGGAGCGAGAGAAAGATAGAGAACGAAGTTCTGATTATGATCGGAGGTCCAAATATACAGAGAGAGATAGCCGAAGGGACCAATATGAGAGTAGCCGTGATGGCGGTAGACATTACCGTAGGAGTAGGAGTCGGAGCCGCAGTAGGAGCAGGAGTAGAAGTAGGAGCTTGCAAGCTGGCGCTGCACTTCATTTGAGTCCACAAAGAGATGTAAACAAGGACAGAACATCTGCATCTAGCAATCTGGCAAAACTTAGGGATCTTTATGGTGATGTAAGTGAACAAAAAGGGGATGCTAGTATGGATAGGATTCCCAGGATTGACAATGGTGGTGAAGAGGTGATTAGACTTGGTGGTTCTAGATGGAAATAGCATCAAAAGGTGGTTTTCTTCTATCTGATATCACGTTATTCAAGTCTTCTGGCCAGATGCTCTTTTGATCATCACAAAAAAGAAGAAAATATTTCCCCATGTTTTTCTTCCATCTGCAGCAGTGTGCTCATGTCGCACTGCTGCATGTATACTAACATTATTCAGAATTTCAGTCTTACAATTTATTCAGATGCTCCGTTGCTGGGCATATGTTAAGTTTGTAACATTATGTAATAACTCAAGTCTTTCATTATCATCTTAAGTTTTCCGAGTTCAGTTTGTGTTAAATCTTGAATGCTTGATGGTTTGGCTAAGCCATTCGTTCTAGTTGCTACTGCTACTTTGAAAGCAGAATGCCATCTAGTTATGCAGCCAGATTACTATCTTTCTTCTTTTTGGTCCATTGAATTTCCGATGGGTTGCTATTGGGAGTTGTAAATAACTGGATGGTGTTATTGCTTTCATATGTGGTTATCTTCATATCATTGCTCGTCGCTAGTTTCTATCTTTATTTAATTGAGAGATTGCCTTCGAACTTTACATGACATTTAGTTCAATGCTAAGTTTTTGCGGGTACATCTGGTGTATCGGGCCTTGAAGCAAACTTATTTTTGTTGTATTTAACTTCTGATAAAAGGCAGAATATTAAATCCAAGAAAAATGGTGAAAGCAGCATCAAAATATGAAAAGACATCTTCTATGTTCTTACCAAGGTAGGTGCTAAGATGTCACAAAAAAATAAAAATAAAATAAAATGTTGACATTACTTGAAATGGAACCGAGGAGAGATATCTTCCCTCCTCAGTCCGTACCATCAGCAGTAGTTGACAATTCCCTATCTATGCCCCACTGGTGACTGGATGCTATTACTTTATCATTTTATAAGATACCCTTCACGATAACACAAGTGGAGTGGGTTTATCTCTCAAGGCCAGAACAAGGTTTGCATTCTAGAATCAATGAATATTTGGCCACAACTCCACCCTGTCGCTGTTGGACTATTGCAATCTGGGGAAGGCTTTATTTATTTATGCACTTGTACAAACAAATTGTACCTTCCAAGCCTTCCATAAAATACACCCCTCTTCTCTTCCTTCTCTTCTACATCTCATCTCAATCCAAGTCTCTAAACACACATTACAACAATTCACAATGGCTTCACCTCCAAATGGTTTCGCACACCTCTCCCTTGATGGTACTACTTACTCACTTCTATGCTATCAAAATCATATTCTCTTGCCAAATATCTGACATGTATATTATCTCTAAATCTAGACTATGCTTTGATGAGAACCCGTCTAATCTGTAGTTCAGATTGACAGTCTCACAACATAATATGCTATCCTGCCGGCACTAACCCAATTTAAAAAAAGAAAAAGGAGAACTTTTTCGAACCTTTTCTGTGTATTCAACTTCCATCCATCAATCAAAACACTGATTTTGGCTTTTTGGTGTGCTTAATTTTTCTGGGTTTTGCTTGGTAGATGGGGATGAAGCAGCTAGAGAGCACCTACTGACAGTGGACATTGGAGAAGCCGATGGGGACGTGAAATTCCGGATACGAAATCTGACCAAGAAATCAGAGACCACTGGATGCGCCATACTCAATGGGTTGAGCTTGGACATACCCAAAGGCGTGATCGTTGGGGTCATCGGTCCCAGTGGCAGCGGCAAATCGACGCTGCTCAGAGCTCTCAACCGCCTCTGGGAGCCTCCATCTGGGACTGTCTTCTTGGACGGCCATGATCTTCGGGACCTGGATGTTCTCAGCCTCCGGCGCAAGGTCGGCATGCTCTTCCAGCTTCCTGCTCTTTTTGAAGGTACCCATTTGAATTTTTGATCTAATCTCAACTCCAACTACCAGTCTCTGCCTCTCTCTGTTCAACCACAATTTGTTTTTATCAAATTGTTGAATTGCTAAGTAGTAGCTTCTGTTAAACTCCTATCTTAATTTATACACTATTGACTTGGTTGCAGTTGTTGGGTTGCAAATTGATTGTGTTTTTGGATTGGTGTGATTGGTGTGATTGGTTGATTGCCCAAAAGCTCTGCTCATGCTCATCCACCATTCTTCCTTGTGTAATTTCTTATTTTTTTTTTAAATTTTATTTTGGTCAAACACCATTTTTTCTTATGCTGCTTGTGTTTTGTTTGGGCACTCATATTTTTAGAAAGTGATTATAATATAAATTAGATTGGTTGTATTTTATCCTATGCATCTGTCACTGTTGGTGTAAGCATTCCAATTTAAGCTCTTGCATATTTCTGACTTTTCATTTGGGGTGGGGTGGTTCAATGTAATCCTTTGTCATATTTAATACCCAATAATTACTTTTTTAAGTAGTGCCTACCAGGACCTAATTTTATTCTAATGGGACCTAAACAATGGTGCTCTCCACACCCTCTATAGATATTTCTATAACTGTAGTGGTTATACCCATTATGTCTTATTACTTGGCTCCACATGATCAGAATTAGACACTAAAACAACAGATCAAATGACATTTGGTTGATTGTAACAGCACTCTCTTTTTTTTAAGGAAAAAAGTATTACAAAGAAGATCCATGCCGGATCTGATGACCATACAAATCAAAGTTAACTCTATTACTAATATGTACAGGAAGGCCTTTCTTGGTCAAGGAATCTGATACCATATTAGCTTCTCGAAAAGAAACCTGAATATACTCCTGTAGCAAGTACCTGATTGTAACAGCACTATAATGCATTCATAAGATGATTTTTTTTCTCTCCATGTCTTCCTCCTCCTCATCATCGTCAAGACTGAGATAAGATTTGGATATTAATTGAGTTGAGATAAATATGTAGTCTCATTTTCCTACCTAAAAATATGTAGTCTCATTCATAACAAAGGTAGTTGGATAGGTTCAAGGGATTTTCTGGTATGAAGTATTCACAAAATTTTCTCTAATAGGTAAGAATTTAAAGTGGGTCATTTCATCACTTTATGATATGTAAGATTGGTTCACGATCCCAAGTGTTTGTTCAATTGTTCAGGCACAGTTGCAGACAATATACGTTATGGTCCTCAATTGAGGGGTAAGAAGCTGACTGACCAGGACGTCCACAAGTTGCTGACCCTTGTAGACCTTGATTCTTCTTTTTTCAGCAAGACTGGTTCTGAAATGTCAGTAGGTCAAGCCCAAAGAGTTGCACTTGCTAGGACCCTAGCCAATTCACCTGAGGTAAACAGCTCCTATTTGAATTAGAATAAAAAAAACACTCCCCCGTTTACTTACTTCAATATATATTTTTTATATAAGCGACTACTTTAATCTTTAGCCAACTTGGCTAAGGCCAAGTCTGCAAAGTCCCCCTTTTATTTAGTGTTCATTTTCTCAAGTCCATTTGGCCTATTATATGCTGCCATCTTGAAAATGTCTTCTATTCTACTTGGGTAGGTTTTGCTGCTGGACGAGCCTACCAGTGCCTTGGATCCAATATCAACAGAGCATATAGAAGGAGCTTTAGAGAAGCTGAAGAAGAAACAGGGCATGACAATTATAATGGTCTCACACAGCATCAAACAAATCCAGAGGATTGCTGATGTAGTGTGCCTCCTTGTGGATGGGGAGATTGTTGAAGTTTTAAAACCAGATCAACTCTCACAAGCCCAGCATCCTATGGCACTAAGGTTTCTTGAACTCAGCTCTTAAGTATATGTCCCAATGTTGTGCACACAATATTTATATAGCATTTGCTTGAAACTTCTGGAAAGTACAAAACTTTCCTAGTAACTCTGGTACTTGTATTAGTTTCTTTGATCATCTTTTTCTGAGGGATCTAAGAACTACTTTAAAAATTTGTATCACACTCAAATTTCTTGCTTCAAGCTACCCTCATATATACCATAAATACCATATATATATATACAGAAATTCTCTTATGCGGATATCCGGACGTTATTATCGTGCGGACGCCATGTATTTTGTAATACTCTCTGCTTTCCTGCTTGTTTACAATAGCATCCGCACGATAATAACGTACGGACATCCGGATAAGAGAATAACTATATATATATACATACACTTAATATTTATTTTTCTCAACTGAACAAGTATCTAATCTAAACTAAGACTGGGCTCTTTGCATGGCTGGTCCAAAAGAAAGTCTTGAAAGACCAAGAGGGTTGTTGCTGTCTTTGCTTCTTGTTGTTGTGCTTGGGGGCTGGCTGAGTTTTTGTTGTTGTTGCCATGATCATCATCTCCTCTCGTTGAGCGTTGCTTAAAATGTTCCACATAATCTGTACATCTTGATATCCACACATTTGTACATCATCTTGAAGCTTTAGCAGACCGCCTACTCCGCCACACTCACCGCCAACGCGCCCTGCAACATAAACACAAAACTTGTTCACATGACAATGCAACAGTTCCTAATGTACTCAAAATCAATAGTTAAATACATTTTATTGCCATGCCCAAAAATAAATCTTAGCCCATGAAACCCAATTGCCGTGAAAGGCTAGCCCGATCAACACCAGCAGACATTTGATTTCAGGGTGGTACCCAATTGTCATTTTAACATGAAAAAGGTAAAACAAATCAAAAGGAAGAACATAAAAGAAAAGAAAATCAGTTAAATTGCAGAAGAAGCAAGAACCAACCTACAGATTTACTCAGTTTGAGTCTGGCAGAGAAAGAAAGCAAAGCTCTCCTCAACTTATGCAACCAATCCATCTTACAGCTCAGCTCAGCTCTGCCAGGACTCACTCTCAACAAGAAGAGATCATAGAGAGAGAGAGAGCTCTACAAGAAGAGATCATAGAGAGAGAGAGAGACAGAGAGAGAGAGAGACGCACCTCTCGAGCAAGGTAGAATTGGCTAAAACCAAGTGGGTTTTGGAATTTATATACAGAAAAGGAGAGGAAATGAGGATTTTGAGAGAAAGAGAAGGAGCACGCGGCAAGAGGAGCACCGAATCCCCATAACACGTTTCTCAATGGGCGTGCCAGGCGTCCATCATCGAACCCCTTCAACAGCCACGAGGCCCCCTCTCTTCTCACTTCATTGTCTTGGCTCTCTTCTTCTTCTTCTCTCTCTCGATTTCATTATATATATAGCTCTTCACATTCGGTTACAATATCTAGTAGTGACTTGTAGTTCCTTGTTTGTTGACGTTGGTTCTTTGGATTTGACTCCCTCTTCCGTTTCTTAGTTACTGTTCTTCTACTGTATATTAAATGCCGTGGTGTGTTTGTGTGTGCGCCTTTCCATTTTCCGCTGCCTCCGTCCCTTTCGGTTCATCCACTCCTTCTCCAGTGGGAGGTCCACGTCAGTGTTGTAGTCAAATGGTCTACACATTATGAAAGTAACAAAAGTAATTCGAAGTATTTTAGGTGATGAATTTAGACTACGCTTACCTTTTATTTAGGGTATAATGCCGAATTGCTCCCTGAACTTGTACATAATTATCAATTTACCCCCCGACCTTTTTTTTTAGCGAATTAAAGGCTCGAATTAAATTTTATTCTCAATTCCCCCCTTACCGTCTAAATCAACAACATGTCATCCAATAATCCGTCAAATATGAGGGCAAATTGGTCATTTCATATGTTAAAAATAATTAAATACTTCTAAATAAAATAAAATGACATAAAAATGAAAAAAAATATTTTATAAACAAAGGAGTGGGACCCACCCACCCTACCCCCTTCTCCTCCGCCTCTCCCCTTCTGCCCTCTCTCTTTCTCTGCTACCCAAGACCCATTCGTGCCTTCCTCAGCCATATCCAACTTTGCTAGCACTTTGCACCCACCAACGGTGCTACGGTTCTGTGGCGGTCATCGATGAGTGAGGAGTGTGGTGGCGGCTGGCTAGAGCTATCGAAATAGAAATTCATGGATGCAACAAAACCCATCACCGGCTTCTGCAACCCTAAAAAAGCCATGGCCCTACACCGCCAAACTCACCGCCTCTCCACCTGTCACCGCCACCCTACCAAACCCATCACCGGCTTCTGCGCCCCCTGCCTTAGTGAACACCTCGCCGGCCTCAACCCGACCCGGCGCAAGTCCTGCGACGTTCGAGCTCGGAACACTCTGTCGGAGCTCTTCAACATCGACGACAACCGCAAAGGCCTGCCCAGAAAGTTTGAGGTCGAACTGAAAGGAGAAGAGCAGAGAGACGATAGTGGAGACGAAGCTAGGGTTTTGGATTCGGATGCGGAGTTCAAGTCTAATAGATCTTGAGTGGGAGAGGAAGAAGGGTGCGGGTCGGGATTTGAAGGAAATCGCAGGGACATTTCGTGGTTTTCAGAAACCAATTAGTTTTGTTTTTTTATTTGTTTTAATTTGGAATAATTCGGTGGTTGTGAATTTGGGGTTAGGATATTGATTTGAAAGGTTAGGGTTGTGTGGATGATTTCTATGGGGACTAGGGATGCAAGGAAGGGTGGTTTGTGGTGGTGGTCATGAGGGACGATAGGGGAGAAGAAAACGGCGGTTCATGGCGGGTGGGTCTGTGATGGGGGATGGGTTGGGTCTGTGGGTTCTGGGTTCGTTAAGGGGTGGTAGTCATGGGGGAATCCGGTTAGGATGGGAAGGGGTGAATGGTCTGGGGGTAAAAAAAACTGAAGGAAGGGAGGTGGATTGGTCTGGAGTGAAGGGTTTCGATCTCTTCAGCAGAGCATTGCAAATTTTTGATGTGGTTCGTGGTTTCAATCTCTTCAGATTTTTTCAGAATTCTTCTTTTCTGTGTAGAAAAGCCATAGGATTTTTTTTTTTTCAATTTTGTTTTTTTTCTTTAAATTTTTCAAAAAAAAAATATTTTTTTTAATGATTTAACGGATTATTGGATGACATGTTGTTGATTTAGACGGTAAGGGGGGAATTGAGAATAAAATTTAATTCGAGCCTTTAATTCGCTAAAAAAAAAGGTTGGGGGGTAAATTGATAATTAGGTACAAGTTCAGGGGGCAATTCGGCATTATACCCTTTTATTTATAATTTTATTTATGAACAAAAGTTTTGGGGGAGAGGAGGCTACTCCATCTCAAGGTCAGGCATATCAAGACCTCAGAGGGGTTCTTAGCTCATTTTTTAGTTTTTACAGATTACCTATCAAGAAGGATTGTCAGCAGCAGTACTCGAATCTAGGTTTGGATAGCAAAGAGAACGATCCTTACCAACTCAACTAACCTTCGTTGACATTTATTTTTTAATTTTTTTTATACTATCGTATGCATAATGGATCTCTTTTCGGTATTGGGTAGAAAAATATCATGATACAATAACTAGTTTGTGATTATATGTTTACATTGTTACTTGTGTGTCTTGCATTATTATTATTATTATTTAGGCTTATTAGTTAAAATGCCCTTCAAAATTTAAGTCAAATCTCACTTTGTATTCTGAAACTGAAAGTGACTTATATACCTTCTTTGACTGTGGTTTCGTGTTTTACTTTGCCCCTAGCCGTCAACTCTGTTGCTAACCTCGTCAAAATTGCTGACATGGCAAAGGTATTTTCGTCTTTTTGTCCCATATGACATTAATACATAGTAAAAAAATAAAAAATTATCTTAACTAATTAAAATTTAAACAATAAAAAAAAAATTTAAAAAGAAAAAGAACCAGCAACCTTGTCCCCCACCCATACCAGCCATCTCTACCTAGCCCTCACTTCGATGTCACCACCACCTCTCCCCTTTCCCCCACCCCGACCTTAGAGCATGTCCACCCATGTAGGCTAAGGCAAGGCAAGGGCTGCCACTATTCACGTGAATAGTCCCAGCCTTGCCTTAGTTGGTTCCACCCTTGGAAGGCTATGGCAAGGGCAAATACTATTCATTGTACTTTATTTTCTATTTTTTTAATACTTTAAACCATTAATTTTGATAACCTTTTTAGATAATATTTTCGGTTGCCATGTGTCATTATTTATTATAAAATTCTCACCTAAAATTTGAGATAACATTTTCGGATAAAATTTTTGGTTGCCACGTGTCCATTTTTATTATAAAATTCACATCTCACTTATCATACAATTGAAATACCTACTCACTCATCATACAATTGAAATACTCCCGGTCTTCATAGTCCGAGTTAATCGAGTACAAGGACAAATCAATCATTGGCGGAGGCGGTTCTACCGGATCACAACGTTGGGGAGTATTTTCCTTCGAAGGACGTAATAGTGCCATTATTTCCGACATGGAACGCACCACGGGAGCCGATTGCGGGCATTGCTCACTTGAGGAGCCATGTGTAATGGTTTTCCTCTTTTTTGTTTTGCCTTGAATAATCTATTTAAAAAAATGAAATTAGAAATGCAAGAAATATATATATATATATATATATATATATATATATATATATGACATTAAATTGAATAAAACGGAAATTATTATTTTTTACCTCGTCACCAAGATTTTGACCTCTTCGAAAGTTTGTCCATGACCCTTCGGCTTCGATGGAAGAGGCCATTTATATTTTTGCACAAATGGAATTTTGTAATAGAAAAATGTGATTGGAAAGTAAAAAATATTGGAAGGAGAAGAGTTGGTATGAAGATTTGGTGTGGAAAGTGAATAAAATGGTTATGTATTTATAGGAAAAAAAATCCAAAATTTTTTGGTATTTTTTTATTTTTATTTTTGAATCTTTTTTGGATTTTTTTTACCCAAAAAATTTGAGTCATCAAAGCATTCGGGAAGCGCCACGTGGCATCTTCCCGTTGGGAGATGTCAGTCGCTGACTTCATGCTGACATCAGTGCGGTGAAATCAAATTTTTTTTACCGTTGGCGCGTGAAATGCACAAGCCAACGGTAAAAAAAAATTGAATTTATGGTCGCTGACGTCACGATGACGTCAGCGCCTTTGGGCTGCAGCCCAGGTAAGATCTGCCCGTGGGCTTGCCCAGTTTGGTGGGACCCACCATTTGCCCGGGCCATTTCTCTCCCGCTGGAGCTCTCTTGGGCTGCCTTGGGGGGCCTTTTGCCCATTCTTGGCTCAAGGCTGGACATGCTCTTAGCCCACCCACCAAATCAACCCTGACAAAAACAATTGAGTGATTTGCAGCAACCTCCATCAAATATGATATTGTACCAAATTTAGAGAGCACGAGCAATGTTAAAGAGCATCTTTTGAGGGAAGAATTCGATTGAGAACATAGCCCAAAAGAGGTGGTTGAGAACTTCAATTTGAGCATGATTTAGAATTAGAAGAAATCACCACAAGAGGCTTCTTATTCAAAATGCCCCAAGTGGATTTATTCACTAACACAAAAGAAAAATGGAAAGAAGAGATAGGGGTGGTGGGGAGGGCTAGTGACACTTCTCCTCCTTTACGGAGTTTTTCTTCTCACAAAGAGAAAGAGAGAGAGCAACTAAAGTTTTTAAACTTTACGTGCTTTGTGTGTCTTTCATTATTAATCTGGAGGTTTTCTAATTTAGCGTTTAATAACAATACTACGCATGATTTCAATTTTTATGAATGACAAATAGTAAACTAAAATAAGAGCCATGTGGGTACTTTTCTCCTTTTTCTCTTCTCTTTTATACTAAAAGAAACCAACATTTGATTACACCTTCGATCTAGGGGTTTTCTCCTGGAACTACCCTAATTGAAAATAAGTCAATGTGCTTTCTCATTGCGCTAGACCCCATTAATAGAGCATACTTATTATTTCCAAAGTAAATACCATGTTTACTTATCAGAATCAGAAATAAATATTGAAATTATTCAAATTTCCCTTTTATCACTAGGTTTCCAATTCAATTCGTGAATTCCCATTCCTAGTAAGTATAGATATATATACGTCGGTCTCAAAAAGTGATATATATACGTTGGTCTTCAGGGTGAAAGATACTTTGCGAAATCCTTTGACTAAATGGGCCTGAAACTTGACGAGAGCCAATTGGGATAACGCAGGGGGAGTCATCGGCCCATTCCCAAGCCTCTTCCTCGTTTGTATCCCAAAATTCGCTACCTAGGGTTTGTTTAACCGTTCCGTCCTTCACCCTTGACCAGCCACCTACAGCTGTGCGCTATTTATGCAGGCGTCTCAGAATCTGGAAATACAGAATCAAAGCTCAAACATGGAGGCCGAGACTGCAACAGAAGCAGGCTTATCACTGATAAAGCAACTCGCTTCATGCAACAAGAGCGGCCGAGACAGAGCACTCAGGGTCCTCCTCAAGACATGGCTACCAACCCAACTCAATCTCCATGACGACCACATGAAGAAGCTCTGGAAAGGCCTCTTCTACTGCGTATGGCACGCAGACAAGGTCCCGGTTCAGACCCAGCTCATCGATCGACTTTCCTCTTTGGTCCTCAGCCTCCATCTCCCTCTTTCCATCCATTACTTCTCGGCCTTTTTGCTCACTATGCGCCGCGAGTGGTCCGGCATCGATGCCTTGAGGTTAGACAAGTTCTACCTTTTGATTCGCAGATTTATGGCTAGTTTCTTTGCTTTGATGAGAAATAATTTGTGGGATTTGGAGCTTGTGAAACGTTTGATGGGTGTGTTGGAAGAGGTGACTTTTTTCGCTGACGATAAGTTTCTAGGTAATGGTGTTAATTACCACATTGCCTCTGTTTTTCTTGAAGAGCTTAGGCCGTATCTTCCGCTTAAGGCTGAAGTTCTTGAGGTTGTTTTAGTGAGTTTTATTCGTGTTTCAGCTAAAGTTCCTGATAAAGTCTTGTTGGGGAAGATTAGGAGTAATATGTTTGATGCTTTGCTGGGGGCGGGGAAGAGGCTGTTGGAGGTTAAGAAATTGGGGGAGGATGTGGGTTCGGGTGATGAAGTTATGGTCTTTGGGTCAATTGCGTTGACGATGGGGTTTTCGAGCAAGTTCTATGAGTTGGGTTCTTCACCTGAATGCTGTCAGGGAAATAGGAAGGTGTTATTTGGCTTGCACGAGGAGTTTCTAAAGTTGGAAAAAGAGTTGGAATCTTCTGGGATTGAGATTTCTATTCCTGATGTTGTTTACAATGATGACGAGGTAGTGCCGACTTTGGTTCCTCTTGCAGGTGAGGAGATGGAAGTTGGAAACTCAGAACCTAGTGAGGTTGTCATGGTCAATGGCTCTGCTGGAAAGCTTTTGAAGAAGTGTAAGAAGCGTGAAAAGGACACTGGTGCTGCTGATACAAAGGCAGAGAAGAAAAAGAAGAAGAAAAAGAAGAATAAGAAGGAGAATGGGATTTTGGATTCTGACTCTGAAAAGAGTTCTACGGATAGGGAGAATGAGAACGTAGTTGCAAATGGTGAGAGTTCAGATAATCAACAGGCTACTGATGAAAATGCTGTTAAACTTGATGATAATGTGATATCAAACCTTCAGATGCAGTTTGAGAAGATTGCTGCTGAAGCAGGCTTGGATGGTGATGTTCCAAGTGCCTGTGATTTGCCTACAGCTTCAGATAAGGGCCCTGTCTCTAAGAAGAGAAAGAGAGTGAAGAAATCTGTTGAAGAAGATGTTGAGGGTGGCACCAATGCAAAGAGTGGGGAGAAGAGTGCAAAGAAGGTAAAGTTTTCCATGAAAAGTAATTTGGTGTGGAAGCCCCAAAGCCCTTTACCTCCACAAGATTTAAGAGTGCCTCCTTCTGCTACGCCTAGAGGAAGTGCACTTAAGAAAGGAGTACCTCCAGGTCCCATTAGGGAAATGCCTCTCCCTACCAAAAAGGTGAAAATGGTAAGAGTTGTTACTGCCAAGAAGGCACGGAAGGCTATCAAACGCATAAAGAAGCTAAAATCTCGCCCTACTTAGAAGAGATCAATTTTGTATTATCATTTTTTAGCTGAAAAAATTTGTTCTGTGTTTGTTTTTCATACACAACTTTAATGATTGCCCCATTTGTGCTTTTTCTTGTCTCCTATGTTTTGTTGGGTTTATTTATAAAGTTAATTCTGACATTGATATTGGTTTATTCTTCAAATTGAATGAAATGATGCATTGGCATATTCCTTTGTTTGATACTATGTTACTAACTTTCTCAAGAACACAATGCGTCCTGATGTTCCAGTCTATTAATCATCTGTGGATGTTTTACTCTTCAAATGGCTGTGACATTTTTCTTAGATTTTAGTTGCCTCCCTTTTGTCTGTGGTAGATTTATATTAGGTAGATGAAAAGACAAAGACCGCCTTGTTTATTTGCTGCATTTTTAATTTTACTAATTTTTCAGTTCTTATGTTAGAAGTGATAGACTTAAAGGGACATGTAGCATATTAGTGTCATGAACTATGTTGCCATACATGTAGATTGTGGTCGAAGATATTCCTCTTGAAGTAACTTTTCCTCTGTGTTTTCCAGTTCAAGAGGAGTGAAATAAGAGTGACATGTGTCTGTCTTCAACATTGTGAGGAATAAATATTGACCTCTTTTCCTTTTCACCATGCTCATAGATCTATGGTCTATCAAACGGCATATATTTGTACTTGGTTTTTAGCTACCAGCCTGATTAAACAAATCTTCGAAACAGCTAAATCTGTACACTTATGTGCATCCAGTCTGAGTGTTGAGGGTCCACTCTTTTATGCTATATATTTTTTGTGGTCACCCTGCATCTATTACAGGGGGGGCATGTGTTCTGGAGAATTAGGATGATTAGATGGGATAAGGTTAGGAATCTTTACAAATCACTTCTCCTTTATTAACAAATACTGATAAGGTATATTGAAATTTGAATCACAGAAATCGATTCCTGTGTACTTCTTGCTGAAAGTAGATCTTTGGAAATATATGACTTGCACTTGAGAGAGATTCTTATGTTTCTGGTGTTGCACTTAGGGGAAGATAACAAAATTGATTCCAGTTGTAGCAAAACAGTATTGCTTTTGTCATGCTTCTAGGGAGATGCCTTTTTCTTACAGTGTTTGCAGCATATTTTCACTCACTTTTGGAGAAACTCCTTGACAACATGTGCACACAATTTTCAGCACTTGTCTTGATCATGTTCCTCTCAGAAATACATGTACAAAAAATGGACTTGTCAAAAATGTCATTGTGGGATGCTAAGCGTCCATGCAAATTTTTGGTTTTACAAAAGGATGTATATAGGATTCAAGTCATTATACTTATGAAGGCCAAAGCTGAAAGCACCGCTTGCCTGCATTATGTTTGAATACTGACAATATTTTTTTATGTATGAGGACTAATATGATCCAACTCTATGGTTGGTCTTTTTTTTTGGGGTACTTTGAGTGGGTTTGGAACATGAATGCTAGGTATCAGTGTCCCCAGTTGTTTCAGTCCTTTGAGAGGGCTTGTAATATGTGGATACTAGGAAGAAGAAATTTTAACATCACAGAAATTTGATGCAATGACTGATAGGTAAAACAGGTGTTGCATGTCAAGAAGACTAATCAGGATTCTATTAGCCTAACTGCATATTTCTTGGGTCCCTGTATTTCAATGTGTAGGATTTACTGGTCTCTTCTGTACCAATTGTCTTGTAATATTCAATGCTTCAAATTGTGGTGTTATGATTCAAGTACTTGTATGTGTTTTCAATTTATATGGTTCTAGAGTTCAATTACTTAGCGTTGTGTGTCGGGCCAATGTTTGTGTTCATCATGGCAGCATAACTCATAGTCGTCACATGCATAAGCCATGCAACATGTAGGCATGTACTGGCTATTTGCTTTGGGAAATTGGTAATCACCAAATAATCATAATAGTATTCGCAAATATGTGGATGTTAGTTTGTTGATTAGGATTTGATTTGGTTTTGTTCTTCTCTGTAGGATATTGTTATGATGTTGCTATTTGGTGCTAGCAGAGTTTTTAGAATAATATTGTAAGCTATCTTTCAACCTCCAAATTTGGTGATAAATGTCTACCAACTTAGGTTACCAATTCACAGAGAGCTCAAATAGTTATTAGGTAGTGCTGCTTTTTCCTGTCAACTTGTTTTGTCTAGCTCCTCTCGTATCCCGTTTGCAATTATTGTTTAAGCTCGTACGTTGAGAATGCAATTTGCAAATGGACAACACACTATAGTGGCCAACTAGCCTAACTCACATATGTTATGTTACCCAAATCTCGTAATCTATTTATTGGTCATGTCGTGATGTTAAAATTGCTGCAAACAAATAAAACTTAAATACAAATAGCATCCCTAGTCGTTTTATGTGGAGAGGAGGAAATCAATGAAGTGATCATGCCAATGAGCACTCAGCTGGAAACCCTTGTGGGAAGCGCTTGGTATCTCTGCAATAGTTGTAAATCATGTAGTTCTTCTGAACCCATTTGATTCTTTCTTGGCCAGTTGCATCCAGTGACTGACTCAACCAGCTGGGGGAGCTTGAGGAACTGGAAGAAGAACAGTGGGAAGAGCCTGAAGACCAAGTGCAAGCTTGGGCGTTGAAGTTTCTGTATGAGGCTGTAAATGGGGCTTTGCTCCAATCTGCCTTCACAAGCCCTCCACGTGTGGCCCAATCATCTGCATTCCACAGGCTTGAGTATATTGACATGGCTTGGTTCTTTGGGAAAGGAATTCCCTTCGATTCTAAATTCTTGAACTGTCTAATGGGTGTCCCATCCACAGAGAATCTAATTAATCAAGAAGAACAAAGCATAGAAGTTTATTAGGATACATACAAACAAATATTGAGTAATTCTGAATGGGCTAATGTTCTATTGTCAGACTACCGTAAATATTCATACAAAAAAATCAACATGATCAAAAGTTCAGATTTACTAGCAAAATAATCATCTTATGTTTTGAAGAGAATATTTCCTATGTTATATCTACCATATTTACTAACTATATCACTAATTACATGTCTTGCAAAGATGAAATTCATTTACTAACTACGTAACTGAATCTCATCGAGGTCTTATTTAGTGAGACATGTTATCAGTAAATATGATACAAATAGTTTTATAGAGTTAAAATGAGAGAGAGAGAGAGAGAGAGAGAGAGAGAGAGAGAGAGAGCTTAGTTTAATTACATGATGCTTTGAGGGTTCCACAAGATGGAATAGGTGTGGAAGTCTTTGGTGGGATCAAACCAAAGATAGAATTGTTGCTCCCTATTACCCTTCCCTTGTGTGAAAACATTTGTGTGTAGAATATAAGGATCTCCGCTTAGGTTGCCTAGAAACTCAAAATCTATCTCATCATGAGTAGAACCCAACGAGGACAGCTGCAAAATTCACACATATAAAAACATTAGACATGCATGATATGGATATGATGTATTACGTATATAAAAATCAGAAATAAGAAAGCAGCTAAATTATACATGATGAAATACTCACATAGTAAGCCGTAACAGTACCAGCAGAGTTACCAGGCACAAGCTTGATCTGCATATCAATTTTCCCAAACAAGTACTGATTCTTGGACTTGAAACCTGACCCCGAAGTCTTGTCAAGGGACAGCGTAAGAAGCTGCCCGTTGTTGAGTATTTGCGCTCGACCGTCACCCCATGTTATGTCAAAATCTTGGTTGAGGTTACCAGCCGAAGCCACAACCAAAATGTTGAACAAAGTTTGCAGAAGTACTAGAACCAAGAATATCTTAGTCATGGTTTGGTTGGTCGAATTAAGGAAATGGGAAGGCAAGAGAGAGAGGTGTTTGATGAAATGCATGGGAATGGAGAGGGGTATATATAGTGGTTTGATGGGTGTGGGAGAGTATGGGAGAAGTAGTAGGGCTACGCTAGGCTAGTAGGCAATGATCGATCAGTTGTGGTGGTGGTGGTGTTGAAGTGGTTGGGAAATATGCATGCGTTTGCTTAAGAGATTTGGGTTGACTTGGCTTGGGTTTATATGAGAGTGGGGACCAAAGACAGCTAATAAAGATGATGTTCATTTCTCCAAGCTTAAGTTTTTTCTTTCTTTTTTGGGGTTGCTCTCCAATCCAATTAGAAGGCCTTGCGAAGTTGGGAATCAAAATCTTTTTCTACGCGGTTGTGAGGTATTAGAAGGTAAAGGGAAAGGCAGAGGGAGGGTTCAAATCCCATGTACATAATATCACAGCTGTCCAAGGCTTGTTTGGTTCGCTATGAATTGGGTTATCAAACCAAGTCTTCACTCTTAAATATCATTTGTGTGTTCCCCAAACCAGAAGACAATTGTTCATTGGTAGTAGAAAAGTAAATGATCGCATTACTATTCTTCTCAAAGCGTGTCACGTGTTATAGGTATTAACTGCGATTGTCCTTTTGTGACCAATTATTGTCTAGAGTCAAAAGAAATAGGGCAACGTTATCAGTTTGTCATCCAACTAACATAAAATTTAACGTACAGAATGACAAACTGAGAGTGTGAATAACTGATGAGAAAAATTATGCAATGCTCAACTTCAAACCAAAATACATGCTAGTTGAGAACAAATATTATGAAATCTGTAGTCATTTACGCCACGTTGATTTCAGAATGAAAAAATGACTCGTGATCAAAGATGACGAGCAAAATTATTGTCAATTGTTATTCTTTCACATAAACTACACCTTTTGTCTATTCGTCTTAAAATTCTTTTCAATTAATTGAGGTATTGAAGATGATATAATAAGGGGCAAATTATAAAAATCAAGCATTAGTTAGTACTAGAAGCTTTAGGTAAGAGGGACAATTAATATCTTTAATTATTGTCGGCGGGCTTTTATCCAACGTATGTGGGAAGTCTAAAGTTCTAAAACATGACGCACCATAATTTGTATATGGCTCTCAAACCTCAGCCTCAGCCTCAGCCAGCCAACCAAGGGAGAGAAGATAGGTTGGTAGTGTCAATGTCAATTTCGCCAAACCACAGTCTTGCGATTGTCATCAGTCAAATGTTGCTTTCATGCAAAGCTGTTGCCTGCTTATGGGCATATAAAAGATTCATTTATGTTCCTTTGTTTTTTCCAGCACATACATATCACCTTATAATACCATTTTATTATTTAATTTTCTCTTAGGATTGAAAAAATACAGTACTGTACTGTATAATGAAATCAAGCGATGACGTTTGTACTTGCATGCATGTATCTAGGGCAGGTCCTCTGCTTCTGAACGTTTGAGCTTAGTTTTCCAGGAGATCAAAACTTTTGGTTTTTGGGAAACTCTTTTGGTTGTTTTCAATTTCAAACAATCTTGGTGTATTTCATTATCTTTTAGTGTCGTTTTTGTTACTACTGTGTGTGTATATATATATGTGTGTACGATTCTTCTTTGAAGAAGATGTCTGCTTTTTTTAATTAAATAACAAACCGTCGATACAACATTTATAAAGTGTTGATATCATTATCGATAACATGTCAATAACAAAACACACCGACATAATACTGATACATAGAGACATAATCGATAGAAAAATCCGACAACTTTTGTATATATACATATAAATATAGATATTATTATTTAATGGTGCTTTCTATGTTGTGTTATCTTGCACATTTACATATTTGTGACTGAGGGGCAGTAACAATAGCCAACCAATCGGAAAAATGCTCGGATTATTCCCTGGTCATCCTCTTACCTGTAAATCACAATTTGAGATATATGCTAAACATTTTCTTCGTGTCTTTGATGAGCCATTTCTATATAGATGTTCAATTATGATTTGCAAAAAGGAGAAATCACTCATCCATGAAAATGGTCAATGGTCGATCCAACAAGTTGAAAAAACTGAGCCTGAATAATTATTTTGCTATTGTGTCCCCCTTTTCTATCTCCACTTGTCCACAATTATTGCTTGAATGACCCTTTCTTTGTCTTCCTAGTAGTGGCGCATAATCTAATGACCATATCCAAGCCATCGTCCATTTGTCCAATTCCATTTTGCCATCCCCACTTTTGTTACTTCTTCGAAAGTAGGGTTGTGTGGTTATATGATTCGTAGTTCATCTTTATCTCTAGCTAGCTACATGATTAGTTCAAAACGATAAGAATGGAGCCAATAATATAATAACAAATTTTAAACGATTGGAAAGTAGATAAAATACTATCTTAATCGGTCGATAACAAACACGGGTCCTCGTCAAATGTTGCTTTCTTGCCCATTCCGGCAGAGTGGTTACGGGTTGCTAAATTCATAAATAGCTGTCCTGCTCTTTCAACAATCCATTTGAGAACAAATGATTGAATTGAATTCCACTATCAAACAAACAAGTTCATTGAACTGGAATCAGTTCACAGGTCTTTCAATCATTCATTCAAACTGTTTCAATTCACTAACTTATCTATAAATAAATAAATTCCGCACACCAGACGCATCTTTTCCAACATATTTCAAACCCTTCAAGCAAAAATAACTATTCACTTGGACAGCTTCTTCCTACCAACACTTGCCAACATCTTTTAAAAAGGAAAACAGAAAATTTGATCTCCACAATACCAACACTCATACAGGGCTGAGACAGGTGTGAGAGACAGAAATTTGATAAAATATCACATATAATCATGTCAAAAACATCCATAATCTACCCTCCAATATAGCTCATCAAAAACATTGACTGACCTGCCCATGTTCAAGAATTTGTGCATCTCTCATCCATATACTGCACCAGTTAGCAACCCAATAGGTAGACTTGGTTATAATCGTAAAACGTCATGGACAAAACTACATCTCCAGCCGTCTGACGGCTAGCTGAATACTGCAATCAGGCTTTCACTAGTTTCAAACATCCATCCCTAAGGTGGATGATCCCTCTTATAGAGAGGGGAAAGTAACTCTAATTACAGATATGAATGATTAAAAACTACCTACTGATGCTGTGTGGAAGTGAAGGTAAACAGTTTCCAATACATTTCTAATAAACGATAAATCTTTTTTTTACAATTTTTTGAAACAGATGCAGCACTCTCTAGCTAAACAAATCCTTTACTCTAAAGCAATCCCTGAAACCCTGCATTCTTGTTCGTGAAGCAAGCTTCAATTTTGACCCCTAAAAAGAAAAAGCAAGCTTGAAGGGTGACTTTAGTGGCTCCAAAGTACTGATTTTTCAAGCACCTTCACATATAATTTACTATATTATAATTACAGTTTCACCTTGCTTTCTTTTTGTTTTGGGGGGGTTAAAATACGAGGGTTAAGAATCCCAAAAACACTATATTAATCATCCATACAAATATGGCGGGCCTTAGAGACCCATACAAATGTCATCGATGAGAACTGGTCCAACCCAACTGGGAGACCTTTCTTTCCTTTTCATTATCAGCCGCTTTTCTTATTGCTCATACATCATTCTCACCAGAGGAAAACAAGTTGCTAGAACTACTTTGCCTCATTGACAAACCAAATCCTTACCTAATGTTGAAAACGGAAAGAAAAATACAGGGGAAAACGAAAATTGGAACATTGATGTAATAAACTACTCAAATAAGCCCAGGGAACTAACCTTAGAACTGTGTCCATGAATTAAATTACGAAGCACAAACAGAACAAGCAACATAGCCAATCAATAGAAATAGGGCAGTAACACAACAAGGCCGTGAGAATAAGTAAATATATCATACTTTATTTAAATACATCAGGTTTGATGCAATTATCTTTCTTGTCCTCTCAAACAGAAATTCTGTAATCTTATACCTGCCCCCCTTTTTGTTTGAAACCCAACAAATGTTATATAGTATAGGTAGAACCACTCCTTCAATTGCTAAAAAATTCCTCTCTGAATGTTTCGTTTTCTGTTCCTCATTTTTGCTGAATCATGCTTCTATAATTCTCAATAAATACTTAAGGAAATGAGGATTCTCATATGCTTGAACAACAATGTAACATAAGCCCAAACTATTGACATAGCAAGTTTAACCCTACTAATAAATGAAACTTCTGGAATGGATAACCCATAGGCTTTGCTCTGTAGTGATCTCATAACTAAACTCACATACTAGGGCCAAGGATCAATAGAAAATATATCAACGCTACGCCACATGTTCGGTTCACACATGCTATAGACATGTGCCCACACACACAACAGACACGAATCCATTCTCTAGGAAACAGTTCAGCCTCAAAGATTATGTATTGCATATACTGTTTAAAACGATATGAGAGTTAATTCTCTCAGCACTAATATCTCTGCACACGAAACCTTTACATGATCCCACCTTCATTTCTTTCACAACTTTGTTATGTCTCTTTCTGTAACTATCGCATATTTGCTTCCACCATAAATCTACTTCGTCTCCAATGAGTTCTAGTTTCAATAAGAATGCTCTTTCTTACTGTTCATATGTTAGGATATGAATATACCACTCCATTTTGTCATGCTTATCTCTTTTGTAGCAATAGGACTGTTATGCTTGTTGCTAAACTTCTATTCTACCCATTAGTAAATGTGCAAAAAAAGTTTTCTTAATGAACAATGTTCTTCAAGCTTCAACATGTCCAAACTTCAACAAAAGTAGTTAGATCATTATATATTTAGAAAATATCAATCCAAAGATTAACACTCTCATCCACAACGCGCTAGCAAAAGAAACGGTGCACTGAACAAGTTTACTGCCAACAAAGGTCTTACAGAAACACAATGGTTCATCACTACCCATGTTCAGAAATCATTTATCTAACAATCATAATGTCATCAGAAGTTTGCATTCAACCGAAAAGGAATACAAGATAAAATATCTAAGGCATTCCAGCTGGACGAAAGTCTAATTTCCAAGTTCCCTCCTTAATGCGTAACTCAACAAACATAAAACCCAAACCTAGAGACAAGAAAAGTAGCACACAACACAACAGTTTAGCTTCCCCTGAAAATCATATGAATTGGCATTTGGCTGTACCTTTATTCATATAATTCAAGCAAACAAATTGCACAATGAATTTAAAAATAAATGGAATCCGGAAAGGAGCATATGGCTCAAGCTAAATTAGAAAAAACACAGCTCTTTTTATTTACTCATAATGAAAGTTGAGTGTTTCCACTACATAGATGATGTAACACAAGATGAGTACAAGTTCACTATTTGGCCAGATAATGAGTACACGTAAGCTTAACAAGCTCTCCCTCTATTAAGAACAACCAGTATATATCATAAGCATTGTTAAAAATGAACAAAATTTTTATAAAATAAAACCCATTACAAGAAAACACTAAAAAACGAAGAAGAGATCTGTACATGTGAAGTTGAAGCAGAGCTAAGGAGATGCTAAACAGGTGGAATGTTGGAGAAAGAGAAGCCCTTGTAACCTTTATAAGCATAGTAAGCAATCCGCGTGTAATAGAACCCCGGAAGGAACAAGATCGCCCCAAGTATCGCAAAGAATAAGCCTGAAATCATCGAAAAAAAACCCCAAAATTAAGAAAAATTGAAAATAAAATTAAACAAGAGGGTTTTTAGGGTTAGGGCTAGTAAGGTAGAGGGTACCGTGAGCTTTGTCGCCGCCGACATGGTTGTAGGCCATGAGGCCGCCGATGACAATGCCGAGAGTGCCGGTGATGAGGAGAGCGAAGGCGAGAGCGATCTCTTTGATGGGAGGCTTGTTGTTGACTGTGTAAGAGTCCACCATCATCATGTCTTCGTCTGTTATCGAAAACGCGTGATCCACATACGCCATGGCTGGTTCTCTGATTGGTTCGTTTTGTGCTCTGAAAACAGGATTTGGATTTTGGGTTTTCCGAATTTGGGGATTTGAATATTAGCTGAGGTTCGAATTTGGGTTTGGGTTTGTTGAGAGCTTTTGATTCAAAGTTTGAAGCTGATGAGGAGTTTAGGGTAATGGTCAAAACTTAAAAAGGGACAAGGCGTCTGAGTCTGAGGAGGATTGAGGAAGAAGATATAATGCACACGGCGTTTTGTCTGCTGCTGCCACGTGTAACACGTACCAAGTCATCATCAGGTGTTACGTATTTTTTTACGTTATTATTTAAGTTCAATCACATGACGTGTCATGAGTTACATTAAATAATCTCGTGTCACGTAAATACTTGTCTTTACTTTCTTCCTTGAAATCGCAGATCCTTCGATGAAACACATGATGTGTACGTACATTAATTTTTGTTTATAACAAATGATTTCTAAGCACATAATATATTATTTATATCGATTATAAATCTTATCGTCCAACCATATTTTGACATAGAAACTAGTAACACAACCATTGTGGTGTGTGATAGTTGAGAATCAGTGTAGCAGCACAATAGAAAACTTGTACCTCTGCTAAAAAGCTACAACACTTGTCTTTGTAAGGTTAAGAGAAAAACTTGGACACCAAGAAGCCTAATTGATATAGAACAATCATAAGAAATCCAAAACTTAACACAATTTGAGACTCCAATCACCCCAAAAACTCATAAGTTAAGTTACCTCTACCTATCTGCAAGAGGTAGGCTTCTGAGCTGACCAAAGAATTAAGATTGAACAAAAAACTTGACTGATGATGATTGTTCTTGCATTAATCGCAGCTGCCCTTTAAAGCATTTCCAGCAGTTAGCCCTCTTGCCATGGCAGGGGGGGGGGGGGGGGTAGGGCAGCTACTATTCACATGAATAGTGGTTGCCCTTACAAAAAGCAATGTTAGTTTCTAGCAATTGTCATGGCAATGGGCAAATACTATTCATCTTTTTTCACAAATTTGTTTACCTAAATAATTAATTTGGACAATATTTTCGGATAAGATTTTTGGGTTCCTACGTGTCAATACTATTCATATATCATAATCAGATAAAATTTTCGATTTCAAATAATTGGTAGGTATTTATAGAAAAAAATTCATTTATTTTTTGGTATTTTTTTTAATTTTTTTTAATTTTTATTGCAAAAATATTGGCTGTTGTTGGATTGGAGGAGAGAATCACGATCGGAGCGCCTAGATGATGCCAAGTGTCCCAGAGCCGTTGGCGCAGCGCAGGGCTAACATCAGCCCCCCTCATTTTGGATCTCGGGCTCGACCTGCCCTTGGGCCAGCCCGTCTTCGTGGCCCCCACCTCCAACTCGGGCTAGCCTGAGCTGCTGGAATCAGTTTTTGTTCCTAAAATCCCCTATTCCGAGTCCAGCCTGAGCTGCTGGGCTTGCTCTTAGAAACTAAACCTTTAGGAGGGTTCCCAGGCAATTCGTCCTCTCCAGTAGGACTACTTTTGCACTCCTCCTCTGATCCAATCAGTGGCGGAGGCACATGGGGACCAGTGCAGTCACTAACCCCCACTGAAATTTTATTTTATTTTATTAAAAAAGTACTAGCATATAGAGTCTCTGGCTACATATTTAGAAGTCATATGGGCCAAAGAAGATTTCAGCCTAAGAAGTTAAGCTACGGGGCGTGATCCAGGAAGTAGCCAAAGTAGATTTTAGCAACGTGGGCCCTTTTGACAGCCAAATATCCTAAAATCATACATTACCCATTCCTAAAAGGATTCGAACTATTATTATTATTATTATTATATATTGCCTTCTTGTATAAATCAATAAACCTAAGCCTTTTTCTCTTTTCTTAGGCCAGAAACATGACCAGACCAGCCAGTTGATTGTGAGTTTTTTTTCTTCTCAAATTCTAATTATATTATCAAGTTTTTAATTATTATTTATATTAATTTTAATGGGTCTTTCAATTTATGTGTAGATTACCAAAGGGAAAAGGCTTTGGAGATATTTGGTAAATTGCTATTCAACTCCAAGTATGTATTTGTCTATCCCTTGTAATTTTTCTTGTGTAGTATGTAATTATTTATGCAATTGTGAACTTGTGTTGGTGAAATTTTAATTTTAATTTATAAATTTCTATATATATGATTCTCTATTGGTTTGATTAATATATTGCTTTGAATTGAATGCTCAATTTGCTTCGGTTTATAAGTTTGAGAAGATGTTCATAATTGTTTCAATTTAAATTTAGTTCATATATGTGTTTCAGTTATGGAAAGATTTTTCAAAAGAAAATCAAAGAGTCACCTGCAAAGAGTCAAAAGTAACGGAAGTTAACTTGGAAAATTTGCCAGCTGATCCTGGATTATGTAATCAAATATTGAGTTACCATCCAAATGTTCGAGACCAAATTCGAAGAGCTTATATCCAAAAAGGTCCTTGTCAACCTCAAGGGCATAATTTTCCTTACAAAAATTTTGCAGCAAAACAAAGACGATTTAATCCTAGTTGGTTTAGTGAGTTTCCTACTTGGTTAGAGTACAACATAGAAAAAGATGCTGGCTTTTGTCTATGTTGTTATCTCTTTAAACCTGATATTGGAGAGCAATCTGGTGGTGAATCTTTTGTTGGTGTTTGATTTTCGAATTGGAAGAAAAAAGATAGACTAAAAATTCATGTTGGAGGATTGAATAGTGCCCATAATAAAGCTTGGAGAAGTTGTGAGGTCTTATTAAACCAAAAGCAGCATATTGAAACAATTCTCTCAAAACACTCAAACCAAGATCGAATTGATTATCGAACTCGTTTAGGTGCATCAGTTGGTGTTAGCAGGATACTTTTACAACAAGGGCTTCCATTTCGTGGGCATGATGAATCTAAAAATTCAACGAATCAAGGGAATTTTCTTGCATTTTTACGATGGCTATGTCGTTTCAATGACGATATAAAAGCTGTCATGCTAAAAAATGCTCATGAAAATATGAAGTTGACATCACCTGATATCCAGATGGACATTTCAAGTGCTATTTCAACTGAAATTATCAATGTAATCATTAGGGATATTGGTGATTCATTATTTGCCATTCTTGTTGATGAATCATGTGACATGTCTTCAAATGAGCAGATGGCAATTGTGCTATGTTATATGGATAAAGGTCAGGTAATTGAACGTTTTGTAGGTATTGTGCATGTCACAGATACTAAAACTTTCTCACTCAAGTTAGCCGTTGACAATTTCTTTTTGAGACATGGATTAAGCATCTCTAGATTGCGAGGGCAAGGTTATGATGGCGCAAGTAATATGAGAGGTGAGTTTAGTGGTCTTAAAACACTCATTCTAAATGAGAATGACTCTGCTTTTTATGTTCATTGTTTTGCTCATCAACTTCAACTAGCTCTGATAGCTGTGGCAAAGAAACATTCAGAAATTGCAGATTTATTTACTATGGTTTCTAATGTGGTGAATGTTGTGAGTGCATCTGCTAAGCGCCGTGATATGCTGAGAGAAATGCATGCTGATGCAATTTTTGAAGCACTCAATAATAATGAGCTCTTAAATGGGCAAGGCCAGAATCAAGAAACTAATCTTAAGTGGTCTAGTGATACACGATGGAGCTCTCATTATGATTGTTTAATCAGTTTGGAAAACATGTTCCCGTTTGTGATAGATGTGCTTAAGATTGCAAGGACAGATGGATCAGATTACGAACAAAAATTTGAAGCAAAGGTTCTATTAACTTTTATGCAATCATTCAGCTTCATTTTTGGTCTCCACTTGATGAAAAGAATTTTGGGAATCACAAACGACTTGTCTCAGGCATTACAAAAGAAAGGTCAAGATATTGTGAATGCCATGGACTTGGTCAAAATATGTAAAGGAAGATGGCAAAGTATGAGAGATAATGGTTGGGATTCTTTACTTGATCAAGTTTCTTTCTTTTGTGGCAAGTATCATATTGAAATTCCTAAAATGGATGATATTTTTTCCAATGAAGGGAGACCAAAACGAAAAGCTCAGCCTATCACAAACTTACATAATTATCGTGTTGATTTATTCGTTGATGTCATTGATATTCAATTCCAAGAGTTAAATGATTGGTTCAATGAAAAGAATATTGGATTACTTCTTTGTATGGCATGCTTGAGTCCAAGTAATTCACTCTCTGCTTTTGATAAAGCAAAGTTGATGCGACTTGCCCAATTTTATCCAAGTGATTTTTCTGAGCATGACCTCAAATTACTCGAAGAACAACTTGAGAATTACATTTGGGACGTGAGCTCTAACAATGAATTTACAGAATTGAAAGGGATTACTGATCTTGCGCAAAAGATGGTTGAGACACATAAAGATCAGATCTATCCTTTAGTGTACTTGCTTATGACACTAGCACTAATCCTACCTGTTGCGACCGCAAGTGTAGAGCGAGTATTTTCTGCTATGAATATTGTGAAGAATCGGTTATGCAATCGAATGGGGGATTTGTGGATGAACGATTGCTTGGTTGCATATATTGAGAAAGATATTTTTAATAGTATAGATGACGAGGTTGTTATGCAATGACTTCAAAATATGAAAACTCGTTGAGGACAATTATATATATACATATAATATATATATATATATGTACGTACATATTTTTCAATAATACATTTGTATTCTATACACGTCTACTATTTTAAAAAAAGCAAATGTACAATAGTCGTATTGTACATGTATGTACGTATTTCTAATGCTTAATACACATATTTTTTACAAAATTTTCAGTAAGACACACAAAGTTCATGTATTATACAAATAATTCTCACATATTATCGAATAAGAATAATATATGTTATAAAAATGATACTAAAATATTATATAGTGGCTGATTAATATATACTTTGGATATGTTGAAATTAGCAAATTAATGTCTATAAAGTACAAACAAATGAAACTTGGAGGGTCCTCTTTTCATTTTTTCATTGATATATTAAATAGTATAGATAGACCTTTTAGAACAGTATAGCCGTGCGGCTATACTACGATTTTTTTTCCAAAATAGTATAGTGACACGTGGCGTCTAATTGCTGGAGGGTCCCTTTCAAAAAAAAAAAATAGTACAGCCGCGCGGCTATACTCTGTGTTTTTAATTTTTTTTTTAAATGTAGAATTGTCTTGACACTTTACGCCTAATGACTGGGGTCCTCTTATTTCATCGGGAAAAGTGTTTATGTTTTTAAAAATTTATATAAAAAAAAATTAGTTTCTTTACTTTTGTTTTTTGGCCAACTTCTTTAATGTAATTAATATCTTATCCTTTTTAATTTAAATTCTTCTGTGCAAAAAAAAAAAAAAAAAATTACTTATTTTCGTTTGGGTGTCTTAATTAAACTTCCCCAAAGGCCAAGAGCGGCTATTGTCTTTTATATATATTGTAATGAATAGACAATTTACAATATAGACAATATGATTTTTGATGTTTTGTGAGTTCGAAGTTTTATCATTTATATTTTGTGAGAGGCCCCCAGGCACATAAAATCCTGACTTCACCACTGGATCCAATGCAATAGAGCGTTGTATTTGCTGTCACAAGTTAGTACATTTTGAAATTGAGTTTAAACTTAATGTCAATGGCACAGATTATATATGTAATTAGAACACACAATTCTGCTCTACTCATCACATATCTGTTTAGTATTTCTTTAACCCAGTCAGTTTGGGAAAAAAAGAAAAGAAAGAGAATACCTCCATGAGCCGCACCATTTCTCCTTCTCTTCCAGTCTACCCGCAGTACTAAAGCCATCTTCTTTACTCTGCAATTTTCTTAAATTGACAGCCATAACGCCATGCATTTTCTAATTTTAAATTGCAATTCTTAGATTCAGTTTGCCACCACTGTCTATGATTACATTGCAAACTCTTGACTGACAGTATATCTTCTCTTGAATGTATTTAGTTCTTGGTTTGCGGTGTACATCAATCTCTCACAACTAGCAAAACATCTTCATCTTCATAATTCATTGCCATCTTGAGGAACCATTAGTAAATCCTTTTCACATCAGTTTCATGAGTCGTCAAGTTTACTTCATGTTGTGGAAACTGATTAGAACTGTGGCCTAATTGATTGCATCAGTAACATTTGGCTGATAGCAGAGGAGCATAAGGATTTGCAGGAGTAAAGGATCGAAATGAAGTGTGTTAGTGTTGTTAGGGTTAAGAAGAATCCTAAGAAGAGAGAGGGAAAAGAGAGAGTGATTCACGTGTGAAAGGAAGCAACATGACCAAGGAAAAAGAGAAGGGAAATAATAGAAAAGAGAGAGAAAGAAGCAACAAGCCCAATGAAAATAAAAAACAAAAAGGGGAAGAGAAAGAGAGAGAGAGAGAGAGAAAAGTGGCTGGATTCCCGTGGAAGAGAATAGAGCTCCTTAGAGCACATCCAGCAGTGAACCCTTTGCCATGGCAAGGGGGTACTATTTATGTGAATAGTGGTTGTCCTTGCAAAAAGTTGTGGTGTTTCCACCAATTGGCATGACAACAACTATTCACATGAGATATGAGAAGAGAAATTTGTATAGATTTTTGGTGTAGGAATTGAAACTATGACTAAGTATTTATTTTTTAAAAAATCTGAAATTTTTTGTATTTTTTAAAGAATTTTTTCAATTTTAAAATTTTTTTGCTGACGTCAGCAAACCTGAGCTTGAACTAGGGCTCATCTTGCCTGGTTTTGTGGGCCCAGCAGCTGCGCCCCCCCCCCCCCCCCCCCCCTCCCCAACCCTTGTTGCTAGAACTGCCCTTAGTTTTATGTTGTTGGCAACATTTCTAATAAACAATAATTTAATTTAATTATATAAAATCGGATCGGATTATTATCGGATTAGATTAAGCTAGATCCAAATCTGTCCCGTTAACTTATCGGATTAACGGATTTTGCACATAATCGGATCATTGGATCCTACCACTAGATTCATCTCCTATTAATTGTATCGGATTCGGTCGGATCAATCCGACCCATTAATAGCCCTACTTTTACATCATTGTTGTTGATTGTTGATTTTCCCAAATTCCATTTTTGGTGTTTTGCAGAAATTGCCTCGTATCGCCAATAATTGCTTCCCCCATCTTATCTGATTTTATGATTATGCTACTGAGTTTGCTTGAATTCACAATAGCGCCACTGAGTTTGCTTTGCATGTATTAATTCTGGGGCTTGTTTGGTACATAGGCAAAATTCTGTTTCCTCTTTTTTATTTATTTATTATTATTATTTTTTTTTAATTTAAATTTGCATCGGATGCTTTCAAGTGGGTTGCTCCCCACCGTTTTGTCTTTCTGCGTGTGTGGGGCTGGCTGCGTTTCTCTCATTCACTTCTCTTTCTCACTTTCTTCTTTGTTCTTCTCTCTCCTCTTTCTTCTTCTTCAAGACCCAAATCCGAGGACTGTTAATCAATCTAGAAGTCATATTTCGGAAGCTCAGATAAGAAAACTTCCTTCATGAAAGTTATTCATCTGCTCGAGAAATAAAGCCTATACAATTTTGAGAATTTTTTGAATTTTTCTGTTGCCTCAAAACTTGGTCTGAAACTTCTGTGTTCATCCATGGCTGGTGAGTTTCTGCAGGTTCAGTTTCTACACTTGTTTTTAATTTCTGATGCTCGGATGATTATTCTTACTTCATGAAAGTTGCTCTAAATTGTGTTGTTTATAACATATCCATAATTTAGGATCATCCAACCATTGTAGTATTCTCTGCCTTTATTTTTCTGAAGCATGTTCATCAATTGATGTTGATTCCTTTGTTGCATGCTTGTTTTCTATGCTTGAATGCTTGAGTAACTCTGTATTTCCCAAAATTTGTGAGCTAGACATTGAATCCTGAGGTTGAACTTTTGATTTAGGGTTTTAACTTGGTGATGGACAAAGCTCACACAAGCTTACTTAAGTAATGCATGCTAAGTGTTTGTGAGAATATCTCAAAGTATCTTGTGGGATGTTCTATGAACTTTCGAAATATTTCATTTGAATATGAACTAGAGCTTTCGATACATGAAAGTAGACTTCTCGATGGGTATGTTGGAACTAGTCTTGTGCCATTTGAAGCAAAAATGAATTTTTGGTGTACTTTCAAAGTAAGGGTTTAAGCTGCTGGAATTGTGCAGTTTTTGCTGCATGACCTGTTTCGGGAATATGTTTGGCATACTTCCCTAGCTCTAAATGCAAAGAAATTTGGAAAAATGAAGCTTGATATGTCTAATTATAACTTGGAAAGTTTGGGATTTTTTGGTTGTAAACCTAATTTCTAGTGATTTTCTAAAGGTGGGATGTTCTAACTAGAATGGTTGGAAAGCTTGAGCTTGCCCAACTTCATAGCTTGGGGCAATCAAATCTACTTCTAGGCTTTGGTAAGGAATTCAAAGATGATCCACTAACCCAAAATGCATGCTAAGAAATTACACTTTATTCAAGCAATCCAAGCAATTCAGGCATTTCAAGCAAATTGGAAAACTCATGCTCTCACGACTATCACTCAAAATCACGCTATCACAACGATATTGCTCAAGATCATGCTCTAGCAATACCCATAGCAATACCAAGATCAGGCACTCAATGCCAAGAGAAATGAAATGCTCAATTCTCAATAGTCAAAGCAACATACCAAGCAAAAACAAACACAAGCTTTCCAACCATTCTAGCTAGAACATCCCACCTTTGAAAAATCACTAAAAATCAACTTTACAACCAACAAATCCCAAACTTTCCAGATTAGAACTAGACATATCAAGCTTCATTTTCCCAAAATCGCATCGCATTTAGAGTTAGGGAAGCATGTCAAACGTATTCCAGAAACATGCCATGCGGCAGAAACTGCACAATTCCAGCAGCTTAGCCCTTACTTTGAATTTGCACCCAAAATTTATTTTTGCTTCAAATGATACAAAACCAGTTCCAACACAACCATCGGGAAGTTTAGTTTCATGTGTCAAAAGCTCCAACTCAGATTCAAAGATAAATATTTTGAAAGTATAAAGAACAGCCCACAAGCTATTTTTACAAACACTTGGCATGTATTACCCAAGCGAGTTTGTATGAGATTTGTTTATCACCAAGCTAAAACCCTAAATTAGAAGCTTAACCTCAAAATTCAGTTCATAAGCCACAAGTTTTGAGAGTACAAAGTAATTCAAGCTTCAAGCATGCAGCAAAGGCCTCAACATCAATCCATGAACATACTTTAGAAAAATAAAGGCAGAGAACACTACAATGGTTGGATGATCCTCAAATTTGGATATGTTTTAAACAACACAATTTCAAGCAAATTTCGTGAAGCAAGTACAATAATCCGATTAGTAGATATTAAAAACAAGTGCAGAAACTGAATCTGCAGAAACTCATCAGCCATGGATAAACACAGAAGTTGCAGATCAAGTTTGAGGTATCCGAAAAATTCAAAAAATTCTCAAATTTTTACAGGCTATATTAATCGAGTAGGTGAACAACTTTCATCAAGGAAGTTTTCTGATCCGAGCTTCCAAAATATGACTTTTGTACTGATGAACAGTACCCACGGGTTTATGTTGGGTTCATTTTTATACATGATTTATCATGTCATTCACCCAATATTTTGAGTTAATTCTTGACATTTTTTTTGGTTTTTTACTTATTTTTGTGTTTTTATAGATTTTACCTTGGTTAGAATGAAAGTGAGCTAAAAATGCATTATTTGATATAATTTTTGTTTTTGCTCATTTTCGCAGGTCAACTTCTTGACCATTGATGATCATCTTCTGGTGCTCGGATGCGGTAAAGCTCTTCATGAAACTTGTGCCGATGGATGTTATTACAACATATCCGAATTTGAGCTCCATAGCCTATCCAACTGATCTAATGTTTGACCTTAGCTCTAGAAATTTGTTTTGGGCCAGTTTTACCTAGGCCTCCACTTGATGTCATCTTATTCCACTTATTACCATACCTTTTGGTAACAATAACCTACCTTGATGAAGTGGGATTTGCTAAGACAAAAGGAAGCCTTTTAATGAATTTAAAAACCAAATCTCATCATGACGTGAAGGAAAGAATGAGTTTAATATTGTTGTGTGAGATGGAAAGGAAGAGAGAGAAGGAGCAAAGGGAAGGGGCATCAGCTCATTCATTGAATGATTGGAGTCATTTTCTCTACACTTGCAATTTCTGAGATTGGAGAGAGGGAGGAGAGCAAAGGTGCAGCCAAGCAAGAAAGAGGCTACCAAAGAGGAGAAGAAGTCACTCCACCATTGAAGACCTTGTGCTTCCATCACCTTCACAAAATCTGTAACTTCTTTATAGTGTTATTTGAAGTTATGTTTATCATGAACATGAGGAGCTAAAATCCATCGATAGGGCTTAGGTTGAAGCCCTAAACATGATTACTCTATTGTTTTGATGCTTGAGTTTATGAATTTTTAGATGTTGTTGATGAATTCCCATTCACTAAAATAATCTATCTTTGATGTATGTTTTTCTTTGATTGATCACCTTTGAAAGCATCCTTCTTGAGATTTTTGGGATTATATGTATCTTCATGTTTTCATAAGCAATAAATAGATGAAGTAAGAATCATCCATGTGAATTGGTTTCTTGAATGTTTAATGTAAATATTATACTATTATGGTTCTTGTGATGTTCATATTCTCTTCAAACTTAATGAGTTTTTCATATAGTTAAATTGAAGTACTAAGAACACTTAGATTGATTATATGGAAAGCACGAGTATTGTAGCATTAAACCCGCACTTTACTTATACCAAAGAAAATCAATGCATCTTGAGCCACTAGACCCGGTCTTGATTGCGAACATCTTTATCAACACATTTAGAGTTCATTACTTGAGTGTCTATGAACATTAGTTGGATTGTTTAGGGTGGATTCCGAAAACCTTAGTGTTTTGTCACATCTTAAGTCACATTTTGATAATCGCTCTTGTTAGGCTTGTTAAATTAGCATTTGGTTACATTCAAGCATTGGAGAATTAGATCACTTGAATCAAAACCGCCCTTTTTGTGTGTGTGTGTCCTTGAAATTGAGTTCATAAACACATTTAGAGTTCATAACTTGAGTAGGATTGTTTAGAGTGGATTACGAAACCCTAGTGTTTCTCATCATTGTAAGCCACATTTTGATATTCATTTTTTTCGGTCTTGTTAAATTAGAGTTCGATTACATTTAAGCATTAGAATTAGGTCACTTGAATCAAACCCCCCTCCCCCATTTTCTCTGTGTGTGTGTTTGAAATTTTGAGTGTTCTTTCCACTGAATTTTGCTTACTTCTATTTTTGACATTTGGTCCACGTAGAGTTCTTCATTTTTCTGTGTTGAATTCAACTGTATAAAGAATGTAAAATTTGGATAACTAGTTGGACAGTTACAGGTAAAAAACGGGACAGATGTCAAAATTGGAAAGGAGTGATAGAAATTCATGGTTGTGTTTATCTTTGGTTTCTTGTTTTGTTTCTTTTCTTTTACTTTTCTTTACTTATTCCTAGTTTCCAATTTGTATTTTACATTTGTGTTGTGTTAAATAAGTGTTCTTTATGTACTTAAATTAGAACTTTGTATAGGCCTACAGTTCCTCGTGGGATCGATCTCGTACTTACAAATCTATATCTCAATAGATTCGTACACTTGCAGGTATTTATAATTGGATGATTAGCCCATTAATTTGTGCCAATTATTAATACAACAATCAATCCACACAAATATCAACTCAAGCAAAATCACGCCATGCAAAAGAAAAAGAAATTATTTTCTTTATCAAGCGTACAAGCCAATACCAAGCGTATATGCCAATATCAAGCATACAAGCTAATACCAAGCGTACATGCAATCTAATACCAAGCGTACATGCCAATATCAAGCATACAAGCTAATACCAAGCGTACATGCCAATATCAAGCGTACAATGTATTTAGTTCTTGGTTTGCCGCGTACATCAGTCTCTCACAACTAGCAAAACATCTTCGTCTTCATAATTCATTGCCATCTTGAGGAACTATTAGTAAATCCTTTACACATCAGTTTCATGAGTCGCCAAGTTTACTTCATGTGGTGGAAACTGATTAGAACCGTGGCCTGATTGATTGCATCAGTAACATTTGGCTGATAGCAGTGGAGCATAAGGATTTGCAGTTGCACACCTTGCGTTGTTGGTCCCCCCTGTTAACTTAGTTCGACCAGTCACCGACTGCTTACATGTATTTTGCGGTTGGTCTTTTCCTTTTGCTACTACTCTTTTATTGCCTAGACCTGAAGTGGGATGAGGACCCTTGCCAGAGACTTGTTGTCTGGTATTCAGACCATCAACTATTGTGGCAAATTAAACTGCAACATTAAGGGCGTAGAGAGACGAGGTTGTAATGCTAATTGTTGTATTGCCATTTACATTGTGCTGCATTAGTTGACGAAAATCTTCACAAGCTGAACTAACTTGCCATTTCTCATGACACAGTTCCATTTTTCTGTCAAATTAAGTTTTTGCTATACCTCGATCCAACTATATCCTGTATTTTTCAGTACACCTCTTTCTATCATTTCCGTCCTTATCTTTGTAGCATCTTCCCAACTACCCCCTTCAGAGTAAACCTTTGACAGTAGTACATAAGGTACATCATTTTCTGGAACCAACTGAACCAACTTCTTAGCAGTCCATTCTCCCAACTCTATGTTCCCATGTATCCGACAACCACTAAGCAAGGACCTCAGTATAGCAGGCCAAGGAGTATAAGGCATTCCTTCAATCATTTGTCTAGCATCTTTGAGGTATCCGCTTCGTGAAAGCATATCAACCATGCAACCATAAATATCCTCAGATATTGGTTCCATCTTAGAATCTGAGTTAATTGATTCAAACAACAAACGACCTAGATCAACCTGACCCACATGAGTACAAGCTGCTATAACTGACACATATGTGGCCTGGCTGGGCTTTATACGAGCCAACTTCATTTTCTCAAAGAAACCCATAGCTTCCTTGTCCAGACCATGATGAGCACAAGCCATGATCATGGCATTATATATAACTACATCACCAGATCTAAATGACTGGCTAAAGGTCATCCGTGCACTTCCAATGTCCCCACATTTTGCATAAGCATCTATAACTGCACTCACAACAAATACTTGTGAGTGAAATCCCATTTTGATGACAACAGAATGAACAGATTTAGTTAAATGATAGCCTGCATTATCAGCACAACTATTTAGAATGCTGCCCAAAATAAACTCATCAGGTTTCCCACTAGCTTCTCTCAGAGACTTGAGAAATTTGATAGCTTCGAAGAGATGTCCCTGATGCACTAGAGCAGATATCATAGTCCCCCAAGATTCCACATCTAATGTCTCAAACCCATTGAAAAACTCAAAGGAATCATTCAGTAGTCCAACTTTAACATAGCACTTAATTAAGAAGCTACAAACATATCCATGGAAAGAGAAGCCAGACTTGACAATAGCACCATGAATTTGTCTAATCATTTCTTGGTGTTCATCTTTATAGCAAGTTTCCAATATGCTGGAGAAGGTAACTTCACTCGCTTCAACACCCAAGTCCCATAAATCACAAAAAATCTTCCTGGCTTCTGTATAACAATGATTTGAATTATACCCAGAAATCAACTCGTTCCAAGAAGTTAAGTTTTTGTCAAGTAGGCTGTCAAAAAACAAGCGTGCCATGTCCATAGCCCCACATCTAGAAAACATATTGATTATTGAGCTTCTAACATTAGCTTCATTCCAGAATCCAAATTGCAATGCAAGAGAGTAAAACTGAAGCCCAAGGTTCAGATCAAGTAGCTCCCCACATTGTCTAAACAAGATTGAGAAAGTGACATGGTTAGGTTTCATGTTTGCTAGCATGAACTCATGGACTAACTTTCCAATTTCTCTTGTATTCTTGTCTTCAGAGAAGACACCAAATGCGGTGTTCCACGATATAACATCTTTTGCTTGTATCCTATTGAAAACTTTCAAAGCCGCATCCTTCTTACCATTTCTAGAGTACATATCAGAAAGAGCATTCACTACTGAAGTACTAAATTCCATCTCACTCTGGATGATCAATCCATGAAGTTGCTTCCCAAAATCCAAATTTCCCATAACAGAGCACCCCTTAAGAGCATTAACAAAGGTGACCTGGTCCATGCTTATCCCTCTCCATACCATCAAAGATACAACCTTCAAGGCTTCAAGGCCATAGCCGCATTGCGCATACCCTCCAATCATGGTATTCCAACCAGCAGTATCAAGATTGGACATAGACTCAAACACCCCTTTAGCCGATTCAATATCCTCCAACTTAGCATACATGTTCAAAATAGAACCGCCCACATAGCAGTTCTGTTCAATCCCAACTTTCAAAGCAAAACAATGAACACTCATGCCAAATTCATATGCTTTGGTACTAGCACACTCTGCACACCCCTTGAGAACACTGCCAACAGTGAATTCATTCGGCCTCAACCCACTTCTTATTAATCCCAAACAAATCTCCAAGCCCCATTCAAATTGACCATCTTGGACGGCAGCCGAGATCATCAAAGTCCAAGTGACAAGGTTTCTGTCAGGCATTTTATCAAACACCCTAAATCCATCACCCACGAGCCCGCATTTTGAGTACATTTTGATCAAATTATTCAACAAAAAAATATCATCAGTAAATCCCAACTTGATGATATAGGAATGGATTTGGGTACCAAGGACACATGACTTTAAAGTCTCAGAGAGGGAAAGAGCAGCGACAATGGAAGTTGGGTCTCTACCCACCAAGAGATTAGAGCATGAAGAGCAGGATTTGGAAGTGTAGAGTTGGAGTTGGTTTTTGGAGATTGCATGGAAGGCTCTGGGTTTGGTTGTTGAAAGAATAAAGCCTCTAAGCCTAGTTAGTCCTAGACCACCTAAGCTTCTCATTCTTCATGATAGACCTTGACTGGTGAAAAAGAAAAGCTTCGAAGTGAATCCCATAACGAGTGGCCATTGGCCCATTGCATTGCAGGCTGCAGATTTTGAATAGCAGCTTCTGGGTTTAGGGTATGATCGATTGTTCGATCCTTCAGAATATACCTTTTTTTAATTCATGAGAATCAGATTTCTGTTGTTTTGATAGTAAAACAGTGTTTAATATTGTGGGCGGGTCCCTTTTGCTGATGTGGCGAGAGCCAAGATAGGAGTGGGACCGGTTGTGTAATTTGGTGTCCTAAATTGGACAAAGTCTTGGGTGAGTTGGTTGAACCACGTAACCGGTCTGGTCGCCCTCACAAAAATGCAACGCTTCTTTGTGGGAGGACTCGAACGAGTGATGACGGTCTTTCCGCTGGACTTAACTATTTAGCTAGAAGAAAAGAGTAGAAGCTAGTGTAGTAGTAATTGTGTCATATTGAATAATGCATGAGATGAAAGAGTTGTTTACAAAGAGCCCCAATTACAAGCTACAAAATACAAGATAAGTCTACCACACGAGAGAGACTGATCACCAAGAGTTGGTAGAGGAACAATCGTTTATAATTTTCAAAACAAAAACCGAAAAGGAGAAACGAAAGGACTAAATTAGCCTCAACCTTTGTGACTCTGTGTGACTGTGCATGTACTATGTTCCTTCCTTAATAACAAAGACCTCTTCAGTCGTTGGTTCGTCAACACCACTCACTCATCAAGGCAGGGGACTCTGGTGAGTGCTTTATTTTTCTTCTTTTTCTTTTTGTGTGCTTCCTTTTTCATGTTGGCTTTTCATTTCTTCAGCTTAAGTTTCCTCTTTTCAATTCATTTGTATGTAATATTGTAACTCAGATGATCTCTGTCTTTGGTATCTCAACTGGTTGCTTGACTTGTGTGTTTTGATCACAGAAAGAGGGACACCATGTCAATTTTTCTTGAAATTTTGAAATGCCTGTTTTGTATTGAAGATGAGCGTGAGAATTATGATTATAATCAAATTCCCAGACAAACTTATGATTCTAAAATTTCCGATAGAAACCGCTCGCCACCCTTGACTTCTACTAATCAATCTCCAGCCTTCTATAACTATAAAGCCCCATCACCTCCATCTCTACCAGTCAAATCTCCCTTTAGTTCATCTTCATCATCCCCTAAGCCTCCGACATCTTCATCGAAACCGCTGCAATCTTCTTCTATCAGTACTCCATCTCCTAAATTCCCAACATCTTCTTCTTCTTCAACATTCCCTAAGCCCCCAACATCTTCATCTAAGCTGCCTCAATCAACTTTTGTTAATCCATCTTCTTCCAATGCATCTCCATTTATTCTTGAATTCCCAACATCTGTATCTAAATTACAACAATCTTCTTCTGTTGATCAGCGTTCAGCATTGCCTAAACCCACAACATCTTCATCTAAGCTGCCCCAATCCACTCTTATTAGTCCATCTTCACCATCCCTTCAACTCCAAACACCTTAATCTAGACCATCTCCTCCTAAACTCTCTACATCCTCCTCTAAACCACCTCAGGCTTCATCAAAATCACATTCATCATCACCAAATCCTCCAACATCTTCAAAACCATCTCCATCCACGGGACCGCCTGTGTCTTCCACTACGCTCCCTTCAATCTTTAAGCAAGTTCTATCCCCAGCCTCCTCAGATGTAATAAATGAAAAGGGGAAGAAAAGTTATGTATCGGTTGAAAAGGGTTCATTACCTATATTCACGATTCCTGAGGATATCAAAGATTTGATCAAGAATGACATTGTGCCTAAAGTTCTTAAACAGCCTCTGTCACCCACGACATATAAGGATTACTTTGCTGCTCTGTTATACGCTGAAGAGTTCTACCATGAGGTATGCAAGAATCTTGCCCATTTGTAATTTATAATGCCTTTTCTTCTTAACAAGATAGTGAATAAATTTATAACAGATATCAAACCATTTATATAAATATGTGTGTAAAGCACTTCTCTAAGTTTTGAATGATTAGCAAAACATAGCTTATTTCATATTAGTAATCATTTTTCTCTGTACAAAGATTTGAATGGTTAATTATACTTGATACTTCTTTGTTTGCATTGGTGACTGGCTATTGTTTTTAAATGATATGAGTTTCATGTACATGCCTTTGCAACTAAATATTGATGATATTGATGCCAAAAAGACAAAAAGAATATCTTAAGAGCTGTGGTATGAATGATGGAATGTACATGCCTTTTCTCAATTTTGTATGATTTTTCATGCTTACTTTGAAAGAAATAAAACAAAAACCTTTGCTGTTATTTGAACCAGAAATGGGCTGATTTCAATATGAAGAATGTGACACTGAAGTTGCAAAAAGCAGCAGTTTACAAAAATCTAGACAAGGAAGAGAAAACCTTCGTAGAATTTATGATTGATTCTGTTCGTGAAAAGAGGCCATTCCTTTTGTCGAGGGACTTAGTCTATGTACGGCCATCAGGTACAAATGCTGAGCAGTTTCAGGTAAACTTTGAACATCCATTAACATTTGCTGAGCAATTTCTTAAAACTAACCGCATTATAATTATCTTATTACATGTTATGCAGGGCATTATACATCGCATTATTAGGAGCAATCTTGTATTAGTGGAATTTGAAGATGAATTTTATGATTATCATTATTCGACCCAAAAATATGATGTCAGCTTCTCATTCAATAGAGTATGTTTGAAAAGAGCTCACCAAGCAGTTCAAACAGCATCGGCTACTTTGTTTAAGAACTTCCTCTTTCCCGATTGTGTTTCCCGTACGAGCATTCCCACTGCACCAGCGCTGCCGTCTGGCTGTCACAAACTTGACGCCACCCAATTATCTGCTGTTCGTCATATTTTAAGCATTCAGGGCTCACCACCTTACTTGGTGGCTGGCCAGCTTTGTGTTGAAAGGAACGTTTTTAGGCCATCGAGAACTGGAGCGGTTGTCTGTGAGTTTAGGCCGTCGAGAACTGGAGCGGTTGTTTGTGAAGCAGTGCACCAGTTATGTCAAACCTCACTCAAAAATAGGATTCTGATATGTGCTCCCAGTAACTGCTGTTGTGATGGGATTATGAGAAGCTTGTTGAAAGTGATTCCAGAGTCAGATATGTTTCGAGCCAACGCTGCATTCCGTGAGAAAGATGAGGTGCCTGATGACATCTTCCCATCATGCCATTACGAAGATCCTTATTTCTCTTGTCCTCCAACTGAGAAGCTTAAAAAATTCAGGGTGATTTTCTCGACTCTCATGAGTAGCTTTCGGCTACATGATAAAGGCCTAACTTCTGGACATTTTAGTCATATTTTTCTGTTGGATGCTTCATCTGCCATTGAGCCGGAAACAGCAGTGGCCTTAACTAATTTTGCAGAAAAAAGTACTACTGTTATAGTCACTGGTCAACCAGGAGATAATTCACGTTGGGTTCGAGCAGACATGGCAAGGCAAAAGGGACTGAAGATTTCGTACTTCGAGAGACTTTTCAAGTCAAGGCCATATAGAAGCCTCAATGCAATGCTTATCACACAATTGGACGAGTAGCAAGAGCCACATTCAGCAACACCTACAGGCTTTTGCATTAAGCTTATAACCCTTTGCATAATTGCACGAAACATTTGACTGTTTGCTGTTTAAATTTCTTGGTTCATAAGTCACAACCTAAAGATATTAGGGTGACTGTTTTGTTGTAAGTAGCCTTCTGCAAAGTGTGGTGATTGTTTTTATTTGTGACTGTTTTCTTGTTAAATTATTAATCACCCTCCTAGGCTACCTTACCTCATCCTCCTGCATGTTCAGATTTTCTTCTATCTGAATCAATTTTGTCTCTTAACATATTAGAACCATGACCAGATTTATTGCATCAGTTACATTTGCCATTTTTCATGGCCCGGTTCCGCATTTCTGTCCAATTGGTTTCTCGCTATACCTCGATCCAACTATATCCAGTATTTTTTTGGCACCCCTCCTTCTATCATTTCCCTCCTTATCTTTGTAGCATCTTCCCAACTACCTCCTTCAGAGCAAACCTTTGACAATAGTACATAAGATACATCATTTTATGGAAACTAACTTCTTTGCAGTCCATTCTCCGAACTCTATGTTTCCGTGTATCCGACAACCACTAAGCAAGGACCTCAGTATAGCAGGCCAAGGAGTATAAGGCATTCCTTCAAGGCTTTAAGGCTTCAAGGCTTCAAGGCCTCAAGGCTCCAAGGCCATAGCCGCATTGAGCATACCTTCCATTACTTCTCTGTCATGCGAATCATAGTTTGACACATATGCAAAAATAATTAGTCAAAAACACGAAAAGAAAAACCTATGCACACATGTCGCACTGCTATTGGCATGAATATAAGAGCTCCTACTTACCAAGTAAGAAGTATTTTCCATGTCAAATTGTTTCTTGAAGTTTTAACGTTTAAGTCTTTACTTCTCCACTAATTTTCCTAGAGGAAAACACTTTGGCTGGGCGACTCCTTTTTGCTAATGTGGAGAGAACCAAGGTAGTAGTGGGACCGATTGTGTAAACTGTGCAGCAATTTGGTGTCCTAAGCATCCACAATGGGCTCCCTAAACCGACTCCTTAGGCAAAGTTTAGGGAGGTATTGGAAAAATGCAGCTCCAACCATGCTCCCTATCCACCTCCTAAAATAAGGAGACTTCTAGGAGCTCCTAAATCTAAAGAGAGAGAAAGGACTCCTAGTGGCTTCCTATAATTTAATGATGCTATTTTATGAGTATCTTAAACCTTTAATTAATGCTAATTATTTTTTTTATATGTTTTTTTTATAGGGATGGACATGGACCAATTAAAAAAAAAGTTATAACATTTATGACTCCCTAAACTAGAGAGTATGATTGGAGTTAAGATTTTATAGAGAGCTCTTAAAATAATTTTTATATGTTTTTAGCTAAATTTAAACTAAAAAATAGAGAGTATGATTGTAGATGCTCTACTTGGGCAAAATCTTGGGTGAGGCGAGTCAACCACGTCACCCGTCTCACTCAAGACTTTCCGCTAGACTTCACTATTTAGCCAAAAGAAAAGAGTAGAAGCTAGTGTAGTAGTAATTGTGTCATATAGAATAATACATGAGATGAAAGGGTTGTTTACAAAGAACCCTAATTGCAAGCTACAAAATACAAGATAAGTCTAGCACATGAGAGACTGATCAACATGATCAGCTTACACATACAAGATAAACCAAGAGTAGGTAGAGGAACTATCGTTTATAATTTTCAATGGAAAGTTTGAATCTCACCAATGTCAAATAATTGTTTGACCCAAAAAAAAAAGAAGGAAAAGGAGAAACGAAAAGGACTAAAGTGGCTTCAACCTTTGTGACTGTGTGACTCTGCATGTACTATATTCCTTCCTTAATAGCAAAGACCTCTTCAGTCGTTGGTTCGTCAACAACACTCACTCATAAAGGCAGGGGACTCTGGTGAGTGCTTTATTTTTATTCTTTTTCTTTTTGTGTGTTTCCTTTTTCATGTTGGCTTTTCATTTCTTCAGCTTCTGCTTCCTCTTTTCAATTCATTTGTATGTAACATTGTAACTCAGATGATCTTTGTCTTTGGTATCTCAACTGGTTGCTTCACTTGTGTGTTTTGATCACAGAAAGACGGACACCATGTCAAGTTTTCTTAAAGTTTTGAAACGCCTCTTTGGTATTGAAGATGAGCATGAGAATCAAATTCCCAGACAAACTTATGATTATAAAATTTCCTATAGAAACTGCTCGCCACCCTTGACTTCTACTAATCAATCTCTAGCCTGCTATAACTATAAACCCCCATCACCTCCATCTCAACCAGTGAAATCTCGCTTTAGTTCATCTTCATCATCCCCTAAGCCTTGGACATCATCATCGAAACCGCTGCAATCTTCTTCTATCGGTACATCTTCTCCATCTCCTAAATTCCCAACATCTTCTTCTTTTGATCCATTTTCAACATTCTCTAAGCCCCCAACATCTTCATCTAAGCTGCCTCAATCAGATTTCGTAAATCCATCTTCTTCCAATGCATCTCCATTTATTCTTGAATTCCCAACATCTGTATCTAAATTACAAAAGCCTCCTTCTGTTGATCAGCGTTCAGCATTGCCTAAATCCCCAACATCTTCATCTAAGCTGCCCCAATCCACTCTTATTAGTCCATCTTCTTCACCATCCCTTCAACTCCAAACACCTTCATCTAGACCATCTCCTCCTAAACTCTCTACATCCTCCTTTAAACCACCTCAGGCTTCATCAAAATCACATTCATCATCACCAAATCCTCCAACATCTTCAAAACCATCTCCATCCTCAGGACCGCCTGTGTCTTCCACTACGCTCCCTCCAATCTTTAAGCAAGTTCTATCCCCAGCCTCCTCAGATGTAATAAATGAAAATGGGAAGAAAAGTTATGTATCGGTCGAAAGGGGTTCATTACCTATATTCATGATTCCTGAGGATTTCAAAGATTTGATCAAGAATGACATTGTGCCTAAAGTTCTTAAACAGCCTCTGTCTTCCACGACATATAAGGATTACTTTGCTGCTCTGTTATACGCTGAAGAGTTCTACCATGAGGTATGCAAGAATCTTGCCCATTTGTAATGCCCTTTCTTCTTAACAAGATAGTGAAGAAAATTATGACAGATATCATACCATTTAAATAGCACAGTTTTGAATGATTAGCAAAACATAGCCTATTTCATATTAGTAATCATTTTCCTCGGTACAAAGATTTGAATGTATAATTATACTTGATACTTCTTTGTTTGCATTGGTGACTGGCTATTGTTTTTAAATTATTTGAGTTTCATGTACATGCCTTTGCAACTAAATATTGATGCCAAAAGACAAATCTAAATACTGATCCAAAAAGATAAAAAGAATATCTTAAGAGCTATGGTATGAATGTTGGAATGTAGAATGCTGTGGTACAACATTCTTCGTTTCTAAATTTTGTATGATTATTCATGCTTACTTTGAAAGAAATAAAAAAAACCTTCGCTGTTATTTGAACCAGAAATGGGCTGATTTCAATATGAAGAATGTGACACTGAAGTTGCAAAAAGCAGCAGTTTACAAAAATCTAGACAAGGAAGAGAAAACCTTCGTAGAATTTATGATTGATTCTGTTCCTGAAAATCGGCCATTCCTTTTGTCGAGGGACTTAGTCTATGTACGGCCATCAGGTACAAATGCTGAGCAGTTTCAGGTAAACTCTGAACATCCATTAACATATGGCAATTTCTTAAAACTATCCGCATTATAATTATCTTATTACATGTTATGCAGGGCATTATACATCGCATTATTAGGAGCAATCTTGTATTAGTGGAATTTGAAGATGAATTTTATGATTATCATTATTCGACCCAAAAATATGATGTCAGCTTCTCATTCAATAGAGTATGTTTGAAAAGAGCTCACCAAGCAGTTCAAACAGCATCGGATACTTTGTTTAAGAACTTCCTCTTTCCCGATTGTGTTTCCCGTACGAGCATTCCCACTGCACCAGCACTGCTGTCTGGCCTTCACAAACTTGACGCCAAACAATTATCTGCTGTTCGTCAAATTTTAAGCATTCAGGGCTCACCACCTTACTTGGTGGCTGGCCAGCTTTGTTTTGAAAGGAACGTTTTTAGGCCATCGAGAACTGGAGCGGTTGTTTGTGAAGCAGTGCACCAGTTATGTCAAACCTCACTCAAAAATAGGATTCTGATATGTGCTCCCAGTAACCACTGTTGTGATGGGATTATGAGAAGCTTGTTGAAAGTGATTCCAGAGTCAGATATGTTTCGAGCCAACGCTGCATTCCGTGAGAAAGATGAGGTGCCTGATGACATCCTCCAATCATGCCTTTACGAAGACCCTTATTTCTCTTGTCCTCCAACTGAGAAGCTTAAAAAATTCAGGGTGATTTTCTCGACTCTCATGAGTAGCTTTCGGCTTCGTGATAAAGGCCTAACTTCTGGACATTTTAGTCATATTTTTCTGTTGGATGCTTCATCTGCCATTGAGCCGGAAACAGCAGTGGCCTTAACTAATTTTGCAGAAAAAAGTACTACTGTTATAGTCACTGGTCAACCAGGAGATTGTTCTCGTTGGGTTCGTGCAGACATGGCAAGGGGAAAGGGACTGAAGATTTCGTACTTCGAGAGACTCTTTAAGTCAAGTCCATATAGAAGCCTCAATGCAATGCTTATCACACAATTGGACGAGTAGCAAGAGCCACACTCAGCAACACCTACAGGCTTTTGCATTAAGCTTATAACGCTTTGCATAATTGCACGAAACATTTGACTGTTTGCTGTTTACATTTCTTGGTTCATAAGCCACAACCTAAAGATATTAGGGTGACTGTTTTGTTGTAAGTAGCCTTCTGCAATGTGTGGTTTATGTTTTTATTTGTGACTGTTTTCTTGTCAAATTATTAATCACCCTCCTAGGCTACCTTACCTCATCCTCCTGCATGTTCAGATCCTCTTCTATCTGAATCAATTTTGTTTCTTAACACATTAGAACCATGACCAGATTGATTGCATCATTAACATTTGGCTGATAGCAGAGGAGCATAAGGATTTTCAGGTGCAAACTTTGCGTTGTTGGTTCCTCCTGTTAACTTAGTTCGACCAGTGCCCGACTCCTTACATGTACTTGATGGTTGGTCGTTTCCTTTTGCTACTGCTCTTTTAGTGCTCGCACCTGAAGTGGGATGAGGACCATCAAGTTCTGCTTCATCACTTCTTGCCAGGAACTGCAATATTAAGGACAAAAAGAGGTTGCAAAACAACTAATGATGTATATCCTTACTCCTTCCTACAGACCATGCTAATTGTTCTGTGCCATTTACATTTTGCTGCATTTGTCGACTAAAATCTTCAAAATGTGAACAAACTTACCATTTTTCATGGCCCGGTTCCACATTTCTGTCCAATTGTTTTCTCGCTATACCTCGATCCAACTATATCCAGTATTTTTTGGCACACCTCTTTCTATCATTTCCCTCCTTATCTTTGTAGCATCTTCCAACTACCTCCTTCAGAGTAAACCTTTGACAATAGTACATAAGGTACATCATTTTCTGGAACTAACTTCTTTGCAGTCCATTCTCCGAACTCTATGTTCCCATGTATCCGACAACCACTAAGCAAGGACCTCAATATAGCAGGCCAAGGAGTATAAGGCATTCCTTCAAGGCTTCAAGGCTTCAAGGCCATAGCCGCTTGAGCATACCCTCCAATCATAGTATTCCAACCAGCGATATCAAGATTGGTCATGGATTCAAACACCCCTTTTGCCGATTCAATATCATCCAGCTACATGTTCAAAATAGAACCACCCACATAGCAATTATGTTCAATCCCAACTTTCAAAGCAAAACAATGAACACTCATGCCAAATTCATATGCTTTGGTATGGTACTAGCACACTCTGCATACCCCTTGAGAACACTGACAATAGTGAATTCATTCGGCCTCAACCCACTTCTTATTAATCCCAAATAAATTTCCAAACCCCATTCAAATTGACCATCTTGGACAGCAGCCGAGATCATCAAAGTCCAAGTGACAAGGTTTCTGTCAGGCATTTCATCAAACACTCTAAACCCATCACCCACAACAAGCCCACATCTTGAGAACATTCTGATCAAATTATTCAATAATAAAAAATGTCATAAAATCCGTCATAAAATGTAAACCCACTATCAGGGTGATGATTGTGGCGTGTCATCCACAAAGTCAAAGAGAAAGTGTCATTATCTCTCTGGGACTCTTTTATTTTGCTGAATTGTTTCTTCAATATTTAACTACTTGGTTTAAGTCCTTACTTGCTCCACTGATGGGGTAAAACATTTTAGCTGATGTGGTGAGACCTGAGGTAGGGGTGGGACTGGTGGTGTACTCTGTGCCGCGTTATGGTGTTTGATTTCGAGAAGATCTTGGGTGAGGCGGTTGAACTATGTCACTTGTTGAGTCTCTCTTATAACTGAGTTAGAGTAGATGTAGAATCGGACGAGACCAAAATGTAGGAGATCTCGCTTACTTGTAAGAGGTGTTAGACGGGTGATTACCGCATCATCCAAGACTTTTTCCTTTTAACTTCAGGGAGAAAATTAATAAGGGCTCTAATAATATTGTATACAACCCATTAATACGACACGAATTCGCACGAAAAATTCAATGTTCAGGTCTGAGTTATCATGTCGTGTTGATATCATGTTGACTCATTAGCTATCATGTCCTGTTAATTCGCGAATACTCTTTAACCCGTTAAGTTCATGGTCATTTTTGTAAATTTGTCTCTTTCTCTTTTTTTTTTTCTTTTTCTTCTCTTTCTTCTCTTTCGTCTTTTCCTCCACCATAATTATGAAGTAGCAAATCGACATCAATCAAGAGCATCAATTTACGAGGAAGAAGAGGAACATACTCGGAGGTTTCAAACCCAAGCTCTTAAAGAAAGGTTCAAACTTATTAATAAGGTGGTAGTGCAGATATCCCTGTTCAATCTCACCAACATCCCACAATTCTTTTTTGAAAAAACAAATACCAAAAGGAAAAACGAGAAGGAGTATAAAGCAGCTTCAACCCGTGTGACTTTGTGTGACTGTGCATGTACTATGTTGGCAATATAATAATCTTGCTGTTGACTTACTTCCTTAGTAGCTAAGCGCTCTTCAGTCGTTGGCTCGTTAAAACTCAACAAGGCAGGTGACTCTGGTGAGTGCTTTTTTCTTCTTTTTTTGCTTTTTCTGTGATTCTTTTTCCTGTTGGTTTCTCAGTTCTTCTGTTCTTGGATGGATCATATCCATCTTTGTATGTAACAATTTAGACCTTAGAATAGGTCTAATAACTCTGAAATGGTTGTGTTGACTTGTGTGTTTTGATCACAGACTGGAGGGCCGGCATGTCAATTTTTCTTGAAGTCTTGAAATGCCTTCTTTGTTGTGAAGATGAGCATGAGAATTATCATGATTCTTACAATCAAATTCCCAGACAAACCAGTTTCCATCATGATGATTATGAATATCAAACTCCCCATAGAAACTACTCGCCACCCCGGACTTCTACTAATCAATCTCCAGCCTTCTATAACTATAAACCCCCATCACCTCCATCTCAAGCTCCTAAATCTCCTTTTAGTTCTTCTTCATCATCCCCTGAGCCTCCAACATCTTCATCAAAACCACGGCAATCATCTTCTCCGTCTCCTAATTTCCCAACATCTTTTTCTAAAACACAACCATCTTCTTCTTGCAATACATATTCAACATTCCCTGAGCCCCCATCATCTTCATCTAAGCTGCCTCAATCAACTTTTGTTAATGCATCTTCCTCTAAACCACTACAATCCTCTGTCAGTGCATCTTCATTTACTCTTGAATTCCTAGCATTTGCATCTAAATTACAACTATCTTCTTCTGTTGATCAGCCTTCAGCATTACCTAAACCCCCAACATCTTCATCTAAGCTGCCCCAATCCACTCTTATTAGTCCATCTTCACCATCCCTTCATCTCCAAACACCTTCATCTAGACCATCTCCTCCTAAACTCTCTACATCCTCCTCTAAACCACCTCAGGCTTCATCAAAATCACATTCATCATCACCAAAACCTCCAACATCTTCAAAACCATCTCCATCCTCGGGACCGCCCGTGTCTTCCTCTAAGCTCCCTCCAATCTTCAAGCAAGTTCTATCCCCTGCCTGCCCGAGTGTAATAAATCAAAAGGTGAATACAAATTATGTGTGGGTCGAAAAGGATCCATTACCTATATTTGTGATTCCAGAGGATATCAAAGATTTGATCAAGAATGACATTGTGCCTAATGTTCTAAACCAGCCCCTGTCTCCCACAACATATAAGGATTACTTTGCCGCTCTGTTATATGCTGAAGAGTTCTACCATGAGGTATGCAATAATCATGCCCATTTGTAATGCATTTTCTTCAGTAGTTAGTTAAGAAAATTATGACAGATATCAAACCATTTATATAAATATGTTTGTAAAGCACTTCTCCAAGTTTCAGTTTTTGGAAGATATGACGATAATATCTGAATTTGATTGGTTTAAACATTGATTATACAGCCCAGTTTTGAATGGTTAGCAAAACATAGCTTATTTCATATTAGTAATCACTTTTCTTTACACAAAGATTCTGTAAATTATACTTGATACTTCTTTGTATGCATTAAAACCAATGCACACTAAAACTGGCTATTGTTTTTGAAATCATGGAGTTTCATGTACATGCCTTTGCAACTAAATATTGTGGTATGAATGATGGAATGTAGAATGTTGTGGTAGAACATTCTTCTTTTCTTAATTTTGTATGATTTTTCTTGCTGACTTTGAAAGAAATATAATTAAAAAAACCTGTGGTTGTTATTTGAAACCAGAAATGGGCAGATTTCAATATGAAGAATGTGACACTGAAGTTGCATGAAGCAGCAGTTTATAAAAATCTAGAGAAGGAAGAGAAAACCTTCATAGAATTTGAGATTGATTCTGTTCCTGAAAATAGGCCATTCCTTTTGTCAAGGGACTTGGTCTATGTACGGCCATCGGGTACGAATGTTGACCAGTTTCAGGTAAACTCTGAACATCCATTGACATATGCTGAGCAATTTCTTAAAACTAACTGCATTATAATTATCTTATTGCATGTTATGCAGGGCATTATATACCGCATTATTAGGAGCCATCTTGTATTAGTGGAATTTGAAGATGAATTTTATGCTCATCATGATTCAACCCAAAAATATGATGTGAGCTTCTCATTCAATAGAGTCTGTTTGAAAAGAGCTCACCAAGCAGTTCAAACTGCGTCAGATGCTTTATTAAAGAACTTCCTCTTTCCCGATTGTGTTTCTCGTATGAGCATCCCCACTGCACCAGCGCTGCTTTCTACCCATCCAGATAAGTTATCTGCAGTTCGTCATATTTTAAGCATTCGGGGGGGCTCACCGCCTTACCTAGTAGCTGGTTCGACAACTCGAGGGGTTGTTAGTGAAGCAGTACGCCAGTTATGTCAAACATCACCAGAAAATAAGGTTCTTATATGTGCTCCTAGTAACCGCTGTTGTGATGGGATTATGAGAAGCTTGTTGAAAGTGATTCCAGAGTCAGATATGTTTCGAGCCAATGCTGCATTTCGCGAGAAACATGAGGTGCCTGATGACATCCTCCCATCATGCCTTTACAAAGAGCCTTATTTCTCTTGTCCTCCAAAAGAGGAACTCCGAGAATTCAGGGTGATTTTCTCGACTTACATGAGTAGCTTTCGGCTCCATGATAAAGGCTTAACTGCTGGACATTTTAGTCATATTTTTCTGGTGGATGCTTCATCTGCCATTGAGCCGGAAACAGCAGTCGCCTTAACTAATTTTGCAGAAAAAAGTACTACTGTTATAGTCACTGGTCAACCAGGAGATAATTCACGTTGGGTTCGCGCAGACATGGCAAGGCAAAAGGGGCTGAAGATTTCATACTTCGAGAGACTTTTCAAGTCAAGGCCATATAGAACCCTCAATCCAATGCTTATCACACATTTGGACCAGTAGCATGAGCCAGAATCAGCAACACCTACAGGCTTTTGCATTAAGCTTAAAACCCTTTGCATAATTGCACGAAACATTTGACTGTTTGCTGTTTAAATTTCTTGGTTCATAAGCCACAACATAAGATATTAGGGTGACTGTTTTGTTGTAAGTAGCCTTCTGCAAAGTGTGGTGATTGCTTTTAATTGTGACTGTTTTCTTGTCAAATTATTAATCACCCTCCTCGGTTACCTTAACTCATCACCCTGCATTTTCAGATCCTCTATCTATCTCAATCAATTTTGTTTCTTAACTTGCTGATGGAAAAATCACTGTAAGTGAATTATAAGCCAAAGTTTTTTCTTAAAACAAAAACAAAAAACAAATCCTTCAGGCTGATAATTTTCCATGCCATCCACAGTTTTTTCTTAAGTCTTCTTCCTGTTAAACTTTGCTAAACAAAAAGGACCAAAGAAGATTCGACCTTTTTCACTCTGTCTGACTGCATGTACTATGTTGGTAGACAACCCATCACCTGTTCACGCTTGAAAACCAGTACTTCAAAAAAAAAACCATCTACTCCCATGGTGTAGGAGACAACTGCCTTGATGTTGCTGGCAAGATTCTCCCAGCTTCATCTGATATGCTTTTCTTTCCACAGGCAACCTGCATGCATGTTAAATTCACAATTTCCTTATTCAAACACTTAACTAACTGAAGTATCACAAAAGTGATAATAATCCCAAAGATTGAATCCGTGTAGCCCATCCATCAGCTAAGCCGTTTGGCCTTAGAAGTAGTGTTAGTGAAGACATAAACAAGACATAGACAGCTTTCCTAAAACAAGGAAAAGCTTGTCTATCACATTTCCACTTTTCCATGTTTATAGAAACACCTTTCCATGTTTTAGGGAAACACAAATCCTGGAAATAATCCTTGCTTTGTGATCTTGTTTGTAACTAATAGTTAGCTAGCTACATTTGTATAAATCTCCTCAAGATAGTAATACAAGGTGCTGATTGGAATTCTCTGCAAAACCCACCTTCTTACACATTCTCTACTCTCTAAACACTATCTTATTACACTATCTTTGGCATGGTATCAGAGCAATCGATTTTGGTTGCCTCTGCATAACCTTGTTCTTCCCTAATCTCTACCTATCCTTGCCCATAATTTGCTGTTATATCATTCCTATCTCATACTTTGCCTTACCTTAAAATTGGTTGTGATCACAATCCTAATTTGTGCTCTTGTTTGCTGAAGTACTAAGCTTGTTTGCTTAAACCTTGTGTCTACTTAACCTTGTCCCTGCATAATTCAAACTTGTGTTCCCCTAAACTTGTGTTCCTTTGATTACTTGGTTCTGTTGTACCCCTGTTGTGTTCTAGAAAACCTCCGCTGCATTTTCGTATCCATACTTTCACACAAGACCCACAACATGGCACCCAAGACTGCTTATGTCATGACTACCGGTGAGTCTCCATCTCCTACCTTACTCTCCGACTCCAACCCCGACTCAGGTACACGCTCTACTACATGGATAATTGATACTGGTGCCACTGATCATATGACTTTTGACTCTACTGTTTTTTCCACCTTATTTCCTAAATCTCATTATTCTTACATCACTAGTGCCAATGGGGCTCCTTCTAATGTTGCTGGAGAAGGGACTATATCACTTTCCCCTAAATTGTCCTTACCTCATACACTACTTGTCCCCTCTATTAAATGCAATTTGTTGTCTGTTGGGAAATTCCTTGATTCACATAATTGTTATGCCACATTCTATCCTTCTCATTGTAAGTTTCAGGACCTTACGACTCACGAGACGATTGGGCATGGTAAACGGAAAGGGGGGTTGTATACCTTGACGGTCTCATCACCACCACGAGCTGTCCATGTTCAAAACTCACGTGCTCAACAACAGATTTGGCTATGGCATCGTCGCTTAGGACATCCATCGTTTGGCTACCTTCGACGGTTGTTTCCATCTTTATTCCAAGGCTTAGTTGATTCTCAGTTTAAGTGTGAAACATGTGTGTTGGCCAAGAGTCATCGCACTGTATTTCCCTCAAGAGATAGTAAAACAGAATTTCCTTTTGAGTTGATTCACTCCGATGTTTGGGGCCCTGCTAAAGTCTCTTCTACTGGCAATAGATGGTTTGTTACATTTATAGATGACTGTACCCGCATGACATGGGTATATTTGCTCGCCCATAAAAGTGATGTTACCACCACGATCCGCGAATTTCATGCTATGATCACCACTCAGTTCCAAGCATCCATCAAAGTGTTTCGGTCTGACAATGGTGGGGAGTATGTGAATGGTGCCTTGGCTCAATTCTTCAAGGACCAAGGTATCATCCATCAAACCTCCACACCCTTCACTCCACAACAAAATGGTGTCGCCAAAAGAAAGAATCGCCAATTACTTGAAGTTGCCCGTGCCTATATGCTTGATAAATCTGTCCCTCATCACTTATGGGGTCATGCTCTTCTCTCTGCAGTCTATGTGATTAATCGGGTGCCTAGTAGCGTTCTGAATTTCCAAACTCCACTAGATACCTTGGCTCATCACATCTCTCTTCCTACCATTCTCAAGTTGCCTCCTCGTGTGTTCGGTTGCGTTGTTTATGCTCATGTTCCTTCTCATCAACGGAGTAAGCTGGATCCGTGTGCCCTCCGATGTGTGTTTATTGGATATGGCTTGAATCAAAAAGGATACAAGTGTTACCATCCTCCTACTCAAAAAATTTTTGTCACTATGGATACCACTTTTCATGAAGATTTGGCCTACTTTATGGTTTCTAAGACCCCTTCTCTTCAGGGGGAGAGGGGGAGTGAAGAGAAGGACTTGTCATTTGAAGAGAATATCGAAAAAAATGCTGAAGAAAACGGAAAAGTTCCCTAGGCGAACGGTCGCCACCCTACTTGCGACCGGTCGCTTTTACACAGAGTTGAAGAATCTCATGAAGTGCCCCAGGCGACCGGTCGTGATCCATTGACGACCAGTCGCGAAATGCCCCATGCGACCGGTCGCGACACATTTACGACCGGTCGTTTTTACACAGAGACGAATACAACTCAAATTCCCCAGGCGACCGGTCGTGAAGAACCCAGCGACCGGTCGCTGTTTCACAGAGTCGAAAATTCTGAAGAAAATCATGATCTGTCCAGCCCTGACCTCAGTGAAGACCTTGAGATTATGGAACCAGAAGGTGATCCAGATGCCCCTGATGATCAACTACTAAATACAACCCCTCCTGCCCTGCCATCGCATCATTCGTCTAGTGATGAAGAAGTACTTGAGGTAACCACTGAACCACCTAATGTTGCACCATATACACTTCCACCTAGATCCACTAGGGGAAAACCTAAACCTCAATATTGCCCTGACCTTAATGCTAAATCTAAATACCCCATCAATAACCACGTGTCCACTCATAGATTGTCAAAGTCATATGCATCATTTATCAATCAATTATCTACTGTATGTGTTCCAAGTAAATGGCAGGATGCTGTGACAGATTCTAGATGGACTGAAGCAATGGCAATTGAAATGGAAGCTTTGAAAAAGAATTCTACATGGGAAATGGTTCCTTTACCACATGGGAAGAAACCAGTTGGATGTCGATGGATATATACTGTTAAATACAAAGCTGATGGATCCATAGACCGATACAAAGCTCGATTAGTGGCCAAGGGATATACACAAACATATGGAATTGACTACTAGGAGACGTTTGCACCAGTTGCCAAAATCAACACTGTATGTGTTCTCATATCCTTGGCTGCAAATCTTGACTGGCCACTACTGCAATATGATGTAAAAAATGCTTTTCTTCATGGGGACTTACAAGAAGAAATATATATGGATCCACCACCAGGGATTCCTATGACATCCTGTCCTAATACTGTATGCAAGCTGAGAAAATCTCTGTATGGGCTAAAGCAATCACCCCGAGCCTGGTTTGGGAGATTTACTGATTCCATTAAACGATTTGGGTACACTCCAAGTAGCTCAGATCACACATTGTTCTTAAAGCGTCGTGGTGGAAAGCTTACGGCCCTGATCATCTATGTTGATGATATGGTGGTTCCCGGTAATGACAATGAAGAAATGCAGAATCTACAGAAGCTCCTTGGAAGTGAATTTGAGATGAAGGAATTGGGTGAGTTACAATATTTTCTTGGCATTGAGGTTACTAGATCTAAACATGGCATATTTTTATCCCAAAGAAAGTATGTGTTAGATTTGTTGACAGAAACAGGAATGCTAGATTGCAAGCCAGCTGACACACCTATTGAACAGAATCACAAATTGGGAATGTATCCAGATCAAGCTCCTACTGATAAAGAAAGGTATCAAAGGTTAGTTGGGCGATTGATTTATCTATCCCACACACGCCCTGACATAGCTTATGCTGTGAGTGTGGTAAGCCAATTCATGCATCAACCGAGTGAAGCACACATGAATGGAGTAATACGAATAATGCGATACTTGAAGACTGCCCCTGGAAAAGGATTGATGTTCTCCAAACATACACCTATGGATCTTGAAGGATACACTGATGCTGATTGGGCAGGGTGTATCACGGATAGACGCTCAACTTCTGGATATTTTACATTTGTGGGTGGCAATTTAGTTACTTGGAGGAGTAAGAAACAAAGAGTTGTAGCAAGATCCAGTGCTGAAGCTGAGTTTAGAGGAATGGCTCAAGGAGTATGTGAATTGCTTTGGTTGCGAAGATTGCTAAAGGATCTTGGCATTAAACAAGTGAATGCCACAAACCTATATTGTGACAATAAAGCTGCCATCGAGATAGCACATAACCCAGTACAACACGAACGCACCAAACATGTGGAAGTCGATCGACACTTCATCAAAGAGAAACTAGAAAGTGGTATAATTAAGTTTCCGTTTGTAAACTCGGAAAACCAACTTGCCGACATTCTGACGAAGGCCGTATCGAGTAAAGTCTTTCATGACTCAGTTGACAAGTTGGGCATGCGTGATATCTTTGCACCAACTTGAGGGGGAGTGTTAGTGAAGACATAAACAAGACATAGACAGCTTTCCTAAAACAAGGAAAAGCTTGTCTATCACATTTCCACTTTTCCATGTTTATAGAAACACCTTTCCATGTTTACATTTCCATGTTTTAGGGAAACACAAATCCTGGAAATAATCCTTGCTTTGTGATCTTGTTTGTAACTAATAGTTAGCTAGCTACATTTGTATAAATCTCCTCAAGATAGTAATACAAGGTGCTGATTGGAATTCTCTGCAAAACCCACCTTCTTACACATTCTCTACTCTCTAAACACTATCTTATTACACTATCTTTGGCAAGTATGTGGTTACCTAAGTCCCCGTTTGATAACCATTTCAATTTTAGTTTTTAGTTTTCATGTTTTGTGCTAGAGTATAGAAGGAAAAGAGGGAGAACGGAAGTGAGAATGAAAGTGAAGATGGGATTGAAAGGAAATATGAGAGGGGAGAGTTGTTACCACACATATGGGAGAATATAAACTAGAGGCATGTCATCAATTGAGGTCAATTTATTGCAAGGCTTTAGAAAACATTCTTATTTGATTATGATAAGAATTCCTCTTTTGGTTAAATTATATGATAAAAAAAGTCAAAAATAGTTTGCAATCCTCATAATTTGTTAAACATGTTATTAACAAGTAATCTGTTTAATAATATGTTTCACACGACCTGGAACTGACACGTTACATTTATTAAATGGGTCAGATTTGGATTGAGCATCCTTGACACGTTTATTATTCCGACATAATACGAACACAACATAACACAACCCATTGCCAAAGTGAAAACAAAAACTTAAAAACAGCGGGTTTTTCAATTGTAAACAACAAAGCCAGAGAAGGGGTGACAATTTCCTACACGACCCGTCACACGACTCAAAACCCGCACGGAAAAAACACGACCCGAACCCGCACGATTAATAATTGGGTAATTTTCAGGTCAACCCATTATGACCCGTTTATTAAACGAGTGGGTTTCGGGTCAACCTGCCAACCCGTTAAAACACACGTTTAACCCGTTTATTAAACGGGTTGTGTCAACCCGTGTAATACACGCCAACCCGCCAAAAAATAAGGAGAAATAGAGACTTCAGCGCACACACAAGGGGTTTCAAACCCCTATCACCCTCATCACTCTCCAACACCTTATCTACCATGCTACATACAACTTTGTGATTATATACTATGACTTTTAATATTTATAATGTTTCTTTTTCTTGTTTTATTTTTCTTTCTTTTCCTTCTATCTTCTCCTCTCTCTTTTTTTTCTTTTCCTTCTCTCTTCTCTCCTCTTTTTTTTTTCTTTTCCTTCTCTTTAGTTTTCTCTCCTCTCTTTTTTTTTCTTTTCCTTCTCTCTTCTCTCCTCTTTTTTTTTCTTTCTTTTCCTTCTCTTTTTTTTTCTTTTCCTTCTCTCTTCTCTCCTTTTTTTTTTCTTTCTTTTCCTTCTCTTTAGTTTTTTCTCTCTCTCTCTCTCTCTCTCTCTCTCTCTCTCTCTATATATATATATTTTTTTTTTCTTTTCCTTCTCTCTTCTCTCTTCTCTCCTCTCTCTATCTTTTTTTTCTTTCTTTTCCTTATAATTTCTTTCCTCTCTTGTTTTTTTATTTAAATTTTTTCAATTGTGAGTTTTGTAACATGCATGTTATTATTTATGAACCTGTTACACGACTCAAAACCTGCACGATAAAAGATGACCCGAACACGACACGACGCATTTATTAAATGAGTTGGGTTTGAGTTGAGCATTCTTGACACATTTATTATCCCGACACGACACGACCCATTGCCAAAATGTGGCTAATATGTCTGTCCTTGACTAGTTTTAAAATGTTAAATAGTTTGTTTAATTTTTAATTAATTAGTTTAATGCCCTTCTTGATCGGTAGATCCTTATCTAGGTGGGCCCCTTTTGCTGATTTGGCCAGGCCGGGTTTGTGGTGGGACCGGATGAATGGAATGACAACAACTGGACAGCCGCTTTCTTATTACGGTAGAATCTTCAAATTTGGAGTCTTTTTAACAAGCTCAGGTCCAAAACCAACAAGACACTCTTTCTCAGATGCTGCGTGCAGTGCATTCGGTAAACTTGCTCCTTCTCAATCCATTTTGCATATGAGATTATCCCATCACATCACAACTATTTATTTTCAATCTTTGAATTAATATTTTCATTTATCTCTAATTATTCCTCTGCTCTGTTTGAACTTGTTGCTCTGCATGTTTGGTAGATTTGAATGAGTCTCATACTTTAGACCCTGCAATGGGAGTAGTCATAGTTCTCAATGGTCGTTTGGTTTCTTTGTTTTGTTCACAGAAAGAGGAAAATCATGTCATTTTTTCGCCAACTCTTGGAATGGCTTCCCTTCCAACCCGAATTACAAGATCGCGATACTTGCCACAGAAACAGCTTGCCACATTCATCTGAACCCCCATCAACTCCGTCTAAACCAGTCCTGTCTCCCTCTAATCCACCTTCATCTTCCCCTACACCTCCTACATTGGGTAGACAACCGCAATCTTCTTCACTCCATACATCTTTGTCATCTCCTAAATTCGCAACATCTTCATCTGAGCTACCCCCATCACTTTTGTTAGTCCATCTTCATCATCCCTTCAACCCCCATCACCTTCATCGACATCATCTCCGTTTTTCTCCTCAACTATCTACTTGCTCGTCTAAACCACTTCAGGCCTCATTGTCTCCAGCTTCATCTAAGCCACATTCATTATCCACAAACCCCCCAACATTTTCTTCAAAACCATCTCCATCTTCTTCAAATCAGCAATCTTCTTCTTTCAGTACATCTTCTCCATCTCCTAAATTCCCAACCTCTTTATCTAAAACACAACCGTCTTCTTCATCTAAGCTGCCTCAATCAACATTCCCTGAGCCCCCAACATCTTCTTCAAAACCATCTCCATCTACTTCAAATCAGCAATCTTCTTCTATCAGTACATCTTCTCCATCTCCTAAATTCCCAACATCTTTATCTAAAACACAACCATCTTCTTCATCTAAGCTGCCTCAATCAACATTCCCTGAGCCCCCATCATCTTCATCTAAGCTGCCTCAATCAACTTTTGTTAATCCATCTTCATCTAAACTGTCTACATCCTCCTCTAAACCACCTCAGGCTTCATCAAAATCACATTCATCATCACCAAATCCTCCAATATCTCCAAAACCATCTCCATCCTCAGGACTGCTGTGCCTTCCACTGAGTTCCCTCCAACCTTTAAGCAAGTTCTATCCCCAGCCTCCTCAAATGTAAAAAATGAAAAGGGGGAGAAAAATTATGTATGTGTTGATATTGTGCCTATATTCACGATTCCTGAGGATATCAAAGATTTGATCAAGAATGACATTGTGCCTAAAGTTCTTAAACAGCCTCTGTCTCCCACGACATATAAGGATTACTTTGATGCTCTGTTATATGCTGAAGAGTTCTACCATGAGGTATGCAAGAATCTTGCCCATTTGTAATGCCTTTTCTTCTTAAGTAGTTAAGAAAATATGACATAGATCAAACCATTTATATAAATATGTGTGTAAAGCACTTCTCTAAGTTTCAATTTTCGGTAGATTTGACGATAATATCTGATTTCAATATTGATTATATAGCACAGTTTTTAATGGTTAGCAAAACATAGCTTATTTCGTATTAGTAATCACTTTTCTATACACAAAGATTCTGTTTATATATTTGATACTTCTTTGTTTGCATCAGTGACTGGCTATTGTTTTGAAACGATTGAGTTTCATGTACATGCCTTTGCATTGTGCATTGTGCATTTCAGTATCTTAAGAGCTGTCGTATGATGAATGATGGAATGTTGAATGCTGTGGTACAACAACATTCTTCTTTTCTAAATTTTGTATGATTTTTCATGCTGACTTTGGAAGAAATTTAAAAAAAAACTTTGCTGTTATTTAAACCAGAAATGGGCTCGTTTCAATATGAAGAATGTGACACTGAAGTTGCATGAAGCAGCAGTTCATAAACATAAAGACAAGGAAGAGAAAACCTTCGTAGAATTTATGATTGATTCTGTTCCTGAAAATCGGCCATTCCTTTTGTCGAGGGACTTAGTCTATGTACGGCCATCAGGTGCAAATGCTGAGCAGTTTCAGGTAAACTCTGAACATTCATTAACATTTGCTGAGCAATTTCTTAAAACTACCCGCATTATAATTATCTTATTACATGTTATGCAGGGCACTATACATCGCTTTATTAGGAGCAATCTTGTATTAGTGGAATTTAAAGATGAATTTTATGATTATCATTATTCGACCCAAAAATATGATGTCAGCTTCTCATTCAATAGAGTATGTTTGAAAAGAGCTCACCAAGCAGTTCAAACAGCGTCGGATACTTTGTTTAAGAACTTCCTCTTTCCCGATTGTGTTTCCCGTACGAGCATTCCCACTGCACCAGCGCTGCTGTCTGGCTGTCACAAACTTGACGCCAAACAATTATCTGCTGTTCGTCATATTTTAAGCATTCAGGGCTCACCACCTTACTTGGTGGCTGGCCAGCTTTGTGTTGAAGGGAACGTTTTTAGGCAAACTGGAGAGGTTGTTTGTGAAGCAGTGCACCAGTTATGTCAAACCTCACTCAAAAATAGGATTCTGATATGTGCTCCTAGTAACCGCTGTTGTGATGGGATTATGAGAAGCTTGTTGAAAGTGATTCCAGAGTCAGATATGTTTCGAGCCAATGCTGCATTTCGCGAGAAACATGAGGTGCCTGATGACATCCTCCCATCATGCCTTTACAAAGAGCCTTATTTCTCTTGTCCTCCAACAGAGGAACTCCGAGAATTCAGGGTGATTTTCTCGACTTACATGAGTAGCTTTCGGCTGCATGATAAAGGCCTAACTGCTGGACATTTTAGTCATATTTTTCTGGTGGATGCTTCATCTGCCATTGAGCCGGAAACAGCAGTGGCCTTAACTAATTTTGCAGAAAAAAGTACTACTGTTATAGTCACTGGTCAACCAGGAGATAATTCACGTTGGGTTCGCGCAGACATGGCAAGGCAAAAGGGGCTGAAGATTTCATACTTCGAGAGACTTTTCAAGTCAAGGCCATATAGAAGCCTCAATCCAATGCTTATCACACAATTGGACGATTAGCAAGAGCCACACTCAGCAAAACCTACAGGTGCTTTGGAATGTATACATTATGTCATACTTGTGTGCGCGTCTTGATGTTCTGCAGATGATTTCCCATGCATTAACCTTTCAACCATATATATTCTTAGATGTCATGGCTTTTATTGCAAAAACACTGTAAATAATGCAAAGCAATTCTCAGTAACTGGATTGTTGCCCAAAGTTCCTTCTTTCTCTTTTCTTAAAGCCAATATCTGGATTGACAGCAATTCTCCAGCCTCAGTTTTAACTCTCTAAAGTGCAAATTTTGGGGAAAGTTTTCAAGCTGAAGGGCCATAAATAAACATTTCTGCAGATCAAGATTATGTTTCAAATATATATACAGCAAACATAAAAACGATTCACATAAATAAACATTTCTGCAAATTAAGGTCATTTTCCACTTAGCTGGACCCCGTTGACTTGTGTATCATCTTTCTACTAGAGAGAATCCGTCAATACAACCATCTTTGAGAGACTCTTCAAGTCAAGGCCGTATAGAAGCTTGAAACCAATGCTTATCACACTCAGCAACACCTACAGGGTTTCGGATTAAGCTTAAAACTCTTTGCATAATTGCATGAACCATTTGACTGTTTGCTTTTAAATTTCTAAAAGTCACTATCTGGGTTAATATCTTTAGCAGCAATTCTCCAGCCTCCAGTTTGATCTTTCCGAAGTGCAGAATTTAATGCTAGGGATCCATTTCGAACTTCTTCTTATAAGTAGCCTCTAAAGGAAGTGATGTGTTGGCCCTTTAAGAACTCTCAAAAGTTTGCTTCTTCTCTTCCCTTTTGTGGGCAGCACTATGAACTATGCTTGAACCATATATAATATATTTAAATAGTATCGCCGCGCGGCTATACCACGGTTTTTTTATAAAAAAAATTGTATGGTCCTCCGGCTATACTGTTTTTGCACGTGGGTCCTTTTTTCACTAAATCTAAATAGTATAGCCGAGCGGCTATACTCGAGTATTTTTTTTTTAAAAAAAAGTATAGACGCGCGGCTTGACTGGGGTAATCGTTTTTTCTAAAGATAGTACAGCCGCGCGGCTATACTCTCGCTTATCTTACAAAATAATATCACCGTGCGGCTTCACCTGTTTTCACACGTAGCCGCCTAATTGCTAAGTGGGTTTTTTAAATATTTATAAATCGTATAGCCGAGCGGCTATACCCGGGTTTTTTTATTTTCCAAAATAGTATAGCCGCGCGGCTTTACGCTTTTTTTTATTATAATTTTTTTAATAAATAGTATAGCCGTATATATACTGGGATCCTTTTTTAAAATAAATAAAAAAAATTCTCTCCGATTTTCTTTTAACAATAAGAGTAGTTTAGAGCATTATCCATTACTATTAAGTCATTACTCGAGTCTCTATTTGATTTTTTTTACTTTGCTAGAGTTATTACCAATATAAAGAATTTAGCATTTTCACATTTAATACTCATATTATATACATACGTACGTATTTTTCTATAATCCATCCGTTTTCTGTGCACATCTTGGGCTCTGTGATTTAAATTAAACCCATTTAGTTAATTATTTAATTATTTTTTTGAATTATTTTTTTTATTCAAATATCATATAATGTTTTTGTTTGATTGAGTTTGTCTTGATCTGATACCTGTTGGAACATGTATCAGCCACTCTATTTAAACACAAGCCCTGGGTTTATACAATTACTTCAAATTCGCATAGAACATTATCATCATTCATGTACAATTTCAAAGATACACACACAAATTTAGCCAGAAATCAAAGCCCTAGTGCTAGGACTTTAGTTTAGATAGTTGTATCTTGATAGAGCAAACGCCTACAGAACTACAAGCATTGAGTAGGGGTGAATTTATGTTTCAAGGACATTGCAATTTTGCAAGCCTCTATCTGCAACAACAGTTAGTTTTAAATTATAGCCATATTTAATTTCATTATTCTATTTGTTGTTTAATTAAATTATGATAATAATATTGATTGTTTTTCCTCTAACAAGTTTCACTTGAGAGAACGAGTTAGATCAAAGGCAAACATTCCCATAAAAAAGAAAAGAAGAAAAAATTAAACTCTCATATTGATTTACTATGAAATTTCTCTCTCTTTAATATTCGCCTTGGAAATGTTGAAACTAGCCAATTAATATCAATAAAGTATAAACTAATGCAACTACGAGGGTACTTTTTTAAAAAAAATAAACGGTAAAGCCGAGCGGCTATACTACGGTATTTCTTTTTTACTAAATAGTACAACCGCGCGGCTATACGCTTGGGCATTTTTCAAAATGGTATAGCCGAGCGGCTATACTTGTTATGACACGTGGAGAACTAGGCGGGTCTTTTTTTTCTGTATGTATTTTATCAAATAGTATAACCGCGCGGCTATACGTGTTTTCACACACCCCTAAATAGAACAGAGCACACATGGGATCAAATTTTATCCTCGAGAGAACAGAGTACTCATGACTCACTCTTCCATTTCTGACCAACTTATTATCTTCCCCTCAGTACACATGGGATCAAATTTGCACGAGAGAAATGAAATGGCCTGCAATCAAGAAACAAAACCGGAGTTCTCGGAACACCGTGTGTAGTTAGTAGACTTAGAAGATTTCACAAGTACGAGTGCTTGGAGTGCACTTGAAGAACTAAACACATCCTTGCAGTTGCTTCATCTCAGATTTTTAGACAAGCTCATTATAATTTCATCTCAGTTTGCAGGTTGAATCCAACTAAAAGTTAGCTGAAGAATGATGACTGCATGTAAACCCCAAAGCTACCCAGAATAAAAACCCATAAGGGCAATAATGTAAATCAACTAAGGGAAAGTCAAAACCCACTAATTAATTCTGAGTTTGACAAGGGATTAAACTAAACAAGTCAGTACCTCATCGAAGATACCATATCATGGGCATGGACATGAATAAGGTTCTTTTTTTTAGAGTAGAAGCTATTGAGGGAGGAGGATTTCAGGGTGTACACACAACCATTCTTGGATGTCTTAGATTTCTGAACATCTGTCCATAAGATTTGAGGTAAAATAGATCAACCAACTGAGCTATACTCTACTAGCATGAATAAAGTTCTTTTAGGAATGCTAGAGAGATCACATTATTGTACAACACTATATACCATTTTTTTAAAATACAAGTGATCGCCTAAACTACAAGAGGAAGGGGGTTTCTCACATACACACACTATCAATGTGTCATAGGAGTTTGAATATAAGACCACTTGTTTGCAAAGTAAGACTCTTTTTTACTGTGCTATATCTCGTTGGATGTACCATCTTTTTACTAGAGACAAGATCCGCGAATACAACTAGCTCCCATCTTATGACAACGACAAAAAACTAAGTCTCATCTTTGTTATAGTTGTGATAATAAAATAACGTTATCTTCTTAGCATTTTTCTGTATTTTTTTCTACCTAAAATAACCGCAGGTGTTTTTTTCATATTTCTTCTATAAAAAATAACAACATTTTTTTTTAATACAAGCTATAATCTAAATTACAAATAAAGGATTTTCTCACACAAAAAGTACCATTATGTCACGAAAGTTCGAATCTAAGACCCCTATTAGGTCAGGTTAAGTGTAAAAAAAGTCGGTGAATGTGCTATTTCTGTCTCTCTGACACTACTTTTAAAATGTCAAATTTTTTGTTTAAATTTTTTAATTGCTTAGTTTAATACCCTCCTTGATCCTTATCTAGGTGGGGCCCCTCTTGCTGATTTGGCAAGACCCGGTTAGGGGTGGGACTGGTGAGCGTGTACATTATTATGGAAGAATCTTCTTCAGTCTTCAGTAGACTTTTTAACTTTCCAAAACCAAAAGGAAAGCGACGTCGACGTTTAAGTCGTCGGCTGGTCAACACTCAGCAACAAGCTCAGCTGCTGCTGCGTTGCATTCGGTAAACTTTCTTCCTCTTCTCGATTCATTTGCATGTAACATTGCAACTCATAGAACAGATGATCTTTGTCTCCGGTCCCAACTTTTTATTTTGCATTTTTGAATTAATATTTTTATTTATGTCTAATTAATCCTCTGCCTCGGTTTGCTCATTTCAAATATTATTCTCTGTTATAGAAATTGTTGAATGAGTCTCATACTTTAGACCCTGCAATGGGGTCTTCTCGTTCTCAAATGGTCGTTGGGTTTCTGTGTTTTGTTCACAGAAAGAAGAAAAGCATGTCAATTTTTTCGTAAACTCTTGAAATGGCTTCTTGGTGGTGAAGATGAGCATGAATTTTATTATGATGGTGAATATGTGCCTGAATTTTGTTATGATTGTTACAATCGGCTTCCCGAATTACACGATCGGGATCATCGTTACGATACTTCCCACAGATACCTCTTGCCACCCCCTAAACCCCCATCAACTCTTTCTAAACCAGTCCTGTCTCCCTTTAATCCACCTTCATCTTCCCCAAAACCTCCTACAATGTGTAGAAAACCGCAATCTTCTTCACTCGATACATCTTCGTCATCTCCTAAATTCGTAACATCTTTATCTAAAGTACAACAATGGTCTTGTGGTTATGCATTTTCAACATTCCTTAAGCCTCCAACATCTTCATCTAAGCTGCCCCCATCGCCTTTTGTTACTCCATCTTCATCATCCCTTCAACCCCCAACACCTTCATCCACATCATCTCCGTTTTCTCCTCAACTATCTACTCACTTCTCTAAGCCACTTCAGGCTTCATTATTTAGGCCACGTCCTTCTTTATCTAAGCGACATCCATTATCCCCAAAACCTCCAACATCTTCTTCAAGACCATCTCCATCTTCCCCTAAGGGAACTCCATTTTCCCCTGGACCACCCTTATCTTCAGCTAAGCTCCCTCCAGTCTTTAAGACATTTCTATCCCCCGCCTCCTCAAATGAAATAAATGAAAAGGAGAAGAAAAATTATGTATGGGTTGACAAGGGTTCATTACCTATATTCACGATTCCTGGCAATATCAAAGATTTGATCAAGAATGACATTGTGCCTAAAGTTCTTAACCAGCCTCTGTCTTCCACGACATATAAGGATTACTTTGCTGTTCTGTTATAGGCTGAAGAGTTCTACTTTGAGGTATGCATGAATATTTCTCTTTCGTAATGCCTTCTCCTGTTAACTAGTTAGTTGACCGATATCGAACTATTTACATAAATACGTTTGTAACGCACTTCTCTAAGTTTCAATTTCTGCTAATGAAATCTGGCTTGTATGGTCTGTACTCTGGATTAGCTTAGTTCAGATGGTTCATCAACATTTAAACTACGTATCTCCGACCTTTACACAAATTTACTTCAAGAAAAAGTAAAAAAGCAAAGTGATAACTATTAGCTTGAGGTACACTGCTGCTCCTTTCTTAACAGCTTAAACTTTTAAGGTCTCGTGGTTGTCTAACATGGTATCCGAGCTCTGATTGCAGGTGGTCATGAATCCGAAACACTCCATTCCCTCATTTCTACTTCTTTAATAGTTAGCAGGGTGGGGCTGCACTTTTATGTTTTTCTCTGGCTGCACGAGAGGGAGGAGGGTGTTAGCTCGATATGCATTGTTAGCTAATTTCCTAATAGCTTGAGCTTTAGCTTTATATTCTGTTTAAGATTCTTGCAAATGTCTCTTTTCCACATGGAGACAAGGACCCAAGCAACTTGGAAACTATTGCAACTGAATATTGATGACACAATATCAAAACAATTATCCAAAAAGACAAAATATTATTTGGAAATTTTGCACATATTAAATGTGGTAGTTTTGGGGTTTAGATAACTTGCACCTGTTGGATATCCAATTGTTGCAAATCAAAATTGAAGACAGAATATTTTAGAATCTGTTTAAACAAAATACAGGCATTGTTTTTTAGTTGCAATCAGCTTTGTGCTTAAGAGCTTTTTCCCCTATGGCTGCGTTTGGTTCATGGGAAAGGAATCTTGGAGATGGGAAACCAATTGCTTTCCCATGTTTGGTAAGTCCGGCATGGGAAAGTGTTGCCTAGCACATGGGAAAGTAGGAGGGAAAGTGAATCCTTCCTTCCTACTTGGGTTTCACTTTCCCTTCCCATGGGAAAGTAAGACTAACTTTTTTTTGACTAATTTGTCCTTACTAACAATTCATAATTATAGTTTTTATCCAACAATTATTGGTATTTTTTAATTATTTTAATAAGGGTACAATTGGAAAACTAAACAAAATTTGTTTTCCATTCCTACTCAAAACAAACATGGGAAAGGAATTACCATTTCCCATCCCTTGGGAAATGACATGGGAAATGATTTCCCATCAAATTCATTCCGTGAACCAAACGGGGCCTATGAGTGGTGGTATGAATGATGGATTATAGAATGTTGTGATAGATAGAACAATTCTATCTCCTCAATCCTGCATGCTGGCTTTGAAGAAAAACTCATGTTGTTATTTTGAATCAGAAATGGCCTCATTTCGATTTGGAGAATGTGACATTGGCGTTGCATGAAGCAGCAATTCACAAAAAACCAGATAAGGAAGAGAAAACCGTTGTAGCTTTTGAGATGGATTCTTTTCCTGAGAATCGCCCATTCCTTTTATCGAGGGACTTAGTCTATGCATGACCATCGGGTAAAAATGTTGTGCAGTTTCAGGTGAACTCTCAACATCCATCAACATATGCTTACATGTTAAAATTATCAACATTATTATAATGATCTTACATGTTGTACAGTGCTTTATATATCGCGTTGTCAGGAGCAGTCTTGTAATAGTTGAATTTGAAGATGACTTTTATGTTCATCACGATTCGACTCAAAAATATGATGTCAGCTTCTCATTCAATAGAGTCTGTTTGAAACGAGCTCACCAAGCAGTTCAATATGCATCAGATGCTTTGTTTCGAAACTTCATCTTTCCCGATTGTGTTTCCCGTACAAGCATTCGAACTGCACAAGCGCTGCTCTCTGCCTGTCATAAACTTGATGCTGATCAATTATCTGCAGTTCGCCATATTTTAAGCATTCATGGCTCACCACCTTACTTGGTGGCTGGCCAGCTACGTGTTGAAAGAAACGCTTTTAGGCTATCCAAAACTGGAGTGGTTGTTTTTGAAGCAGTGCACCAGTTATGTCAAATGTCAACAGAAAATAGGATTCTTATATGTGCTCATAATAACCACTATTGTGATGTGCTCATGAGGAGCTTTGTTGAAAGTGATTCCAGAGTCGGATATGTTTCGAGCCAATGCTGCATTCCGTGAGATAGATGGGGTACCTGAAGACATCCTCCCATCATGCCTTTACAAAGAGCCTTATTTCTCTTGTCCTCCAACTGAGGAGCTTAAAAAATTCAGGGTGATTTTCTCGACTTTAATGAGTAGCTTTCGGCTACATGACAAAGGCCTAAATGCAG